>CP126899.1:24440000-25640000 GCA_030440675.1 Furcifer pardalis | reverse complement strand
ATGGCTTCCTTTATGTTTTATGCAATACACACATTACATATTCCATAGAAACAGATGTGCATGCACATCTGTCTTTGTTCAAATAATCCATGAGGCATGCATAGAATGTTCTACATCAAACCCATAAAAGCAAGAACAACATAAAGAATGGCTCAGATGCTTTAGTGTACTATAAGGATGTTCAAAAGATTAAGAAGATATTAGACATCTCTCTTTTTGCATTAATGAGATGTATTAGATATAGGCTGTGCTCTTCACAATATACTAGCATCTCCTTCAAAACAAAGTGAATGTGGGTTGAAATTTAGATTTGTAAATTGAATGAAGTGATCTCTAGGTTCAGATTCTTAGAATATGCCACTTATTCTTATACCAGCTTCTTCTATCATGTTTGCTTTCTTGAGAAGAACAAACTATTGCGTAGGAACTACAGAATCTGTTTTACTTCCCTCTGGGCATCTCTTACTTGTATATTTTATTTCCTCAAGTACAGTATAAACTAACTTGTTGTCTTGACTTTTAACACAGAAAAAACACAGCTGTGTAAGAGGTACGTGAAGTGTTATCTTTTTAATAATGCTGAGGAAGAAGAAGAAATTGTACAGCTGCTGGGGACTATGAATTTGAGTGGAGCTTCAAGACCATTGTTTGTACTTAAACCATTTTCTGTGGATCTTTCATATATTTGTGTGGGAAGTTTTGTCTACCCCCAAACTGCTTTTCTTCATTAGAAGGGAATATTATCATATTTAGTCTCTAAAAATATTGTTTTCTCTAAATTGATTAGGATGACATACACATTTATTCCATTTTATACACCTACTTGTCCTGTCAAATGGAGTATATTGGTGAAAAAGAGAGAGAGAAGGGAGTAGTCAACATAGATGACTGTGAGAGATCAGTGAGAGTTGTAGTCTGGAACCTGAAGGATTCTAGGTTCCTGTGAAGAACTTGCCCCACAAGGCTTAACAACAATATTAAGGGGGTAAGAGTAGTGAAAGATTGGACTGTAATAAAGCTTTTATTTGGTTTACAATTTGTCCATTCTATTTCCTACCGCAGAGTCCATGTGTGGGTGATGTAATGATAGAAGTCTCTTTAACTAGAGATTTCTTCATTCCTTCCTGCCACACTTTACTCTCTGCCTCCTTGCCATCTGTGTCTGTCACCTCCTTGTGGTGCAACCCGGCCCTTATGGGCTCCCCTGTGACTCCATGTGGCCTCAAGACTAGTGAGTGTGCAGGGCCTAGATTACTCAGATTAGTTAGCAAAATATGGTCAGTTTAGTGTGGTCCAGTCATCTCCTTATCCCAATTCAATAGACACAAAAGAACTATATTTTATGAAGTTTACTTGAGTGAATTAAAGAACCATTGGCCTAGAGGCTCTAATTTCTTGCCGGTTAGGAAAGGAAAAGTGGATTGCCCACAATTAGAGTCGTAGTGTTGGAAATTTGTACTCCTTGTGAGTAAAGGAGGCAAAATTTGCCTATAGGGCCAGATTCCTTGCCAGTTAGAATGGAAAAGTGTCAGGACCAAATGACAGCAGCTTCCCATGAGCAATAGTGAGCATTAAAGACAGGGTGTGGGTTGCCTGTTTGTGCTTGCCCTGCTTCCACTGGATTATTGGAAAGGTATAGTATAATTCCAGCTGTTGTGGAGAACCCTAATGCATTCTAGAAGCCCTCACTGGAAAGACTTGTGGCCAGTCTTGTGTGGGATAAGATTGTAATGATGGGGCAGAATTTGAGTATTTTCATGCCTGGATTCTCTACATATTTTAATGCCTGCAGAGGATAAGACATAACTAACGGATCCCATTTCAGTAACATCATCAAGTCATCTGTAATTCCACGAGCTCTTTGAAGAGAGACAAATGAGCAGAATTTTAGAAGCATCTCTCTGTTACCTTGGAGATAAGTGAAGGCAAGCACAGAATTCCTCCTTTGTTTAATAAAGGTCCTTTCTCTATTTTTGTGTTAGGTGTACTTGTCAATTTTTTTTCCAGACAGTAATGAAGAACATGTTCCTCTCAGTGCTTTGAGAATGAGATCCTTTTCCTTCTCACATCCCAGAAGTATTTACTAAAGCTCTGTTTTGCTGTATTTTTGCTTTCCCAGAGAGACAAATGAATGACAATTGAAAGGAACACTTTTGATTCATGATTCCTTCTCAGCCGACACAGATACATTTTCCTTACATGCACACCAAAGAGACTAGTGTAATATTTCTTTCTCAGGAACTCTCCAAACCCCCTACCAAGTGCTAATGCTTCTGAAATGACATTGGAAACTGCTAGAGACGCTGCTATCTTTTGGGGTGTAAAAATGAAGGATAATGAATGGTAGCAACACTGCACATCTTCTTACAACTGGTGAAAAAAGAGAGAAGGTAGCTAATACAATCCTCATTTTTTCCTCATCTATACTTCCATCTGGCTGTAACAGCGATTGTCCCATCATGTTAAACACTAGAGTTGTGATAGTTTTCGATTACAACAATAACCAAAATGACCTTCCTAATAACCACTTCTCTTTGGAAAAATATCCTGTCTTCTGGCTCGAAGCCACTATGCCTTATTTCATGCTCCATTAAATCATTTATGACTGGATAGTTTATTGCTACCCCTGGGAGAAAAATGGGTGAGGATGGGGAGGAAGAGAGAGAGAGAGAACTAGAAGCTTGTTCTCAGGTACACCTGAGTACAGGAACACCTGTACTATTGAAGCTGGAACTGTAATCTGAAAAATGCCTCTCTCAGAGGGAAGTGATATTTATTAGCCAGAATCCTAGTGGTGTTTGCTAAACTTGCCATGGCTAATTGCAGCTGTGAGGATAACACTGATGAAGTGCCAGAGCGAGTCTCAATTACACAGTCAAGCATATGACCAGGTTGGTAATCTGACACATTCCTCAGCACCTTGTCAAGTAGCCATAATTAACTGTAGCAAGTTTTGCAAAGTTTATGTCAATCCTGATAGATTACGGGCATTATAAGAGGAAATGCAGGCCCAAGATATTTTTCTACTTGAGACAAAACTGGGAAATGGTGCCCCACAACTTTCCAAATCAGGGAACATTGTGCTCAAAGTTAGCCAAATTATTTGGACACATGAGGCAGAAAAGCTCTGGAAGAACCTGTCTCCATTGCTGGGAATAAAACACAAGAAGGTTAAGAATACTCTCTAAATTCTTTGTGATCATCAATCTAGGCTACTTTTTAATTAGACAATTCAGTGAGGAACGTTTAACCCTTGATTTCACTGAAATGTATAAGAGCAACACAAGGAACTCTGGTTTTTCTTGCTAAAGCCACCAACATTTTCAAACAGCCTTTGTACAAATCTGGTGTCTTTTTTGAATACGAAGCAAAAGTATGCATAGACACACAGAGACACACATGAGAGAGAGAGAGAGAGTAAAAAATAATTGGCTGATTTTTAAAAAGATGGTAAAAGTCTCCCAAGAAGTTTCTAAATGCATAAAAGTAAAAGCAACAAAACATCAGCCCTTGCCATTGTGAGACATTTCTGCTATTTTTGTACAGATTTGCTTAACTGATGCAAAGAATCAACTTTATTTCATTCCCCTGTGGAGAGTGTTTTTAAAAAAATGCCTTGTCCATTTGTGTGTTGAGGGCAACAATTATGCAGTTTCCTATACTGGACCTCATATGTGAGGATGAGAGAAGCAAAGAATTAACATCTGTGGAAGAGTATAATAATGTAAATACAAAGCAATTTGGTTTTGCTTTTTGACACACAAAATCTGCCGTCTGAGGCAGCCATCTGCCTCTGTCTCCTGGTAGAGGTAAGAAAAGATAAGAAGATAGGAAAAATCAGCAATTGCTAAAGTATGGGTGATGAGGGCACGGAGGACTAAGTGAAATCCACAGGTTCTTATGGCTTGCTGAGGTCTGTTGTAAGCCCATCAGACATCTGTACTTAGTCAACAGAGGTACACAGAAAGCACCTCCTCAAAGACTGCGATATTTTTGAACCACAATCAGGTGTACCCCAGACAATGACAACCTTTTGACTGCTAATCTTTTTCACACTAGGTCAAGCGAAAGGAGCTATGGAATGAAAAGGTGGCTTCATTTTGGCAGTTTCACATCAGACCTAGACAGAAGAAGTTGGCCACCAGATTGTGGGTTCAATGTACCTTCTTTGTCCTATTGTGACTCTATTTGCCATAGTTACTGGCTCGTATTCTAGCTCTGAAGGTCTTCCTGTCATGACAGCTTTTGGATCTTTCAGGCCAGGAAAGGACAAAGGGTATCCTTTGAAAGCTGAGACTTGCTTTAGAAACAAAGACTAACCAAGCTCTGGTATATCTTTTCTGTCTAATCTTGTTCATTTGTAAGAGTCACCACTAGTATTTTGCACACCTGGGGGTTTGTTGAATTTTTTTTAAGACTCTAGTCCTATGAGACTGGCATGTGGGGGAGAGGATGAGGAAATGTGGAGTAATTTTTGGGACCTGTGAACACAATGGTCCAGGCTGAACTCATCCGATTTAGCTTTATTTTTCCCCAAATAGAAGCACTTAGATGTACTTGGGTTAGGGGTGGCATCTTTGTTTCTTAGCAGAAGACATTTGTACCCTGTAAATTTCAGTGCCCTGAGCCAGAGTACCAGGTGCCCCATACTAGTTATGGTTATGTGTTTTGGCCTTACATTTTGACCTGTTCTTTAATCCCTCCTTCTGTTTTGCTTTTGATCCCCATTTAGTCATCCTTTTTGGTTCTTATCTCCTAAACTTAATCAGGTCCAGCCCAATAATCACCACACTTCATACAAAGGCATGTTCTAGGCAGGCACTTTGCATCTCTCTGCGTTTCACTTACTACCTGCTCATGCATTATGGATGAAAGCACCTCAAATATACCAGGCACTGTACAGGAATGAAATGAACAAGGTCCTGCCCTCGGGCTCACAGCTGAAGAACATGAAAATAAACGAAGAGGACTTGGAAAAGAAAAGGAGAACTTTCTCAAAGTTGGCAAGGCAAAAATAAAATGACAAAGTTAAAGCTAAACCCCTTTGAGCATTGACCTTAACAGCTGTAGAGAAATGAAGCAAGTTAAAGAGAACATCAAGGAAGAAGGGGGCATTTATAGTCCATTCATAGAACTGCCATGATGATAGGGTCAGGGTGATAGCAACTTGTTGTCTGAGTAGGAATGTGTAAACCTTACTCTATTATTTCTCATAGCACAGTCACAGTTATATTGGGATTTTAAAAAGGAATAGTCACTTTCACGGAGAATGACTCTATTAATAGAAGGCAGGCATGGTGGCTATATGCAACCTCCAGATTCATTGAAACCCAAGGTGTTTGCTCTCATGGCCTGTGAATGGCTGTCCGCCGTGGGGAAAACAGGATGCTGGAAGAGTTGTGCCTTTGTTCTGATCCAGAAAGGATACACAGAATGCAATGCACAAAGATAAAGTGGGGTAGAACCATGCACTTCCTACACCTGAATCCTACTGGGGAGAAGCTCTCCACAGGGGAATGAAATAAAGTTGATTCTTTGCATCAGTTAAGCAAATCTGTACAAAAATAGCAGAAATGTCTCACAATGGCAAGGGCTGATGTTTTGTTGCTAGGGACAATTTCACATGCAGCTTTCTTCTTTAGTTAGCTGATTGTCACTTGGCTTAGCATACAACTATACCAGTGGATGCAAAGGAGCATGACAACTGATCAGTCTTTCACATCATAGGATTCTGGCCAAAAAGGTCAGAAGAAATTTAAACTTTAGAAGAGGAAATAAACTTGGCATAGAAGTAGTTATATATAAATAGGAAATTAGTGGAAAGGAACAAATCAGAAAAATAAGATGATTGAAGGCAGTGAAGGACCCAAATATACATTACAGACAGTGCTTCGCTAGAAGAAGGAATCTGTGAACTACTGAAAGCATTTAGGTACCATTGGCAGGAGCTTTTTACACACCCTACAGTTTGCAAATTAGTTTGCACTCTATTGTGGCTGATTAGCTAGACTTTGTTAGTGAGTCTGTTTGCTCAGGCATGAAGGCCAGCCAGAACTTCACTAACCTTCCTGCAAATTCTCTTTTACAACATGAGCACAACAGGATGTGCTGGCACAAGGAAGAGGTTAAACCAGTATGAGGTTAAACTCATTAGCATATGCTTTGCTTGGCAACTTCACACTTTTAAGATTGAAAGGGGGACATTTAAAACTAATATGAATAATCATGTGTTATTGCTAGCTGTAGGAAGCTGTATTGATATGCAGTGGCGTCGCGCAGTCTTCAGCCGCCTGGGGCGAAGAACAAACTCGCCGCCGCCCCCCCCCCCGCTCGCCGCTGCCGCCGCCCCCTCCCCCTGACCCAGGTAGAAGCCGGCCCCCTGGTGACTAGCGGCGTGCGCGCGCGCGCGCGCACGCGCGCCACACACCTCCGTCCGCTCGCCCGCCACACACCTCCGTCCGCTCACACCTCCGTCCGCTTGCCCGCCCGGCTGGCTGTCGGGGGCTCTCCGCCGCCTGTTGCCCCTGGCAGCGGCTTTCAGGGGGCGGCAAAATGTCCCCTCCCCACCCTTTTGCTGGCGAGGAGGAGAAAAAGTGTTTTTTTTTAGGCGGACAATTCAAGGAGGGGCCCGCCCGCCGGGCTGGCTGTCGGTCGGGGGCTCTCCTGCCCACCTCCTCCTGCCCACCTCCTCCTGCCCAGCCAGCCCCCAGGGGCTCCCCGCCACGGCGCCACCCACCCCCGACGAGCGCCCCGTCTCACGGCAAGTTGGGTGGGTGGCTGGGCGGGCGGAGGCGAGCAGCGTCCGCGCGCATGCGGGCCGCCCGCCAGGAGAGCCCCCGACGGCCAGCTGGGCGGGCGACTGGGCGTGCCCCTCCTTCCCTCCCCACCCTTTTGCTGGCGAGGAGGAGAAAAAGGGGTTTTTTTTAGGCGGACAATTCAAGGAGCCTCCTTGAATTGTCCGCCTAAAAAAAACCCCTTTTTCTCTTCCTCGCCAGCAAAAGGGTGGGGAGGGGACATTTTGCCTCCCCCTGAAAGCCGCTGCCAGGGGCAACAGGCGGCGGAGAGCCCCCGACGGCCAGCCGGGCGGGCGAGCGGACGGAGGTGTGAGCGGACGGAGGTGTGTGGCAAGCGGCGAAGCGCACGTGGGGCGCTCGCCAGCAAAAGGGTGGGGAGGGGACATTTTGCCGCCCCCTGAAAGGCGCTGCCCGGGGCATCCGCCCCCCCCGCCCCCCCCACGCTACGCCACTGTTGATATGCATGCTTATCTGTCATTCTGCTTGATTACTCTTTACCTCATTGCTTTGTGATCCATTTGCCTTGTGACATCTTGATTCCTTCATCTGGTGTATATAAACCATGCCTGGAAGTTTTACTCCTTTGTCTGAAGCAGTGGACTTGATCCACGAAAGCTCACAATAAAAATATAGCATAAAAATATAGCAGTTAGTCTTTCAAGTACTGCAGTGTTTTTTTTCCTGATATGCTCTCTGAAACAGTCAGACATCAGTAAAAATGATCTGATAAATATAATGTCTTTGGAGAAAGCCCTATTCAATTCAATGAGACTTGGTTTAATTTCCAGAAGTCTATCAGTCTCTTGGATGGTCTGGTTCAAAGGGAAGTTGTCCGACATCCTCTTCCTTAGACCATGTTCATGGTAAAGGAGACCGTGGAACAATATAATAAATGGATACATTATTCTTGCTAATGCACACTGTGATCAAAATAAACCGAGAGAGTAATAAAGAAATGATATTTCAGTAGCATGCAATTCCCCCTCTGTGCCCCTCCTCTTCCGCCTTTCATTTCATAAGTGGCTTTGGCTCCTTCTCCATCATCCATTTTACCTAACAAGATTGTATCATTATCAAAACATGTCAAAGAACATTTATTATTGCTACAAGGCTCCATAATAATAGGATGGTCTGTAATATTTTAAAATGACATTTATAATAATACTTTACTGAGATAAATTAAAAGACCTGGAGATAGGCAACAGGTAAACAACCTTGCAAAATTGTGTGAAAGCATTTGTAGAATGTAGCATTAACTTGGGTAGCAATAGTTCATTAGGGTTTTAATCTTGACAAGCTTTCACACTCACAGAATAGGGATTTTAAAGTGCTCCCCACACATGCTTACCTGCAAGTACCTTGAATGTAATACAGAAACAGGACAATGACACTTTCTAGCACAGACAAAAGCCCTACCAATGCTACATGTTATTATACTTTTATTATATTACATTATAGTATACAGTTATAGTACTTGCATGCCTCATCATCATATGGTTTCCAAGGTATAACATTTTGAGAAGTAGTTTACTATTGCCTTCGTTTGCAATGTCATTGGCTGCAACATGTATCCAAGAATGCATTTTCCGCAAAGTACCTGAAAAAAGTTAATACAGTAAATACAGTATAAGCATATTGATCCATCAAAATCTATTTCCCAAACTGATGTTTCCTGTAAAGCCACTCCATCCCTTTGTTCCTCCATTCATAGTTGTTTTAAAAACCAGTGGTGATCTAAAAACCAAAATCTAAAAAACTGCAGTGGCTCAAATGACTAAGATGCTGACCGGAAGGCGGGAGGTCAGCAGTTCGATTCCCAAGTACTGCAGGATGGAATGAGCTCCTATCTTTGTCCCAGCTCCTGCCAACCTAGCAGTTCGAAAACAAGAAATTGCAAGTAGATAAATAAGGACCACTTCAGTGGGAAGGTAAACAGCACTCCGTGCATTCCAGTGTCTAGCCATGCCTGCCACATGACCACAGAAACATCTATAGAAGCAGACAGCACTGGCTCTTCAGCTTTGAAACAGAGATGATCACTGAACCCTAGAGTCGGATACAACTGGCTTTTGAGCAAGGGAAACCTTTACCTTTACCTTAAAAAAAACACCCAACATGAATTTGATCAGGCCACCCCTGAAACATGTTGAAGTAGGGCAGCCACAATCTCTATTACAAACACTTGGATACAAACTGGGTCAGGAAATATTCACTAATAAAGAGCAGAGATGATGACAGACAGGAACATCAGTGTTCATGGTCTGAGTCCCAAATCTGAGTGAAAGAAATGAAGATGCAGATCTTTATTCATCTGTAAAGTTGACCTTGTATCAATTATTCTTTCTCGGGCTGAATTGTACATATTAATGGTCTGTCAGTGGAAGTTGAAACCATTAGTAATCAAGACAGATAATTCAAGCAGATCTTCATACTCTGCAAATGAAACTTTGCTTGTATCCAAGAGACGAATCATGAAGCAAAGATTGTCATCGTCATTGTCGTTGTCAGCTGCTACTCATATCCGAACATACATTTTTCCTAGAGGACATTTTCTCAGTTGATGAATGTGTCTCTGGTGACTCAATAAACTAATCCCAGCATGAAACATGCAACCACACACATTACACTGAATAGAGGGCAAAGTTGAGTTTGACGAAGCTTTCATGCTTGTCGCTTAGCTTCTTCATATCTGCAGCATTCTCCTTTGAAGTGATCAATAGCAACAGAGATGGTTCAGAACCATAGTGGGTGATCTACAGCTGCTGCCTCCCAAGTTTGTCGGTTTCTACCTGACACCTGCATGGTTTGTTTCAGCTGGTCCTTGTAACGCTTCAAAGGAGTTCCATGAAGTCTTGTACCGGAGCTAAGTTCTCCATAAAGAATTTGATGAGGAAGCCTGGAATCATCCATACAGTGGACATGCCCTATCCATCTAGATGATGACCTATGATGGAAACTTCAATGCTGTTTACATGTGCCTTCTCGAGAACTGAGAAGCTGGTAAAATTAAAAAGCAACAAAGTAGGTTCATGAACTAAAAGATCAAAGCTCAGTGGCCTAGAACAGTTAAAAACTTAAAACAAACAGACCTACTGGAGACAAAGAAAACCTTATGATAGATTCTATTGTCATTGTTACATAATTAGGAGATTAAAAGGGTATTTTACATTGAACTGCAATTCTAGAAAGTTTTCAAGAAGTTGCTTGAAGACTACCATTTATTAAGAGCAAG
Organism: Furcifer pardalis; assembly: GCA_030440675.1. Classification (NCBI taxonomy): domain Eukaryota; kingdom Metazoa; phylum Chordata; class Lepidosauria; order Squamata; family Chamaeleonidae; genus Furcifer; species Furcifer pardalis. Next base: position 25,629,974 of record CP126899.1, on the reverse strand, counting down.
GCAAACTACAAAATACTGAAGTCCAAAGGTTTCACGTTAAAAATTTCCAAGCATCCTCTTGTTCTTTCTTGTCTTTGAATTTTCCTACTCATAAAACAACAATCAATATGTGTTGCTAGTCACAAATTAATTGGATAATGCTGTAACCTTAAAGAATCTTTCTTGAATTTATGAAGCTGCCTTAAATTAGCTCAAGCCTATCAGACACTATAGTTTACTATGTTGTAGTAATCTTAAATCTTTCCTGCCGCCCCGCGAGAGGCTTCTCAGGTAGGCTGAGGGATCACATCGGCAACCAGCTCTCGGATGCTTCCTACCCACTCCCGGGACCCGTCCCTGGCTGGGGCTTAAGAACTGCCAAGGCACAGGACTTCCTCACTGCCACCACTCGAGAAGCTTCTCAGGCAGGCTGCGGAGCCACCTTGGCAACAAGCCCCGGGATGCTTCCCACCTGCTTCTGGGACCCCACCTCTGCCAGGGAGTTCTAAAGGCTGTCATGGTGCCAGGCAGTGGGATTTTTCCCAACAGGCCACAGCAGTGTGAGGTGGCTAGGAGGCATAAAACCTCGCTTCTGCCACCTCCAACGCCGGACTTCCTCAGCTGACCTTTGTGTGAGGTGGCCGGGAGGCATAAGACCTCACCCCAGCTGCCTTCAACACCAGACTTCCTCGGCTGACTCTCTGGCGGCATTAAGAAGAGCCGTCGCCATCCCACCGGACTCTGGCACTGCTCTTGCCTGGCCTGGGACCGGGGAGAGTGGGAACAGCTGCATCGGGGCTGGTGGCATTAAGAAGAGCCACTGCTGCCCCACCGGACTCTGGTGCTGTTCTCGCCTGGCGTTGGGCCGGGGAGAGCGGGAACAGTTGTGTAGGGCGGTCTTCCTCCACCAGCAATATAGATGCTTGCCTAGCCAGTTTGTCTGAGGGGGAAAGAAGTAGCAGGGAATTGGACTTAGTGAGTAGGGTAGAGTTGTGAGTCTTGTGAACTGTTCGTAGTGTTTTTGAAGTGTTTTTTTATGATGTCTTAATTTTGTAATTGTGATGGGAGATTTCTTGAAATGTATGTGATATGTGATACAGTACTTTGATATGTTATTTATTTATTTATTTATTTATTTATTTATTTATTTATTTATTTATTTAGATTTATTATCCCGCCCCAATCAGGCAAACTTGACTCTAGGCGGCTTACAGAAAATTCATAAATTAAAACCTTGAGGTTCGAAATTACTTTTAAAAATCAATTAAAAAAGAATTAAACCATGAAGATCTAAAAGATTTAAAAAGGTTAAAAAGTTTTAAAAGTTTAAAAGAGTGAGGGAGGGGTGGCTGTCCCATCAGATCAGCCACCCAACATGGGACCCCATATTCCTGGAGCCCCACACCTGCCCTGCCAGCCAGGCTTTTATGCCCTTCCTAAAGGGCAGGAGCTCTGTCTGTAGACGTAACTCGATTGGCAGGAGGTTCCAAAGGGCCGGGGCGGCCACGGAGAAGGCCCTCCTTCTGGTGCTAGAGAGATGCATCTCTCTAGCCAATGAAATGATAAGAGAGCCTCTCGAATCTGCCCTGGTGGGACGGACATATGTCCTTGGGATGATGCGGTCTCTTAAGTATCCTGGCCCACTACCATGTAGGGCTTTAAAGGTAATAACCAGCACCTTGAATTGCACCCGGAGACATACTGGCAACCAGTGCAGCTCCTGAAGCAGTGGTGAGGCACTAGCATAACGCCCGCACCCCATCACTACCCGAGCAGCCGCATTCTGGACCAGCTGCAGCCTCCGAATGGTCACCAAGGGCAGCCCCATGTAGAGCGCATTACAGTAATCAAGTCTGGAGGTGACCAAAGCATGTGTGATCATGAGCAAGGAATCCCGGTCTAGGAGTGGGCGTAGCTGGCGTATTACACGAAGTTGTGCAAAAGCCCTTCTGGCTACGGCTGCCACCTGCTCTTTGAGCAGTAGTTGTGAGTCCAAGAGGTCCCCCAGATTACGCACCGGGTCTGTTTGGGGCAAAACTGCCCCATCCAGAACCAAAGATGGTAACTCCCGAGATAGCACAGGACCCCTTACCCATAGCCACTCAGTCTTGCCGGGATTCAGTTGTAGCCCGTTGTCCCCCATCCAGACCCTGACAGCCTCCAGGCACCTGGATAGGACTTCTACTGCATCAATTGGATCTCCACGGGCTGAGATATACAGCTGGGTGTCTTTTGCATATTGGTGATACCTCACCCCGTGGGAATGGATGATCTCACCCAGTGGCTTCATGTAGATGTTAAATAGGATATGATGTGATATATGATACTTGGATATGTTTTGATATGTGATATTTTGTGATCTATGTTGTTAGCCACTCTGAGTTGCTTCAGCAAATAGAGCGTCATACAAATACAATATCACTTTAAATGATGTGGGCTGAATATGGGTCATGGACATGGAAAATAATGCTTATAGCATTTCTTGGTTTTCTCACAGCCCTACTATAGGTACTTAGGAAAGAGTGGGCAGCTTCGTGTTCAGTCTTTGACCAAATTGCAAAGGTCATCCAAAGCCTGGAAGCCCATTAGAAAAGGTCAAGAAGAAGGAAAAATATGGAATAATAGAAAAAAACAGAAAAGTATCTTTGCCTACTTTTGGTTTCGTCCTCATCACTTCTGGTTTCAGATTCCAATAGATTACCCCAAGACAGGGTTCCTCAAACTTGGCTCTCCAGGTTTTCTTGGACTTCAATTCCCAGAAGCCCAAGTCAGTACACCTGCTGATCAGGGCTTCTGGGAATTGAAGTTCAAGAACACCTGGAGAGCTAAGTTTGCTGATCCTTGCCCCAAGAGAATAGATCTCTTAGAGGAAAAAAAGTGTTCTCCTTTGCTCTAAGGAAACTTTTTTTTTGTCTCTATCCTTATATCTGAAAAGAATGATGTAGCCATTCCATTTTGTCTCATCTATAGCTCCCTTGTTTTGGAAGCTGCTCCCTGTGACATAAAGCTCTGTAGATCAATCAAGCTGTCTGTTGTTGTTTTTTAAAAATAAAAGAACTAAACATGAAGCTCTTTTGATATATAGTCAATTAACTCTCTAGTATGGATTATTAATGTTGGAGACCTCACATTCCTCATGGAACAACCTGCATTTTTATTTAGCCAAGTAAGCCATCGTTCATTCTGACAGTTTTCAAAATATGTGTTGAGACATTGGGCCTCTGTGAATGTGTCTGTAATAAAATAACCCAAATCGCTAAGGTTACATCCAAAAATTCAGCTTGTCAGAAGAGGGTGCTATGTGGCCATTTATCTCAATGCCAAGTATTTCAATGGCTTATAAAAAGTCCTTTAGAAAATATATATGAAAAATGTGATAGCTTAACTTGATATGCATTTTTTAATGAAGTAATCTATTCCATCATCTTCTAAAAACAGAAATTTGACCTTGAACAATATTTATTACTCTGGTATTTCATCAGTTCTGGGCTTAATCCCTCAAGGAACAAAACTGTTAGAGATGATGAAGGTGACAAGTTGTTAAGTATCATAATTAATTGTTTAGTCAAAAATCATTCTCAGTGTTTTCTGGTCATCTTGGATGAATGTGGCTTTCATGCGGTTTCCTCTGGGCGACAAAGGGGAATTGATTGAGGCATGTAAAATGAATTGTTTAGAGAAATTGGTTGGAGAGGTCTGTTGCCCACACGCCATGCCAGAAGCCAAAAGCACCCAAAGAAGTTCAATGATGACATATTCAGAGCAGACCCAAGGAACTGCTGCTCTGTGTATTCCAAAATGAATGAATTAAGTTTTGCACAACACAGCAGGGCAAGAGATTTAAAGGTGATTGCATGAATTCACAGATAAGGCATTATCAATGGTTATCAGTCATCCTATCACAGGCAATATTTCTCTGATAGAGAACATAAACAGCCTCCTGCTTATGATGTTATCTAGTGAGTTGCATGGTTCACTGGTTCATTTCCTGATTCCCACTCCAGCTTCTTAGACATCACACCAGTGTGCTTGTAGTCTGGTCTCACAATCCCAGGAAAGTCCATGTGTCTTTCAATGTACACTAGGGACACAGTGTGTGAATGGCCTGGTACCATTTTGAAGGAGGTAATGTGTCCATCTCCTTGTCTCTCACATAATGGCTGGTGTAGATTTTATTCCTCCACCTCTACAAATCACATTATCAACAAGCCTGAGTTCTACTACAGTAAAAGCAAACTCCTATCTTTTTTCTCCTAAAAGGATATTTATATAGTTACAGGCATAACTTTTGTAGCCATAATCTTTAACTGATGTCCTTTTTAAAGCTTGTGCAACTTGCTGTAGTTTTGTTGTTCTGTTGCACAGTCGAGTCTGACCTTTTGTGACCCCATGGACCATAGCATGCCAGGTTCCTCTGTCATCCACCATCCTCTGTAGTCCACCCAGATCTAGGTCAACTGCATCAACGATGCTGTCTAACCATCATGGTAGAGGATAATGTGTTTACTGGATTGTTCATTATTTTTATTGTTTGAATTTATTTATTGGGATTTATTGTGCTTTTGATATTTTGTGATGTTCTGAGATACCATGTTAGCTGCCCTGAGTCACTCTGCGAGTAGGGCAGCATACAAGTAGGAACAAATAAATAAATAATAAATAAATAATAAATCTCATCCTCTGCCACCAACTTCTCCTTTTGCCTTCGATCTTTCCTAGTATCAGGATCTTCTTCAATGAGTCCTCTCTTCTCATTTGGTGGCCAAAGTACTTCAGCTTTAGCTTCAGTATTTGTATTTCCAAGGTTGATTTCCTTCAGGACAGACAGATTTGATCTCCTTGCAGTCCAGGGGACTCTCAAAAGTCTTCTCCAGCACCACAATTCAAAGGCATCTTTTCTTCTGTGCTCAGCCTTTCTTATGATCCAGCTCTCACAGAGAAGACTATTGCTTTAACAACCTTTATTGGCAGGGCGATGTCTCTATTTTTTATTATACATCTAGGTTTTCCATAGCTCGCCTCACAAGGAGTAAGTATCTTTTTGTTTCATGGCTGCAATCACTGTCTGCAGTGACCTGGGATCCCCAGAAAATAAAGTCTATCACTGCTTCTATTTCTTCCCCTTCTATTTGCCAGGGACTGATGCGACTGGATGACATGATCTTGGGTTTTTTTTATATTGAGTTTCAAGCTAGCTTTTGCACTCTCCTCTTTCACCCTCAGTAAGAGGCTCTTTCGATATTCTTCACTTTCTGCCATTAGGGTAGTGTAGTGTCTGTAGTCTCAGGCTGTTAATATTTCTCCCAGAAATCTTAATTTACTTCATCCAGTCTGGCATTATGCATTATTTACTCTACATATAAGTTAAATAAGCAGGGTGACAAAATGCATCCTTGTCTTACTCCTTTTCCTGTTCCAAACCACTCCCCTTAAATCACTTTTTTACCTCCACTGTATGTTCATGAGGGATGTCATCTAGGTTTTTCCTATTTTCTTCATTCTAAGCTTGAATTTGGCAATCAATAGCTCAGGATCTGAGCCACAGTCCACTCCAGGTCTCATTTTTTGCTGACTGCATAGAGCTTCTCCATCCTTGACTGCAGATTACATAATCAATCTGATATTGGTGTTATCTGTCTGGTGATGTCCATGTTTAGAGTTGCCTCTTAGGTTGTTGGAAGAGGGTGTTTGCTATGACCAGTGCATTCTCTTGGCAAAACTCTATTAGATTTTTCCTTGCTTCATTTTGTATTCCAAAGGCCAATCAGTCAGTCAATTGATTGATTATTCCAAGGAGAAACTTGCCCGTTATTCCAGTTACCTTTTTACTTCCTACTTTGGCATTCCAATCTCCTATGAAGATAAGGACATCTTTTTGTGTATCAGTTCTAGAAGTTGTGGGTCTTCATAGAACTGGTTGACTTCAGCCTCTTCTACTGAAGTTAATTGTAGCGAATTAAAAAGGGGCTGGGACAAATCTCAAGTTGCACAATTTGACATGTAAGCAGGCCTGAGACCAAGAAATGTCCCAGCACTTTATCAATCAGCTACGGATAGCTGCAGCAAATTACACAGATCCTACGTGAATATCAATTGATTCTGGCCAATATATTTACCATTTAGAATAAGTGGTAGAGGGACAAGGATTAAGAGAAATATTAAGAGTTGAAAGTTCCTATTAGTAAGCCAGAATGTCACAGACCTGTAATATATGGCAAGTAGGATCAGGGAGAGATGGCATGGATATCACACTAAAAAAGGATCTAGGAATTAAAAAGAAAGTGAACGGTTTGTAATTGAATTCTGGGTAGCTGTTTGTAGCCTTCTCGACTTCTGTGCCTAAGAGAAATAAAGAAGGCTGCAGGGAGGATTCTAGATTGCTGGCTGCTGGTGGTGAGAAAACAAAGAAGAGCATGGGGAGATATTCATGGAGTGGTGCTGGAAGCTACACACATTTTTTGACAGCAGCCTCAAGTTTAGCATCATGTCTGGTTTTACCCTAACTGAAATCTATCTACTGAGAATGTGTTACATGGCATCTCTGGCTTCTAGTGACCTTCTGAAAGACAGGTTTTCAAAATTTTCTGTCCTCAACAGCACTGCTCAGCTCTTCCAAACGCATGTTTTTGGCTTGCTTCAGGGAGTCCATCCAAATCACATTTTGTCTTCCTCTTTTCCTGCAGCTTTCAGTTCTTTCCCAGCATTATTGCATTTTCCAGGTAATTTTGCCATCTCTTGACGTGTCAACATTTTTGCCTCCAGAGAGAGTTCAGGCTTGATTTGCTGTAGGACCTGTAATGCCACCTCAGGCTGGCCAGGCCTGATGGACTTCAGGTTCTTATTAGGCTCTCAGAGACAATAAGCACTCAGTGGGTAAAGAAACAAGGTTTTATTAGACAAATATCTGCACAATGCGGCTGGTCATTTTGTCCCATCAGCTTCATAAGGGTGGCCATTTTGTTTCTTGAATGCCCTTGGAAGGGTGGAGGGCCACATGAAATAGTGCCACAGGCCAGATCCAGCCCATGGGCTTTAGGTTGGGAACCCCTCCTGTAAAGCTTGGCTTGGCTTTACACCTCCTTACTCAGAGGATGCCCAAATTCATTAATGGCCATCTGGAATCTGTTAATTGATGCTTCATCCTCTGCAGCTAGACATTACATCAGCCCAACACCAATCATAAAGCTTGAGAACATAAGAAAGGTCACCTTGACCTGCCCTATCTATTTCTTGTTTAGCCTGGGATGTCCTGCTCATCACAAGACTTTGCAAGTGTTGTCCACATATTCTATTTTAATCAGCCATGAAAGCAGATGTTATCAGACATCCTGCCAAAACTCTCTATCTATCCTGTACTAAATCTTACTAACAGTCAAGTTCCACAGGAAAGCATCTTTTTCTGACCAGCACAGCCTTGCTAAATGCATAATTGCTCACCAAGCAAATTCTACTACCTTAATACACATTATATGATTTTAACTACATCAGAGTTTGGAGATGCAAATATCAGACTAACTCCTTACAATTACAACAGTCTTCTGGAAAGCCCATGTTCCCCAGCAGGCAATACAGGACCCACTTGTTCAGGGTATCCATAAAACTTTCCTCCAGGGCTTTTTTTTTAACACTGTGCGATCAATGCATCACGCAATGTTAAAAACTGGATAACGCTAAGACTTGTGAAACCAAGTACTAGGTACTAGTGTATCTCTACATGCCATGGAAAATTTTTCTTCAGGGACAACAAAAATCATGCTGAGACATTTTTTCCTCAGGGCCTGTAGAGGCTCAGTGGTTAAGAAGCTCCCCTTGTTAGCTGGAAGGCTGGCAAGTCATCAGTTTGAGACCCAGGTACTGCATGATGGATTGAGTGCCTGTCTCTGTCCCAGCTCTTGGGGACATGAAAGGAACCTTATTGGGATGTTCCCTGAGCGGAGTTTCTTCTGCAAAAATCCTTTCAACCCCAAATAATTTCTGACATGAAAATTATTATTATTATTATTATTATTATTATTATTATTATTATTATTATTATTATTATTATTATTATTATTATTATTATTATTACAGTTGTACCTCGCTTAAAGAACATAATGCGTTCCACAGGATTGCTCTTTAAGCGAGTTTGCTCTTTAAGCGAAACACCATTGAAAGTGACCAATTGTGGGGGGGACTGGGAACCCCGATTTATTTGTTAAGCGTGTTTTGGGTTGGTTTTATTTGTTAAGCGAAGCGAACATTCAGAGAAAATTCTGCTCTTTAAGTAAGCGAGTTACTCTTTAAGCGAAACGCTCTTTATGTGAGGTTTGACTGTATTATTATTATTATTTTCCCCCTCAAGGATGAAAAACACAGTGAATATTTATTATATCCCTACATGACAAATCATGCCGAAGAAGAAGAAGAGTCTCAATCCCTTCTTTTATGGTGACTGGGCAAATGGCAAAAGATGCCCTGTTACTAAAATGCTTCTTCCACGGGCTCACGTGCTGAGTCTTACCAAAGCTGCAAATGGAAGATGGAATGTGTTTTTGCCAAGCACCGCTAAGCTTTTGTGGTTTATGAAAGGTTATGTGGAAGGTCATGTTTTTCTTTCTTCCGGGGTGTGTATGTTCCTGTCACAGCTTGTGTTATAAGAAGGTTGACAAGTCAAGACACCAGTGCACCTCTCCTAGGCTAATCAAACTTTTTTTCAATTCCAGTGTCATTTCCCTGAATGTCTGTCTTCTTATTTGGGGAAAAATAGTTATTCCCTGAGAATTCACCCAGGGCTTTGACACTTGGAAATCCTAGATGTGTTGGAATATATTCAGAAACTCTTGCATGTATGATCCTAAGAGTAGCCCAAGGATTGAAGAGAAAGATTTACAACTGGCCTATGCTAGAGGGAACCATCCTATGCTAGCAGCTGAGATGAAGTTTTGACTCTTCCCCTCTCCCACTTAGGTAGCAAAGAAAGCCCTTCATAGTCCAGCAGCCATGGAGAAAAAAAATTCAAGGTTCAAAGCCCAAACAAGCATTTTAGTTTTTAAAAGGTTGGTAGCACATGAGTGAGACATGCTAATGTTTATAAAGTACAAACTCACAATGGAAGCCTTTACAAGGGAAGATCATTGGCCCAGAGGAAAAGGAATTCAAGGAAGGTTAATATGCTAAGGTCTTTTGCACTTAATGGAAAAAATCAGTGAATTCAACAATCACTCCAGAAGACACCCTCAAATTTACATGGACTAGAAAGGCAGACACCAATTACACGGTAGACACCTGAAATCCTTTCTAATATCATTCCTCAGTGACGCTGTAGAAGAAAATGAACTTTTAGGTTGAATAGTTTGATTGGCTCACAGCGGGGCTTACAAAGGATGACAAAGAGAGAACGAAACCACTAATTCAGATGTAACATCTTCTTGCAAAAGGAACATTGTTGAAATAAAAGTGTAAAGAGAATGTAAACTGTCTCAGTGGATTAGATCAAGGACCATCTAGTCAACCACTCTGCTGATCAGGCATGAGGCCAAGTACCCAGCATTTATTCCAGACAATCTAAAAATGTCAATTTTTGTGCCAATGTTGAGAACTGAAGTTGCTGCCCTTGAAACTCTGAGTAGAGCCTCATGAGGGTTTGTTTCCTCCATATTGCTGATACAATGCAGTAGAAGGAGGTGAAAGAAGCAATTGCTGCAGGAATATCCTACTCATTGGTTTTTGGGGCAGGTAAGGTGGCTATTTAGGGACTGCAGTGGTTCAAGTGATTAAGATGCTGAACTAACTGAGTGGAAGCTCCTGTTGAAGTTCAGGTTACAGAGGACCATAGAGCCTTGAAGCCATGATGGAGAAGGCTGGAGAGCAGAAGGAGACAGGTACCATCAGATGACAACCTTAGGTTGGTGAGACAGGCCACTTCTAATCTGTTTGTCCAATATTAGGAGGGCAAGAAAGAACTATAATGTCCTCTGTATAAAGGAGGCAGATAACAAACAGGTGGAGCTTTGGCCAATCTTTGGGTTCTCATCACAATCAACAAAGCTGCAAATTATTTGCACCTCATTTTAGAACTAAGGTGGAGATCTTCCATCTGGAGCTTGATACCGTAGTTGAAGCAGTAAATCAGGCACCTGGAGAGAGCAAAATTATAAGATGGGGTGCCCAAACGTTTCAGGCCATGGGCCGATCACATGGTTCAGGGAGCCAGTTGCTAAGGCCTGGGGGGTGGATGCAGTCCCAATGCCAATTCACCTGGTCCACGAAGCCCTCATCGCTCCTGGAAGTGGAAGTAAAACATGCCTGTATGGGTGTGTTTTACTTCCACTTCCATGAGTGAAGAGGGCTTCGGGGGCCAGAGAAATTGGCATAGGGGTGTTGGGTCAAGGGTTACAGGCAGTGATGGGATGTAACAGGTTCTCACCAGTTCTCCAGAACCGGTAGTAACTTTTTCCAGTGTCCCGAAGAACTGGTAGCAGCTTTTGGGGGAACCACCTTCAGTTTAAAAGCTCTGGTTGATTTTTGTTTGGGGTGGGTGGGTGTATTTTAATGTATTTTTATTTTATTTATTTTATTTTAATTTATTTAGGGGTTTGTGTTGTGGGTGGGTGGGTTGAGGTGTGTGTGTGTGTGTGTGTGTGTGTGTGTGTGTGCTTATTATTATTTTATTATTATTTATTTATTTATATTTTTTCTTTGGCCCTGCCCATGTCATGATGTTGGCTCCACCCACATAATGATGTCATTATATTAGCTCCGCCCACACTGTGATGACATCATGGTGGGGTAGTAAAAATTATGACATCCCACCACTGGTTACAGGTCATATGCTAAACTTGGTCAGAGCACATGGTCAGACATGCCCAAGCATGTCCTCTTTGCTGACTCACTGCTGACTAATTTAGGCAGGCTCACTCTTTGCAGTAAACAAAGCCTCAATTTAGGCAGGCTTGCTCTTTGCAGTAAACAGACAAGGCCTCAATTACTAACTAGAATACTTCAATGGCTAAATAAAACAAGGCTAATACTACTGATATAAACAAGGTATAATTAAATTTCCACATAGGGGATCACATCCAGCCCCTGGGGTGTAGTTTGGGCACCCCTGTTATAAGAAAAGGCTTTGGCATAGGCTGTTCTGTTGCAAAAACACTGGAGAACCCTCATTCCTGAAATGAATCTTCATTAGAGTTCATTGCCAGTGCGTCTCAGAACAAATTGAACCATTTATGAAGCACAAGTGTGGCTTTATGAAGCTGAGAGATTAAACAAAGTGTACAAAGTGGTGGTTGTAAGAGGAATCTATTGGGAAACCCTAGTAGAACATATTCCTATTGGAGGAGGAGAGAAAACTGTGCTGTATCATTGTTGGAGTGCATCAAAGATGAAATGTGGCAATTAGGGTTGTGCACAGCAGAAATGTCATTTGTTTTCATTTGGTTTTGTTTCTTCTGCATTTGTTTCTTCCATTCACCACACCTTTTATTTGCCACGAAAGCGGTTGCCTCGTTCATCTCATCTCAGTTCGTTTTTCCCCATCTGGAGGGGATAAAGAACTAGGTTGGCTGAGCAAGGACACACACATCAATAATGTCAGTGAACAGAGATAAAAACAATGATGGACCACTAAAAGATGTATATGTCCATGGTAAAAGATGGACATATACAGCAGCAGGAAGAAGAAGGAGAGCAAAGAGGCTGGCTGGACAGAAGGGTCAGCTGTGTGCCTTTTCCAAGTACTGTAAGATATAAAATGCAGACGTGTGTGATGGTGACAGCAGGAAGGAAAGAGTGTTAGGAAGTGAGGTGCACAGCAATGGCTAAGAAGTTGCTGAATGGGAGGGAACGGGGTGGGCAGACTATTAAATATGAGGCAATTTTTCATATACGTGGCAACTGAAGGTGACAAACACCAGAAATGCAGATGATGATGGATAATGACAGATGATCTGTGTCCTTCTCATTTGTCAAAACGGATCATTAGCATTTCTGAGGCTGTCTTTCAGGCACACAATGGAAAAAGCCAAAAACAGTGCTAAGGCCTTCTTCGGTATTGTTTTCCATCCACCCTAACCCCAAAGACCTGTGCCTGATAGCAAGAGTCCATGTCCCAATTAAAAATGTGGTTTGGATTGTAGCTCAATTTAAATGGTTGGGTTTTCCTTTTGAAAGTGGAATTTGTAATGGATGTACAAGTACTCTTTCCAAGTAAGACATGCGATTGTTGGTATGTGCTGTCGAGTCAGAACAGACTTATAGCAACCCTAATAACATTTTCCAAGCAAGTGAGATATTTAAGGAGGGGCTTTACCAGTTTAACACCTCAGTGAGCTTCCATGGCTGAGTGGGGAGTAAAACCCAGACCTTCTTAGTCCTAGTCCATCACTCTATCTACAGTCTCACATTGGGAGTGAAAACATAAAACACAGAGTGCTGAACAAACAGGATTGGTGGACTTTGGTTTTTTGTGCAAGTATTTAACAGTTCATATGTTTTGGGAGGCTGCAGTGGCTTAGTGATTAAGACATTGAGTTTGATGACTGCGTGTCCATATTCACTTCCTGGTTTGGCATGGATGCTTCTGCACATGCACAAAAGTGACCATATTTATCGGCATGGCTGCTTCTGCACATGCGTGAAAGTGGCCATATTTATGTCCTAGTTTGGGGCGGAAGCTTCTGTGCCTGTGCAAAAGAGCTCGTATTTACTTCCTGGTTTTGGTTTGGCAATTAATTTTTGGGAGGAAAGCTATGAGAAACCCAGGGAACATAATAAAAGTAGAGCGATCACCCTGCCAACAAAAGTCAGCATAGTCAAAGCAATGGTTTTCCTAGTAGTAATGTATGGCTGTGACAGCTGGACCATAAGGAAGGCTGAGTACAGAAGAATATACATCTTTGAAATGTGGCACTGGAGGAGAATTTTGAGGGTACCCTGGACAGCAAAGAGATCAAATAAGTTGATCCTGAAGGAAATCAACCCTGACTGCTCCTTGGAAGAAAAAATATTGAAGATGAAGCTACAGTACTTTGGACACCAAATGAGAAGAGAGGACTCACTGGAGAAGGCCCTGATGCTGGGAAAGATCAAGGTCAAAAGGAAGAAGGGGTGGCAGAGGATGAGATGGCTAGATGGCATTGTAGATGCAATGGGCGTGGAGCTGAGTGGGCTGTGGGGATGGTGGAGGATAGAGGTGCCTGGCGTGCAGTGGTCCATGGAGTCACAAAGGGTTGGACTTGACTGTGCGACTGAACAACAGAAATGTTATTTCTTGTTCAGTGAGCTTCTTCCTCCATCTTCTAATTTGGTTTGCCCTTGTGGTCTTCAAGAATGTTTGTTCTTGTCATAAATGTTGTTGAATCTATGCATTGAAACAGTGCATACTTAAGCAGAAAAACTGGCCTGTGCATTCTATCACAAGGTTTTGTTCATTTTACAATTGGTCAGCTAGGAAACAGCACAACTCTTTGTTGCTTGGACAGTTAACATAGCAAAGGAGGAAATACATTTCATGGAATAATTGAACTGGAAGGGGGTCTATAAATCACTGAGTCCAGCCCCCTGCTCAGTGCAGAAATAAAATCTTCCCTTCTTATGTATTCTCTCTCTCTCTCTCTCTCTCTCTCTCTCACACACACACACACACACACACACACACACACACACACACACACACACACACGCCTTGAGGAGAAAGGTGGATATGAATTTTAAATGAATAAATAATAAATAATTCATGGAAGAAGACATTTATTATTATTATTATTATTATTATTATTATTATTATTATTATTATTATTATTATTATTATTATTATTATTATTATTATTATTATTATTATTATTATTATTATTATTATTATTATTATTATTATTTCAAATTAGAATGTGAATTTTACTGAAAAGTATATAAAAATACTCTGCAAAGCCACTTTGATACCAGGAATAAAATGACAGTATCTCAGTGACTTTTTTTTTATTCCCCCACCCCCTTCAATTGCATAAGGGTGAAACTGATCAGGTTTATATCCTTAGAAATAATAATTTTGTGCTGTCAAGTCAGTTCTGACTTAGGAGGACCTTTCCAAGGTTTTTTAGGTCATGCATACTCAGAAGTGGTTTAACTTTCGGATGCTGAATGTATAATGAAGACAGAGCTTCACAAACACTCTTCTTTTTCCATATCCTGTACATTCCTTTTATCTGGTGCTAAAGATGCTAGCATTTCCCTTGCCTCATGTATGCGTAACTAGATGTTTAACACAGGTTGAACTGGCGCTGTGTCATACATTGGTGGAAAGTAAAATAATGTGAAGAGAAAAGACATAATTGGTGCAGCAGAAAAGATAGAATTTGCTAGATTGGGATGCAGGGATATGAATCCATCTGGCAATCCCAACCGGAATAGACCCATTGAAGCCATCAGATTTACATGAGTGTTGACTCTTCCACAATTGACTCCTCGGGGATTTTGGCCTGGATATGTAATCCAGTCCATATATCAGGGATATCGAACCTTTTAACTTCTGAGTGTCCAAACTGCAACCTAAAACCCACTTATTTATCGCAAAGTACTAACATAGTAATAGGGGAGGAAGGAAATGCTCCCATTGGGCTGCTGAGCAGGGAGGCGGGGCAAACTCTGTGCTGGGAAGAGGGAGGAAGCATTTTCATTGGGCTGCTGGGCAAAAGGGCAGGACGAACTCTGTACTGGGATGACTGCATGGGTGCCCACAGAGAGGACTCCAAGTGCCACCTTTGATACACGTACCATAGGTTCTCCATCACTGCCATATATGAACTTGCCTTTATAAATCTGACTTCCCCTGGGGCATGCTTGGGTATGAAATCTATGAATGTGTTGCAGTCTTCGTTCAATTCAAGGATAGTTTCCTTAATTCTTTAAAGGTGTCCAAGCAGGCATTTATTTGCTGTGACTAAATCCTCTTGCATTACTAGGTTTATACAACACTGTATTATCAAACAGCTAAAGATTGCATTATAATATACAACATCCAATCATGGAGGCGAATGCAGGCAGTAAAACCCAGGTCTCATAAACTGTCTCAGACGCAGTACCTGGGCTGCATGTTAATATCAGCACTCCACTTTCCTCTATCATTAAATCTGACAGACCACATTTTATTCCCTTTTCTAGAGATGTTGGGGTGACTGCCTGCTAAATATGAACCTTAAGTGAAGATGACTTCAACTAGGTACTGTACAGTACTTTCCTCACTTCAGTTAACTTGGTAGCTGTCCAGCTTGACATTAACCCCATCTGCTTTGTTGTAGGCAGCAGCATATCTTGGGGGCAGTAAGAACAAAGGAGAATAGAAAAATAGACTTATCCAACGAAATGCTAATTATATATATGCAGCCCCTCTGAAATCAGAGGTTATGTACACTCCTCAATTTGTTTATGATTATGTTTATAACAACTACTACTACCATGCCTCAAAATTCTCAGCATTTCTGGTACATGTTGATAGACCAAAAGGTCAAGCTTTGAACATTAGTAGTCATGTTCTTAATATTTGTAGATGAGGTAATATGTTTGCAAAATCATTGATTTTTGAATTTCTGGAAACAAATTACCGGTCTACCCTTGAGTAACAGAGTGGTTAAAGGAAGCCTACCCCTGTGCTGACCTACCCGAGCAGGTATGGTCACCACACAGTGGCACTACACATATAGTCTATTTGAGGAGAGTTGTAGCAATGCAGGAAGACTGCAACAAGCTTGCTTATAAACCTCCCAGCTAAATGGTTTCAGGTGGGAGCCTTCTTTGGTACTTTGCTCTAGCTTGCCTGCATGTCAGGTGTAGCTCCTTTCTGGACCTTTCCCTGACTGAGGGCTCATCACTGTCAGACCCCTGATCTGACAGATTAGCTGCCAGGAGAAAAAGACTTGGGCCAGACACAGGCTGAGATCTCTGGCTCAGGACATCCTCAGGTTCAGGTACGGACAGAGTCTGACAAGGACTGGATCACAACAACCCACCACACAGTTGAAAACCCATGTTGTTCTGGGTTGACCAATATTTCTATCTATTTTTTTTCATCTCCTAAAGGGCCAGCACAAAATATTTGGATCCTGCTGCCCACTTTTTTGTCTGCCACTGCCACCATAGTGTTGTTCCATAGTAGACCCTGCATCCCTGCAGTAGCATCTCCAGCAGCTAATCAGGATTCTTGGAGCCGCCCACCAACAACCATGTACTGGAGTAAGTATTAAAATATTTACTCTCGAAGGGTCATGTGCAGCAGCTATTGATGATTGTTTTAAATTGGTGAGCAAAGGTTTTGCAACTGGTCCATTGCTCTCTTCTTCATCATCTAGTTACAAGTAAGATCACCCTTGCTCAAAAGCCAGTCATATCCGACTCTAGGGTTCAGTGCTCATCTCTGTTTCATAGCCGAAGAGCCAGCACTGTCTGCTTCTGTAGACTTTTCTGTGATCATCTGGTAGGCATGACTAGACACTGGAGTGCACAGAATACTATTTACCTTCCCATCAAAGTGGTCCCTATTTATCTAGTTGCAATTTCTTGCTTTTGAACTGCTAGGTTGGCAGGAGCTGGGACAAAAATGGAAGTTTATTCCATCCGGCAGTATTTGGGTATCGAACCGCTGACCTTTCGCCTCCCAATCAGTATCTTAGCCACTTGAGCCACTGCAGAACAAGTGCATCTACATTATAGTGTTGCATCAGTTTGGCACTGCTTTAAACACAATGGCTCCATTCTACAGAATGTCTCCTTTGGCAAAGAATTTAGAATTCTCTGATACAAACTCTGATAGATTTCCCTGAATTATAGAGCAAGATTGGAAAAGGTAATCAGTCTTATTTGAAGTCATGACAAATAAAGTAATCAAACTTCTTTGAGTGTACTGCATAGATACAATTAGAGATCATGTGCACATATACTCATAGATGTAGTTTTCTGAGGGGTAATCTGACCATCATAAGGAAATGTCTGTTGTATTGAATGAAGTGGTATTTTAAAATCAAACATAGTATATGCTGAGGTGATGATGGTAGCAAGCTGGTTGGAAATCTAATCTGTCCGCCACCCATACCATATCAATATACTAGCATAGATTCTCCTCAGACTGGAGTGGAAAGAGTTAAATTCCTTCTATATGTCTTCCCTGATTATATTGATTATCAGATGCCCCACCTGATATAATTTACAATTTAAAAAAAACCCTGCATGTTAGTTAAAAAAACAGATTTTTTTTTGCATTACATATAGTTTCTTCCTGAACTAGCTGTAATCTAAAACACTTTGTGAATATGATGGGGATAGGGGAAGAGGCGGACAGTAATTTTAGCTTTACATATCTTTCCACTGAGCCTTTATTATGCAATAAAAATGAGATCTTATTTAAGCCATACCGAACTCATTATCTTTAGTGAGCAAAGTAACATCCTGGAAGAAGGAAAAGAGAGATTTGATTAACTCTCTATGGTCCTTTCAACATCTCGCTATCAAATTGGTGGCATTTGCTTTGGAAATATGAAAATGAATTTCTACAGCCTGTTCTGAAGGATGAGAAGATGTTTCATGGAGAGGGGACCACTAAGACAGCACTTCACCATGAGAAGTGGCTTTGATTTTGGTGGCAATTAGCTCTCAAAGACATATTCAGATCACAAACTGATGAAACTGTTCAGATATTAAAGCTTTCTCTTGGGTACTGTGATGAGGACCTGTAGAGTTAATGAGCCACCTTGAACCAGATGATGACTGCAGCAGTTGTGAAGACAATCCTCAGCCAAATGGCAGCATGCCGTCTCATTCTTTCCTGCTTGCAGTATTGACAAGGGGCATGAGTTCATCAGTTTGCAACTTTTCCCATTCTCATGAGTCAAATCAATAGAGAAGAGGTAGAGACTCTCACAGCAGAATTACTTCATGCCATGTCCGAATCCTTTGTAGACATAACCTATAAATACAACATGTGTTGCCATGGGTCAGACCAAAGGCATATCAAATCCAGTATTCTGGTCCCAGAAGCCAACAAACAGAATTTATGCCTAATACCATTCTCCTTTATGCCTTTCCAAGCCATTGGTATTTAAAGTTATATATTGCCTCCCACAATCTAGAAAATAAAGAGGTGAGATACTTAAATGCTTGGGTTTTAAAACTTGGGCTTCAACCAATATATATATTAATTTCTGTAGTAAAATATGATGAAAACAGCTGATGTTTTCCCAATACAAACAGATCTGCCTGCCAACAGCTATATAAGAGTAGGTTTGTGAACCTACAAATCTCAGGTTGCTCATAATAAGTGTGAATATAATGATACAGTAAAACCTCGGATAATGCTAAAACTTGGTTCCACCAGTCTTGGTGTTATCCGATTTTTAGTGTTATCCGACACATGTTAAAATCCTATGGGATGGATCGGATAACGTTAAAGCTCTATAGAGATACATTGTAACTGCACAGGCTTCAGCGGTTGTTATCAGATCCATCCCATAGGACCTTAATGTTATTCGATCCAATTCTCCTCCCCAGATTACTTAACGTTATGCGATTTTAGTGTTATCCAATCCAATCATTATCCTGTGTTTTACAGTAACCTGAAGATATCCTAAAATGAACAGTGGTAAAATGAGGATCTGGGGGTATATCTATATTTCTTCATTTTATTCAAACGTCTTATTTATTTATTTATTTATTTATTTATTTATTTAGATTTATATTGCTGCCCACTCGCCGAGGCGACTCAGGGTGGCTTACAGTCAAAACAACAACAGTACAATAAAAATTCTAAAATGCAACCACATAAAACAACCAAACCAGAAGGAACTGTATTATGAAGGAATTGTAAATTTGGATAAATTTTGCTGTGTTCAAATAGAGTGGATTGTGTGTTGTAAAACAGGATCTCACTTTTTACAGATGCAACGTCATAATTAATTAACAAGAAGATGTTAGAAGTTGCAAAATGAAATTTGTATCTGCTATGGACTTTTCCCAGCTACCTCAAAGCTGTAACAATACATTTATCATGTAAAAAAAAATCACATAGCTCTTAACAAAACAGCTATTCCAATAGGAGAGACCAATAATAATAAAATAAAAATAATCAAAACCTATGTTAGAATATGTTCATATCCTAGGTATATACCTGAGGGGATCTGAGGACATTTTTGCACGCTTGTTTAATACTGCAATTTTATATCAATTGCAATGAGTTCACTACAGTACATCATTTTAACAGATTAATAAAATTTGCATTCAGATACGTTGCAATGTTCAGGAAAAAAGGCACTGATAGTGTTTGCATTACCATATTAAATATATTCTGATGAGGAGAATCAAGAGTGCCCCCCCCCATTTGAAGGCTTTGTTAAAGCTGAGAATATTTAGCTCACAGAGGACACTAAAAAAATTATGCCTGTTGACCTCTCCATATTCAGATGACCTCTCCCTCTTCTACATCTCATTGTAATCTTTGAAATCTATGCTTCTAATTATTTCTTCTGTGCATTAAGGTTAAAAGAGCCATGGCATGGGAAATCTGATAGTCATTCCATTTTTTAAAAAAACCTCCTTTTTAAAGAGAGAAAGAAAAAAATTAAAGCTGCCTAGGCAGGTTCCCACATGAATTGAATAATGCCATTGAGGACAGGTGTGGTTAATTTAATTCCTAATCTAAATCTAAATAATCCCCCAAAGGAGCTATTACTCCCACCCTGTAAAATAAATGAATATAATCCAGGTACCAATATTTCCCCCCACCAAAACCCCTATCAAGAGTGTTTTTGAAAAGTTGGTGTTACATTTTATTGAAGGACTTTTGAAATGTCTTTTATGGCATTGTTTTCAAAACTTACAGATGAATTCAAAGCTACAGAATCTGCTGGGTTAAGGCCAGAGCATCGCTATCTGTCATCTCACGTTCCATACGGCCAGAGGCCAAAGCTAAGGCCGATGCCTTCACACAGATGCTCTGTGGTTGGGAATGACATTGCACAATGTCACAAGCTGTGCTTCCTTACAATTAACACTCCAAGCACTGATACTTTGGCTTGGTTTTTCCACACAAATCCAGACTTTAGGCAGTGCTCTGTCATGTGCCAACCTAATCAATAAAAACAGCTAGACATTCCAGTAAATGAAGCTTAACACTAAGTTTATTTAGATAGTCTAATAACTTTAAATCAGGCCTGTGAGGAAGATCCTAAGAGAAGGAAGCTGTTTCCCACCTCCAACTCAATACTTTGGCTAAAGATGCAAATTCCGACTTGATGTCTTACTCTCACCATGAAGATGAAATTTCTTGTTGTTACTGGGGTTTTCTTTTTCTTACTTTGTCAGTTTGGCCTATTTTGGCCAAACCTCTGCAATGGTAGGAAGTGTTTTTTTTTTAATTAAATGTCTAGCCATGCATACAGATGTGCATACAGTATGAGTGAATGTACAACCAAATATGTTAAAGATATTCAAGCTATGCAGAAGCATTCCTGGGAAAAGAAAGGTTGGTCTGTGAATGTCAAAATACTATTATTATTTTTTGGGAGGTTGATATAAAAAAGAGCGTAACTGTAAGGTATCATAAAGACGTGTTTAAAATCCTAGAAATTGTTATTTCCTTCACTAAAAGAGAAGTTAAAATAAAGCAGTCAGGGTTTCTTTAAAAACTCTGTTGACTTCTGAGAAGTTCAGATTTGTTCCCATCCCCTTTCAGGATTCTCCAACTGTGAACAGTATCATTATTTAAGAATACAGTAAAACCCCGATTTACATAAAGAGTCTGTTCCATAGCTTTTTACGCAAATTAGTCTTTTACGTAAATCAATGCATCCCCATAGGGATACATTGAAAAATAAAAAAGTGGTCCCGACCAACCAAAAATAATCCTAAAATATATATAATCAGCACAAAGGGGATATAAATGGAGTGATCTCCCTACCTTTTCCTAGCTACTGCTGTTGCATTCTCCTGAGCTCTTGCCATTGGGGAAGTAGGAACCGCCACCACCACCAGTGCTGCCGCCACTGCTGCACTCCCCACTGCCACTACCAGGACTGGGAGGGGGGCATATCCTCTCCCTTCCGCTGTTTGTCTGAGGTCCCCCTGAGGCACACTTAGGTGGGAACACGTATCAGACACAAGAGGGAACAGTGGAATGGAGTGGTTTCCATCTGATGCACATTCCCAGCTAATGTGCGCCCCGGAGAAACCTTGGACAAACAATGGAAGGGAGTGGATATGTCCCCCCCTGCACTCTCCCAGTCCTGGCAGAAGCAAGCAGGGACTGCATAAAAATCATCACCACTTCCATTGCTTCTGCTGCTGCCTCCACTGCCTCTCTATGGTAACTGATTTCTTGCGACTTATGGTGGTGGGGGCGGATTGCATGGGGTGGAATTTCTTATTATAAAATGGTGTGGTGCTACAATTTTAGAATTAGAAGACACAAGGAAACCCTTACATAAATTGATTTTTTTGGTGTAAATCAGGATGTGATTTCCATAAAAAACCCTTACTTAAGTCAATTTTTACATATGTAAATCGGGGTTTTACTGTGCCTCTGTAAGCCTTCAAAAATCCAATATTCAATATCGATTTATCATCATTTATCTATTTAAGTGCAAATCAACCAAACTCCATAATATTCTATCCTTTGCCTTCTGTTTCTATCTCTGGCCAAATAGTTTTACCATCAGCTCATCCCGTCATCTCTGGGGTCTGTCTAGTGGTCCCTTGGTATAAAAAAAAAATTCGAATACTGCATAATCAGTTTTACAATTGTCTTGACTACAGCCCATATCTGAAGAATATTTCTATCTCCCTCCCTCTTTCTTCCTCCCTTTTTGCTCATTTTCTTTTTTAGAATGGGTGGTCTGTTTCAAATTAGTAGACAAAAATATAATAAAACTTCTCATCTTGGAGGTTGTTCTAATTTTAATGCAATCCTTTTAATTGCTGTCAAGAGCTTACAGAACTAGGGCATACAGAATCTTTCTCTGATTATAGCTTTTAAAACAAACAAACAAATGAAAGTACCAATTGTTAGGCTGCATATTAAACTTTTTTTAGGGGGAAGGGACGACATTTTGTCAATATTGTTTGAAATAAATCTCCTTTGTTTAATGTAAGTATTCCTTAGTGGTATAATTTATTGTTTGTCTTAAAGATACAAAGTCATTCCTGCACTTCTTTTAACTTTTAGATTCTTCATTTCCCTGTACACCCCTCTACTATTCACTTCCACCTACCCTTTGCCATTTGATTTCAAACCAGATTGGATTGGGCTGTGTTTTATTGCTATGTTGCCTTTTGCATCAGAAGTGCATTTACGCTCTGATTTACATTTTATGTATATTTGATAGCAAAAGCTAACCAATAAGTTGTATCCAATTGGAGACAATGCCAGCTCATTTCACATATAGAAACTACTGGAGTTTTAGAATTGTAAATGAAGAGCTCTTTGAAGAGGGGGTGGGAGGGGAGTTCAAACACAGCCATTCACTTAAGAAACAGATGGTCTAAAGTTTTCTACCAAGTCTACAAATTCAAATGTTAAAACATGTGCCATGGGTAAGGGTGGGGGCACGATTGTTCTACTTGTTGTTCATAATATATAATATTGCACATATTGAAGATTCTTCATATAATTTACAGGGATAATATCTGTAAAATAAGAGGATTGGTGAATTATTGGCATTAAATAGTTCACTTTGAAGCAGGAGTGCCCAAACATTTGGGGCTGTAGGCTAGTCACATGGTTCCTTCCCCTGGAAGTGGAAGTAAAATGTGCCAGCGCATGTACAAAGGCCTGCCATAAATGCATCTGCAGCTGTCATAAACACGTTTACGACAATTGTGGGTGCTTTACAGCAGTATTTTGTACATGCATGGGTGCATTTAACTTCCACTTCCAGGAGTGGCATGGGCTGTATTATTAGATGGTGTGGACCGTATCCGGCCCACAGGCCTTAGTTTGAGCACCCCTGCTTTAAAGTGTAATCCTTACTCTTACACCTGGTGTGTGTCTTGACTGTCAAAAGAATCTGGTTTCCAATCATTTTTCAAAAACCAGGTTAAGGTTATGTGGTGCTTTGTTGGTTTGCCCAAATAATTTATCCCTCCCCTCTTTCTTTCTTTCTTTCTTTCTTTCTTTCCTCCCTCCCTCCCTCCCTCCCTTCCTTCCTTCCTTCCTTCCTTCCTCCAGTGCCACTGAAAGCCTCCATTTCACCCCAAACTGTTGTAGCATTATAACTGTAAGGATCAAATGGGGGGAACCAGTTTGGGTGTAGGGATTCATTTATAGCTTAATTAAGATTGTACTCTTTTTATATACTTGTGTTATAGATCATATACTTGTATTAGGTTTTTATACAATGCTAGATTTCATTTTCTGTGTGTATACTGCTGGAAATGGGCCTCTTGAAGGAATGCATGCTGTCCTTGAAATGCCTAGCTCTGGCCGGCGTTAGAGATAACGCCAGTTTGTTATAAGAACACTATATAGTTTTGTTCTTCAGACTCATATCTCCTCCTCCCTCCTCCTTCCCCCTCCTTTTTTCTCCTGGCTGAAAAATCTCTTTGTGTGTGTGACTGTATCAGAGTTATGCCATGCAGTCTGCAAAACAGCAAGAGAAGAGCTAGCTAGCACATAAGATCACAGCAGACACTTCATAGGTTTCTTCAGACATGAAGAACCTAATAAATACTTTTTTCACTTGGATCCAAAGATTGCTGACTCAATTTCTTCAGCATTGATTGTTGAGGCTGGTTTTCTCAGCATTGGGCTGCAGGGAATCTGGCAAACCTTATGGAGCATGTATGTAACACATGCCTCAGCTGTACATTGTGTACTCCTCAGTCTCTGAATTGATTTCAAACCTGGGAATACCAATACAACTTATGCAAACCAAGTACTGTTTGCTATTCAATTCAATTTATTTACAGTCCATGACCAGCATAACACACAAAAACATAATACCACATCCTAACTAGTCTGGACACGGGTAATAAAAGGAAACTATGATACTATAATACTAAAAACCTACTGGGAATCGACATAAAACAGCAGGGTGCCTATCTAAAAAACAATATTACTAAAATCCCTCAATAATTACTAAAACCTAGTGTCATGAAAATAAAATGCAATACTAATATTTACAAGAAAAAGAGGGATAGCCTCATTACAAGGATATAAAATACTCTCTACTAGAGTTGTAGTTTACTAAAACTCAGTAATTTATGGCCAGACCAATAATGACAAGGGTGAAGAGATAACATAATAAGTAGTGTAGGTCAGCTGCTCAGTGTGGGAGCAATCTCAATAAACTATAGAGCCACACTAGACTTCCTAGTCAGCAGCCGACGTATCCTGCGAGCCTGTGCACAAAAACCCGCCACTTTGCGTGTGATAGCAATACCACTGTCCTGGAGTAGGAAGGAAGCTTGTTGGGCCAGCAATTTTCCTGTGCATTGGTGCAGCAATGGGATTATTAATTCTGCATGGGCATCCCTATAGAATGAGCAGAAAAGGAGAACATGCTCAATCGATTCAACATCCCCATCTCCACATGGACATAATCGTTCTGAATAGGGTATCCCATTATATCTGCCCTCAAGGACAGCTGAAGGCAGGCATCCACAGCGGACCTGGGTGAATGCCAGCCTATGTTTTGGGAGATCTAATTGCTGCAGATAAGCTGCGGGGACAAGCTGTTACCTGACAGAAACATTGCAAAAGAAACCAGGAGACTTGGCCAGATCTTCCTGCCGTTCAGTGTCCCTTAGTCTCTGTTTCACTAGCTCCCTGGCTTGTTGTGCTTCCATTGCAAGCAGGGTAGCTGGACACAAGCCCAAAGAAGCCAATTTATTAAGTATATTACATTTCCAGGAAGAGCTCAATGAATCTTGAAGTGTAAGAAACACCAAGGTGCCCTGGGAATTGTGTATTTTAAGCCAATATGAAATTATCAGCATCCAGCACCTCGCCTCTACCTTCACTAAGCCCGTCTCCAGCCTTAATCTGGCATTGGAAACGCAGCGGGGGGGGGGGTCGAGAGAGCAGCTCTAAGAAACTTTGACTGAACTCTCTCCACCTGGTGATAACTGGCTAAGGGTCCTAGCTGCGCACCATATGTGAACTGGGCGAGTAATTTAGCTTCATACAATTTAATGGCTGCTGGTACATAACGCCCTCCCCTGCTCCAGTAGAACCTAAGAATTGCTGATGCACTCTTCTGTGCATTCTGAACTACATGGTCAATATGGGTTTTCCTAGAGCCTGAGGAATGGGAAAAAAACCCAAATAATTAAAGCTGGGGACCTGCTGAATAGGATGCCCCTCGATTTCCCAATTGTAAAGTTTGGGTTTCCTGCCAAAGACCATGATCTTTGTTTTGGCATAATTGATAACTAGATGGTTTTCCGTACAATAGGCAACTAATGCTCTGAGTGCCCGTCTAAGGCCTACCGGTGATCTTGCCATAATGAGGGTATCGTCAGCGTAAAACAGTGAATTAATATGCCTCTCTGCTAACTTTGGAGGTACTGTTTGCTAATCAAGAAGCATCTGAGTCTTGGAGTGAGTTTGGATTATAGAAATCTATACCAGAAATCTCTGGCAGAAATCCTCTTCTGCTGGCTGAAATGTCCTTATGATGGCATAATCTTCTATCATTGATCTTAGAGATCTGCCAATATTAGTCATCAGAAAAGCTCTGGTAGTTAATATCTGCCAAGAGAACAATGACAACAATGAGGGATAGAGAAGGGTCAGGATAAAGGACAAATCAATTAATTTGTAATTAAAACCTCCTCCAGGCCAGGAAACAGGCTTGATCTTGGCATAAAATTAGACCTTGATAAGGCTGAGTCAAAAAGGGAAATACTTTTTCATTTTGATATGAAATATATCTTAGTGTTCATTTTCAAGTAAAGTTATCCCTAGATAGACTTTGATAGCAGAATAAAGGCAAACCAAGGATCACTACCAGAAGTATTCAAACTAGAACCAGCAATCTAGGCAAGAGTGGGTTTGGAAACAGTGTCCCATAGTAAATACAAAATCTAATGTGAGAGAATTGGGCAGAGAATAGGATAAATTACTAGGAAGAATGCCAACAGTGTCAACAATAAATACAGATACATTTTCCCAGCAGCCTACCAAGGATGGAAGGTGAAAGGCAAGTGGGAAGTAGTTTAGCCTGGGAAAGACTTCCAACGTTTTATACAAGTCCTCACTGCAAGGAGCATCCCTTAATTTGAGGCTTACGTTTCACTCTACCTCCCAGGACACTGATTTGACGGGAACCCAGTGCTGAGTCCATTAATGGAGGAAAGGTGCCCAAGGGCTAACAAATTTAACTTGGCCCTCAGAGACTGTAGGAAATGGGAGTGTGGAAATGGCTCTTGAAACCTCAATAAAATTTGTTGTGTGTGAGCAAGGCAAACCTGAGCCTATGGAGTTTGTCTTGAGGGGGAGCTGACTTTGTCAACCTTGGGGGGGGGGGGGCATGTGTCACCTGGGGGGTGCCTAGTCATTCATAGAGTTTCATTTCAGAGTGAGTCCACAATGGTTTTCCTAACAAGATGCAGCGAATACAAGATCACTAACTTGACAACCAAGTAATTACTGGAGAGCTACCACATAAAGGATTGGGCAAATATGTTCTACAACTACTTCAGAGGGCAAGGCTAGGGTGAGGAAATACTTCCTCCTCTATGTAAAAAAAATGGGAGTGTCCATGTCCATGATCTCCTATGACACTCCTAAGCTGAAACGTTCCTGCAGATGGACACCTCCTATTCAATTGCTGTATACCAAATTGTTTTTGTATAGTCAAAACAATGAAATAACTATTCTTTTTACATTGCAAAAATAACAAGTTATAGAATTAAACATTATATTTTAATTTCAGTGTTCCTAGATTTACAAAATTGGTGGCTAGTGTGTTTGGGGGCAGTCTACCTTACTAATGTTGTTGTTGAAAGTTCCACTGTACTCCATGGGAGGAGTTAGGTGGAGAATATTGTTCTTGTGAAAAAAATAGAGACAGTGGAGTATTTTTTTTTCCATTTATATGTTACCTTTCTCCCCATAGGAGAAAAATGCAGGTAGCATTCTTGCATTTTAAAAATATCCTGACCTAGAGTTCACTTTGACATTCAATTTGCCTATATGGAAAGATCTCTCTGTCTCTGTCTCTGTCTCTGTCTCTGTCTCTCTCTCACACACATTGCACAGCAGTTTATGCCTCATGTTCTATTCATAGGAATATTTTCTCATATAGTATGAAGAGTTTCAAAGATTGAGTTGTTGGCTATCAGCAACAAAAGCTTCAAATTGCTGTATTTGCAATATACTGTACATGCTCGAGTATAAGTCTAGTTTCTTAGCCCCCGAAATGAGATC
Source organism: Furcifer pardalis (assembly GCA_030440675.1). Lineage (NCBI taxonomy): Eukaryota > Metazoa > Chordata > Lepidosauria > Squamata > Chamaeleonidae > Furcifer > Furcifer pardalis. The sequence goes on along the minus strand of CP126899.1, from coordinate 25,602,610 downwards.
CCAAAAAGGGACTTGACATACTTGGGTCAACAGCCCTGAGGGTCCAAAAAAACACAGTGGTGCAAATTCAAACATACATGTTTAAAAAACATACCCACACAAATGTCTGAATTAATTAATTTTACCATATTTTCATGTATTTCATGTATGAAACTCACTAGCTGCTGCTGCATTTTCCACCCCCAACTAATACTAGGGCCAATCCATTTTCCTAGTTTTAGAGGTCCAAATTAGGTACCTTGACCTATATTTGGGATGACTTATAGTCGAGTATATACGGTAGGTCCCAGAATGTCTGCTGACTATTTTGGCAGGTGAGGTTTCTAGGAACAGTAGTCTCGAAAGATAACTTTTCCAAACTCTGCTGAACACAAGGGCTCTCAGTTGAGGGCTGTGATTAGTGTGCTGTAGTTGCCGTACTTTCTGAAAATGATGGTTCTGAGCACACAATTGAACATCCTTCTATATTTGGAACATTTGCCTGTCAAGAACAAGGAACACTAGGAGAATTACCCTGGTGTGGAAACATTCCCTATCATTTATTCTGCAGGCTCTGTTCAACTGGAGAACTGGTCACTGTCAGTTTGGCGCAGCTGACACAGCATGAATTGCCAAATTAACAGAAGCCCAAGAGGATGGAATACAAAGAGTCTTTGATTTAGATAGAGGGGCATCTCTCCAAGGGAAAACAAGAATCAATGTTTTGAGATATAACCTAGAAAAAATGTTATTGAAAGGCAAAAAAATTCAAAATCACTGTCAAGTTTGAGAAGGTTAAGAAAGGGCATCTCTGTACAGGAGAAGGAGGTGGAAAAGAGGCAAGGTAAAAACGGAGAGAACAATATAGTGGAAGACAGAGAACTAAATTATCAAGGATAAGAGAATGCTGGTCAATGACGGAAATAAACTATGTATGTATGTGAGAAGGTAGGAAGGTTACTACAGGCTTATGTAAATAGGTCCAAATATCTTTATTCTGCACTACCTGTAAACAGATTCCTAAGAAAATAAATTTTAAGAGTTTTTCACCCCTCCCTTTCCCTTGGTTGTAAATGATAAGGTCCCCCCACCCCTGGTCATCACGATTTTCTGGGACATGTAGTCAAAAATCTTAAAATCCCATTGTTAAATTGACATGTGAGATTTGGGTGAAAGGAGGACTGTTCAAAGTGAATAGATTTAAAGATTTATGGGATGATTTTATAGAATTTGACCTACTGAAGGTGAAAGGCAAGATGCCTTTTTGGAGAGAAGGGGGTTGTGGTAATGGAAGGACATGAAGTAAATAAAATAAATAGATATTTTAAGGTCCAAAAGGTGGTGTGAACGATATAGTTTGTATTATAATTTGTTATTATGTGTTCATTTTGTGTCTATTGAATTAAGTTTATGTAATAAGATTTTTTTTTAATTCTCCAAGATCTAACAGTGCATAACTGCTATTTCAGCTGAAGGAAATATATTTAAATAGACTAGAAAGAACTCCTTTGACTGCGGATTTTTTTTTTTTTAAAAAAAGTTAAAGTATCTTGGTATTAAAGACAACACATTTGTTTTTTTTCTTTCTGTGGACAACTTGGGTCTTGAATCTTACCTTCCTTCTAAACCCATGACAGTGTGATATTAAATAACACATGAAGGCATTTTAGCATGATTTCCCCAAAAAAGAGACAGGAAAACGCCCATATGCATCAATCTCATTGCTGAATGCTATCTTTACACCAGCTTTTCTATCCTTCATGTTCATCACTGCAAGGCGAATAAAGAAAACTTGTGTGCTGATTTTTTAACAAAATGAATTGATAATGCCCTTAATCTACTGCTAATCTAATAATGTCCCTGCATAATTAGATGTTATGAATGTGAACTGTTGATTGGACATATTGTCAAGAGATTAAAAATAAATGAGGAGGTAGGCAGTGCATTATAATTATGCACAGATTAGTTTCCCTCTTGGGCTATAATTGGAAAATCCTATGATGTGGGTAGTATGGAGATATAGAAAATGGCATGAACTTTTCTAGAAGATTTAACAACTCAAAGGATCTGCCACTGCTCCCCTTTTCAAAGTCACAGTTGAACGGAAAAGAGAAATCTAGTTATTCTTGTCACCACTCAGTCTGATGCAGCAAGGAATGGGATAGCCTTTTTCATAAATCTAGTTCACACATTAACTTAATCTGGCTACACTGGCAAATATGCCTGAATGCATGCATACAAATACATCTACATTTTTAATCCAGACAGGTGCCCATTTCCCCCTCTATCCTTATTCATTTTGAGATTGTATGGTACTTTCATTAATCTATTTTATTGTTTCAGAAATGCACATTTACTGGATTTTAGTGTCAGCCATACGGTGAGTCACATTGTGGGGTAGAAAAGCAAAGTATGAGTAAAATGAAAGCAGAAATTTTATTTATTTATTTATTTATTTATTTACATTTCTATACCGCCCTTCTTGCAGGGGCGACCCAGGGCGGTGTACAACATCATAAAAGCATAATAAAACCCAACCGAAACCTATTGTTAAAAAACTTCAGAATTACAATTATAAACTTTAAAAAGTTTTTAAAATTTATAAACATAAATTTAAAATAAAATCAATGCATGCACACAATGTACACAGAGCAGAAGAGTAGCGTGCCTTGGCAGGGCCCCGTATAAAAATTTGTTTGGGGGGCCCTAGGAAGGGTAAAGATTTGTTTTGCTTACGCACGTTGGGGGCCCCCGTGGCCCGGGGCCCCCGTATAATTGATAGGGCAGATACGGCGGTAGCTACGCCTCTGACACAGAGCTTCTTTTCTCTTAAAAAAAACATCATTTTAAAATTAGACCTTAATAGTTTCAAGACTATTGCAAAATTTGAAGTGCATAATCTGGTGTTTAGATATTTTGCCATCTGCATGTTAATACAGGACATGTGGATCAAGGGAACTCATTCAGTAAATTCCTTAGACATCTATACAAACATTTTCTATGCTGTGTCTTGTCTAAAGTATCAAAAGCTTTGCAAAAAACAAAATTTTTTTGCAGGTCACTAAAAATGAAGAGAGTGGTGGCTTAGTGCTTAAGATGCTGAACTTAATGACTGTAAGGTTGGTGTTTAATACCTAAGTGAATTCCTGTCTCTTCCCCAACTCCTGCCAACCTAGCAGTTTGAAAACAAGACATTGCAAGCAGATAAATGGTTGTGACTTTGGTGGTAAGGTAAACAGCGTTCCGTACACTTTGGGATCAAGGCATACCTACCACGTGACCACAGAAATGTCTGCAGATGCAGACAGTGCCAGTTCTTTTGGTATAAATGGAGATGAGCACCATACCCTAGAGTTGGCTTTCGAGCAAGAGCGATCTTTACCTTTACCTAAAAATGAAAAAAAAGTACAAAACAAGGATGTGTAATTTACCAGGTTTTTTATAAAAAAAATGTGGTTGTTTCCTCTTCTTAACAGATTATGAAAGTAGAAAAACAACATGACAGAAACATGGAACAATAAACTCAGTTTTGTCATCCTTCCCCTTTTTGTACACAAGCCAGTATTGTATATGATGAAAGCACTCTAGCAACATTTAAAGTAGAAAAATGTATTTTTATTTACAGTTATCATCTGCAGTTACAGTTAGAAGGAAAAATAAAAAAGAATAGAGAGGAGACCCTCCATGCTTGTTGATCAGAGGAAGATTAGAGAAAGAAGGACCATCAATCACATTACGCTGTAATCCCCTCTTCCTACTGATATCTAGTGTTAGTATGAGCAAGATGGCTAATTTTCCAATTTAAGTACCATCTGCTTTGACTCAGGCTGAACGTTTTGTCTTTTAATTTGTAATTGATTTGCTTTGAGCTGCTTTGCAGCTCATCAGATGCAATTTATGTATAAATATTTTAAAGTATGTTTACATATTTGTATATGCCTGAAGAGTGAAAAAAACCCAACCCAATAAACATAGGGAAAGTAAAAGTTTTATGAACCCATCATACACTGGGCACTGTTGCTCACTCCTGGACGTCTGAAATGAAAGTTGCTGCTCTGGAATTTATCCTCTAACATGCCAAAACCAAAATATGGACAGCCCTAATGTGATTCAAGTGCTTTCTTGGTTTCATTTGGGTCATTCTGAAAATGTAGAAATACCACTGCTTCCCTTTGTTTTCCAAACAAAAGAGAAATCTGAATTGCATGCCTAGTACAGAACCTCTCATAATCTCACAAAAAAAGAAATAAAACTTCAAAGTTTCTCATTTTCATTTCCTAAAACAGAATAAATGATGTACTTCCTCATGCACTTTCCCCCATTTCCCCCTGTCAACTGATACATATGAAAATTGTTACCCTGAAAAGAAAGTGCATGGCATAAAAGCACCCCGTGAGTTTGATGGTTACCTAGAAGAGGCTTGAACCTGGTTGTAATGGCTTGTGAAACTAGCACTGATTTTTGAGGGCAACTTTTTCTTCTGCTTTTGTTTTTGTGACATATGACACATTTATCTATCATACCACTAGTTTTACAATGGTGATTGTGGGAAAGCAATAATAACAAATTCCGCAGACAATAGGTGTGTTTAATAACAACAGGAAGAAATGGTGAAATGATGAATTAGCCCTTATATCTTCCAATCAAGCCTTCATAGATTATATGTAGTATTTATGCACTTGAATTGCAAGTGGAAAAAAACAGACAACACTGTAATATTTATGAAAAATTTGCCATGATGTGGCAGGGAACAGGTTAGGGTAGGATAAGCTGGTAGTTACCCAAGCACAGTAATTTTTTATCATAACAAAGCAGAGACAGAATTCTGACAGAAGAACCAGAGTCGAAAGCCAGCACAATTGAACTGCATTTATCTTAATTTGCTTCAGTGAGCGATGCACAACATTTGACATCCAGTCCTACATTTTATATTTATGGAATTCAGCTCTGACACCACTATCTATTTTTGCTGTGTTTACCTCAAGAGGTTGTGTGCATTCAAAAATGGGTTAGAATAAACTTTATCTTTTTGTTGATCTTCCTAATTGAACTGAATCACAATTGAAGCATTGCTATGTTACAGCGAGAAGCATTTTCTTGTGTCTCTAATTGACAAGGAGGAGGGGAGAAATAAACAAACACACTTTAAAGTGCTGTTCCAGAAGTTACATCAACACAGCAGATTCTTAGGGAGAAATAATTTAACAATGTTGGGGAATCTTAAAATGTTGTAGAACAGCTGTGCTGAATGAAATTAAACCATATAGTGGCAATGGAGCATGCCAAGAAACATTAACTGTATGTCTATCATGTGTATCTTCAAATCTAGAAACAAGGAGACTGTGGGAGTGAATGAATAACTAATAAATTGAATCCTAGAGTATGTTTCAAATAAAAAAAATTATGAAGTTACTGCAGAGTCTGACAAGCTGTGTTTATGGGTGGATGTTGGACTACAGCTCCCATTAACACAGACCATGGGTCATGTTGGGTGGCATTTCAAGTGGTCACACTTGGAATGCAACAGCATCTGAAGAGACCAAGGGAAGTAGCCATAATTAGCCAGTTTCATTTTTGCTTAATTTTTTTAAATCCCCAAACCTCAGACCATCTTTGTTTGGGTAGGTATGGATGTGGTCCTGGCTATGCCCCTCCCAGACAGCTGATTGGGCCAGTCATGTGGTTCCTCCCACCTGAGATGTAAAACGTGCCCGCGTATGAGCAGGTGCATTTATGGCAGTGTTCTGCAAATGTACATGTGTGTTATGCACCCACAGATGCATGTTTTTCTTCAGCTTCCAAAAGCAGCACAGGCGGCATGGACCAGATAAATTGACATTGGGGGGATGAGTCTGACCCATGGGACGTCGGTTGCGAATGCCTGCATTTAACTATCTTCTTCACTAGCGCCTATGATTTGTTTCCACAGGAGGAGGTCATAGCAAAAAATGTAACCATTTCATGAGATTCCCTGCTTTAGTTGATACTGGACTTAGGCTTTTTTTTAGAAAACTGCCATACAGTTATTAGTGTCCAAATGACAAAGCTTTCTGTCCCTTCCATTTTGTTATTTTGGCTATTTAGGCCTATAGTCTACCATATTAGCTGCTTATTCACTATTTGATGTCCCTTGCCTTTCTTCAAAGAAACTCAGCAGCTACATGGATGACATGACGATTCATCTTTGCACGATAGTGTATCGTCTAAATACATTAATGAATATTTATGTTGTGGAGAAGTCTGAACAACTACACCAATGGTCGTAAATGAAACACTTTTGTTTCATCACACCTCACAGTCAGAAGAAACTAATGAAACTCATTGCACATTTTGCTGTGCAGAGTTAAAATTTTAAAGGCTTCATTTTCATTTAACCGTTGGAAGCCAGTGGAAAAATGCTTAGGCGAGAAAGTTAGGCAGGGGCAATGCAATGCTCAGTCTAGTTCAGGGATTCTATAAAAAGTAGGATGTTAGAATCACATAAGATGACTGCCAAGGAATGTACCAGGGTGCATTCCATTAATCATTTCATTCCACTGATAATCAGGTGGCTTGTTAACTTAATAACATATAATGGGGCTCTTGATATTTCAACACTTAGCAGATACATTGACAAGACTATAATTTCATATGGATGAACTTGTTGCCTAGGAAATCTAACCTTTAATTATGCAAAAACTGTTTTCATGTGGACACTTAATCTAACAGCCCATTTATATTGTTTGCTTGACTTTTTTTTTAAAAAGCCCAGTTGACTCTTCTGGTGCATTCTCTGCAGGAGATATTACTAGCTTCAATATTAATCTACATATTGTAATAATTGGAAAAAGTGGTGCAATTCCCTTCAGCCTCTGCTGCTGTCCTTAGGAGTAAATAAGCACACAATGTTAAGGACACATCCAGGCAATTTTAATTTGGAACTAGAAGAAGTGAACAGGTATAAATCTCTCAGAGGACCCAATATTTCGCATTCTCATAAGCAGTATATTTCAACTAATATTTTTCTTCCCTAGATATGTAATGCTAAATGGGTCACAGCAAGCATGTTATGGAGAGCAGACTCATTGTACTTAGGAACATAATAGAATAACAGTTTTGGAGAAAACAAGGAAAATAAGGAAGAAAAATGCCTCCTTCCTCCTATTTCTTCTTACTTAAACATGCGGCACTTCTGAAAATGTGTGGGCAATGAAACTTTCTTGTCTACATATGGTGGTGTTCTTGACGATGTGTAAAATTCACACAAGGTAGGAAAGTTCAATTTAGGTCAAGATGAAGATTTAGAAGAGAGAAGAGAGAGTTGGAATTGAGAAACATTTTAAGTGCTGTATCAGTAAAGGTAATTGGATAACAATCTGGAGTATGGGATCAATCTTCCTTTAATATAGAAAGACATTATGATGATTGATTCCTGCCCTACAATTAAAATGCATTATCTGTCAAAGTGAAAAGCATAGAAGGATTGCACACTTCCCTGCAGAACTTTGACCAAGAACAAATTCCTCACCAAACAGTTTTATGTGCCTCACTACTGATAGGTAATACTATACATATTGTCCTGGCAAAACCAAGCTTCGTTCTGCAATTGATCACTGATTCTCCTACCCCCCCGCCCCCCAGCAAGAAACCCCACAATAGGTGGCAAGTCACTAAAAACTGAAGCAAGGAAGAATTCCCAACCAACAATAGTTCTTTATGTAAGATGGCCCTGATGTCTTGCTATTTGGCAAGTCAGAATAGGCATCTCAGAAAGCACCAGTGCATGTCTGACAGAAACATATTTTTAAAAACCTTCCAAAGAATGTTTCTGAAACTATAGAGCTGAAAGCTTGAGTACTTTCACCAACAGATGCTAAGGTCCATCTTGGACATCACGTGGGATGACTATATCACCAACATCGTAGTTCTAGAGAAGGCACATATAAATAGCTTCCATCACAGGCCACCATCTTAGATGGATAGGGCATATCCACAGTATGGACAGTTCCAGGTTTCCTCATCAAATTCTTTATGGGGAACTTAGCTCTGGTACAAGAGCTTGTAGAGCTCCTTTGAAGCATTATAAGGACCAGCTGAAACCAACCACGAAGGTGTCAGGTATAAACCCACAAACCTGGGAGACAGCACCTGTAAATCGCCCACTTTGGTGCCAAACCATCTCCGTTGCTACAGATCACTTTGAAGGAGAATGCCGCAGACATGAAGAGGCTTAGTGACAAGCATGGAAACTGTCTTACTCAACTACACCCTCCTCCATATATTCAGTGTAATGTGTGTGATCACATGTTTCATGCCAGGATTGGTTTATTGAGTCACCAGAGACACATTCATCAGCTGAGAAAATGACTTCCAGGAAAAATGTATGCTCAGATATGAGTAGCAGCCGCTGACGCCGACGCTGCTGACGCTAGGGCTGATGCCTTCTCTGGAGTTGTACAAGCATTCTATGGGTGACCATGTCTTCAAACAGGCATTTATTTCTGTCAGACATGGACTGCTGCTTTCTGAGATGCCTATTCTGACTTGCCAAATAACAAGACATCTGGGCCATCTTAAATAAAGATCTCCAGCAACAGGATGGGCGCTTTGGGAAATGCTTGAGAATGTGTCGGCAATGACACAGATGACATTGACAGCATGACACTGGAGATTAGTCTATCGTTTAAAGCAGCAGAAAGCTAAGCCAAGACCATCATGAAAGACCATCTGCCTGTTATATGCAACCCCTATAGCTTTGGGAACTGTGTCTGCTCCTCTGGATTGGATTCACAGCAAGGAGGACCTTTTCATTTTGGAATTAAAACTATGAAAGCGGGAGAAAGGTGTCATAAATAAGTACAAAAATGTGCTTTATATTGCTTTCTCCTCTCCTTGTGTGTGTGTGTGTGTGTGTGTGTGTGTATGTGTGTGTGTGTGTGTGTGTGTGTGTGTGTGTATATGTATTCATTTTCTTAATTTCTCCATCTCTTGATTTAAGAAGTATCTTGCATATGTAGCAAATAATTTTGTTGGTCTGTTTGCTTTAGCACATCTCCAAAACTAGAGCTATAATATTTCACACCTATACTACTGACCTTCCTATATAAATATAAATATAAATATAAATATAAATAGGTATCTAAATTATTCTGGGATTTGTAACCCAAAATAAATTAGCTTGTGGTATTTGAGTTATTGTCCTCTTCCCTTGAAAGAACTTTCAAACACTATAAGTTAAGAGACTGATATCCCACATATACAAATGTCTATGTTATAGCTATGTTATGTCTTGACTAAGAGATTCTGGGAAAGACATTCTATCTGTTGAAACATAGTGAGAAACATGTGTCTTCCCACATGTGCTACTGAATTACAAATATAAATGAGTGGACGTATTGCTTTTGGTGAGTGCATGCTAATGGTGGAGGTAGTGCAAGGACTACCTGGGGGACTCTGGGAATTATAGCTCTTTGGCTGAGATACCCTATAGCTCTCCAGCATACACACACTGCTAGTTACCCCAACTTTTTAAATAATGTAATGTGTAATTTAATATCCTATGAGAGTTAGGCCAGGGGTTCTCAACCTACAGCCCGTGGGCCTAATCTGGTTTGTGGAATACATTAATACGGCCTGTGGTGGCCATCTAGGCACCACCAGAAGCTCCCATCACCACCAGAAGTCCAAAAATTTCACATACTGCCACAACAGTGGCAGCAATCACACCATTTTTTGTCTTCTTGCACAGCCTTTGCTGCTTCCCACAGCAGCAGGAGGCTGTTCGAAGCATTTTTGCTCCATTTTGGGATTTATTTTTTTTATTTTTTTGCAGTGTACCTGCTGCATTTCAGCAGCTAGAATTGGATGTTTGGGCATATCTGGTGCCTGGTGGAGCTTCTGGCAGGGCTTGGGATCCTAGTGTGGAACCAGAAAGTGCCCAAACATTGCGGTCTAGCTGCCGAAACAAAGCGGATATATAGCAAAAAAATTCCCAAAACTGAGTGCAAATGCTCTGAAAAGCCTCCCGCCGCCATGGTGATGTGCAAGAAGCTGAAAAATGGCACAATTGCTGCCACTGCCACAGCTGCCAATGAAAACATAAGCACTCTGGCCCCCACAACTGAAGGTTCGGGACGGGAACAGCCCCTGGCAAGAAAACGTTGGGAACCCCTGGTTTAGTTAGGTGGGAAAAAAAACCTTAATTACTTAGTTGACAACATTGAAAAGCAAGCAAAATGCTTTTTAGCACATCTGTAAGCATGCTTTATTTATTTGGCGAAGGAAAAGACCAAATTCCAAGGACTAGCAGAGCTCTTTCCATATGGCTTCAAAGAGATTTAAAAGATGTGAATCAGAAACTCATGTCCATAAAGTTTGGGAGTTCTGCCAAATTATTATTGAAAAACAAACCAATCCTCTAATTTAAGAAATTGCTTAAGAATATTTCAGGGCTGCTTCTCTTTGTTTTTAAAATATGTATGATTTTTGAGCACCCAGGGCTGCAGTGGCTCAAGTGGCTAAGACACTGACTGGCAGGCGGGAGGTCAGCAGTTCAGTTCTCGAGTACTGCAAGATGGCATGAGCTCCCATCTTTGTCCCAGTTCCTGCCAACCTAGCAGTTCGAAAGCAAGAAATTGCAAGTAGAGAAATAGGGACCACTTTGATGGGAAGGTAAACAGCATTTAGTCACGCCTGCCACATGACCGCAGAGACATCTGCAGAAGCAGACAGTGCTGGCTCTTCGGCTTTGAAACAGATGAGCACCGAACCCTAGAGTCAGTAGAGTCAGATACAACTGGCTTTCAAGCAAGGGAAACCTTTACCTTTGAGCAACCTGATTTTCTACTGTCTGTACTTGCACATCTTAAACCTTACAACTTTTTTTGGTTCTATCAAAATAAGAAAAAAGGAGTACCAAGAAAAGTGGAACTAGTGGTTTGTTCTATACATAATGTATCCAACCTATTACTTGGTCAGATCTTCTCTCTCTATTTGCTAAGTTAACGAGGACTTCAATCTTGCAACCCTGAAATTTCTAGTAGCAGCCTGCTGTACTGTCAATTATAAGGCCAAGTAAGTGCATACTTATTTATAAAATAATTGAGTAAATTGCCAAATAAAACACTTAATTTGTTGGCATGTTCTGGGCGTCATTGATGTCTCCAGGGCTAATGGAATTTTTAAGACCTTCTTATTGATTTTCCTCATCCTCTTTCCCTTTCAATGCATATTTCATCCACCTTGTCTTTTCCCCCTACAGAACCATGCTCTTCTCCAGATACATTCTAAGAAACAACATTCTTAAAAATGAAGGAGGGGATAACAAGATGATCAAACCAGTGACAAATGTAATCTAAGTTCTTCTTCAGGCCCCTTGATGTCTCCTCTCACAGAATCAAAATCCATAGGTAACCTCTCCATCTAACATGCAAGGTATAAAATTGACTAGCTGGTGATAAATAAATTATTTCAGTAGTTTTTGACTTTTGCTTCATTGAAGAAATGTGAAATATTACAACCAGATTATATGACTAATTTTCACAGGAAGATGTGCTGCAAAATAACTATAATCCTTGCATAGATATTTTTGTTTACTCATCAGTATGCTCAAATGCAGAGGAACAGAGATCTGTTTTTTCTTTCTTTCCTGAAATTGATTTCCCAGTGGTTTCCAACCTCCACGCCAGTACTAAACTAATGCAGTCCTTCTTGTGCATGGCCTATGGAGACTTCATTCCAAACTTCAGCTTGCCACATGTGAAAAATGTAGGACTTATTGCTGGAGTTTGAAAGTCAGTTCCCACAGTACAGTCAAACCTCGCATAAAGAGTGTTGTGCTTAAAGAGTGTTTCACTTAAAGAGCAGGATTTTCTCTGAATTTTCGCTTCGCTTAACAAATAAAACCCACCAAAATCTCACTTATCAAATAAATTGGGATTCGCAATCCCCCCCCCCCATTGGTCATTTACAATGGTGTTTCGCTTAAAGAGTAATCCTGTGGAACGCATTATGCTCTTTAAGTGAGGTACAACTGTATTCTCATTATGTTGCCAAAACTCAAAGGTAAAAAGGAAGAAGGAGAGAGAATAGCAAAATATTGTTGCTTAAATGAAAAACATTATGCAAATATTCAGAAGCCTTCCTTTTAAGAGATTTTTTTTAAAATCCACATGTCTTTTCAATTATAAACATAGAAAAATGTACATGTTTTGGAGACTTCTTGCTGAATGGAATTCTTGCCTATCCCTATTAAATACATCTTTTGAAAGAAAATGCATTTTAAAAGTACTCAAAGTAACATTTCAATGCAGTAATTGTGTTGGTAAAAGACAACAACAAAAAAAAGTGAAGGAAGAAAATAGAAAAAATAGGTAAAGATGAACACATGCAGAAACAACACAGAAACTATTTGGCCATGCATGATCAATAATTTCAACATCTACATGTGTACTGAATCAGGGCTATTTCTGCATTTCCATAGGGCCTAGGAATGTGCACAGAATGAAGCAGCAGTGGTCATAGATCCCTCAATGTTACCGTACGTCCAGCATTCCTCGGGTTATAATTTGTGCAAATTTGTTTGCCATTTACTACCAACTCTCTCTTGTGTGCCAGGGGAGAAATTGTTAACTTAGATCTTTGTTTGCTTCCGGAAGGATGTGTTTTTATTGGAGGGAGATTAATGAAGGTTGTCAGGGAGCAGCAATTAAAACTGTTCAAGGCAGGGGGGAGATATGGCAGGGGGACAGCAGCCATGGGATTATGTAATAGGAAAGAGCAAGAGGTTGTTGTTGCCCTTAAGCTGTCCCCAAATTAAATAGTTTGGATGGCTGTGACATCAGACCCCCTGGGTTGAAAGTGCTGCTGCTAAATATCAGAATCGGTAAATGGGAAAACAACATGCATCCAGGATTTGATCCTACAGGAATATGCCAGCCTCACTTTGCATTAAGTAGACTTGGCTGGACAAGGCTGGATATGTTGATCTCTCAACTTTGTCCACCAAAGATTTATGTGCAGCAGCAGGAACAACTTGGGGTGGGGGTAGGAGTTGCAGTAGTCTATTGAGATTCTGTCCCCTCTGTAGATCCACCATTATGGCTGGAACCATGAGTTTTTCCCTTCTAGGCCAGTGATGGCGAATCTTGGACTCCAGGTGTTCTTGGATTTCAATTACAAGAAGTCCAAGTCAGTACACTTGCTGATCATGGCTTCTGGGAATTGAAGTTCAAGGACATCTGGAGTGCCAAAGTTCACCATCACTGCTCTAGGCAAAGCAAGGGGGACAGTACGGACAGGTTATCCTGGTATGGCAATAGAGTTGTTATTATTATTATTATTATTATTTTGATTTATATGCCGCCCTACTTGGAGAAAACCAACTCAGGGCGGCTTACATCATAAAATCGAATACAATATAACAGATCAATACAAAATCACAGCATAGTACAACATAAATGTAAACACAATATGATCAAAATACAGTCCATAATCACAATACAATTCATATCTAATACAAAGAAAATAACCATACTGTAATCGATTCAGTAATGTACAATACAAAACACAGTCCCGCTGCCCATCCACATCCCAACACACCTGCCATCCAGTCCTGGTATGGCTGCTGCTAACACCCACCCCCTATCCCCAATCCCCAGGTAGTCTCTGGGAGCCGGCGGGGCAAAATCAACTCCCCCGGACAGGAGTTTCGAGTCCGGGGGAGGTCAAGACGTCTGCGTGGGCTGCGTGGGCTGGCGGCGTTTTTCCATTTAGGGCCCTGCCTGTACTACTGCTGTGTGTCTCTCCATTGGGCTTTGTGCTTAAGAAGGCAGTAGGGAAATTTCTTCCAATTCACTACTTATCTTGCCACAATCATTAAAGAGTTAGTGATAGTCTACTATATCTCTTTTGATGCTGCAGTGCAGATGGTCAGGCAGTACAGGAGTAGAGCTGGAAAAATGGAACATTAAGTCTGCATTTCAGCTCCTCTCAGTTCATTCTGATGATTTTGAACTTATAGGCTTTTGTGCTTTTGGGGGTTGGGGGGAAAGTATTATGGAGCTAGGGCCCTTCTGATAGGAACTTCTATATCAAGTGCAACTTTGGAGAAATTTAGTACTTTCTTGGAATGGGCCTTTCAGGCCTCAAGAGGCTTAGATTCCACTGGAATAACTTTATAAATAAGAGGGAGGTTTATGTAAGGGAAATAAAGAAGTTGGTGGGCACCTGAACTTTGTGTAGCCTGGAGATATTCAAGTTCCCGAGTTTTTAAAGTTCTATAGATCAAATCTAGTACAGTACTTTGAATTGAACCAGGCAGGATAATGGAAGTCAACACAATACAAATACTTCTTGTTCTTTTATTTTTTTTTCTCTCCAAACAGCTCAACTTCCATAGGTGTTTAAAAGTAAAGCAGGGCAAGAAGCAAGGTGGAACCACTTATTCTGGAGATCTCTACATGAACAAGTACAGCAAATTATACTCAAGCTCTGTTCTCTATTATATTTAACATGGTGGTTAATTCATCTGCAAAATGAACACAGAAAGAAAAGAAGAGAACATGTGAATATGTCTATTATTAACGAGAAAGTTACAGTTACAAGGCACATAATAGTTTTTTTTTCCTGTAAGGTTGGCATGCTGTAAAAATGTTGGAAAATATATTTCTTTACAGAGCTGGATTTAAGCTGACAAGGCAGCAGACTGCCTTAGGTGGGCACCTTCCAAACAAACTGAAATTCAGAACTGCCTCTACTCCACATGTTCTGACATGTGTCAAAGAAAAGCACAGTGCAGCCTGCCACTTCAGTGTCAGGTGTTTGGGTGTGTTCACACATCCACCTGAATGTTCAGGAAAGCCTTACAGGCCACACTCTGATGGACATTAAGATAGTTGACAGTTTTCCTAATGTGAATTAATGGCAACACAACCATAGTAAAAATCATCTGGGATGAGTGTTAGATGCTAATAGACACCTATAACACTCAACACTGACACTCACTTGTCAAATAACAGCACGCAGCCAGACATCAGTGTAAGCGTGAAATTGGACCTCAAGTTAAAAGTTGGATCTACACATTTCATGAACAGTCTTGATAATCTATTTTTTAAAAATTGTGTCAGAAGCACACAAAGTTGCTTCCTGGGTTGATAGGATTTTTGCTGGAGGAACTCCGCTCAGAGGATACCCAAATGAGGCTCATTTCATGTCCCCAAGATCTTTTCCTACTGAAATGGTCCCTATTTATCTACTTGCATTTTTTTTTTTTGCTTTAGACCTGCTAGGTTGGCAGGAGCTGGGACACATATGGGCACTCATTCAATCATCCAGTATTCAGGTCTTGAACTGTCCACTTGCCCACCTTCTAGATAACAAGGTGAGCTTCTTAACCACTGAGCCACCACAGTCTCTCAGAATCAATTGGTGCTTAGTCGCTAAACTGTCCATTTAAAAAAGGACCATAGCTGAACATTAGAGTTCAGCTAGCCATGTTTGGAGGCTGATATGGTGAGTTAAAAGTTCAATTCCTGGATACTGCATAATAGAGTGAGGTCCTGTCTCTGTCCCAGCTCTTGCCAACCTAGCAGCTCGAAAGCAAGAAATTGCAAGTAGATAAATAGGGACCACTTTGGTGGGAAGGTAAACAGCATTCCATGCACTCCAGTGTCTACTCATGCCTGCCACATGTCCGTGGAAATATCTGCAGACACAGACAACACTGGCTCTTTGGATATAAATAGAGATGAGCACTGAACTCTAGAGTTGGAGATGACTGGCTTTCAAACAAGGGTGGCCTTTAGGAAAGATACTATCAATAATGTGGAGACATTATACTTTCCACTGAATTACTCACCACTCACTTTTGAATCATAACCCACCAGCAGAAGGGTAGGCATGGGGGGGGCACGCTGTCCACTTTATCATTTGTCTGAGGTTGTGGTGGAAGTTAGGGGCATAGACAACACCTGGAATCTCCTTGACTTATGAGATTTCCCAGATTCTCACAAGAAATGAAACCCCTCTGGTGTTTCATCCCCATTCTCAAACACACACACACACACACACACACACACACACACACACACACACACACACACACACACACACACACACACACACACACACAGACACCAATATTTTGGTTATATCTTCTTGTTCTTTTGCACAAGAAACTGCCAACTCTATACACGCGAGATTCCATTCTAACTGGGCATTATACTACTTCTATACTTCTTTGAGAAAAAATTTCACCAAACATATGTGAAATCTGGAGAGACTTCCTGCAAGATGTGTTTCTTTTCTTTTCTTTTTCTTTTTTTGTTGGGGGAGCTCAGATAGAGGGGCTGCATTTTGAGAAAATAGAGATATTTCGCTTATTTTCTCATTCATAAGAGGAAGTGTTGAAATTTACATGCTTTGTTGAACAGGCAGTTGCATTCCAGTAACATCTGTAGTGACATGGTGTTCCCATTCATGGCTTTAATCATATTACCAACATGTTCTGTCTCAACCTTTGAACAAGGGGAGAGGACTAGATAATTATTTTTGCATAGATAGAAGGTATTAGCTTTGTCAAGTCTGTAATTTAAGCATAAATATTACAACTGGGCAAGCTTAGTTAGACTTCCCCTTTGGGATCCTGGCTATGCAAGCCTTAAGTATATTTATCTCCAACCTCAGCGTACAAAGAGCTGTACAGTTGGCAGGCATAGTACACCCCACAGTTGTCTATCTTGAGCCAAACAACATCTGCTCAAACCTAGCTAGAGTATTACAACTGAATCTCTCTAGCCTTGGCTGGCATCATTCCTGCATTAAGAAGACGACGAGTATTCTTAGGTATTATTTAAATAGGAACCTGGCAATACAGTCATCTTGTTGGAAGTATGCCAGAGCAGTATTCACTCCTGCAAACAGCTTTCTTACTTTTTTCTCCCCAATCTGTAAACATACCGCGTGAAAATATTTTAAAATGTTCTTGTCCTTTCAGTCCCATGTTATGACACCCAATTTGTTATGACCATAGCATGGTTTCTCTCTCTCCAGTGGTTGGCCTTCAGGCAGGCCAGAATCTTCTTGCCAAAATCTTGAAAAAACAAATAAAATTTGCCTGTCATTAATGTTGAACTTCATTGGCAGTTACTTTGATAGTCAGGC
Organism: Furcifer pardalis; assembly: GCA_030440675.1. NCBI lineage: Eukaryota > Metazoa > Chordata > Lepidosauria > Squamata > Chamaeleonidae > Furcifer > Furcifer pardalis. Next base: position 25,585,492 of record CP126899.1, on the reverse strand, counting down.
GATGAGTGGAGGCTCATTTTCCATTTAGCTGTTGATTTTATATATTATTAATACTCACATGATGAAATGAAATGGGTCTTCATGTTTGTACTGATTTATGTTGTTGGTATCTGGAGCCAGGATTTAGCCTGGTTCTAGTCCTTTCTTGGCAATGGGGTCCAGAAAGTACAGCTCTGAACTGTCTGATCTGTGGGTCTCACAATGTTGTGTCCCATAGGTATTCATTCTATTCCAGATACTTTTTAACATCTATATGAAGCTGCTGTGGGAGGTCATATGGAGATCTGGAGTTCACTATAATCAGTATGTTGATTATACATAATTTTATTTCCCCTTTAACATACTGGAGTGGTGGCAGTATCTCGAGGCAATTGGAGTTTGGAGTATCATTTGAGTATCATTTGAGTACATGTCACCATTCCTGTCCAGCATGACCAACATTCTTTCATGTGAACTGAGCTGGAAACACCCACACAGATGCCTCTCCAAGTGAGCCAGCTTGGACAGGGTTAGTGAGGCTAGGGGCTAGTGACTCACCTGTCCAAGCTAGAAAAAGGGGAGAGGGGATCTGCCTGTAGTATGAGGTTCCAAACACTAGCCTAGGCCCTACCACTGGTTAGGAGATTTAATACATTTAATAACATTTTTGCCCAAGTGTTAATCCATTAATATGTGTCTCACTTTATTTGCTTGGTCCAGGGGGAGGGGATTGTCTTCTCCTGTGAATCCTACCTGGTTAAGAGTGGTTACAAGCTTTTGTGTTTTTGTTGTTTTGATGTTTCTGTTTCTCATATTTAAGTTTTTAACATTGTTTTAATATTTCATGCTGCCTTGGGTCCTCTTGAGGAGAAAAGCAAAGTATAAATATTTTGAATAAATAATAAATATACTCCCTCTGGCACAGTAATATGGAATTACACCACTAAACTAAGGCAAAGATTTTCTTTCTTCTTATTTTTGTATCTTTTTTTATTTATCCATTTCAGGAGTCTTCTTAGCTAAACAAAAGTGTGTGTGTGTGTGTGTGTGTGTGTGTGTGTGTGTGTGTGTGTGTGTGTGTGTGTGTGTGTGTGTGTGTGTGTGTGTGTGTGTGTGTGTGTGTGTGTAAAAAACCAAAGTGAGCAAACTGGCTGTATAGATATTGATGGTCTTCAGCTTCTGTCATCCTTATAATTTCCTCTGCCCTAAATAGATGGGCACCCTCAACCAAGATGTGGTGAGACACAAGTTGTCCATTTCTGCAGAGAATATATGGTTTTTCAGCAGGGGAAACACAGAGCAGCAAAAAAAGAAAACACACACACATTGTCTTCAAAGAAGATGTTTTAGTGAAAATTTAATTTTGTGTTGAAAAAACAATGTGTGGCATCTACTATTGTGTGTCGTACCTTAGTGTAATTTTGGCATTAGATGATAACTTTTAAACACCTTGTTCCCCACCAATAAAATGTATTTTAATTCTAAAATTTACCTCTGGCAATGGCATAGTCTTTGTACTCTATCATTATTTCTGTATTCTTTTTATAGCTGCTGAAATTTAAATTGTTCTTTTTCTTATTTGAAAACTCCCTGGGAACTTTGCTGTTTGAATGATGAGTAACCATTGTAAATAAACAGTTTCAGGAAAGATGTTCCATAAGCTATGTATCATCACTGAGATATGAGCTCAGAGGTAAGGGATATATGTGTGTGTGTGTGTGTGTGTGTGACCTAAGCCATTTATTTCAACACATTATTGTTGGTATAGCTTCAAATCACGGTTCACATCTGTAACCAAACCATATCTCTTTGCATTTGGGTTTGTCTGAAAATTGACTTGCTCCCCAAAAAAAAAAAAAAAAAAAAGCAAGCGGAAGGAAGGAAATGATGGTGAAATTATAATGCTCATGCAAATTGATTGCTGTTGTTGCCTCTATTGTTGGTGCTAAATGTGTTTGAACATGGCAGTGTTTCTGCTTGCCATAAATAGCAATTTCCACATTGCCTGTTTTTCTACAATATCAACTCTACAGAAGGATAAACAACACACACCATAAATGAGCAGAAGGCACAGTTAAGATAGAATCATTATGCAAATAGGTTATGGCATGCTTTATGTGTGAGAATAGCATCCCTAAAGAGACCTAATGGGATGGATGACCTATAAAGCCTTTAATTTGCTGGTGGTGTTTCATTTGTTTTCTAGTTCCTTGAGGAATAAAACTTTTAATTGTGAAAACTTCTTAACAGCATAACGCTTGAGCTCTTGGTCTGTAATTAATGTTTCTGTCATAAAGCAGACCTTGAATAATCTTGCAAATTTTACCTTGAATAGTCTTGGAAACAAGAAGGTGAAGGAGGAGGAGAACGTGTTTAGTCAAGTTAAAGTGGATCTAGGAAGACAAATACATAACTGCAGTCAAACTGGGCAAGAAGTTGTAGTCTTAAGATTTGACAAATCAGTTCCTAAAATGGAGTGTGCTGATAATACACCATCACAATATTGAGGAGCAAACACTAATGGTGTAGAAATGGAATCAGGTTTCAAGCAAATCCCCAGATTTTGATCTTTGAAAACTCCATCACTTCTCTTTAGTGCTATACACCACCCTTTATCTCTATGTATGGCAACAATACATAATCATTCTTTTCCATCAAGCATAACACATAGAGTGCTTTCCAGTCGCTCAGCAATAATTACATTACTGATAGCATTTTTCCGTTTCATGCTTTTATTCTGTGCCTGCCTGTTGCTAGTAACTTCTTTGCTCACAACTAAATGTTCAGGAGCAACTGTGGGATCCTTTGATTTTTCCCTTCATCATAAGGGCATCCCCGCCTTCACATTTTCAGCTAAATAAGGCCAAAAGTAAATTCCCATTGAATTTTTTTTGATAATTGTATTTTATGCAACCATTATTAGGAACCATGCAAATGGTTGTTTTTGGCAAGTCACACTTAGTGTCATGATAAGTGCAGAAAGCCATCTTCCATAAGAAAATGGCGAGAAGCCAAATGCTGGCCATCTAACAAGGATTTAGGCACATGATAGTATTATAAACACCCTTAGTAAAAAAATAAATTGCATTTGGTTTCTTCTCATTTTTTTTCTTATTAGGTGTGGGGAAAAGGGGGCACCTTGTTTTATGTTATGTGATGTCAAGTCTTACTGGATTTATAGCAATGGTTGAGCTCTTGATCTATAATTTTCAGGTTTGTTAGATAATTACGGAGTGGTTTTACCAAGCATTATCCTTCCAGGTGCATTTCTATTGCCAAGCAGAGATTTGAATGCAGACTTTGATTTCTAGCCCATCACTCTAACCCAGGGGTTCTCAACCTTTTAAAGCCATGGGCCGGGTCATGCTCCCTCAGACAGTTGAGTGGGTCAGACTGATAGTTACCCCCACTGTAAATGCTACTATGAAATGTGTCTGGCACTTCCGGAGCTTCTAGCAGTGGCGGTGGCAGAAGCAAGGGTGGCAGACCACAAGAAATGGCACCATGGGCTGGATCTGGGCCACAGCCATAAGTTGAGAACCCTTGCTCTAACCATTATATCATGCAAGCTCTGAGATGTACATTAGTATCTTCCTTAACCCCCCACAACACACTTTATTGTCCTGTTTGAGTATTAAGCTTATATATAGTCACAGAATACAGGTCATGTCCCTTTTATTGTTTTCAACTGGAGGGAAGGTTTGGGGGAAAAGGTTGTGTCTCTGCTTTGCTTTCTTCTGGTATGATTTACAGTCCTATACTGATTTATGCAAGCACCTCAGACCCCACATTTCAGATCTTCCCTCTAACACACAGATGGTAGCACAGCAAGCTCAATGCTGTTATCTCCTGTTCTCATCATGTAGGGTGTGAATGCCCAAATAGGATGAAAGTGTATTATGAATTCACTGCTTCCCCCAAATTTTCTCTTCTCTCATCCTGTATTTCTAGCACGATATGCTTTCTTTCCAGCAAAATCAGTACTCAGTCATTTGCAATTTATTTCCATGAAATACAGACTCGGTCATCAGAAATTTAACAGTCTAGCAGACAGACAGCTTTAGGGCAACACCATATGTTGAACACCCTTAATTCAAGTTATCTAGATGAGATATCTCAGTGACCTTGTTATTGGTAGATGAACAAACTGCCTATCCCAAGGAAAGTTTAAGTGCAAGTTCTCAAAATGATACTGGTTTGTAGCTCCAAACATCCTTTACCAAAAGTAGATATTGCTGACGGGAGGTGTCATCTAAAATAGCTGAAAGGTAATAGGTTGCCCAATACTTTCTTAGAGAGCATATCCATTTAATTTTTCATCCATGTAGAAGAGATAGATTGTAATGTGTGATAGTCATTTCATGCTTTCAAAAACAGTAACATGAAGACCAGATACCTGCTATGATTTGAACAGCATGGGCACTACTTTCAAGCATGTAAATTCCCCTTTCCATAGAGCAATCATCATTACTACCCAAACAATTGTCCTTAAGGAAGAAGAAACTGGTAGAGAAATATGACGAAATCCATAGCTGGTGATTTATTCAAGCTTAATTTAATGTGTTTCCTTAAGCTTCCAGATCATGTCATCTTCAACTCAATTGTTCAATTTTCAGTCATGACACTATATTATTAAGGATTCCTTGTGGTAGAATTAGGCTATCATTACTGGCTAATGAGAAATACATGATGGAGTTTGGGAGGAATTATGTCTTCTGCTCTGATTTACTGTTTTGGATTTGAATAATTTAAATGCTGAATGTATGAAGCAATACTGTATATAGAAACTAGAACTTGTATTTTCTGGATTTCAACCCACTTTGTTGGAAACACCTAATTAGCACTGAGAAGTTTACTTGTGTCCCCCCCCCCCAGTCAGGATCAACAGTTTTATGACTGATTTTTTATTATTATTATTATTATTATTATTATTATTATTATTATTATTATTATTATTATTATTATTATTATTATTATTATTATTATTATTATTATTATTATTATTATTATTATTATGTTGTTGTCATTGTCGTCGTTTTTACATTTACACCACGCCCATCTAGGAGATTTACTCTGGGTGGCTAACACATAAAACTCACACAATAAAAACAGTCATACGTATAAAATATATATGTGACACTCAAGTACACATATAGGTGGGATGCATACTTTTCAGGATTTCTCTCTAGAATAGTTGTCACAGGTACATAACATTTTGAACTAAAGAAACCTTTAGGGACTTTGCTGGATCAGGATATAACTTTGAAGCCCTAAATGGTTGCAAACATAAACAGATGTCTAGGAGAGTGAAAAATCCCTAAAGCCTTTGTGAGATTAGAAGACACACCAACATGAAGGATTCTATTGCAATTAAGACATGCCTAACAGCTCCTTTGCCCCTTCTGTAGCAAACAAGCTAGTCTGCAACTCGTACATTTACAGATATGAATATTGCATATGGCAATATGGAGTCTTTGTATGTTGTTTATCTTATTTTCCTTTCTTTCATTCTGTCTTCTTTCTTTAAAAAAAAAACAATAATAGACACACACACCAGATAAATAATAATATATTATTGGATTTGATATCTTAATTGTTGATTTAACATTTTTTGTTGTTCAACCACAACTGGTGTAATTGAAACATAAGACTAAAAACAAATGTTTTCACTTGTCAGATTTTCAATATTAAGTAAAGTTCGCCCTTGCTTGAAAGCCAGTCGAATCCAACTCTAGGGTAAGGTGCTCATCTCTGGTTACAGCCAAAGAGCCATCACTGTTTGCATCTGCAGACATTTCCATGGTCATGTGGCAGGGACATGGAATGCTGCTACCTTCCCGCTGAAGTGGTACTTATACATCTACTTGCAATTTCTTGCTTTTAAACTGCTAGGTTGGCAGGACCTGGGACAGATGACAGGAACCCACTCTGTGATGCAGCACTAGGGTCTTGAACAGCTGACTTTCTAACCTTCCAGTCAAGTTCAGCACTTTAACCACTAAGTGACCACAGTCTGATGCATACCATTTTTTTTAAATCAAAGCTTCCCAAACATGAACCACAGTTATATAACAAGTATCAAAGCTACTGGTAAGTCAAGTCACCTTTGGCAGCAATGTGCTGAACCCCATCAACTTACCAGAAACCCAATTTAAGTATTCACATTGAATACTTAAAGAACCTGGTGACTGCCCCCCCCCAAACTCAACACATCCAGTGATGAAGGGGGGAGGAGGAATTAGTGGTGTGTGAAGAAAAATAGTGAGATAAATTTTTAATATAAAGTGAGGCTATAAAATTACAATATGAATATAAAAAAATTGAATAAATGTGCTATCATTCCTCCACATGGAAAATAACCCTTCTGATAAGGCAGGGGTGGCCAAACTATGGCTCATGGGCCAGATCTGGCACATGGCACAAAATCATCCTGCCCACATCACCTGCACCGCTCCTAGAAGCAGAAGTAGAATGAGTCCACACATGTGCAAAATGCTGCCATAAAGGATCCACGGTTGGCATAAATATGTTTACGACAGCTGCAGGTGCACTTACAGCAGTGTTTTGCACATGCATGGGCATGTTTTACTTCCATTTCCAGTGGGAGGAACAATGTGACCTATCTGCTCAACCATGTGACCAGCCCATGGCCCGAAAAGTTTGGCCACCCCTGTGATAAGGGAAGGTAGGTATGAATATCACTATAGAATATTTCAATACATGCCACAGGAAGGAAGCCATGAAGGTACATTAGAAATAAAGTATGTCATGCTAGGTTCATCAAAACTATTTTTAATTGTAAAAATGAGGTCTAAAAACATACTTTTTATGGGAACAAAACTGCGTTTTCAAAAAGCCTGGGTATCAAAGAGCCAGATTTCAACATTTGTGAAAAGATCGTAATTATTCAATCAACTATTGCCTGTAAATAAAATTGATGATATAGTGGTACTTAAAGATTTTAGGCTTTATCCAAGGAATTATGCTAATCCTGTATAACTAGCATTTTATGTACTTTCCTCCTACATTAAAAAGTCAAGCATCAAATTCTGAAATGCAAAAGTGACATTTGAAAATAATTTATTGCATCTTGCTGAAATGGCAGCCTACATCAAAGGTTTGCTCTCTAAAATGAATTGCTTGTTAAATCAAAATCGCTTCATTCCTACTAATGCTAGAAAAGAATCAGATAAAGAGCTTTTAAAATCTATAAAGTCCCAGCCTCCTTCTACAGAAAGCTATTTAAATAATTAAAATATTTAAAGGCAGTGGGCTTTATGTTTCCCCAGAAAATTCATATGGATAAATAAAAGCAATTTTTATGTTATGACTCCAGATACAGAGGGCATGACAGAATGTTATTGGTGGCCATTTATTGCCTTAATTTCCTGCACTGAGGGAACCAACACCCAAGATAAAGGGGCTCATCCACCCATAGCTGTTGGGCCATTTAGAGAGTCAGGTTATTTACCAGTGCCCAACACTGGGCGTTGAGTCGCTGGCTGTATGGTCTACTCCAGTGGTGGCAAACCTGTGGCATGTGTGCCAGAGGTAGAACTTGGAGCCCTTTCTGTAGGCACCCATACAGTCACCCCAGCACAGACTTTACCTCACCCCTCTGCCCAGCAGCCCAGTTGGAGTGTTTCCTTCCTCCCCTGTTGCTGTGTTGACACTTTGTGATAAATAAGTGGGTTTGGGGTTGCAGTTTGGGCACTTGGTCTCTAAAAGGTTGACCATCACTGGTCTACTCCATTACCATAGCAGGATGTCTGGCCAGACAGGAAATTATGGACACTACATATGATGGTTTCCTGACATTGGAAACCATCATATTGGGCCCAATGGCAAAATGAGTGAAGGAGGCATTCTGATTCTCAGTGGTCATGGAGGTGGAAGAGGCCATGCCAGATGGACTGGCTGTGATACAGAAGCGTAGCTTACCTTGGCGGGGCCCCGTATAAAAATTGTTTGGGGGCCCTTTATATGCGGGGCGGAGCTAATGTCATGACATCATGACGTCGTGGGGGGAGCCAACGTCATGACGTCATGACGTCATGGGCGGGGCCAAAAATAAAAATAAATAAATAAATAAATAAAATAGAATAGAATTAAAACAAACAAACAAACACACACACCTCAACCCACCCACCCACCCAAACAACCACAACACAAACCCGTAAATAACTTTAATAATTAAAATAAATAAAGAAATAAAACAAAAATTTAATAAAAATCCACCCACCCACCCAACACACACATAAACCACCCACCCACCCGAAACACAAAACCCTCACTTACCCACCTGGGGCCGCATGGCAAGGCGCGCTGCCCCCGTCTGCAGCCTCCTCCTCCTCCTCCTCTTCCGGAGCCGCTTGCCCTGCGCCCCCCCCACGCGTGCCCTCCACAGCGCGCTCCTGCAAGTCTCAGACGTCAGCCTGGCAGGGGCGGTGGCAGGTAGGCAGGCAGGCGCAACTGTCGCCGCCGCCGTCACCACCACCGGACCCGGAGGAGGCGGTGGCGCACTCTGCCAGGCGTCCCCAGGCCATGGGGGTTCGGCAGCAGCGGACAGCCCGGGCAGGCCTCAACCTGCCCGCGGGAGCTGGGCGGCCCCAGGGGAGGTGCCCTCCTCTGAGGGCCACCATCGAAGCCGCTCTGAGAAGCTGCGGCTCCGACTCTGAAATTTTATTTTTTTTAAATTGGAGCCAAAAATGGCTCCAATAAAGTGCGCATGCGCAGAAACTCAATCTGACGCATGAGCAATGCTTCAGATTGAGTTTCTGCGCATGCGCAGTAAATTTTTGCTCTTTTTTCTTTTCTTTTTCTTCTTTTTTTCTTTTTTTTGCCGTTGGGGGCCCCCGTAGCCCGGGGCCCCCGTATAATTGATACGGCTGATACGGCGGTAGCTACGCCTCTGCTGTGATAATATCCTCAAGGCTGCAGCAGTCCATTACGATCCTGTTGTTAAATCCTGCATGTCTCATTTCATATGTGCCACAGGAGAGGGCTCCGTGATCATAGTGTGTGGGTCATTTCATGGCAAGGTGAGATCCACCTTAAACGCTTTCACGCTAATGGCATTTTTCCTGCTTCAGGGGAAAAAATGCATTTTCGGATAGGAGTTGCAGCTGACAAGGATTGTCTTAATCTTGCACAGGTGGGATGTGGAGCCTGTAGCATTCTGAGTGTTTTTGGACTCCAGTTCACATCATGCCAAGGCATCCTGTCCAATTTTCAGGCATCATTGGGTAGTAATAGTATACCTAAACCTGGATGACTACAGATTCCTCACCAAGGTCATTTTACAAGCATGTATCTTCTTGTTCGTCTCCTGATTAATACCACCACTACCACCACCACCACCACCTCCTCCTCCTCCTCATCATCATCAGCATGTCTTTCTGCTAGGAATAGCACCAAAGACAAAAATCAACATTGGTATAAACTTTGAAGATCTATTTTTAAATTGTAAGAAGCAGCAGCCTTGGGGAGATGCTGTTGCCTCTTCCTTGCACCTCCCTATGTTTCTATACTAGCTCAACCAGCAATAAAATTTCAAAAACTTGGATAAACTTCAAGGGAGGGGTGTTTTCTCCAGAAGCAAACAAATCGGATTGACTGAGGTGTCCTTTAGAGTTCATTGCCCAGCAAAATACTGAAATACTTTGCATGCCATAAAGAGATTATGTTTCTTCTCTCTTTTTAAAGATGTTGTCACAGCTCTGTCAGAGGTTTAATCAAATTAGTTAAACATGGTCTGCCCTTTATCAATGTTGAGCCAAAAGGGGAAGATACAATAGCATATGTTGATGCAGAAATATAAGCTGTTCTTTTTACATCAGAAACACAGTTGAAATCCTAATTATTAAGTCAAAACCTGGACCAAGACTGGACCAAGCTGTCAGGTTCACTTTTCTCTCTCAGTCATTTTTAAGGAGGGGAAAATACCCCACGTCAAATTTACAATGAAATATGCACATTGTGGACACTGCTTAAATAGGCAGATCTGTATGAGTCAAATCAGTGACTCTCCTATTCCCAGTATCCAGAGGATCATGTTTTAGCTACTTGAAGTCAGGCAGTGGTGGTGGTAGTAGAAACCTCAATTCAGTGCAATGGACATCAGTGATTCCAGTTTCAGAAGTGCCATGAACCCATAATTAAATCATTTTATGCCATTGGCATAAAATTAAATCAGGTTTGAGACACAACGCTAGGCCCATGGCAGGTTAGAGAAATTAATAAATTAATAAATCATGTCCCTTGTTTTTACCCAGCCTTATGTGTCTCACCTTCTTATTTTCTGTGTCAGGGAGCAAACATTTAACATTTACATACAAATAGTTAACCTTGGGAAGAAATGATAAATAACTATGAACAAATCACTTTCCAAAAGTAATATTAGAAACTCTTAAAGTTCTAGAATGGCATCGTGCTGACAACTGACCTAACAGATATTTCAGATGGGTAAAAAAGGTAAAGGTCACCTTTGCTTGAAAGCCAGTCATATCTGACTCTAGGCTTCAGTGCTCATCTCTGTTTATAGTCGAAGAGCCAGCACTGTCTGTGTTTGCAGACATTTCTCTGGATGTGTGGCAGCCATGGCTAGACACTGAAGTGCACGGAACACTGTTTACCTGACCATCGAAGGGGTACCTATTTATCTACTTGCAAATTTCTTGCTCGAGAACTGCTAGGTTGGCAGGAGTTGGGACAGATACGGGAGCTCACTCCATCATGCAGTACTCAGGGTTTGAACTGCTGACCTTCCACCTCCCAGTCAACGTATTAACCACTTGAACCACGGCAGGCTGGAGACAATTAGAATCACTTTTGCCACTCCATTAGGCTTCACCAAAGAGGAGGATGGACTACTATGTCCACTCCATCACCTCACCTAAGCAACCATCTTCATGAACCCTTCTTCAACCATTCCATCAGGAATAATGAATGTGGGCCACTCCATCAGCTATTCAGGGTTACCATCCCCATCTGATGCCTTCCTTCCTCATCCCAGCTGTTTTTATTCATGTATTTTTTTACAAAATAATTGCATACCTAGGCACTAATTTAATTCAGTCTTGTTTTTTCCCTTCACATACTTTGCCTTTCTTTCCTACAGACAAGACTTCTAATGACATGAACATTTGTGAACGTGTTCAACTGAAAATGAGTAGTGTCTCTTGTTTCCTGACAATATGGTGATTGAGAGAATTAAGATGGTAGGACTGGGGCTTGTGACTTCTTTTGTGTTTACTGGTTCAAAGGCCAGAATAGGTCTTGTATCAATGGACGGGAGCCATCTTGTTTGTTACACTGAAGCCACTTTGAAATCCCTTTCAGCCAAATAGCAGGAAGAAAATGTGTTAAGTGAAGAATTTTTTGAGCAAGCTGGCAAAACTAAAACAATTAATTTTACTCTAGTCTTTTTGAAATATGAATGACTCAACATACAAGCTGTCATGATTAAACGTGGAATTCAGACAAATGTGATCCTGAGTTTCGTTTTATACATTGCTACTCTTTCTGCTAACATTGGTATAATTTTCCAAAACACGGAAACAGACCAGAAAACTTACATTCCTTTGTACCCCGTGATCTATGTTATACAGTATTATTCGAATCTTCTACAAAGCTAGAGGTTAATAGTCTGGATATGATGGGGAGTAGAAGGAAGCCTTTCAACATAATTTAGAGGACACAATAAAAATTCTGATGGGGATTTATGACAGAGACAAGGTGGTGGTAATTATACAGATGCATTCAATCCTGGCTGAGAACTCCTGCCATATGGGATAAGCAGAATAACACCACTGGTGACATCCCACAGGATCTGTAATACAGGTAGACAGCCAGGTTAATCAGGGAATACATTCTAATAAGAGGAGAGGGAGATTTTCCATGGCATGCTTAGAGCAGGACCACATTATAATAGCAAACAAATCTTTTAACACTTCACAAACACAGAAGCTGGATCCAATTTCTGGGTGCTTTGAAATACCCTATAAAGCTTAGGAGGTAAAACTACTGTACACTATGGGGAAATTGGACTAAGAAGCTGTCCACAGAAGCATAGAGCCCACTCATTTGAGCAGGTTGTGGGTGGATTGGACAGGTGTCTCCAACTGTGTGCACATGTTGATGAGGCCAATATGTCCCAGTTTGCCCTACTTTGAGACTCTCATCGTGGGTACAACTAAGTTACTATGCTATATTTATCCGATCCAAGAGTAGGTGCATGTTGGGGACAGGTTAAAAGAGAGTGTTGGGGCAAGCAATTCCCCTATCAGTTGTAAGGTAGCTTCTACTACCACATATGCCATTGATTGGGCTCTAATCTGTGGTAAATGTGTGGGTAAAAGCTACTTTACAACTGACAGAGGAACTGTGTCTGTACCTGTTGGACACCAGAGTAAACCAAGTCACTCAAACAGCTGCTTTTTGAACCCCCATCAGGGGATCCTACTATTTTGTGGTGCCCTCCTTTATCTCATTTCCAGTGTACATAGGCAACAGGCACATGAGTTCCTCATATGGGTGTACTGGCCTGGGGTCCTGGGTGCGAGGCAGAGGAAGAGGACGACCTCTCAGCTCCACAATCGGGTGGGGTTTCTGGGTTGGAGCCGGCTGGAACAGATGAGGTCCTGGATGAGCAGCCAACTCCATAGACTGGTGAGGTTTCTGGGTTGGGGCCAACTGCAGCAGGTGAGGTCCTGGAAGAGATGGAGGGCTCAAGCCAGGTTGGGCTGCAGGACCCGGGCGTGGCAGGAGGACCAAATAACCAGGCCAGCACTTCGGAAGCAACAAGGGGTGCTTTAAGGCATCAGCTTCAGGTGAGGCGAAGGAGGGCTCGGGCACGCCTCCTTAACAGGCCCACAGCTGTGGACTCTGACTGACCTTAAAAGGAAGTGAAATCTGCTTGCTCCTGGTCAGAGCAATTCTGGAATTTTTGGACCCATACTGAGTATACCGCCTGTCGTGGAATCTGAACTTCTGGTTTGTGACCTTGGACTGCTTCTCGGAAAACTCTTTGGACTCTGGAACGCTCGGCTGGTTTGACCTCTGGACTGTTTGATAACGCTTTACCTACCTCCCTTACCTCTGCTGCAATTGTGGGTGGTGGGCCATAATAATGGGACACAAGAAAAGAGTTAATTTCATATACAGCCAGTTTCAACCTCCGAATCTACCAAGGTTGTTTCCAATATATTAAAACGGGAAACGTGAGAGAATTAGCTAACCCTTATGTATGTTAGACTATGTCTTAACTATGCAGGACCTTTACATTCTCTTTCCTGAACTTTAGCTATTGCTCACATTATTTGATTTACATAAATTTAGCTTCTGAATGTTTGCTCTAAAGTAGAAAATATCTTCAAAGCAAACAGACACCAATAGCATTCAAGGCTGAACATCCATCTTTAATATATTAATATGTATTATCTAAAAAGAAACATTTTTCACTGGTTGATTTAATTATGGTTTTCATGACTTTGGCACTAAGGGGAAAATATCCATATAAAAGTTTTATGAGAAATGAAAATACATCTTAATGTACTCTCAACCATAAGTTCCCAGACTTAAATCCAGCCATTTGGAGAGTTAAGACTAAATTACCAGTTTACTATTATCTCTCACACAGTGCAATTTGATCTATGTCTGCTTTGAAATAGGCCCTTTTAAATTTGTTGGGACTCATCTTCAGCTGTACGTAAAGGCAGTGATGGGAAGCAACAGGTTTGCACCAGTTCGCCAGAACCAGTAGTAACTTCCCCCAGTGTCCCGGAGAACCGGTAGCAGCTTTTGGGGGGAACCACCTTCAGGGCTTACCTTTTCACTGGTTCCCCCACTGCACATGCGTGCCAAACGCTTGGTGTTCATGCATGCCTACAGTGCTTGGGGCGTATGTACAGCCTCCTTGCTGTCCTCCCAAGCGGGGAGGAGGAAGAGAAGCTGCTAGCCTGAAGCTCCCTATAGCCTGCTCCCCAGGGTAAGTGACTCGCCTTTGGATGTGTTGTGTCTATGTGTATTTTAATGTGTATTTAATACCCTTACCTATATGGGCCTATTACTACAGTTCCTAAAAAGGCCTGGCAGTTGGCAGGCCTGGCAGGCCTGGCGGCCTGGCTTGGGATTTTAAGCAAAGTCTTGGAGTTACCTCATCAATAAGCTACACCTGTGTTGTTTCAATTGCTGTTCCAGTTGGAGAACCCTTAAGGAGGTACAGCTGTTTTACATTTACATTAAGGCATATTATCCTTGCATGATGACCATATCCATCTTGCAACATGGTGCTTATACTAACAGGTAAGTGATGGGTTTGTGTTTGGGGTGGGTGGATGGGTAGGTGGGTTGATTTTTGTTTGGGGTGGGTGGGTGGATGTTTGGGTGGGTGGGTGCATTTTAAGGTAATTTTATTGTATTTATTTATTTATTTAATTTATTTACAGGTTTGTGTTGTGGGTGGGTGGGTGAGTGGGTTGAGGGGTGTGTGTGTGTGTGTGTGCTTATTTTTATTTTATTTTTAATTATTTTTTTAAAAAAATTCTTTGGCCCCGACCACAACATCATGACATCATGATGCTAGCTCCGCCCACACTGTGATGACATCACAGTGGGGTAGTAATTTTTTTGACAACCCACCACTGGGTAAAGGTAAAGGTCACCCTTGCTTGAAAGCCAGTCATATCCGACTCTAGGTTTCAGTGCTCATCTCTGTTTATAGCCAAAGAGCCTGTGCTATCTATGTCTGCAGGCATTTCTGTGGACATGTGCCAGGCATGACTAAACACTGGGGTGAACGGAATGTTGTTTACCTTCCCACTAAAGTGGTACCTATTTATCTACTTGCAATTTCTTGCTTCCAAACATAGGTTGTCAGGAGCTGGGGCAGCACTCTGGTCTCGAACAGCCGATTTGCCAACCTTCAAGTCAGCAAGTACAGCTTCTTAACCACTAAGCCACCACAGTACAATATCATGTGTACAAAACACTAAAGCTAGCTATCTGAAATTTGGGAGATGTATTCTCTTCTTCTGGGACTATTTCATGTATATCAGTGCAAAAACATGGCAAAACAAAAGTATAGCCCTTCTGGTTTTCAGATGCAAGCTGATGGAAGTCTTATAAATCAGTTGAGATGTGGAGACAGATAGAATCTGATGGGGACACAAATCACTCTGGACTAAATCAGGATCCATTCTGAATGTCTGAATTGGCCTCCAGTCTTAATCAAATGACCTGTCCACAGCCAAAATCCTTACGTGTTTAAAATATAGCTGTCAAATCTGCTTAATTTGGAACAA
This sequence comes from Furcifer pardalis, assembly GCA_030440675.1. Taxonomy (NCBI): domain Eukaryota; kingdom Metazoa; phylum Chordata; class Lepidosauria; order Squamata; family Chamaeleonidae; genus Furcifer; species Furcifer pardalis. Next base: position 25,570,211 of record CP126899.1, on the reverse strand, counting down.
ATTTGGTGCAAGTAGTTCAAACAAAATTAAAATACTACTTTATGTAAGCACAAAAATGCATCTTTCAATGCTACTGTCCATTTTAAATAATCCAAACAATCCGAACTTTTGCTCACATGCTCACATCATCAGCTTGTTCTATTGTTAGGAAAATCCGGAGATGACACTATACTCCTGCCTTGGCTGTCAACCTGTCGACAGACATCAAATATTCTTACGGTGTAGCAGCTTTGCATGCAATTGGTATGCAAATCTGGTCAATTCAGATGATTCACCTCAGGCTTCTTTTATGAGGATTGGCCACATCAGTAAGCGTTTTGGGTTCATTCTTTGCAATATTTAGGTTAACAAGATGCCTTCTTTCCATCACCTACTGCCCTGGGATCTGAGCTAGTAACAAGTCTCCTAAGCCATCATTGTAAGAGGTGAATTTAAGACATGGCAACAGGTGATTGTACCACTCTGTTATCCAGGTGACACCAACTACATCCTTTTTTTTTCTTTTTTAATTTGTGCCCCAATTCTGCCTTTGATGCACAGTCACTTTAGAAGCTGTGCCTTGAAAATGAATTCTTCAAGATTCATCACTGTGGTTTTCTGTAGCAATTATCAAAGAAGCTCAGGGAAATGTGCCACCTAGTATGCTTGATGCAACTGTAGACAAAGAAATAAGCAGACTATGGAAGTAGCCTGTTACAAATACAGTGGTGCCTCGCTTAAAGAGCATAATGCGTTCCACAGGATTGTTCTTTAAGCGAGTTTTCCCTTTAAGTGAAACACCATTGTAAATGACCAATTCTGGGGGGGATTACGAACCCCGATTTATTTATTTATTTATTTATTTAGATTTATATTTAGATTTATATTATTTAGATTTATATATATTTAGATTTATTTGTTAAGCGAGTTTTTGGTTGGTTTCATTTGTTAAGCGAAGCAAACATTCAGAGAAAATTCTGCTCTTTAAGCGAGTTGCTCTTTAAGCGAAACATTCTTTATGCGAGGTTTGACTGTATGTAATATCTTGTTACCATAATAGTAAAATGCTGTGTGGTCTTTGTACTCAATTTAAAGGTAAGGGTCGGTGATACCCTTATTTCAGCACCAAAAAAATTACAAGCAAAAGCTGTCTTTGTCTCCATCCTCCCAAGCTCAGACCAAATATACAGACATGTTATATGGGGTTAAATATGGGCCGCTACTTTTTTCAACTGTTAAATTTAAACTGGAACTTTCCTGCAGTGGGGACTGCATCGTGCAGGGTCCTGGGATGGAGCTAGGGGTTTATGCCATAACTATGCTCCTGTTCCCCCCTCCCTCTTGTGCAAATCCCAAACCCCAAGAGTGTGTTGTCGATTTACAGCTCACCTATGGCCGGCCTCTCAGGTTAAACTTGATAGGTCATCAGCCCCCAAGCCCCAGGACCAAAGGTGGGCAGAACCTTCAGTGGGCAGCTGAAGCATCCCCCAATCCCAGAAATGAATCTTGGGATTCTGGTATCCCAGATACTAGGCACCCTGGAACCCACTCTTGAAGTACTCTGGGACCTCAACTATATTAAAATTCTCCCACACTACCTGCCTGTTGTTACCTATTTAAAAGACCCTCCCTTGTGCCCATTTTTTGTTGTTCAATCACACTGTCGATTCTGACCCTTTGCGACCGCATGGACCACCGTCCTCCAGGCACCTCTGTCCTCCACCATCCTCCTCAACTCGCTCAGTTCTGTACCCATTGTCTCTACAATACCATCTAGCCATCTCATTTTTGGCTGCCCCCCTTTTCTTTTGCCCTGCACCTTTTCCAACATTAAGGCTTTCTCAAGTGAATCCTCTCTTCTCATTTGATGTCCAAAGTACTTTAGCTTCATCTTTACTATTTGACCTTCTAAGGAGCAGTCAGGGTTGATTTCTTCTAAGATTGACCTATTTGTTCTCCTCGCTGTCCAGGGGACTCTCAAAACTCTCCTCCAGCACCACATCTAAAAGGCATCTATTCTTCTGTGCTCAGCTTTCCTAATGGTCCAGCTCTCACAACCATACATTGCCACAGGGAATACCATTGCTTTGACTATATGAATTTTTGTTTGCAATGTGATGTCTCTACTTTTCACTGTGTTCCCCAGTTTTCTCATTACCTGCCTCCCAAGAATCAGTCACCTTTTTATTTCATGGCTGCAATCTCCATCTGCAGTGAGTTTTGATCCTGGGAAAGTAAAATCTGTCACTGCTTCTACCTCTTCCCCATCTATTTCCCAGGGACTGATAGGGCCTGTTGCCATGATCTTGGTTTTCTTGACATTGAGTCTCAAGCCAGCTTTTGCACTTTCATCTTTCAACCTAATCAGGAGCTTCTTTAAGTCCTCCTCACGTTCTGCCATTAGGGTGGTATCATCTGCATATCTCAAGTTGTTGATGTTTCTCCCAGCAAATTTGATCCCAAATTGTGATTCCTCCATCCCTGCATTGCGCATTATGTGCTCTGTGTATAAGTTGAATAAGCAGGGTGACAAAATGCAGCCTTTTCTTACTCCTTTTCCTATTCCAAACCACTCCGTCCTTCCGTATTCTGTCCTAACTGTTGCCTCTTGACTCTTGTACAGATTTCTCATGAGGCATATAAGGTGTTCTGTATTCCCATCTCTTTAATTACTTGTGCCCATAGAGCCCCCATTAGAAACAGTGTGGGATAGGCAAAAAAAAAACACCCAACAACAACGACAACAACAACAATAACAACACACACACACCATGGCCAATCTATGGTAGGTGCAAAAATTCCTATCATGAGAAAATCCATTAACTGCTGTGAGGTTTCTTACCTCCAGAGTGAGATGAAAAAGGGAACCAGTATCTTTTTTTTCTTTCTGAAGCAAAGTACACCCTGCATGACGACGGCCTCGCCCCCCGGACCATCGGGGGGCGCCTGTCCGCACTTTCATTTGTAGCTAAGGCCAATGGTTTTCGTGACACGTTGGGGGACTTCCGCATTCGACGGGTGTTGGAGGGGTGGAACAGGGAACGGGGCCCTAGTGTCGATTCCCGACACCCTATTTCCCCACTGGTGTTGCGGCGGTTGGCTGCAGCCTGGCCCCGGATCTGCACGGACTCCTATGAGTCCTCTCTTTTTCATGCGGCTGCCTCGGTGGCCTTCTTCGGGGCCCTCCGGGTTGGGGAATTGGTGGTCGCCTCCAAGGCCGACTGTTCGGGTCGGGCCCTCGCTTTGGGGGACGTCAGCTTGGTCGGGGAATCGGTCAGGCTGACGATCCGATCTTCTAAGACGGACCAGCGGGGGCGGGGGACGTCCTTGTTGCTGCTCCCGTGCAGTTTCCCCGATGTTTGTCCGGTGGCGGCGGTGTCCCGTTATCTGGCGATCCGCCCGGCCTCCCCTGGCCCATTTTTTGCGCACGTGGACGGCTCCCCATTGACCCGCTTCCAATTTTGGAAGGTCACGGGTGCCGCGCTGTCCATGGTCGGGCTCCCGGGAGTGCGTTATGGTTCCCATTCGTTTCGCATTGGGGCTGCATCCACGGCGGCAGCGTTGGGTTATGGGGAGGCTGACATCATGCGAATGGGGCGGTGGGTGTCTTCCCGGTTTCGGAACTATGTGCGACCTCTTTCTGTTTAACAGTTTCGCTGGCACAGTTTCTGTTTTTTTTTTTCAGATCGTCCCCCGCTGCCGGTGCCTGCCCGCGTGTGGATCGTAGGGCACAGTTATGTTTTCTGGGCCGCCCGCCATGCTGCAGCCTCCTGCTGCGGAACCCACCTCGGCTTCCGGGGCCGCGCGTACCTGCTGTGGCGCGGTTTCCGGGGCATGGAGTGGAACGACCTCCTCCAGTTTGTGGAGGCCTGCGGGAGGGCCCCACCGCCTGATGTCCTGGTGATCCATTTGGGGGGCAACGATCTGGGGAGGCGTACGGGCATTGACCTCGCCCGGGCGATTTGCCAAGATCTGGAGTACCTCCATGGTCGGTGGCCGTATACCAGGTTCGTCTGGTCGGCCATGGTGCCACGAATGGTCTACCGGAGCGCCGGTGACCCGCGCCGTATTGATCGCGCCCGGCGGGGCGTGAACCGGGTGGTGGCCCGCTTCTTCGCCAGGGAAGGGTTGGGCACTGTGGTTGAGCACCCTCGTTTGAGGGTCGAAGCCCCGCGTTTATACCGCCAAGACGGGGTGCACCTCTCGGCGGATGGCCTGGCAGCGTTTATTGAAGCCCTGCACCTGGGCCTCCGGGCGGAATTGTCGCCCTCTTGGGGGTGGGGGGGCGGTGAGTAGTTCGCACTCCTCCCCGTGTGGCGGGTAGCACTGGTAATGATATTGCGTGGATCCCTGGTGAATCTGGTAGGGACGCAGTTCATCAGTCAGCCTGGGGCGAAGCATAGAGAGAACGACACCACTGGCTGATGAAAGGCGGCCCGGGGACAAGGGACTGCCAGTTTGGACAGACTGCAGTCCCAAAAACTGTCCGCCCGATTCGGAGGTCCGAAGCTCTACGGAGACTTCGGACAAAGGGATCATCAATTGGGTAAACTAATTAAAATTAATAAGTAAAGTTATTAAGGTAAATTAAGGTAAGTATGCGATTCAATCCTTACCAGTGCTACTACGGCCCGTTGCAGGGCAGTTTAAAGCGTTATGCGTTAAAATGAGTTAAGCTGCTTCAAGTTAATAAAGTGGCCCAGTTTTCAACCAAATGACGTTGTCTGACTCCTCATTCCGCCGTACCAGGGCAATGACCGCGCGCCGGCGGGACATCCAGCCGGCGCGCGCTTTGCCCGGGCGGCGGGCGAGGAGGAAGAGCCAGACGCGAGCTCCGTGGGCGGAGCCACGCGCACCCCTTAAAAGGGGTGCGCGTCCACGGGGCTCAGCGTCTTCGTCGCGGGGCGACAGCCGAAACGGGCGCGAGTTGCCCTCCCTCCCTCCCTTTCGCCGCAGTGTGAATTTTTTGGTCGCTTCGGGGCCGGATGGGAATTTTTGCTTGAAACCTGATTGGCACCTGGTTTCTTGTAGTTTTCGCCCATCCCACACTGCTTGCGTACGGTTGAGCTGGAGTTGTGTCACCGGTCACTTTGGCGGGTAGCACTGGTAATGATATTGCGTGGATCCCTGGTGAATCTGGTAGGGACGCAGTTCATCAGTCAGCCTGGGGCGAAGCATAGAGAGAACGACACCACTGGCTGATGAAAGGCGGCCCGGGGACAAGGGACTGCCAGTTTGGACAGACTGCAGTCCCAAAAACTGTCCGCCCGATTCGGAGGTCCGAAGCTCTACGGAGACTTCGGACAAAGGGATCATCAATTGGGTAAACTAATTAAAATTAATAAGTAAAGTTATTAAGGTAAATTAAGGTAAGTATGCGATTCAATCCTTACCAGTGCTACTACGGCCCGTTGCAGGGCAGTTTAAAGCGTTATGCGTTAAAATGAGTTAAGCTGCTTCAAGTTAATAAAGTGGCCCAGTTTTCAACCAAATGACGTTGTCTGACTCCTCATTCCGCCGTACCAGGGCAAAGTACACAAACAATGAATCTAGCAAAAGTGAATCATGTGCTGAAAAGATAAAACCAACCCATATCTTGCTTCCAATTTTTACCACACCATTAGACTAAGGACTCAGCAAGCATAATTATGTATGACAATTGTGCAGTTTGCATAAAATGATTCTCACAACCACAAGAATTCTCACAGATTTCATCAGAGAAGATCTCATAGTTCCTTAGGCAATGAAGGCACGGCTGTGGTTTTATGTTTGATGTGTGAGAATGGAACAAGAGAGGATTTACATACCTAAAACAAGATTATGTCTTTCAAGATGGAAGATTGAATATTTTAAAAGCTGAAACAAAACAGAAGTACTGAACAAAATTCAGCATTACATCCCAGAATCACATCCCCAGTTCTATACATAATAACGTTCTTTCTTCATCCCGAAGTAATTCAAAGGCATTTCAGACCGCATCCTTAAAAAAAAAAACCTGATTTAGAAACATGATCCACGGCAATTGATGGGGGGAGGGGGGAGTTACTCACACATCATGGCTTCTGCTAGAGCCATTAGCAGAAGCTGATAAAAGAGAAATTATAATGAGCAGAAATATTCCAATATGGAGCAATTTGTTCTGTTTTATAGCATTTCTCCTAGCATTTTCATTTTAAATTGTGCCAAGTTTAAAGCATTATCCATCTCTAGCCATATTACTTTCCTTTAAACAGCCTTATATTTCACCTAGAAATAGTTCTACTTTTTTAAAATATAGTTCACATATTGCAGTTTTACAGCTGTTAGAATTTATTATCCTTGCACTCAAAAGATACTGTGCCTTTTATTTTCTAAAATAATTGAATCCAAAATATTAAACAAATTAGGAAGTGGTGGGGGATGGGGGCAGTGCCTATCACACTCCAGTTCCTTATTTTTTTCCTCTGTCTTTTCTTCTCATGAGTAATGGAATTTAGAAATTACTTTTCATAGATATTGTTCCAGCAAATAAGGAGAAATTCTTTATGCAACACAAAAAATGTTTGCATTGACATGCACTAGATAATTTTAATTTTGTACAATTTCTTTTATGATGATTTTTTTCACCACCTAAAACAAGCAATCCACCACTCCTCCTGTTTTCTTTTGGAAAAAGAAAAGGAAAAGGGAGGAAATACATACCTACCCCATGATTTTTTTGAAATGGTTTCACAAATTCAATCCATTTTGACTATTCAGTTCTAAGTGTTGCTTGTGTCTGTCATAGCCAACACCTGCCTTATTCATCACTCTGTGGGGATGTTCTCCTGACATTTACATAATTCTTGGCTCCAACGTGCTATTTGCAGAAATACTAGATTGGTTATTATCAAAAAATGCTTTTGGATCCCTTGAGAAGTGGGAAGGCACATTTGTCAACTTAAATCTGAGCAACACTTCTGAAGGGAAGAGAGAGAAAGAAAAGGTGTGTGTGTGTGTAACTCACTTAAAGAGCAGAATTTTCTCTGAATTGTCACCTTGCTTAACAACTAAAACCAAACAAAAACTCGCTTCACAACTAAATTGCAGTTCGCAATCCCTCACCCCACCAGAAGTCACAATTAGTCACTTACAATGGTGTTTCACTTAAAGAGCAAACTTGCTTAAAGAGAAATCCCATGGAACACATTATGCTCTTTAAGCGAGGTACCACTGTATCCTGTTGCATAGCTTTGCCTGGTCAGTGGGAGGGACTTCACCACCAGCATTAGATTGCAAATAATTAAATAACATTTTTAAAATGTCTGAGTGCACAAGTTTGTCCACTGCCAGTGACTTCACTCTTGTTGGGCAGGGGCAGCTGCTATGTGGAAAGATAGTAGCCAAAGAATCATAGGGAGAGAGAAGAGCAGCCTTGAAGCTGCACTTCCACAGTTCATAGCACTTGGAAAATATGGTAGACTCAGCCCAACTCATCTTCATCCAATTGAGCAGCACCATAATTCTGTTTAAATTATAAAAATCAAATCTACCTTAGCTTCTAATAAACAATTTATGTAAATCAGCATTGTCTTTTGTGTGTCCCCTCCACCTTTAGTGGTCTGTGCCATTCTTTGATGTATCAGTAACCACCACAATGGATTCTTGAAGGTGGCTTAAGCTTTCATAATAATTCCCTAAACTGCTTCCAAACAAGTTACCCCAATTTGGTTAAGACGCTGACTGGGAGGCAGAAGGTCAACAGTTCAAACCGAAAGTACGGCATCATGGAATGAGCGCCCGTCTCTGTCCCAGCTCCTGCCAACCTAGCAGTTTGAAAGCAAGAAATTGCAAGTATATAAATAGGGACCACTTTGGTGAGAAGGTAAACAGCATTCGGTGCACTTCGGTGTCTAGGCATGCCTGCCACATGTCCATCGAAACATCTGCAAATGCAGACAGCGCTGGCTCTTCAGCTATAAACAGAGATGAGCACTGAATCTGAGAGTTGGATATGACTGGCTTTCAAGTAAGGGTGATTTTTACCTTCTTTCCCTTTCTGTGCCATGCTATTTTTGCCAAGTGCTGGCACCTCTTCACACAGTTCCTGTGTTTTGAGGAAAGGGGAACTAGATGGAATTAGTGGTTTGGCTGGAAGGAAAGAAGTTAAGAAGAAGAGGCAGGAAGCAAGGTGATGTCAGATAGTGTTTGTGCAAGTGATTTGCTTAGAGTATTTAAAGATAGTAAGTGTATGAGGGAAATAGTATGTGTGGAATGTGAAACAGTGAAAATGGTGAGTAAAAAGGGACTAGAGAGGATAGAGATGAGATGAAGAAAATAGTCTGGAAAAAGTCTGAAAAGAGTGGGAGATGAATCAAAATTAGGATATGTTACCTGGTTGTAACATATCCTATGTTGAATTGGCCTGTGTGGCTTTGGGCATGCTGCATAGTCCCTGGTTGCCCCCAGAAGAAGAGAGGTGTAAACCACTTCTCAGTACTCTCTACCTAGGAAACTGTTGATCACTCCAGTGTTAGCTTTTTGTTAAGTGTGGAAAATGCCAGCAACTGATGCAGGAACAATGAAAGGTCAGTGGCAGTTGACTGGTGAAGATTGTGAAAGAAAATAATGTTAACATACATGATTATTCATTTGAGCTATGGGCAGTCTCAGGTCTAATGCTTCAAGTTGCAAGTTAGAGACAGAGATAAAACATATAGTCAGTGGTGGGATGTCAAAAATTTTACTACCACACCGTGATGTCATCACAGTGTGGGCGGAGCTAATGTCATGATGTCATGGGCGGGGCCAAAGGAAAAATAAAATAAATAAATAATAATAAATAAAATAAAAATAAACACACACACACACACACACACACACACACACACACACACACACACACACACATTTTGGCACTTTTCAACTTTTCAACAGTTAAAGAAGTTACGTACTAAGTCTTTGCCTAACCAGTTCTCTAGGATAATATGCCTTAATGTAAATGTAAAACAGCTGTACCTCTTTAAGGGTTCTCCAATTGGAACAGCAATTGAAACAGCACAGGTGTAGCTTATTGATGAGGCAACTCCAAGACTTTGCTTAAAACCCCCAAGACAGGCCGCTAGGCCTTTTTAGGAACTGTGGTTGTACGTCAATATAGGTAAAGATATTAAATACACATTAAAATACACATAGACACACCACATCCAAAGGCGAGTCACTTACCCTGGGGAGCAGGCTATAGGGAGCTTCAGGCTAGCAGCTTCCCTTCCTCCTCCCCACTTGGGAGGACAGCAAGGAGGCTGTGCATACACGCCAAGCACTGTAGGTATGCATGCACACCAAGTGCTTGGCACGCATGCGCAGTGGGGGAACCAGTGAAAAGGTAAGCTCTGAAGGTGGTTCCCCCCAAAAGCTACTACCGGTTCTCCGGGACACTGGGAAAAGTTACTACCGGCTCTGGCGAACTGGTGAGAACTGTTACATCCCATCACTGCATATAGTGGGTTTAGGGTGTAACAAGCATTAGCAGGCCCATGCTGGCCATTTGGGATACAGGGACTAGTTCTGGTGTGCTCCAGTGACTGGCAGCCCCCAGAGGTGGGCAAAAGTATGTCACATGGTGGCTACACTAGATTTCCACCAAAGCCCCCCACCAAGCCTGAACCTTCCAGGCGGTGGGGCACTGTTTCCATGGGGCAGATATTGCCATACACCAACCAGCCCTGCTCCCTGCTGGTTGGTGCATGCTGGTTATCGCTGTGCACCAACCTATTCAACCCAGTGCTGTCCCCGCCACCACAAGCCGCAAGGTGCGACGAACCCCAGTGGGTCTTTCCCATCTGCTGTGGTCATGGAGGGTGGCGTGGTTGGTGCACAGTGATATCCACCATGCATCAACCAGCCCCTCCCCCTCATGGCCTTGGTGGATGGGAAAGACCCACTGGGTTTCTTTACGGCTTGTGGCGGTGGTGACAGCAGTGACAGTGCCGGGTTAGATTCTGAGGGAGAAGGCAGAGGGCAGGAGTCAGAGGCCTCAACCCAGCAGCCATCCCAGCAATCAGAGTCCACTGCGCCTGAACCAAAGCACTGGGGAGAGAGGGGGTGTTGGTGGGAGAGGCAGCTGAAGTGGATTAAAGGTCTCTCTCTCTCTCTCCACTGGGCACCACATCCTCCTTTCTGCCCCTCCCCATTGACCAGCGGGGGTGGGGGAGAGGAAGGTGAGGGAAGTGCCTTTCTCTCTGGTTCCCCTCCATCCATTACTCTCCCCCTCTGCTAGGAGGGCGAATGAGACTCTTTTCATGTCTCCAAGATCTTTTCCCATCAAAGTGATCCCTATTGATCTACTTGTAATGTCTTGCTTTCAAACAGCTAGGTTGCCAGGAGGTGGGACCTGAGATGGGTGCTCAATCCATTATGTCATGCAGTACCCCACCCAAATAGGTGCTGTTCCCTCGCTGTCCAGTGCCCTTTTAGCATAGTCAGCATGCCCTTGAGCATCAGTGAGGGGAAGACAAAGGATGTGGCAAGGAGAAAGTGACATCTGGGGTCAACAGTGGCATCAGAACATTTCTTCCTGCTTCCAGCAACAGAAAGGAATGCTAAACATCAATTTAAGTGGAAATAGGTCTTCAGAGTCCATAGTAATTGTAGAAACACTGGGACTTGAATGCAGGAAGTTGCACTCTTGTCTACTTACTACACAAAAATTTCACAGATTTCTATATTCATTTCTCTCAGTATCAACCTCTTTACAACTTTTGCCTAACATATTCATTTTCCTAAGCAGCTTTCCACTGCATATTACTTTTCATGTCAGCCTCCTTGACATCATTCTGTATGCACTTTCGTCAATTTGCATGTTTTGGGCATTTTGCCTTGAAAAATTCCCCACACTCATTTTCTCAAAATTGTCTATTTCTAACTGTAATTATGTGTGTGTGTCCCCCAAGGATTACATTTATTATCTCATAGCAGGGAAATATTTTTAAGGGGGGAAACCCTCAAGAATGGGTGATGCGTTCCACTGGCTACATATTTTTCACCCCATTTTATTTGTTGCTTTTCTCCCAAGTTCCTTTTTCTTCCTATACTTGATTTTTATAGATAAAAGTGCAATCCCTCTGAGATGTCATGTACCTTTCCATTCTGGCTGAATTTACTTTGTGTGCCTGCCCTTTACAGATGTGTTTCCCTTGACATCTTAAGCCTCAGCTTCGTTGCTCTCAGGTGATTTATACATTCATCGCTAGTGAAGAATGCATACTTGTTTTTCTATCTCTTCACTTCTTGTAACAAGATTCTTAGACAGTGAAAAGGAGAATTAAAGCAATGTTATATGGCTTTGAGCTAGTTGAAGACAGTGGTTGTGATCCCGTGAAATACAGATGCAAAATTTTCCCAGAATCACTCTTAAAAGGGCTGTTTTTGCAGCCTTTTCGAATGAGGAGGCAATTCATAGGTCAGGATAAGAAAATCCAATTATTTTTTTCTATTTCCTTCATGCACAGTTTTAAAGCTTATTTCTACCTTAAATAATCTTGACTCCCAACCTAATCTTGTTGTAACATAAACTGAAGCAAAATTTTCAACCATCTGTCCTAACCAAATTGAACAGCTATTCCCAGCACCGAGAGGATTATGTTGCACTTGTCTGCCATAAAGGAAAATAAGCATCTGCGGTAGCTCAATGGTTAAGAAGCTCCCCTTGTTAGCTGGAAGGCTGGCAAGTCGGCAGTTCAAGACCTGGGTACTGAATGACGGATTGTCCTAGCTCCTGCTAATTTAGCAGTTCAAAAGCAAGAAACTGCAAGTAGAGACCACTTAGGTGAGAAAAAGATTTTACAGACATGAACAGAGCCTCATTCGGGCATCCCCTGAGCAGAGTTTTTCCAGCAAAAATTCTTTCAATGCAGAATAATTTCTGACAGGAAATTATTATTATTATGGGGTAGTGGGTAGAAAGGGGAACAAGCTTTACACACTACTACCGTGATAACACACACTTCCCAACCTGGATTTTTATGAGTAAAGTATTCAGATTTCTGGGTCAACATTGATGAATCTATTATTTCCTTACAACCCTGAACTGGAAGCTATTCCCTGGTCTCTCACTTCCCAAGCTACTTGCAAGAACTGCCACATTGGGCACATGAGGATCACGCTATAGAGAAGAGGCAGCATGAACCTCTTATGCTGCGTCATGGGTGGAAAAGAAAGCGAATAGAAGATGGTAGACTATTACATATGGTTAAGTGGATGGCACCATACTTCCCTGCCTCTTCAAGGATCTGCAATCTGGAAAATTCAGTGCCACCTAAGCTTCTGAGCCTGCTTCTGAATGCCTTTCTTCTGGAGAAGGTAGACCTACTGTCCTTCTGGAGGATCTTCACCTGTGGTAGGTCTTCCAGAGCTCCATTTTCTGAGATAGTTGTTTCCTTGTTCAGTGAGAACTTCTTTAGTGGCTAGGGTTGCCATAAAAATTTCCCACCAAACCAGGACAGCCATGTGACATTATTGCATTCTCCAAACTGTGCATGTGTCGGAGCTGTTGAGGAGGCTGCAGCTCTAAGACTCCCATGGAATCCCTTTCTGGGTTCGGCAGCCTCCATCTCTCTCCCCCCCCCCCGTTTTTAAGTGATTCCGTGAGCTGGAGCTCTTTGGGCTCATGCTCCAGCATGCCTCTTGCCTGTGCTGTTGCTCAAGGTGAGCCAAGGGATTTTTGCAAAGAGTTAATTCACTGCCTCCTTGCCTTTCAATTACCCCACTTGCAAATGTCTCCCCTCTCCAGTGGACTTCTCAGGATGCTGTTTTGCCTTCTCCACTTGCAAGCAGGATAATTGAAAGAAAGGCAGGAAGACAGTAAATTAACTCTTTGTAAAAATCCCTTGGTAGGGGGTGATCTTGTTTCCTTTGTTCTAATTTTAAAATCCGGAACTTTTACTTGTTTCTTCTTGAACCAACTGGGACAATTTTCCCAAGCTTGAATATGGGAAAATCCCAGAAAAACAGGACATATTTCAACCCTAGCAATGGCCCAATGAGGAGTCCTTGATCTTCTCTATTCCAGCAAATTTTTTCTACACTGTTTTCTACTTTTTACAGACTTTAGCCTGTGTATGAATAGGGCCACTTTAGACACATAACAATCAATATGAGAGTTTGCTATTAATAGTGTCTTTTGCACAGAATACAGATGTTTGCATGCAAAAAACAAATGGCTATAATTTCCAAATGCTGTCCCTTTCTGTCCCCACCTTTCCTGCTTCTTTCAAGGCTGTCACCAATTTGCAGCACCTCCCAGAAGCACTTTGCTTCAGTAGCACAAGAACAAAACTTCATAACTGCATCTACATGGAATAAACCTTAATTATATTTCCCTGTGGTGTGATCATAAATAAAGGGAATGTTTATTAAATTAACTTCCCTCTAAAAAAAACAATCAAAAAGACTTATCATATTCAGATTAAAATATCTTCACATGATTGTTTGCTAACAACGGAAGAAATCCACCAACTGTTCATTAAGATTGAAGTGTATGCTTGAAAAAAAGCAAAGCTGGAATATGCCACATCTGTCCTTTTTAATATAATATATATGCTTCATTGTTTTCCAGACAGTGTTGATTTTTTAATTCCCCCACCAACCCATTCTTCTTTTGTTTCAGATATTTGAAACATATCAACCATGCATTTTAACATAATTCTGAAAACTGCACTTAACCCTCATTTAACTTTATTTGGAAAACTTGGTACTTTTTCTTCTTTTTTTAAACTGCAAGATATTGGGTGTTAGTTTTTATGAACATGGGAAATTCATTTCCTAACAACATTTCCCCCACACATACATTTTCTGGCTCCCTCCTGCTAGGAGGAAATTTTAGCATAAGAAATCATCGAAAGTATAAAATATATAATAAAGAACTCCATGTGAAATGGGAAATATGATATTGGCACAAGGGAAAAATCAAACTTATAAAATCCAGAAAGTGACATTATTTTGGTCACATGACAGGTAAGCAAAAGTCCAATTCTTATAGCTGATCATTCAAACTAAAATCAATGGAAAATTAAGTTCAGTGAAGAGAAAAGTCTCTTAGCAAAAGGACCTCAGAGACAGTTTTTGATTAGTGGTGGGCTGTGTTGCACCCAAATTAGGACTACTTTATTTCAAAACTTGGATGGGCAGGGCCAGCTAGAATTTCTGCTACCGGTTCTGGCAAACTGGTGCAAACTTCCTGATGCCCACCACTGGTTTGATACAACAGAACAGAATGTTAGACCATATGGACTTTAAAGAATGAACGTTTGTATGTTTAATATTCAGAGTATTTTGATCTTGGATACTTCTCATGTAAGCTTACCATTTTAAATTTGGGACCTCTTTGTGTAAAACCATTCTGTTCTTGTTATTAACTGTTGGAGAAGTCAAGGCAAAATATTAATTTTCAGGTTTTACAGGTTAAACAACAAGGAAGATGGATGGAGCTTGTGGGAATTGGAGTCAAAGAGTAATGGAAGGGAAGAGTTCTAGTTGTGACTTACTTTGCCCCCCCCCCCCCGGAGGGGAAGCTGATGTGCACAGTGTGGATGGCTGAGTTCCCCATTTATAGCTTGTGCATTTCCTGATGATGTTGCTCCTTGTACCAACTTTGACTTTGGTATTCAGGCAGTGCTGCTTAAAAGAGTGTCTGGTCGAGCATCACACTGAGGTATTTTGGTGCTGAATAATGGTGTAATAGGTTCCCTTGCCACATAATATACAACTCTACCCTTGCCTCTCAGTTTTTAAGGTGGAAAGCACATACTGCACTTGAGTCTTGCTTGGATTAGGCTTCAAATAGTTAATGTTGTAATACTTTCCTATTTCTTCAAGTGCTCCAGTAAGTTTTCCAGCCACCTCATCAAAGCTTGTTCCTTCATGATCTTGCCATCAATAAATTTGGAGTTGATTTTGTGACTCATCTGTTCTAGTGCTTTACAAAGGTGGCAAAGGAATTATATTGGTCAGTAGCTTTTTGGGTCATCTGGGTCTTTACTGGGTTTCAATAAAGCAACAACTCTAGCCTATCTCCACAATTTAGGAACCTTAACTTTGTCTATGCAGTTGTTCATTAATTGCAGGAACCATTCCAAAGTGTGGGGACCAAACTGCTTTATCTGCTTTGTTTGTATGTCATCAATACCTGCTGCTTTATTTGTTTTCATGCTGTTTATAGCTTCCTCCAATTCAGATGCCACAAAGGGTCTATTAAGTAAAACCCCCTCTTGTTCCTCTGGCTGGATAGCTTTTCCCTGCTCTTTTTTGCCTTGCGTTTTTCCATTCTTCAGCAACTGACTAGCTATTGGGTCTGCTGTTACTCAAGTACTGTATAGTTTTACATAGTGAAATTGTACACCAGTGATGGTGAACCTTTTAGAGACCAAGTGCCAAAACTGCAACCCAAAAGCTACTTATTTGTCACAATGTGCCAACACATCAACAGGGGAGGAACAAAATGCTCCCATTGAGCTGGTGGGCAGAGGGGTCTGTGAACTCTGTGCTAGGGGACAGAGAAAGCACTCCTATTGGGCTGCTAGGCAGAGGGTTAGGGCAAACTCTGTGCTTGGGTGATTGCACAGGTGCCTACAGAGAGGGCTCCAAATGCCACATCTGGTATGCATGCCATAGGTTCACCATCACTGTTCTACACAGACCTTGTGAAGATGAGGTTATTTTATTCAGCAAAGCATGATACAGCAATAGCATCAAACATCTCACTTGGGTCCTTCTCTATGCACAGTTGCAACCACACAAATATTAATACCACCCAGTATCCAAGCCTACATATATCAGTTTTTGTGCTCTTTTATTCATCTCCTGCAGGCAACTGGTTGGCTACTGTGCAAACAGAATGCTGGACAAGACCGGCCTTTGATCAGATCCAGCATGGCTTTTCCTTATGTTTTTTGCATTCTGAAAACTCTTTTCATGGAGTGCCAAAACACTGCACAGAGTGCTTTTCTACCAGTCGGGCTCTAAAGCAAGTTTTCTATTGTTTTGATTAACGCTTTGTCCCAATAGGACCTACAGCCAGCTCCTCTTCAGTCTCATTTGTCACTTAAGGAATGAGTACATTTTATTCACAGCTGACATTTTCATATCTCTCTGGAGGTGAGTGTTAAAGCAATGTTATTGCCATTGTTTCACTGATGGGGAAAAATGTCTTGTGTTACCTTTTACCCATACAGTACATTGTTCCCAAGAGAGGTATGCAATTGGGTTGAATCTGTCACACGTGAGACACCTCTCCCCGCCCTCTACCAACTTATTAAGGCAGTCTTGAAATTTATATGTGCAAAAGGACAGCTATAATTCCCTCATTTTTACCTAATCATCTCTGATGGATTTAGGCCACGCTTTTCATTTACTCCAGATGTGATAACCAAATTGTCAACTATATTTCAGCTCTTCCTTTCATTTTTCCCTGGAGCAAATAATAAAAGATTAGTAATTGACAGTGGTTGCTAGGTTAAGGGTAGCACGTATTTAACATGCAAGAGAAGTGGTGGGTATTTTATTCTTTTGGAGGATTGTGGTAGGGTGAACAGAAAATTGGATTATGTTGTTATCTCTTGAGTAAATGGCAAAGATGATCAGTGTCCTTAAAATGTCAAAGAAAATTTTAATTAATTACAAAATGGCATGTTTTTTTTCTCCTGGAATTTTACTAGGAAACAATATTGCAAAAATTCAAAAGAAAATGAGAGAAAAGCAGGAGAGAAAATTTATGAGAGGATGTCAAATGCAAAAATCTTGGCTAAAACTCAAATCTAAGTCTTGGCTAAAACACAAGTCTTTTATATTGTCTTAAGATTAAGGTTCTTTCCATGCCAAAACTCCTTACAGCTGCTGAGGCATTTGTTTCTCTCAATTAACTAAAAATAGTGACAAAGCAATTTTGACTGGAACTTAATACAGGGTCTGTCTTCAAAAAAGGACATCACTTACATTACCAACAGTCTGTTTAAGGTAAAGGTAACGGTTTCCCTTGTTCGAAAGCCAGTCGTATCCGACTCTAGGGGTCAGTGCTCATCTCTGTTTCAAAGCCAAAGAGCCAGCGCTGTCTGCTTCTGCAGATGTTTCCATGATCATGTGGCAGGCATGACTAGACATGGAACGCTGTTTCCTTCCCACCGAAGTGGTCCCTATTTATCTACTTGCAATTTCTTGCTTTCGAACTGCTAGGTTGGCAAGAGCTGGGACAAAGACGGGAGCTCATTCTGTCCTGCAGTCTGTTTACACTGCCCAATTCCAGTGTTTTATAGGATGAAGGGGTATGGAGGAGGAACAAAATGCCTCTTGGTGTGTTCCTTAATCCCAGCAGCATTTTGCTCCTCCAAATGATAGTTTCCCAGACAATTAGGAACTGTTTAATTTGCTGTAACAGTTTGCTCAGGTTACCCTGCTATGGTAATAGAGTAGTGGATTAGTCCACTCCTTGAGGACAACTTTTAAAGGCCTTGCTTGACTGTTCTTGCTTTGAGATATGTACACAAAATGTGGTCTTCTTGGGAGTAGCACTATTCTTTAAAATTTTTTTAGGTCAGCATCTTTTTTTTTGTTCCAAAAGAATTGATCTTATTTGCCTAATTATTTATCTCCTCTAGGGTTTTTCCTTCTTATCTGTTTTATTACTTGTTTGTTTATTTAACAGATTGATTTGTTGTATCAGGTGTTTTTTTAATTACATTAAATTGTTTGAAAAATCAACTCCAAATCTTGTTAGCTTGAAACAGTAGGATGCAAATGGAATGTTTAAAATAATGAAATAAGTAACAAATTAAGTCATGCATGCTTGAAAAGCACAGCAGTGATTCAACCTTACAATGGAAAGGAAGAAAATGGCATTTGAACTACAGGCACAACATATCACAAAACCATTGGCACATGCAATATATCACATGATCAACATTTTTATAGACTTCTGAGTTTCTCAGTGGAGGACCTGATGCATCAATACAGTATACATAGCTGAATTGTATGGAAAGCTTATTAAGATTTCTTTTTCTAGGAAAAGGCAAAATACACATGAGAATATGGAGGTAAGCAGTGACGGCTTGTTACCGGTTTGGACCGGTTCACCCGAACCGGTAGCATCTATCAGGAGGGGGTTGCCGGGGTGGTGGTAAACCCCCAGACGACTGGCTCGGTCGCCTCTCCAGCCCCCCTCTGGAAATGCATTTCCAGGCAGCCATTTCAGTGCATGAGTCAAACCTCAATTTGATGCATGTGCAGTTCTATTTTTTAGTACAGAATTGACCCACGCACAGATTAGCAAAGTGAAAAATAACCAGTACATTCATTATTCTCAGTGAGTTGTCTTGACAAGATGAGACACACAAACAAACAATTGTCAGTTTTTGTGAAATATCTCAGCTCCATTGTGTGAGAAAAACAAGGACCACAACCCCATTAAGGCACATAATTTCAACATAATATCTATTTGCAAAAATGGTGTTTCTCTCTTTGGAAGGAAAACACATCAACACGACAAGCAAAAAAGATTGGTCAATTGTTCAAGAAGATGAAAACTATACATTCAATGTTTTTAATGGGACTGTGATGGCTCAGTAGTTAAGAAGCTCACCTTGTTAGCTGAAAGCTCAGCAAGTCAACAGTTCGAGACCTGAGTGCTGCATGATGGAATGAGCACCTGTCTATGTCCCAGGTCCTGCCAACCTAGCAGTTAGAAAGTGAGAAATTGCATGTAGATATATAGGAACAACAGTGTTGAGGTATGCCTGCAACATGTCCACAGAAATATATGCAAATGCAGACAGCGCTGGCTCTTTGGCTATAAACAGAGATGAGACTGGACCCTAGAGTCAGATATAACTGGCTTTAGAGCAAGGGTGACCTAAATAGGCACCACTTCGGTGGGAAAAGATCTTGGGGACATGAAAGGAATCTCATTCAGGTGTCCCCTGAGCAGAGTTCCTCCAGCAAAAATCCTTTCAACCCAGAAAGCACCTTTGTGTGCTTCTGACACGATAAACAAACAATGTTTTTAATTATTCAGCGGTTCATGCAACAAAGCATAGCTGTTGATTGTAGTTTTTCTCAGCTGTGCAATTGGCAGAAAAATCATCTGAAAAAGAAAATATTTTTGTAATTACTCTTCCTAGTGTGTGATGGTGAGGGATGTAAAAATCTACATTTCTATTGCAGGCTCATTGCCACTCTAGAATTCTGCACACACTTGAACACTTCCTAATATTGTAAGTATGAGTATGACTAATCATACAACTGTCCAACAAATCAAGTATTGACCAAGTAGTAGAAAATGAACACTCTCCCAATGAACTGGCATAAGATCACAGAAACAGAACAAAGCTATCAGAGCTTTATGTGTGATCTTAACCTTTCTCATTTTGATCCTTGCAAGGGTTCTGAATGTTTTGCCGTAAATTCTTGATTCTTTATTCTAATTCCCTAACTTTAAAATGGCTTGCAATTCTGCCATGCATGGGACTAATGATAAATCATTACCACCAACTTCAACATGGCTAAGTTTCATGAACAAGGATCAGAGAGCGAAAAATAAAAGACACTTTCTCCCAGAAGCCACCAATTTGCTTAATTCATGGTAACTCTGGATGGAGATGTTACAAATAGTTTTGGCTGTCAGAAGATGGTTCGTGAAAAGTTTTGAAGAATGAAAATGATCAGATTTAACTTTTCCCCTTCAGATAGATGTGCAAAGCAGCTGCAAATGTATTGCCACACTCTAAAGACTGTATATAAGCTACAACATAAACAAGCAGATACCATAAAAAGGGAAAGCTGATTTAGAAACAAAAGAGATTTTGAATCAAGGCTTTTCTTTTAAGTAATTTTAACAGCTGAGCAGCCACTAATTGAGATGAACTCTTGAGGACAATACAAAAAGAGTTTTTTGGAGTAACTTTTGGCTGGAGAAAGAAGTAAAAGTAAGCTTTAGATGACAAACATTTAAGGAGCAAACATCAATAGTTGAGTAAACCACTGGACAGATAAGACTGTTGAACCTTAAAGTTCTGTTTCTCCAGGTCTCTATGCAGAAAGACACATCTCAGGGGAAGCAGCACATATTTTCCTCCACTGGGCATTGGTGTGCAGGGCGGGGGCCTCAGAGGTGATACATAATCTAGATGACTTCCTTTTCGGGGGAGTGGCGGGGACGACAGGTTGCTCACATCTTTTGTTGTTTTTTCAGGGGCTCATGAGTGAATTGGCGGTGCCCTTGGCCCCCAAGAAGATGGAGGTCCCGGCCACTGCCCTTACTTTCCTGGGCATCCAGTTGGACACGGTGGCTCAGGCGTCCCGCCACCCCCCTGACAAGGTGGACCGCATTGTGGTCAAGATACGCAAGATGCTGGGCAAGCGCAAGGTTACCCTCCGTGAGCTTCAGGTGCTTCATGGCCACCTCAATTTCGCTTGCAAGGTGGTGGCTCCTGGCAGGGCTTTTGCCCGCCGCCTTTGTGATGCCATGTCAGATTTGACCAGGCGTTTTCACTGTACTTGTGTGACCAGGGGAATGAGGACCGACCTGTCAGTCTGGCTGTCATTCTTGGATGAATTCAATGTCATTTCCTTCTGGTGCAAGGACCTGCCTTTGTCTTCCAGCCTGCAGGTTCATTCCGATGATTCCGGGTCATTTGGCTATGGCATCTATTTTGATGGCCAGTGGTGCTGCGGCCATTGGCCCCAGCACTGGCATGACTCGGGTATTGTGAGGGACCTGACTTTTCTTGAATTGTTCCCAATTCTGGGTGCCATCACCTTGTGGGGATCACAACGGAGGGACTCGGTTGTTACATTTTGGTGTGACAATACGGCCGTGGTCCAGATTGTGAATACTCAGACATCCCGATCCCCTCGGGTGATGGCCCTGGTTCGCCCATTTGGGTTGACGGCATTGCACCTCAAAATTGTTTTTTGTGCCCGGCACATCCAAGGTGTTGATAATTCTATCGCTGATGCCCTGTCCCGCTTACAGATGTTGCGGTTCAGGGCATTGGCTCCAGAAGCGAAGGAACTGCCAGCGGTCCTCCCAGAGTCCCTCTGGAGCCTTAGAGAGCTGAAGTGAACAGGGCAATGGGGATGTCATTGTCGGCACGCACACGTAATTTATACAGGTTGTCTTGCAGGTCTTTTGCTGAGTTCCGGTTGCGTCATCACTTGCCTGATCCCTGGCCCCTACCAGTCCTGCACGTGCTCCAATTCATGGTGCACCTTCACGACTCGGGCCTTGTGCCTCGCATGATCCGGGGTCGCCTGTCGGCCTTGGTGTTTGCGGCCAAGGCCAATGGCTTTCAGGACACATTGGGGGATTTCCATATTAAACGGGTCTTGGACGGGTGGTCCCACGACTGGGGCCACTGTGCTGATACCCGTTTGCCCATCTCTCCTGATGTTCTGCGGCGTTTGGCCGTAGCCTGGCACAACCTGTGTTCTGATCCCTCACGGTTTGACGGGTCCGGTCGAGCCCTTGCCATCTCCGATGTCGAGGATTCCGGCACACAGATTAGGCTTACAATCCGGTCATCTGAAACGGACCAGGCAGGCCGTGGTGCCTCGCTCATGCTGCTGCGTTGCGACTTTCCGGACATTTGCCCGGTGGTTGCTTTGTCATGGTATTTGAGCTGGCATCCTGAATTAACTGGCACTCTGTTTGTGCATAGGGATGGTTCCCCCCTTACCCGTTTCCAATTCTGGTGGGTTACAGGGTCCGCCCTTGCGGCGGTTGGGGTGCGTGGAGCTTGCTACTGCACTCATTCCTTCTGCATTGGAGTGGCATCCACAGCTTCAGCATTCGGTTACTCGGATGAGGATATTAAGCAGATGGGGCGGTGGGCTTCGGCCAGGTTTTGGACTTATATTCACCCGTTATTTGTTTAGATTTCCTGCTGGCACCTCCCTGTGTTTGTTTATGTTTCAGGTTTCCAGGCCTCTGTCTGGATCGTTGGCCATAGCTACATCTTTTGGGCCACTCACCATGCCGCTGCATCACCATGTGGGATCCATTTGGGGCTCCGTGACAGGGTCTTCGTCTTCTGGCGGGGATTCCGCGGCATGCTTTGGCGGCAGCTGATGGAATTGGTGGTCGCGTCCAGGCATTGTGCCCCACCCGACATCCTTATGTTGCATTTGGGGGGCACCGATCTTTGGAGGCGCACAGGCATTGATCTGAGTGTGGCAATATGCCATGATTTGGCACTCCTGCACCAGCGGTGGTCTGAGACCAGGTTTATTTGGTCCAGCATGGTGCTTCGGGCAGCTGTCTGAGGTGGTGGAGACACTCGCCAAGTTGATCGTGCTCTGCGGGGTGTTAACAGTTATGTTGCTCGTTTTTCCATGAGCAGGGCTTGGGTACAGTGACGGAGCACCCAGCACTGAGGGTTGAAGACCCGCACATGTTCCGGAGAGATGGGTCCACCTCTCTCACATGGGACTTGTGATTTTTGTGGCTGCTCTCCAGTAGGGCCTTTGGACCGAGTTTTTGGTCTCTGGGGAGGGGGGGCGGTGAGAAGTTATTGCTCCTCCCTGTGTGGCGGGTAGCACTGGTAAGGAAATGATGCAGATCCCTATAGCATCAGGTCGGGATGCATTTCACCAGTCAGGGTGGTGGACAGCCTAGAAAGAAAGATACCTTGGTTGAAATGTGGAACAGGAACAAGGGGCTGCCATGCTTGGCAGCTGGCAGTCCCATACAATCGTTCGCCCGATTGTGGTGTCAGAAGGAAAACCAGGTGAAGGTCACTTCTGACAAGGGGATCGAGAAAAATTGGTCAGTATTCAAAGTGATAAATTAAGCCTAAGGTTAATGGAATAGATTATTCCAACAGGCATCCTTACCAGTGCTATGTCGGCCTGCTGCAGAGCAGCCTAAACAAGTTAAGACGTTCAACAAGTTAAGATCGTTAGCAGTTAATAAAGTGGCCCGATTTTTCAACCAATTTGATTGTGTCTGTCTCCTTATTCCGGGTGTGTGTGGGGCAAAGACACATCTCAGGGGAAGCAGCACTGGAAGAGAAGAATGCTTGGATATTTACCTAGGATGGTGTGTTGGTCATTGGCAGTTGGTGGCCTTTGATGTTGATCAAGGCCCTTGTTGCTGATCAAAGTCAAGCAGAAGGTGCAGCACAGGGAGGTGGAGCCAAGGGCAAAAGAGAATGTTCACATGCACATGGACATAGTTACTTTTGTTATATTTATAGCCTACCTTCCTTCCACTGAATTCAAGGAAGGTTACATTGCTCTCCCTTTCCCATCCTCACAACAATCCAGTGCAATATGGTCAGAATGATAATGTGTGGTTAGCTCAAGGTCACCTAGTGAATTTCATGGCAAAATAAGAAAGTAAATCTAGGTCTCATTGACTACTTTATTGTCACTCTCCAATGTGCTCTAATGGATGAGACATAGATGGAGGAATGACTCCACTTCTTAAACAAACAGTTTATGAATGTGGAATTTTATGTATCTGATCCACAATTCAAACTTCAGAAAATAGCCTGATATTGCTGCACAATATTGCACTCAAGGAAAGGATGACAAATTTTCTCTAGCAAAGGACGTCCTGAATGTTGACAAGACCAGTGGTTGTAGTCAATATGGTCTACAGCAGGGTTTCTCAACCTTGGGCCTCCGGATGTTCTTGGACTTGAATTACCCAAAGCCGATCTGGGGGCCAAAGTTTGAGAAACCCTGGTCTACAGGGTACCTTCTTGTGATCCCTCCCATTCATATTAAAACATCAAGCAGGGGGAAATCCCTGAGCCTAACTCTTTTTATCATAAGTCAACCACTTCTTATCCAATATGTCACCCCTGCTTTTCAATGTATTTTCTGGGTGACAACTTCCTGCTTGGGAAATATAGATGATCATCAAGTTCTGTAATGTAACCTCTTCTGGGGGAGGTCATTTGTTAGGGGCTTATACATTCAGACATTATGTTTATGAGCATGAAGCAGTTGCTGACAATCCTATATGATGCATGTGTCAAGGTCTGATTGTTGATGCATGATCATTACCCATGTGTTGAACAGAACCTATAGACTTCAAGGGAAAAATCATAAGTCTGTGTTTATTAAAGCTGACCTTTATCCCAACAAAGAGTTAAATCTAGAATTTAATTATATAATAATTCTCAGTTATATTAACATCCTTCTGGGTACTGAAGTACTTTTCAATGTTGCAATAATATGAAGCAACATCATCTTGTCTGTTTCTATAAGCTTTATATTTACACTGCTTGGTCCATACAAATGTTCCATGTCAAATAAATATTTCATTCAAAATATTCAGAACTCTGATAGCTATTAAAATGTGTGAGAACAAGTACTTGAAATTTATGAAAATTGAACTTAAATTATAGGTGAATACTTAAGTCAGAATTTACTTTACTCAGGAACATGGGAAAAATTGAAATAAGGCTTAAAATATGATTCCATTTCTGGCTTGCTCGAAAATGCCAGCATTGAAACTTAAGTACTTAACAAGTATAATATAATAAAAGAGTGCTTGACTTATATTTAAAATATAGGAACTTTTAGCATTAAAAGGCTTAAAGAAAAGAGTATATCTCTTAAAATATTTAAGCATTAAAGTCCTTCAAAGTAAAAAGGTTAAAGTAAAAAGTATTTCTGACCCTTTAAAGCACAGGTAAAGGTAAAAGTCACCCTTGTTCAAAAGCCAGTCATACCTGATTCTTGTATAAAAGCCATTCATATCCAACTCTAGGGTTCAGTGCTCATCTCTGTTTATAGCCATCTGCAGACATTTCCATGGACATATGTCAGACATGCCTCAACACAGGAGTCTATTTATGTATGTACGGAACACTGTTTACCTTCCCACCAAAGTGATCTCTATCTATTTACAATTTCTTGCTTTCGAACTGCTAGGTTGGCAGGAGCTGGGACAGAGATAGGAGCTCACTCCGTCATGCAGCTTCTGGGAATTGAAACCTGAACTTCCAGTCAGCGGGTTCAGTGTCTTAACTGCTTGAGCCACCACAGTCCCCTTTCAACACAACACACATACAAATTACTGACTTAGAATCAGAAGAAGCCGCACAGGAAGACCACAAACTAGATAGATGGATATTAAAAGATGAGCAGAACCAACATAGATTGCACCAGCACAAAACAGAAATTTGCCTAAGTAAACATGGCAGGGCTATATCCAACAATGCATGACAATGGGAGAAGAAGGAAAGAAAGACTGAGTGTACAGAAAAAAAATGGTATGGAATTCATGAGGTAAGACTGTCACACATTAATCAGTCTCTCTGTGTTCATGTATTGCTTGCCTTCCAGTAACTGTGCTTAGAAAGGAAAGATTTTCTTCCCTTTAAATTATTATGCTTGTAGATATTAAGTCTCTAAGAAAATCAGCTGTGCCCTTCTTTATAAATCAGAAGATAGAAGCAAGACCTTTCGCTACAACCACATTTATAACATAATCATTACAGCACTAACAGCACATTATACAATTGAACATGGAGTGAATCTTTTAACAGTCAAGGTCAGGAGTAACTTTTGCAGACCCATACAAGACTCATAATGGTGAATCACTTCTGACTCTAGTTTGCCTTAAAAAAAAAATCTTAGGTGTACCTGTTCTACAAAAAACAGCCAGCAAACCAATGTTATTGCACTGGTCATGTGTACAATGCAGAGCTTTCCTCTGTAATAAGTAGAATGCTTTTGTCGTTGTTGACTCCCTGAAGTTAATATATATATTAAGGTCCCTGTTTGTGATAGAGAAAGGATAAATTTATCTGTTTAACTCAGCTCAGTTCAGTTTAAATTATTTTTGCATCTGAGGGTGAAATTTGAGAACAATTCTTTGGGAACTGTTGCAGAAAATCTTGCTTGGTTCTACTTCATCATCATAACAAAAGCATAATTTCTTTTAGTGGCTCGGCTGCCATTTTGGGTTTTTTCTTCCAATAGGTACAAACACATAACCTAATCCTGTAGCTAGTTATAAAGTCTACAGACTCCTTCCCAAACTGAAAGAACTAAAGCCACAAGAACTATGATGAACTAAATAGGTTGACTTGACATCGGAAGAATACTCACTAAACTCCCCATCTTGCTTGGAAGAACCTGGCAATCTTGCAACATTTCTTGCCTCCTGTGGAGAACAAGTCACAGGACTCAGTTCTTTCTTTATTCATGTCAGATGTACCTCCAGCATATAATAACGTACAAAGCTAAGATTAACACATTTAAAAACAAAACAGAATTAAAAAGAGTTAGATGACATCTGCCCAATATTCGGCCACTTCAACAGCATTTCATCTTACCAACATAAGGTCCTCCTCAGTGCATGGTGAGGGGCATCGTGTTCATTGTACCATATGGAAGATAGTTTGTACTTCTCCACATTCACACATGCTGTAATCTACAGGGAAACCCCACTTTCTCAAATTAGCCCTTGGTCTTCCTACCCCTGCACGGAGTCTGTTTAAAGCTTTCCACACAGGCCGTTCTTGGGCAGGCAGTAGAGAGTCATGTGGTTCTGCCCAGTTATCTGGTAGCTCCTTGCTTACCTACCATAGTTCTAAGGTGGTCTGTGGGGGATGGCTGTTCAGAGCGGCAGAAGTTGTGAGGAAGCTGTGCCTTGATTTCAGTCTCTGCTTTGGTGGTTGGTGATCAAATAGCAGTTGTGTTTCCAATGAATTTGCTTTGACCCACTCTTTCTGAGCAGCATTTTCTCGAGATTTTGATGGAGGGATGCCAGCTAAGTAATGCACTTTTGGTATCGAGGTGGGTTTAGGCATCCTGTGACCATTCTCACTGTTTCATTTAGGGCCACATCCACCTGCTTTGCATGCTTTGATTTGCAGCACAGTCAACTAGCATACTCTCCTGAAGAATAACATAAAGCTAGCACATAAGTTCTTAATGTGTGTGCTTGGGCGCCCAACTTGTGCCTGTTATGTTCCTCAGAATACTGTTCCTGGCAAAAACTTTCCTTGAGCTTTGAAAGTGAGGGTTCAATCCAGGGTAAATCCTAGGTATTTGGGGGTTAAGCAGTGTTTGTCACCTGCAGCCTTCTTGATGCTTCATGGTTTTTCAAACCATGAGGCTCAGTTAAGGTATCCCTAAGAACATATGAAAAGGGCCACATGGATTAATCAATAGTTTCTTCACAATACAAATAAACTATCCAACTATACTTCAAATAGACAAATGTCAATGGAACAAAGTAGCAATCATCCAGGTTTGCTTTGCTTTATTGCTTTAAGCTTTTATTGCTCTATTTCCCTGTTCCTTTGTTTACTGTTCGGTTTCCCACAAAATGTATTCCTTGCAAATGGATGGAACAATTGAAGAATGCAATAAAATCTCAAGCAGTCTTTACAGTTGTCA
The DNA here is from genome assembly GCA_030440675.1 of Furcifer pardalis. NCBI lineage: Eukaryota > Metazoa > Chordata > Lepidosauria > Squamata > Chamaeleonidae > Furcifer > Furcifer pardalis. Next base: position 25,542,866 of record CP126899.1, on the reverse strand, counting down.
AGGAGAACAATATGATTATTCATCCTTGCCTGCCAGGATATGACGAATGAGAATTTACCTTGCTCCTTGACATGTCTTGTAGTTTATATATGCCTTCTTAATGGGAGGTTTTTGAAAGAACAAAAGAAATGTCACAAATGCAGCAATCACTACTCGCCTGTAGGAAAGTATTTTGCTGGCTGTCTACACCCCAAAGGCCACCAACTTTTTCTCCTCATTTTCCCTTTAGCAAATTTTTTTTTGCTGTCTCAGTGGTTGCCCTGTCACAAAGATGCAGCAAAACAGCTGGCGAAGAGACAGAACGTTCCAGTCTACAGGTCTTTTAAAGGAAAAGCAGCAGCAGGGTCATGGATATTGGTTTCACTCCATGACTGCGTGAGTGACATGGTAGCCCTGTGTCACACAGAGAGACCTTGATACTTGGCAGGCCTGAAGGAGACTAAGCAGGCTATCACTGAGGTATGAAACAGCCTGAAATGGGAACAGATTGCTCCTCTAGACAGTCAAAGAGGTCATGCAGAAAGTCAAGAGTATTAAGCAAGAGTCCAACCTGTGAAGACATTTGTTAATCAGAGATGGCTTTCAATAGGAAAAGTCAAAATTCTAAAGCTGCAAGGGGGGGGGGAGGGAGCCACAAATAACAAAGATGAAAGGAACTTACCTTGCTTTTTTAAAGCTTTAGATGGACAAGCAAATTTAGCAGAGGTGAGAACATTTTCTTTTTTATTTGAAACAGGACTTTGCACGATTCCCTGATCTGGCTTGGAAACCAGTTCAAGGCTTCTAAATAGATGTCAGGTCAGCTCGGAACAATGTGGGCCCCATCCAATTTGATTCATGATCTGAATCAATTTGTAAAGCCTCTCATTACCTCATATGGGAAATGTAAAAAGGCATTACAGGTGGTTTTTAAAAAAACGTTTTCTATTGGGCACATGAATTTTTTTCCAGACTTACTAAATTTCGAATAGCAATGATATAGAGCAGCAGTTCCCAAACTTTGGCCGATGAGCTGGGTCTGCCCCCCCCCCCAGCCCAATTCATCCACCACCATCCCTGGCCAAATTGCCACAGACACCAGGAGTGCCTCAACATCCCTGGAACTGCTGAAATCGCCATGTTTTTGCACCAAAACACTGCAAAAACGTGGTGGAAAAAATTCAAAAAATGACGCAAAAATGTTCCTCCCTTGCTCCCTCCTCAAAGGAAAGTGGTGGAGGCAGAGGCGTAGCTACCGCCGTATCAGCCGTATCAATTATACGGGGGCCCCGGGCTACGGGGGCCCCAACGGCAAAAAATAAAATTAAAAATAAAAAAGAGCAAAAATTTACTGCGCATGTGCAGAAACTCAATCTGATGCATTGCGCATGCGTCAGATTGAGTTTCTGCGCATGCGCACTTTATTGGAGCCATTTTTGGCTCCAATTTTAAAAAATAAAATTTCGGAGTTGGAGCCGCAGCTTTTCGGAGCGGCTCCAATGGTGGCCCTCAGAGGAGGGCACCTCCCCTGGGGCCGCCCAGCTCCCATGGGCAGGTTGAGGCCTGCCTGGGCTGTCCGCTGCTGCTGAACCCCCATGGCCTGGGGACGCCTGGCAGAGTGCGCCACCGCCTCCTCCGGAGGATGCGCTGCTGCCCGTCCTTCGTCCGCAGCGGGTCCGGAGAAGCTCAGCCCACTCGCGAGCAGCGGCAGCGGGCGGGGAAGGCGGGAGCGCGCCCGGCGGGTTGGGAGCATGCACCTTGCGCCCTCCCCCGGCCGGCTGCCGGGCTCTCCGCCTTCTTCCCTGCCCGCTCACGCGCCTCCTGCCTCCCGGGAGCGCGGCTGCCTCGGAGCCCGGCGCCGTCGGAGGGCACCGCGGTCGGGCTCGGCGGGGCGGGAAGGTGCACCTTGGAGCCCGGGGCAGAGAGCGAGGATGGAGCCGGGAGGGTAAGTGAGGGTTTTGTGTTTCGGGTGGGTGGGTGGTTTATGTATGTGTTGGGTGGGTGGGTGGATTTTTATTAAATTTTTATTTTATTTCTTTATTTATTTTAATTATTTAAGTTATTTACGGGTTTGTGTTGTGGTTGTTTGGGTGGGTGGGTTGAGGTGTGTGTGTGTTTGTTTGTTTATTTTAATTCTATTCTATTTTATTTATTTATTTATTTTTATTTTTGGCCCCGCCCACGACGTCATGATGTCATGACGTTAGCTCCGCCCCGCATATAAAGGGCCCCCAAACAATTTTTATACGGGGCCCCGCCAAGGTAAGCTACGCTTCTGGGTGGAGGTGAGGAAAATGCCCAGAAACATGACACAAATGCATGCACCACTGCTGGTACTGGGAAGAACCATGTGAGGAGCCCGTCAGCTGGGGCAAGAAAATGTTGGGAGCCCCTGGGCAACTCTAAATTTTAATTAAAAGGAAAAAGAGGAACTGGTGAAGCAACAAATCAAGGTACAAATTAGCTTTGTTCCACTGCAGAACATTTATTTATTCTGGGTTCAATTGGCCTTCTCAAATTCCCTGCCATATGTGGGTGAAGGTGGGTTGAATTTCTCCATGAGAAGGAGACATTCTATGGATCTTCTCAATTAAGTGTGGTAATTGCACATTTTTGTTCTTTGTTGTCACAGGATTTTTTTTAAAAAAATCTGACATTGCTTGCAGTAAGTGACCTGTTTGTTTACCTATTATGTTTACTGTCATTCTCTGGCATGTTGCTGGCATTGACCATGAGATACCTCCACTCGCCAATGGTGAAATGTTGAAAATAATTCTTAAGGTCACCCTTGCTCGAAATTCAGTAGTATTTTGGGTCAACATTTGTCATTCTTGAGGATTTAGCACTTTCTCTGGAAAGTCCATATATTATTTTATTTACTTTTTTTGTGAGGCCATTGTTAATCCTTACTGAAGGAGTTTATAATATGGTTCCCTGCTTGTAAACCTTGCAGCAGTTTTAAGAGAAGGTAATGTTGCATCTTGTTCTAAGAAAAAGATGAATCTTCATCTGGGACCATAATTTGTTCCCCAATTCCCCCCCCCCCCAGATGTTTTAGAAGTTCTTATGGTTGCATTTTTAAATTTAACATAATCTGTCAAGTTGGCCAAGGCTTTATATACAGTTGTACCTCGCTTAAAGAGCATAATGCGTTCCACAGGATTGCTCTTTAAGCAAGTTTGCTCTTTAATCGAAACACCATTGCAAATGACCAATTGTAGAGGTGATTGCAAACCCTGATTTATTTGTTAAGTGAGTTTTTGGTTGGTTTTATTTGTTAAGCGAAATGAACATTCAGAGAAAATTCTGCTCTTTAAGCAAGTTAATCTTTAAGAGAGGCGCTCTTTATGCGAGGTTTGACTGTATTTGACAATGATTGTTACTGTTGCTATTGTTATTCTTGTTATACATCTCTTCCTCACTCTTCAGTATCTACATTCTCTAAATAAAGTGATATGAAGAAGCCCTGTAAAAGTGTTATTGCCTGTTATCTCCCCCTGCCAATGCTTTAATTCAACTATGGGAAATACCATGTAAAATCCTAATGTACAAATTCTGAACTCACCCTGGACCTGACCCATGTAGATCTCAAATTATGCATCTGGTGGTACAAATTATTGAATAAAGTAATTGCACTAACTGAACTAATTGAACTAATTGCACTAATTGAACTAACTGTTAAGTCAGGTGCATTTCACAATTCTGTAGCAAATGTATTGTGTTTATTTGCACAAAATATCAAAGCAAAGCAATCACACGTATACACCATCCCATTACACTGTCCCATAGCACTCTGTGCAGTCCACAGGTTAATTAGCATTTTCACAGACACAGGCACACACACACACACACACACACATGCTAGATACTTATTTTACTTCTTGTGAGGGAAGCCATGAGAAACCTAGGTAGCATTACAAAAAGTAGAGACATAATCTTGCCAACAAAAGTCCGCATAGTTAAAGCAATGGTCTTCCCAGTAGTAATGTATGGCTGTGAGAGGTGGACCATAAGAAAGGCTGAGTGCAGAAGAATAGACACCTTTGAACTGCGGTGCTGGAGGAGACTCTTCAGAGTACCCTGGACCACAAGGAGATCAAATCAATCCTGAAGGAAATAAACCCTGGCTGTTCCTTGGAAAGACAAATACTGAAAATGAAGCTCAAGTACTTTGGCCACTAAATGAGAAGAGAGGACTCACTTGAAAAGGTCTTGATGCTGAGAACGAAAGATCAAAGGCAAAAGGATAAGAGGACAGCAGAGAAGAGGTGGATGGATAGAATCGTTGATGCGATGGGCATAGATCTGGCTGGGCTGTGGAGGATGTCAGATGACAGAGGAGCCTGGTGTGTGGTGGTCCATGGGATTCCAAAAGGTTGGACTCAACTGTGTGACTGAACAACAAAAACTCATTTTACTAACCTTGGAAGGATGGAAGGCTGAGTCAAACTTGAGCCCTTCTCAGGATCTTATTTTTCCAATGCAAGAACTTTTTCTGAAGCACTAGGAAATTCTTAACCATTCTCACCAATGAGATGAAGAATGCTGTCATTCCTCATCCTCATAGTTACCACAAGACAAGACAAGATTCCCATCTTTGGTCAATAAGGAGACACTCAGTAGTCAGGACAGAAGGTACACGAGAAATGTCATTTCTGTAAAATCCTTTCTGCTATGACCTGATGGACACTTTTGAGTCCAACATGGACAGGCTAGAACTTCTTAGCCACTGCTTTTCAGATTTCCTAAGCACTGTGATATAGCTCTTGGCTATTTAAATATATATCAAGATTAAATTTAAATACGATGTTGAGAGGAAAATCTTCCGTTATAAAACAATTCAGAATTCAGTACTGAAAAAATTCAGTACAGCCAGATGGCTCTGACATCCTCTATTGTTTCAGAAGGCCATTAGGCTTAATATATTGTGATTTTTACACTTTTATGAAACTTTCAGGGGGGAAATATCACCCAGAGTTGGGGTACATTGGGGATTTAGTTCTAATCCTCTTAACTTCATTACTCTGAAGTCATTAACTTTGTAAAACAGTTGAAAGAGTTGTCATTCTGGCAACCTTGAGACAAAGACTGAAAAACTCCCATGGATTTCTTCTCAAGACACCTGAAAATGTTTTGATGTGAATAAATAACACAAATGAATATTCACGATTAACTGGTGTGTGTGTGTGTCCAATGCACACTGTGCATGCATGCGTGTGTGCCCCTTAGACCGACATGAACTATGATAACTAAATTAAATTCAGAATGTTAATGAGGAAAATGAAACTTCACAGTTAAAATAGAAGTGTGGAATATGTTCCTTTCCATTTCTTGTTGATTTTACAAAATGATTTATCTGTCCCACACATGACCCATTGAAATTAATAAGATTTTTACCCCATGGATTTCAAGGGATCTACTCTGACAATGACTAGCACTGGCCAATGTTTTATTTTTAGACTACCATCTTAAAATAAAAATCAATTTTTCAAACAAACAAACAAAAATCCCCCTCTGGTTTACGAATGTAGGATATTGTATTTCTGTAACCACAATTCAGAATACCAGAAAATGGCCTGATAATCTGCACAGTATTATGCCCAATTGCCACCAGGAAAAATGAGGGAAAGCATTACATAGCCTGAATGTTGACAACACCAGTGTTGGCAGCCAGTATGGTCTATAGCTGTGATAGCGAACCTTGGCACTCCAACTGTTCTTGGACTTCACTTCCCTGTGAATCCACATGAATGGGTTTAATGCATATTCACTGAGACTTGAGCTTCTGGGAACTGAAGTTCAAGAACATCTGGAGTGCCAATAGGAGGAGTTCTAGAATGCTGGTATTATATAATGCTGGACAAACACACACCTTTAATCTGGTGGTTGTTGTTGTTCAGTCACACAGTCGATTCTGACCCTTTGCGACCCCATGGACCATTGCCTGTCAAGCACCTCTGTCTCCACCATCCTCCTCAACATGCCCAGCTCTGTGCCCATTGTGTCAACAATAACATCTACCCATCTCATTCTCTGCTGCTCCCTTCTTCTTTTGCCCTCCATCTTTCCCAGCATTAAGGCTTTCTCAAGTGAATCCTCTCTTCTCATTTGATGTCCAAAGTACTTTAGCTTCATCTTCACTATTTGTCCTTCAAATGAGCAGACAGGGTTTTATTTCTTCTAAGATCAACCTATTTGTTCTCCTCGCTGTCTAAGGTACCCTCAAAATTCTCCTCCAACACCACATCTCAAAGGCATCTATTCTTCTGCGCTCAGCTGTCCTTATGGTCCAGCTCTCACAACCATACATTACCTCTTGGAATACCATTGCTTTGACTATGCAAATTTTTGTTTGCAAGGTGATGTCTCTACTTTTAACTATGTCCCCCAGGTTTCTGATTATGGAATATCCAACAATTACTTAATGAAAAGCAAAGCACCAGAAACCAGTCGAAAGGCTCAGGCATGGATTCCTCAGGGAACAAGAAAGGAGCCTCCCTGAAGAATTTGAGAACTGTGAACATGTTCTGGTGTCCCTCAGGCAATGCAAACCCCCTTTGGCTGCCCTTTTCCCTCCAGAAACAGCATTGGATTGCTACTGATGTAAATGAAGAAGACCTTAATCCCACTTTTGGTGGTTTAATGAGTACATAGTAACACAGATGTCTTCATGTACACACAGAGAGAGATAGAGATAATGCACAATTATGCAGCCTAAAAGCATTCCAAAGAGGAAATAGATTTCCAGTAAGAACTGGCTATTGGCCACCTTTGAAAGAACTACAACTGTTCCTTTGACAGCAGCTTGATGAACTCGCCTGTAGTCTCTCCTAAGCAACTACAGCTTTGCCCTCTGCTAATATGTTAGCTCAACTCTGACAAGCCTTGCTCTTTTGAACTGAATTCTTTTGATTGCTCCAGCTGGGTAAAAGAGAATATTCTGAAATTACCAAGCACTCCAGCCTGGGCCTGCTTGGCACCTGTCAAATGGAATCATTGCAGAATAGCAACAGTTGGTTCTCAAAGTCAGCCACCGAAGAGGTTGGCTTCTTATATATTTTTGAGCTCTTTTTTTGTAGGGAGCATGATGGAAATAATCATGGGAATAAAAGTTGTTGGCAAAGTGAGCATATAGTCCTTGCATACTAGAAGGCTACAAGCTGGCTCTTGCCTGAAAGTTTCACTTTCTCTTTCAATAGTGACTGTATTGCTCTGCTACAGATTGCTAGTAAATATTCATCTTCGCGTATAAGTGTGTGTATAGGGAGAAATCTAAAAACAGTACAGATTCTAGAGATGGACAAGGATATATTTGAAGGATTTTTCTCCCTCCAAAAAAATTGAGCAAAAATTTTATTTAACTTCTGCTTGCCTCCAGTGGAAAAAGAGGATCATTTTGTAGAATATCAGGGAGTAAACAAAACAAAAGAAAGAAAAACAAAAAAGAAAAATGCTGTGGCACCTTAAAGACTAACTCTGGTATTTTAATGTTAGCTTTCATGGACCAAGTCCACTTCTTCAGACATAAGAGTGGATTTTCATTCTGTACATTTATATATTTCACATAGAGGCCCAGAGTAGGTGTGCAAATTGGATTGGTTTGGAGACGGACATGTAAATGAAAGAGTTATTTCCAATTGGTAATAAAAATCAATCAGTTTGTCAGGTGAATCTCTGATGGAAAACAGTTCAATCATTTTGTAGAATATTCACCAACTATTGCTTACTCATGTGTGAGCTCATATGCATGTGTGCTTGTGCGCATGCACGGATGCACGCACACACGCGCATGCACACACACAATTTCTAACAAAACTAATTTGGAATTATGCTACATTGTAGGAATATAAAACAGGCCATTTTATTGCTGGTAAAAAGCAGTGTAGGAAATTCCAGGGAACAATTTTCCTCAATCCAAAATGTGTTCTGATAAGAAAATGGATGATTGGTTTAGCTGCAAATCAAATTGCAAGAGGAGCTGTGTTTTCTCTGTTTTCTGGATAGGAGAGATAGGAAGGCAAAGGTGATATAAGTGGCCTGGAATGTGATGAATTGGGACGGATGGAGCAACACAAATAGAAGTTGAGTTTGGATTTGGACTGGATTTCCTTGCAGTTGAGCTCATTTTATTTATTTGATACATTCATCAGTGATGGGATGTAACAGGTTCTCACCAGTTCTCCAGAACCGGTAGTAACTTTCCCCAGTGTCCTGGAGAACCGGTTGCAGCTTTTTGGGGGAACCACCTCCGGGGCTTACCTTTTCACTATGCATGCACGTCAAGCACTTGGTGTGCATGCACGCCTACAGTGCTTGGCATGCATACAAGAGCTCCTTGCTGTCCTCACAAGTGGGGAGGAGGAAGAGAAGCTGCTAGCCTGAAGTTCCCTAAAGCCTGCTCCCCTAGATATCCTAGAGAACTGGTTAGGCAAAGACTTAGCACCTAACTTCTTTAACTGTTGAAAAGTTGAAAAGTGCCAAAATGAAGCCATCTTGTGGTGAGTTCATTCTGTAGTTCCTTCCATCTGACCTAGTGTGAGAAAGATTAGCCAGAATAAGCTTTAAGCTCTGGTTTAAAAGCTCTGGTTGATTTGTGTTGTGGGTGGGTGTATTTTAATGTATTTTTATTTTATTTATTTATTTAATTTATTTATGGGTTTGTGTTGTGGGTGGGTTGAGGTGTGAGTGTGTGTGTGTGTGCGCGCACACACACACACACACTTATTTTTATTTTATATTATTTTTTAATTTTTCTTTGTCCCTGCCGACGTCATGACGTTGGCTCCGCCCATGATGTTACGATGTTAGCTCCGCCCACACTGTGATGACATCATGGTGGGGTAGTAAAATTTTTGACATCCCACCACTGACATTCATATACAACCCCTCTGGAGAAGTGAGTCCCCCCCCCCCCACTTTTGTCCTCATTTGGGACCATCACAGGAGCTCACAGTGTGGCCCAGCGGTGTACCACTTATTCTTGATAAGAACCAACACTCCTTCCTCTTCCAGTTCTGTAGGTCGCACCTCACACTCTGATCCTTCCTCCCATAGTATATTTGGACCTACTTCTCCAGCCTAGCCCAAATGCAACACAATAAGAAGGCTGTCAACCACTCCTTCTCTTCTGTTCCAGTGACTCACAATTTATTTCTGTAAAAGAGGATCCATTCCTTCCTTCCTTCCCTGTCACCTTCCCTTCAGGAGTCTGCTTTTCCCCTCTGTAGCAGGCAGAGCTGCGAATTAAAAGGAGTCTTTTAAACTGGGGGTAAGAGCCTCTCTCTTTTTCTTCTCAGGACCACTGTAGGAAAGAAGAGAGAACAAATCAGGCCACAACACCCATGTTGTCTCAGCAATGTTGGGGAGGGGTGTATGGAAGGAAGCATTGGGTACCAGGGAGGCATTAGCAGCAAGGGCAACATTATTATCTAGAAAGGAGGAGGGGGAGTGTCATGCGTATGCAAGGAAAGGGAGGAAGAAAGAAAGAAACGGAGGTTCCTGTCAAGAAAGCAAACTGTAGGCTGCAGTAATCTGGAGAGGTGATTGTAGGGTTGGTAAAAAGATGCAGTGTATAATGAAGAAATATTTCACCAAGATGTTTGGAAAGTTCAGTTCTGTGATCCTTCCACCACCCCCATCCCCTCAAGAGGCACATCGGACATAATGACATGTAGATATTCTAGTTCAAAGGGACTAATTTTTTCAGGCTCTAATTTAGCAAGCTTACTCCACTGAATATCTTTGCTCGTCTTGAAAGAAGAAATACTGGGCTATGAGGCTCTTTGGACTGCATCAGCAGGTGAACGTTCTGTTTATAGCCACGAGCCCTGCTATGGCTCCCAGCCATATTAAGAAATTGAGCAGCCAAACGTGAACAGAATAATCTTGTCCACAAATGTGCCATTTGACACTGAAAATCAGCACAGAGGGGTCACCTCCTCTCGTAATCGGCGATCACTGTACAGCTCTGCAGTAGTGACATCTAAGCCCTACAGTTGTAGCACAAGGAAATATTGGCCATAATCCAAAACTGGAGTGTAGAATGTTTAAGGTTATTGATTTTAGAAGACTTAAATGGGCTCATGCCTGTGATGGAGTGTAGCCATAATGTCCCCCCAATGCTTGGTTCTGTTACAACTTATGAATACCGCATTTTGGGGAGGAGGAGGTAGGGGGTGGCTGAGCATCTTTAGTAGTGCACACCATTGAAACCTATAGGGAAATTCAGCATCCATAAACCTCACAATACTGCAAGGAGAAGACGGTGCTATAAATGAAGGCACTTATCTGAGTGAAGGAGAGATGACGGATGTAAACTGGAGATATGACTGTCTGACATTAAGAAAGCATGTGATTTGGCCAGATGTGCAAAAGGCATTTCTAAGACTGATGAAACCATACTGTCTGCCCTTTCTGAAGCCACCTTGCTTAGTAAAATATAAAATGGATAACGGTTTAGTCTGAGGTGAGCACTCTCTCAACTTTAAACACACACAAATGTTCATTATTTTACAGCATAAACCCATGTTTAGAGGCCTTATAAAGAAAAACAGGAACCAAAGAGAGTCACCAGATACCAATTTGATAAAGGACTGGAGCACCCAGGGAAAATCTTGACAGATCAGACCAAAGGTCTATATAGCTAAGTGTTCTCTTAATGGCCCGTAAGATGTGTTCGGAAAGCATTTGAGCAATATTTCCAGTGAATGATGGACTGCAAAATGGAGCTACACACTCTAGTAAAAGGGAGACTGGTTCAAAGTTTCTCATTAGGAGGCATTGTACCAATCTCCCTGATAAAGTTTAACCTACCTCACAGGATTCCTATGAGGAAAAAGTGGGGAAGGAAAGAGACATTGAAGAAAAGGGAGAATGTATGTATAAACTGATGAATGAACTAGGAAGTGTTTTTTCTACATCCCACAGGATTGAGATGTTCATATTGAACAGAGATGGGGAAATTTATTTTTAGCCACAGCTCCAAGAATAACCTTATACACAGCCATTTAGAGAAGTCACTTTCCCTGTGTTTGCATGTAAGTAGGATGGACTAGAAACTGAAGTAATGACTAAGATGTCATGAATAGCAATGTTTTCAGCATCATTTGAGATTTCACAAAACAGCTGACATGAGTCAATTACAGACATAAGTTTTGAATGAAGATCCTGCCAGGGTCTTTGAGAGCAATTAAAGGTCCTATGACACCATTTATTACCCCTGCATCTTCATTTTGTTTTTACAAAGAAAAAAAATATTTTAAAAATGTTTTACTGTCCCTGCAAAATGCTGTGATTTTATTCCTCATAATAATCAAGATTGATTTTATGCCTCATAACAGTTAAATGCCTTTTTAAAGCATTAAATGTAGTGTACAAAGAAATACTGAAGTAGAACATCCATCATGCAAAGGGGGACAGTGTCAGAAGAGTGTTTTTCTAGATTTCTGTAGGCAATTATTTTCAGTCTCTTAAAGAGGAAAAGTGGGTGAAGAAAGTTAAAAGAAATGTCAGCCCCTAATAATACCATAACATGCAATAGTTAAGAGAGTCAACAAAAGGACTATGATGCATGACTTCTCTAGAAGTAAGTCCTCATTATCCTGGGTCTCAGGAAGTCTTGACAAAGTCACTTCACTCTCTTCTTGTTGTAGTGGGCTTTCTAAGACTAATCTGATAAAGCCCTTTAGTAAAGCTAAAAGTTGCCCTTGCTTGAAAGCCAGTTGTATTCAACTCTAGGGTTCAGTGCTAATCTCTGTTTATAGTGCTCGTCTCTGTTTACAGCTGTCTGTGTCTGCAGAAATTTACGTGGACGTGTGGCAGCATGACTAGACACCGGAATGCTGTTTACCTTCCCACCGAAGTGGTACCTATTTATCCAGTGGTGGGATGTCAAATTTTTTACTACCCCACCGTGATGTCATCACAGTCTGGGCGGAGCTAACATCATGATGTCATGACGTGGGCGGGGCCAAAGAAATAAAATAATATAAAATAAAAATAAGCACACACACACACCCTCAAGCCACCCACCCACCCACAACACAAACCCGTAAATAAATAAAATAAATAAATAAATAAAAATTAAAAATTACAAGAAAATACACCCAAACACCCATTCACCCCAAACACAAACACATCACTTTCCTGTTAGTATAAGTGGCTGGGCAGCACCATGTTGCAAGATGGATATGGTCATCGTACCAGTTCTCTAGTATAATATGCCTTAATGTAAATGTAAAACAGCTGTACCTCCTTAAGGGTTCTTCAATTGGAACAGCCATTGGAACAACACAGGTGTAGCTTATCGATGAGGTAACTCCAAGACTCCAAGGCCACCAGGCCTTTTTATGAACTGTGGTTGTACGTCAATATAGGTAAAGGTATTAAATGGACATTAAAATACACACAGACACACCCAGTGGTGGGATGTCAAAAATTTTACTACCCCACCGTGATGTCATCACAGTGTGGGTGGAGCTAACATCATGATGTCATGTCATGGGCGGGGCCAAAGAAAAAATACAAAATAATAAAAATAGGGAGCTTCCGGCTATAGGTAGCTTCAGGCTAGCAGCTTCTCTTCCTCCTCCCTGTTTGGGAGGACAGCAAGGAGGCCGTGCATATGTGCCAAGCACTAGGCGTGCATGCACACCAAGTGCTTGGCATGCATGCGCAGTGGGGGAACCAGTGAAAAGGTAAGCCCCGAAGGTGGTTCCCCCCAAAAGCTGCTACAGGTTCTCTGGGACACTGGGAAAAGTTACTACCGGTTCTGGAGAACTGGTGAGAACCTGTTACATCCCATCACTGGACACACCACATCCAAAGGTGAGTCACTTACCCTGGGGAGCAGGCTATAGGGAGCTTCAGGCTAGCAGCTTCTCTTCCTACTCCCCACTTGGGAGGACAGCAAGGAGGCTGTGCATGCACACCAAGTGTTTGGCGTGCATGCACAGTGGGGAAACCAGTGAAAAGGTAAGCCCCGAAGGTGGTTCCCCTCAAAAGCTGCTACCGGTTCTCCGTGACACTGGGAAAAGTTACTATCAGTTCTGGCGAACTGGTGAGAACCTGTTACAATCCTATTACTGTATTTATCTATTTGAAATGTCTTGTTTTCGAACTGGTAGGTTGGCAGGAGCTGGGACAGAGATGGGAGCTCACTCTGTCTTGCAGTACTTGGGACTCAAACTGCTAACCTGCTAACCTTTCAGTCATCAAGTTCAGCATCTTAACCACTATGCCACTACAGTCCATTTCCTATAATTCCTAAGTGTGACACTAAAGTTACATCTGTTCTCAACTGTCATTCTTTGATCTCAATTTGACTATCTTGAGTCCTACACAAGAAATCCTGGAATGTAAATGGTTTACATTTTTCTTCTGGATAACCATGTCATTCTGAGGAGAGAATGCCTGAGGATTAAAAACCATTTTAATTCTCTACTGTATACATGTAAAGTGAACTATAATTGGTAGGTTGTTTTAAAAAATGTTGGGGGGGGGGGAAGACAACCATGTATGAGGCCTTAAACTCCCTGGGGGGGAAATGGGATTTATGAACATAAGAAGGAAACAAGAAATCAAATAGCATTATTTCTGTCATTACACCTGCTCACCTTTGCTTTCTGAGAGTGACAAAGGATTGATAGCTAGGGATGAGACAATCATTCTCTTTTTGTTCCAAGGAATAATTCACTTTTTGAAAATCTATCATTTCATTCTCGTGTGATGCCACAACACATGATATTGCAAAAAGTAAACCAAGCAAGCCCAACAACAAACTGCCTTTTCAAAATGCATTTTCTCATTAAAATGCATATTTTATATGTTTAATCTCACAAGAAGTAAATAATGGTAAAATATGTTTCTTGATGAATACTTAAGTTCAATTTCACAGCTATTCCAAGAGGAAATGGTCAACTTGTTTCAGATGGTAATATATAAAGACTGAAACCCTTTCTTAGATTGAGAGAGTGGCTAAGAAAATGGTATGGAAATGAATGGAAAAAATAAATCAACACATAAAATGCAAGAGCTGGAGTATTTTGTCATGTAACGAGAAGCAAAAAAGTACAGATTGTGACAGCCAATCATTCAAAGGAAAATAAAAGGAAATGCAAGCACTTGAAGTAGAAGAATTGATTGACAGAGAACCCTGGGAAACTAGTTTGAACGCAAGAAAAAATCACTGTAGAGCTACCCCATCCAAAGTCAAAAAAAAAAGCCATGATGACACCAATTTCTGGAAGAGAAAAAAATCATCAAGCATTTCAGCTGAATTTTTTTCAGACATCCCACAGGCACAGTAAAAGATTCCAGTCGTTTAATTAAAAGCTGGAATGAAAACATACTATTGGTATTCATTTACAACTTTGTTCAGAATACTGAAGCAATCAGATAGCTATGGACATGGCGAAAAAGCAAGATCCACCTTCATTAAAATGTGACACTTGTTATGCAGTAGAGCTCTAACTCTCGCTACAAAGATCCGAATACGTAGTTAGATGTTATGTATTCCCAGTGTTGCTAGATGGAGTTGAAACTTGGAGATTGACTAAAGCATCTGAAAAGAGAATCAAAGCTTTTGAAATGTGGATCCTCAGACGACTGCTAAGGATATCATGGGTTGACCATGTGACTAATGTAGAAGTATTGCATTGGGCAGATAAAGAAAAAGCACTCTTTAAGACAATTAAGCAAAGAAAGCTCCAATATCTTGGTTATATCATGAGGAACAACATAAAATATAGAATACTCCAACTCATTGTGCAAGGAAAGATCCCTAGGTACAGAGGCCCTGGACGTAGATTGACTTCATGGCTGAAGAACCTGACAGACTGGTGTGGCATGTCCTTGGAAGAACTGTTCTGAGGAGTGAAGAACAGGAAGACCATCACCATGATGATAGCCAATATCCAGAACGGATATAGCAGCTGAAGAAGAAGAATGGACATGGTCCTTCAAGAACTGTAATTTAGAGTCTCCATTCGTTTCCACGTAGCTCACATGTGTCATCTATTGACCTATCCTAGGAAATAGATTATTGGGAGAGCTGTTTGCCTTTAGTTGTAGATGCAGTTTTGCCCAACTTGAGATTACAAAGTGTTCAGGCACAAAGTGTGTGAGACAGCTCAACATTGATACATTTGATCAAAGAACTGTTTAACTTTATTACAAAGTGAAGCACTAAAGAACCTACTGTAAATAATATGAAAGAAACTAAGAAAAGAAGAAAAATGCATGGCAATCTGATTGCCTGAGGGGTAGGTAATGTACTTTTTTATTCTTAGAGAATTCATTTTATTACATTTTTCCTGCTGCAGAAACTGACATAAATAACACTGACAAGTGCTCTGCTGAACAGAATACTAGTTAACCTATAATTCATTCACTGAGTTAGTTAAATTTCCCTTTCAGCAGCATTACTTTCCTGGCTTATGTTGACCTCTCCTATTAGCATGCATCTCACCCATCCATTCAATTCAACTCAGCTCAGAATATTTTCTTACCAGAAATGTTCCTAAAGTCTGTTTTTTGTGAATGAAGCCGATGATAGGAAGAGGGGGAAGAGGTAGGCTGGCGTTGAAGGTATCTTCCAATATACCTATCCAAGGTGTGGATAAAATTCAGTGTATCCTTACCATGACTGGAATTTTGTTTCCTGAAACTATTAGGAGCCATGTTTGATTCCCTGACCCTTTTGCTTTCATCACAACATGCCAGAGTGAGAGCATTAAGCATTTCTTTGCTATCGTTTACATTCATTGACTTGGATTCAGGTTGCTGTCGTGAGACTAAATAAGTAAGTCCTGTTAGACTCATTGGGCAATTACTCCCAGAAACATGTACTGATGAGAACTTGAACTTGGCCAATGACAAATCCAAGAAGGTGGTTTCATTTTGGCAGTCCAGGATTTGTTCTGGACACAAAAGAAGAATAAAAAACTCTTTGGAACATACGTAGGTAGAGACATTGCACCAACTCAACAGCAAATAAAGGGGCAAGAGATAAGAGATGGGATCCAAAATAGACAACTTTTCTGTTGAATATTTAAATTCAATAGCTTGTGGTTGGGCCAAAGATAGAGCATGAACATGGGATCAGAAGTAGCACACACACACATGACCTGTAAGAATCTAAATAGACCTGAAAAAATATATTTAGTATTTATTTATTTATTTTTCATATTTCTATACCACCCTCATCGCCAGGGAGACCCAGGGCAGTTTACAACATCACAAAAAACTACATAATACAATCCAAACCCGTCATCCCATACCTTCAGAATCCCAACTATAAAAATTTAAATTTTCAAGATTTTTTTTTTAAATCAGTCAATTCCCATCATAATTAAAAGATTAAAAACTAAGTCCCAGAGATAAAATATTTAAAATTAAAAGACCAGGAAGAGAGGGAGCTCAAACTAACCAGCGAGTTGGGGTCATGGTACCGCCAGGACCCCATATCTGTCCTACCAGCCATGTTTTTAAGTTCTTCCTAAAAGACAGCAAGTCCATCTGTAGACGTAGCTCAGTTGGTAGGAGGTTCCATAGGGCCGGAGCAGACACAGAGAAGGCCATCCTTCTAGTGCCAGAGAGATGTGCCTCTCTGGCCAATGGAACAGCTAGAGAGCCTCTCCGGTCCACTCTGGTGGGATGGACAGATGTTCTTGGGGTGAGGTGGTCTCTTAAGTATCCTTAAGTATGTTTAGATTATCACATCAGTTATTTATTATTTATTTAGTTGTATTTGTTCATTGCCCTCCTCCCCGAAGGGACCCTGGGTGATTTACAGCATATCATAGCAACCACAACAATTTAAAATTGATTAAAAGACTAAAAAAATTAAAATTTTAAAAAAGCTTTAAAAGTTAAAAACTAAAAAACTACGTGTTGCAGCTAAAAGGCACTGGGGGTCAAATTATCCAGCCGGCTGGGGATATTGATCCATCCATTCCCCAGACCTGACCTGCCAGCCAGGTTTTTACTCCTTTCCTAAAGGACAGCAGCTCTGTCTGCATGCATAGTTCTATTGGGAGGAGGTTCCATAGGGCCGGGGCGGACATAGAGAAGGCCCTCCTTCTAGTGCCAGAGAGGTGTGCATCTCTGGCCAATGACACAACCAGAGAGCCTCTCCAGTCCACTCTGGTGGTATGGACAGATGTTCTTGGGGTGAGGCGGTCTCTTAAGTATCCTGGTCCACTACCATGTAGGGCTTTAAAGGTAATAACCAGCACCTTGAATTGCACACGGAGGCAAACTGGGAGCCAGTGCAGCTCCCTCAGCAGCGGTGAGGCACGGGCATAACTCCCGCATCCCATCACTACTTGTGCAGCTGCATTCTGGACCAGCTGTAGCCTCCGAATGGTCACCAAGGGCAGCTCCATGTAGAGCGCATTACAATAATCAAGTCTGGAGGTGACCAGTGTGTGTGTAACCATGAGCAAGGAGTCCCAGTCTAGGAATGGCCATAACTGGTGAATCACACGAAGTTGTGCAAAGGCCCTCCTGGCCACGAGTGCCACCTGCTCTTTGAGCAGTAGTTGTGAGTCCAGGAGGACCCCCAGATTACGCACAGGGTCTGTTTGGGGTCAAACTGCCCCATTCAGAACCAAAGATGGTAATTCCCAAGATAACACAGGACCCCCAACCCTCAACCACTCAGTCTTGCCAGCATTCAGTTGTAGCCCGTTGTCCCCCATCCAGACCATGACAACCTCCAGGCACCTGGAAAGGACTTCCACTGCATCACTAGTGCTCCCATGGGCCGAGATATACAACTGGATATCATCTGCATACTGATGATACCTCACCACACAGGAACAGATGATCTTACCCAACGGTTTCATGGAGATGTTAAACAGGAGAGGCGAGAGCACCGAGCCCTGAGGCACCCCATATTGAAGAAGCCTAGGGCTAGATATCTCACCCTCCAAACACACCGACTGGGTCCGGCCCTTCAGAAATGAGGAAAACCAGGCCAAAACAGTGCCCTGGATCCCCAATCCTCAGAGCCTTCCCAGAAGAATACCATGGTCAAAGGTATCAAACGCTGCTGAGAGGTCAAGAAGAGCCAGGATGGATGGATATCCACCATCCTGCTCCCTCCAGAGATCATCCAGAGATCAGTCTGCGATCCTGAGCAGAAAACTCTTACCTAGCCCCACAAGGTGACCAAGAACCTCCTCAGGCCTACAGGTAGGGGAGTCAGGCCATCTGGTTCTAGTGTCAAAAGGCCTGTCTCCTCATTCCTCATATTGTCTACAAAATGATGTGATTTGCAGCACATGGACTGCCATGCCTCCACTTATTGGCCTGCTTCCCTTCCCATAGCAGCAGGTGCAAGGAAGTGGCATATTTATGTCTGGACTGTGCATTAATTGTACCTAGGATCCATAAGGGAAGTCATGATTATCCTCACCAACTTAAACAAACCTGGGTCAAATCTATCATCTAAAATTTCATTGCCCACATGCAAAAATCAAGTTCGAAAAATCTCTCAAGACTGAAGATAAACAATTGGTTTCAGAGTAGAGGATGCCCATTAAATCATTTTCCTTAACTTATTTCTTTTATTCTGCTATTTCATTCCATATGCCCCATTTACCAGAATAGATGATCTTCGTGTTTATGCTGCATTTCAGATATTTTCCAAATCAATTCAGCATTACAGTTCCTAAAAATAAAAATAAAAAAATCCTTGTCCAAAGTGCAGAACAAGGAAACTATTTTCTTCCATTGAAATGCTTCTGCTCATCTGAGTAAGAGTAGCATTGGACCCAACAGCAGTAGCAATTGCGCTCACATCTTCCCCAGCCCTCTGTTGCCCTTTCCACCAATTTTATGTTTTCACCCTTAATTTTTCAGTTGCACTTTGTGGCTCAGTGGAGATAAATTTCTTATTAGCATATTTTATAACATGCTATGCCTGCAATTAGCAGAGTGCTGACATCCTGTTTCCTGCATAGACAAAAAAGCACGCTTTAATTCATCCTTTAAAGAACTTCTCTGGGTGCTCTAAAATAACATTTTTCAAAAAAGCAGTGAAAGGCGTCCATATGGCTAGCAAGCAAACACAGACAGGAAATTTCAGACCTTCTAAAGCAGAGAGCAGAGGAGTCAAATAAAAGGAGGAGGAAAGTAAACATATTATATGAGCTCTAATTTCACACATTTCCTGAACTGATATAAAGTTAGAGAGAAAAGTTGGCCTCTAGACTTTATTTCATAAATAAATAAAAAGATAGCCATCACACATGTGGTTAGTTCAAATGGGGACAATCTGATTACAATCTGCTGCTATTGTGTAAATTTATAAATATGTGTTTATGTGTACGTGTGAGTGAACTTATAGCTAGTGCCAGACTGTTTAGTTATTATCATTGCATGGAAGTGCCGTGATATATTTTGATGGCAAAGAAAAATAAAATTATACAAGGCAAATGCTAAAACTGAGGGAACTGAACAAAAAAAATGGCAAATTTGAAACTGAACTTTGGATCAGCACCACACTTGGAATAGATGTACAGGCAGTCTGCTCTTTCTCTGTTCCAAGATTGAGGATGCTGGAGCAAAAGCTTTTCAAATTAAGATTTTTTAAAAAAGTAAAATTATTTTACCCTCTATGGATAAACAAGTGACCTTTTAATGTCCCCAGATTTCAAATAAGTTGAAAAGACCAATCTTCCTTCCCTTAAGGAGAATGGTTTTGTCCATCTGTCTGTTTTATTTAGAAGAAATCCTGGCTCTAGAAGTTGAAATATTGATCCTTACAAAAGGTCTCCCAAAAGGATATATCAGTGACTGTTATAAATTGCAGGGAACAGTCTTATCAGCATAGAAGATTCCAAGGTATAAATACATTGTTGTAAATTGGCTGAGCTTTGGGTTAATCAGAACTTTTGACCCTGCCAGCCATGACCTAATTAGCTGACATTCAGGAGGAAAACTTTTAACTTCTCTCTAGTCAAACAGGCATTAAAAAGGGATTCTGTTTCTGGTTGAAAAATATCTAAAAATATTTTTTAATGTATAGATAAGTTCACTCATTTAAGCTTAGACATTTCTGTGTTGTCTTTTGCTTTGCAGTTGGGAATGGACATACTTGACATTAGCAGAACTTTGACGTCTATTCTACCAGTCTTGTCACTATATACTGTATATGCTGGCATATAAGACTACTCCCCCCCCCCGAAAAACATGTCTCCAAGTGGGGGGGTCGTCTTATACGCCGGGTGCACTTCAGTTGGGATAGACATAGCTGCCCATAGTGGTCTCCCGATGCTCACCCAGTGCCCATTGTGGCCTCCCAATGCCCGCCTGGTGCCCATAGTGGCCTCCCGATGCCCACCCACCTTATTCTACATACCATCCAGTATCGTGCGGTATCCAGTGTGGCTGTGGTGAGCATCAGCAGCGAGACAGGGGTGCCAGCCTTTTCGGCATGACCGGCCTGTTCTGCTCGGCGGGAAGCAGCGGTGCTCCGCCCCACCCCTTGTCTACGCAGAGCTCGCACATGCGTACTTGCGGACTAGTGCCGGCCACAGGGGGATGTTGAAATCAAATCTGATGTTCTTTTATGTTTTATTTGGTGTGTGGAAGGTGTGCAGAAGAGGGGGTAGTCTTATACGGCGAGTATACAACAAATTCTATATTTTGAGTGGAAATGTTGGGGGGGTCGTCTTATATGCCCAGTCGTCTTATACGCCGGCATAGACGGGTAATTATAATTTTAAAAAACCACCAAAGATATTATGTGTCATCAAATCACTTCTGATATGTGATGACTATATGAGTTAGTGACCTCCAAAATATCCTCTTATTAACAGCTTTCTGGGAGATTGCAAACCAACAATAAATAAATAAATAAATAAATAAATAAATAAAAAATAAACAATACCTGATTTTAAGTTGTTCTCTCTTCCTATGCCCTTCTTCTTATTACTATTGTGTTTTCCAGTAAATTTTGCTCAGGTCCTGAAAAGTTTGGGAACCCCTGGCATAAAGGGACTACAGCAACATTCCTACTGTCCTTGCTTCTGTCTTCACTCAGCAACTGTAGTACAGATTTTTTAGCACTGGATAATTCTACATGAGAGAAATGTTAGAAATGTTCAGTGTATGTACAGATAAAGTTCTGTTTCAAAAAATTCAATTCATGAACAAATCTCTGGTTTATAGATGAGTGATATTTTGCTTCCGTATCCATGATAGGGAATGATCCAATATTGCTGCTCAATATTGTGCCATTGCCATCAGGATAAAAAGGTCAAATTTTACATAAGAAAAGGCAGCCTAAATGTTGACAACACAAAAGGCAAAAGTCAAGATGGTCTACACTCGTATAGTACCATTCACACAGAGACACCAAACAAAGGAAAAACTCAGTGTTCTTTTCATGAGTTAAACCCTTCACATCCAAACACAATTACCAGTTGACATTCCTATTGAAAGAGATAGGAGTAGTATTTGTGCAGTGTTCAATCACACAGTATTTTTACAAAGAAAGAAAACCCAACATAAGATTAGGACTATACATACTTAATAACTGGAATTACCAGGGACTGGCAGCACATTCAATGTGTCCCTTTATAGTCTCCCTGTAAATAGGATTTGTATAAAGAAGTAATTTGCTGTACTTGGATTGTGTGGCAATGTGGTCCCTATTGGAATCCCACATGCTGATGCTGATAGGGCCAGCCAGCCAAGATACAAGTAAAAAGTAATTCTGTCCCTTCTGTTCTTCTGAAAAGAGTCTCAGCATTTTAGAGAAGTTATAGCATCTTTATGCTCCTTTACCTTCCCCACCAGGAATCAACACATGAATTGATTTCAAGCCAGGGGAGAAAGATAATGCAAAATATTGAAAAATGAATCTTAGTTCTGTAAAGCAAACATGATGTAAAAGTAAGGTTCAAGTGACTTCTCTAGGTAGCAGCTAATGTGGAAGATATCTGCTTTTCACACTGTGGAAAACCACTATTGGTCAAAATAGAACAAGGCCTAGATCAGTGTTTTCCAACCTTTAGTTTTTGGACTTCAGTTCCCAGAAGCCTAAGTTAATTTCACAAAGCACTGATCAGCCAATGTACTGTAGGGCATGGGCCCCACATTGGTAAGGCAGCCAACTTTATTAAAGTTGAAAGCGGGACCGGACCAGTGGGCGGGGCCAATGTCATGATGTTGTGGGCGGGGCCAAAATAAAAATAAAATAAATAAAAATAAAATAAATAAAAATAAAATAAATAAAAATAAAATAAATAAAAATAGAATTAAAATATATAAAAAAAACACACACACCTCAAACCACCCACAACACAAACCCGTAAATAACTGAAATAAATAAAATAAAAAAGTAATAAAATAAAAATTAAACAAAAATACACCCACCAACCAACACACAAATAACCCACCCACCCACCCGAAACACAAAAACCTCACTTACCTTAATCCTGGGGCCTCTTCTTCCTCCGCCTCTGCTGTCACCGCTGCCGCCGGCGCCGGTGCTGCCACCATCGCGATCGCTCCCTCGCTGCGCACGGCGAAGGAGGGGCGGCTGTGGAAGGCGAGCGGGCGCAGCGAGGCAGCCCCGAGGCCCTCCCCCCGGTCGCCGTGGGGGCTCCCCGGCTGCGCCAGCCCAGCGCTCTCCACCTCGACGCTGGGGTGGGTGTCCAGGACCAGCTCGCGCGCCCCGTCCCACAGGCAGGTCAGCTCCAGGCGCCTGGGCTGGCGCAGCCGGGGAGCCCCCACGGCGACCGGGGGGAGGGCCCTCTGACAGCCGCCATCGAAGCCGCGCTTAAAAGCTGCGGCTCCAACTCTGACTCCAAAACTTTTTTTAAAAAATTGGAGCCAAAAATGGCTCCAATAAACTGCGCATGCACAGAAACCGCTAACCTCTATGGCCCTGGCTGTTAATTAGGTATCTCTCTTAATTAGTAAAATTACTGTGGGAAAACTTTGAAGCCTGGTCAAGTTAGACCAGTCCTTGGTTGGCCTTTATAAAAAGAGTAGCTTTCCTGCTGCAGCTGTTAGGAGTGACCAAGTCCCTGTAAAGTTTTAGCAGGGATCTTACCCTATTGTTGACTGAGTGATGGCAGATAGGCAGATGGAAAGGATGCTCAAAGTAATTTTATTATATAAAACTAAAGCAAGTAGCAGTCAAATAATCTATAACAAAGAGCACTGATTATACGTAAACAAAGAATAGGTGCTTGGGTTAAAGAAAACCACCTAGGATTCAATACATATTGAATTTTTCAAAAGAAGTGAGATCTTCATTGTTGGTTTCACTCCAACTTTATGCCATTTTAAGCTCACTTTCCTCCTTCCAATTTCTTTCTTCTAGCAATGGATCTTAAGATCTTCCTGGGCTTCAGCCAGGAAAATCTGGGCTGAAATTATAGCAGAGTATTTTGTTCATTAAGACTGTGGTGGCTTAGTGGTTAAGACGACTGGAAGCTCATCAGGTCAGAAGTTTGAGACTCGAGTGCGACATGACAGAGTGAACTCCTGTCTCTGCCCCAGCTCCTGACAACCTAGCAGTTTGAAGGAAAGAAATTGCAAGTAGATAAATAGGTACATCTTCGGTGGGAAGGTAAGCAGTGTTCCATCTTGTCATGCCTGCCACATCACCACAGAGATGTCTGTAGACACAGACAGTGCTGGCTCTTTGGCTATAAATGGAAATTAGGACTGAACCTAAAGTCAGATAGGACTGGCTTTCAAGCAAGGGTGACCTTTAATTTTACACATTTTGTTCACTTATGAGCATGGCATCTTCCACAGCCTAGTGTCCTGGGATGGCAAAGGAATTTTCCCATACTTGGAGAAGGGGACAGGATCATGGTCTGGCACAGCTTGAGGACCTGCTGGCCTTGCTCTCAAGAGACAAAGAATCATGGAGTGGCATACATCCATGTGGTCTCCAGAGAACGGCCATTGCTGGTGAACCCTCAGTGGCTGCTGAAATGGATGGTAGTGGGCAATGGGGCACATTCAATGCACTGGATCCAATTTCCTAATGCTGTACCAGTGACTACCACTGTAACCAATAAAGTTGTGGCCTTTTAACTTCAAAGAGTGGTGTATGCATTCTTTGCATGGATACTCAGACAACCTGGGGCATCGGGCTCGCGAACAAGTCAGCAATGAAATATTGTTCTTGGCTCCTCCAGTCTCTCCACTTCATCTTCACAATAACTCTTTAAGGATGTTAGGTTGAAAAAGTGGGTAGAACACAGCAGAGAGTGTGTCACCAGCCCAAGGACTTGAGCCCGACTCTTGTTTTCTTCCATCTCAAATCTACAGTTTCCTTTCTTCTGTGTCCACTTTAAACAATCTATAACACTCTACGTTCCTCTTTCTGCTGCTTGGTATTCTTGAACAGTGCAGTCTTTATATCACTCTTAGGGCCTGCAGTGGCTCAGTGGTTAAGAAGCTTGCCTTGTTAGCTGGAAGGCCAGCAAGTCGGCAGTTCGAGACCCGAGTACTGCATGACAGATTGAGCACCTATCTCTGTCCCAGCTCCTGCCAACCCAGCAGATCGGAAGCAAGAAACTGCTAGTAAATAAATAAGGACCACATTGGTGGGGAAAAGATCTTGGGGACATGAAAGTAGCCACACTTGGGCATTCCCTGAGTGGAGTTTCTCCAGCCAAAATCCCTTCAATCCAGAATAATTTCTGACACGAAATTATTATATTATTTCACTCTTGCATATTATGCCAGTGTTAGTGTTAGTGTGAAGCTCCTGATTAGGTTGAAAGAAGAAAGTGAAAAAGCTAGCTTGAGACTCAATGTCAAGAAAACCAAGATCATGGCAACAGGCCCTATCAGTCCCTGGAAAATAGATGGGGAAGAAGTAGAGGCAGTGACAGATTTTACTTTCCTAGGATCAAAGCTCACTGCAGATGGTGATTGCAGCCATGAAATAAAAAGGTGACTGATTCTTGGGAGGCAAGCGATGAGAAACCTGGGGAGCATAGTGAAACGTAGAGACATCACATTGCAAACAAAAATTCGTATAGTCAAAGTAGTGGTATTCCCTGTGGCAATGTATGGTTGTGAGAGCTGGACCATTAGGAAAGCTGAGCGCAGAAGAATAGACGCCTTTGAGATGTGGTGTTGGAGGAGAGTTTTGAGAGTCCCCTGGACAGCGAGGAGAACAAATAGGTCAATCTTAGAAGAAATCAACCCTGACTGCTCCTTAGAAGGTCAAATAGTAAAGATGAAGCTAAAGTACTTTGGACATCAAATGAGAAGAGAGGATTCACTTGAGAAAGCCTTGCTTGGAAGGGTCGAGGGCAAAAGAAGAAGGGGACGGCCCAAGATGAGATGGCTAGATGGTATTGTAGAGACAATGGGCACAGAGCTGAGCGAGTTGAGGGGGATGGTGGAGGACAGAGGTGCCTGGCGGACAGTGGTCCATGGGGTCGCAGAGGGTCGGAATCAACTGTGCGACTGAGCAACAACAAAAAAGTGTGAATATTTCACCCCACTCTTCTTCATGAGCGTATGACCCATCCTGCACTTGTTGTTAATATTGACTATACAGTAACTGTTTCTACTCCACTTGCATTGTTTATATGTTATATATTAAAATAGTTGATCCTAAACTCCTGTTTTCTGCTGGAATGATTTTGTCCAAGTATCACACATTTCCTTCTTTATGAAAGAACAGATTTCTTTGTGCATGTTTTATGCAGCTCTTGAAACTGTTATCATGGACTCTACATTTCATAGGGATGTTATTATTATTTTTACAAACCTGGCACTAAGCAGCTAGTTCCTTATAGGAAAGAAAACACCAGTCAGTTTAAAAAGACCAGATTCCTATAACCAGGTAAAGTAAAGGTAAAGGTTTCCCTTGCTTGAAAGCCAGTAGTATCCAACTCTAGGGGTCAGTGCTCATCTCTGTTTCTAAGCCGAAGAGCCAGCGCTGTCTGCTTCTGCAGACGTTTCCATGGTCATGTGCCAGGCATGACTAGACACCGGAGCGCATGGAATGCTGTTACCTTCCCACTGAAGTGGTCCCTATTTATCTACTTGCAATTTCTTGCTTTCGAACTGCTAGGTTGGCAGGAGCTGGGACAGAGACGGGAGCTCATTCCATCCTGCAGTACTTGGGAATCGAACTGCTGACCTTCCGCCTCCCAGTCAGCGTCTTAGTGACTTGAGCCATGCAGTCCCTTCCTATAACCAAGACTGTATCAAATTGATTCTTTGACACCTAAAAATAAGGAAATATTTGCAAAAGAGAAATGCTTTTATTTTTAATGGCCAGATGATAATGCTTCAGAATTGACTATGCAATTGACTATATAGTTTCATAGTGGCAAATGCCACTATGTACTCTCATATATCATTAGTAAAATCTCGCATAAAGAGGATCTCACTGAGAGACTAAATTGCTTAAAGAGCAGAATTTTCTCTGAGTGGTTGCCTCGCTTAACAACTAAAGCCAACCAAAACTCATTTAACAACTAAATCGGGGTTCTCAATCCCCCCAGAAGTCACAATTGGTTACTTGCAATGGTATTTTGCTTAAAGAGCAAACTCGCTTAAAGAGCAATCCCATGGAACACATTATATTCTTTAAGCGAGGTACTACTGTAATTCATTTTTCAGATGTCTCCCATAGTTACACATATTCACAACAATGCTTCAATCCTACTTGTCTTATGTGTCAACGCTGCAGAAGATGTGCAAATATGCACTGCCATGGACAGTGAAGTGAATATTTGCTACCTGTAGAGGCCTCTTCATTCTGTCTTGCTTTTGTTGCTAGATATGCCTTCATCTTTGTGTAGAACCCTCACCCTGCTGCTACTGCTATGCACCAACTGAGAGCCCTAAGGAAGGTTCTGGACCATCATAACTTCCACCTGGAGGCCCTGGGAGCCTGAGCTAAATAACAATCAGCTCTTTCTCCTAGAAGCTGTCTCAATAATGAAGGTGATTGGACTTGCAGGTGTTTAGTTCCTGAATTATCAGTGTTTTCTCTTTCAAATAATCTTTTGGCTTGCTCCTGGTTACTGCTGCTGAAGCTCTTCTGTGTTGTTCCTGGTTCCTACTCCAACTCCTGGTTCCTGTTGACTATTATAGTGCCTTAACTGAATTCTCGCCCCATCCTTGCCCTGCTCCAGCCCCCTAAGATATTCTTCCTTACCTGCTGTCTTGGTCACCTGACTTCCACTTGCTTGGACTATGCCCTGTTGTCTGGACCAACCATGTATCCACGTCTACTCAGGTTTGATTTTAGGCTTGGACTCTACAGTTACTATTGAGCCTTTTGCCTGGTTGTCCTGGGTGCATGTCCTACATGCCATGTGCCCATGCTCTGGTCTCTGACACAATCTCACTGTCCCTAGCCTGTTCAGAAAAGTTACTCTGATTTTCCTCATTTCCTATGAAAATGAGACCTTTAATCTTGTTTTTCTCCTCTTCCCTCATTTTTTCTTCTTCTTTTGTGAAAGAAACAGTCAAATTTTGTACCACTCAGTGCTCTTTCCAAGGAATATTATGCAGAAAAGATTCTATTTTCCAAACTATACTGTGATTTCTGCACAATTTTTTCTAAGAATGTGTGAAAACAGAACATCTAAGGGATCCTGAAAGATTGCTTACAAGATTGCTTACAAGTATGCTATGGGCAGACAAATCTTGTGGTGAGGAAGAAAGAGATATTTCCCTCTTCATTTTCTCAACAGACACAAGTGGCTATGAGATTCATAGCCCTACCATATATACAGCCTAACTATCTCTTTCTCCATGTATGAATTAATTCAAAGAGGATCACTCATGTGTAAAAGGAAACATGGACTTAAGGCTTCTTCCATTGTAGAATTAGGAGGAAACTATCAAGCCCAGGGAAAAGGAGGAAGAGAAAAGGGAGATGGAAGAGGTGGATTGCTGCAGCATCATCTAGAAAATAAAGCATTCAAGAAAATAGGGTGGCTGCTGGTTTTTTGTCTCCACAGTGCAATATTTGGTACAGGTATGCTTGTTAAAATAAAAATAAGAGTAATGCCCTTTGGAAGCAGTAAACAGAACTGGGAGGGAGGGATTTATCCCTGGGCTTCAGGAGGAAGAAAGCAGGAAAAACTAGGACAACTTTATCGACATTTCTAGGAGAAGGCATCACAGCTTGAACATTGCTGCTAACCTTGTTTTCCAGTTCCTGCACCCTGTAGATTTTTATCAGATAATATTTATTTGCCATTTTTGCAGCTAGCAGTGTGTGTGTGTGTGTGTGTGAGAGAGAGAGAGAGTGAATGAATGAGTGATACAAAATACTTGTAGACTCAAATTCAGTTGCCAAGTAGAGGCTGATGAGGGAGAGAAGGCCATCCCTGTTAAGGGATTTCAACAAGGAGATATGCCTGTCTTCAAAAGACCTATTCAGGTTTGTGAGCTTTTTGTTGGTCAAGGAATTTATAACAATATTAACACACACATTAGCTCTGAATGGCTTGAGCTCTGATGTCTTGTATAACAATGAAGCACTCGACAAAACAGTGGCAGGGAAATAAAAGAAGCTCAGTCAGCTTAATGACCATGTTCCTGCTCTAAACCGTGCTGATTGGTAGCCTGGTGTTCACACACATTTTGCTTCAAACTGTGCATAGAGGCTCAAATGATTGTTTCAGTTCTCCAAACAAAAAGACAAAACAAAACAAAAAATGTAGCAAGGCAAGGATAAGTTTAGCCTAAGACATTTCTGTCTGCTAGGCATTTTTAGCATGTGAGCCCATGTCTGTGGTTGGAAAGGTGCATCTAAGGCAGGGGTCACCAACATTTTTAAATTGGGGGCCAGATCACACTCCCTCAGACATTTGAGGGGGCCAGATGTGTGATCCCCCTGCCATTTACAGCTGCTGTAAATGAGTCTCCAGCCGATGGCAGTGGCAGCTGGAGCAAAGGTGGGGGCCAGATTATTTGGCACCTTGGGCTAGATCTGGCCCATGGGTCATAGGTTCCACCAGTGAATTTTTATGTGTTTCACACACAGCCTTTTTAAAACTTGAAATTCTATTCTTCCCTTCAAATATTCTCCCTCCTGAAAATCTGATATGAAAAGTCTGCACAGGCCAAATTTAACAGGTAAAGCTATTACCACATATGATGTCCTATACCTATACTGTACAGCTATTCATGGTGAGAAGGCTCTTAGAAAATAAAGTGGCCATGAATATTCAACACAAACATACCTCTGTAAATGTTGGCTGAGATCCTGTTTCCAAAAATTATGCCTCAGAAGTCTGATGATCCCTTTTGTGCAGCAGGATCTCAGCTAATGATTCTAAATCAGTTAATTAGGAATTAGCTGCTCAAAGCCCTGGAATTGAATGGACAAATTTCTCCATTTCAATTTCTTCCATATTCAGTTTTTTAAAAGCTCACCCCCCCCCCAAGAAAAAAAAAATTCTGAATAGGAAGAAATCTATTATTCTTGACACATAAGCCGAGGACATTTTTCCTCCATCCTTGCGGGTATCAACAGCTAACAGTAAACTTTTGTTGTTGAGTGATTTCAGCATTGACAGATTTCACTTTCTTAGTATCAAAGCTCACTGCAGATGGTGATTGCAGCCATGAAATAAAAAAGCGACTGATTCTTGGGAGACAAACTATGAGAAACCTGGGGAGCATAGTGAAAAGCAGAGACATCAAATTGCAAACAAAAATATGTCTAGTCAAAGCAATGGTATTCCGGTTGGAAATGTATGGTTGTGAGAGCTGGACCATTAGGAAAGCTGAGCGCAGAAGAATAGATGCCTTTGAGATGTGGTGTTGGAGGAGAGTCTTGAGAATCCCCTGGACAGCAAGGAGAACAAATAGGTCAATCTTAGAAGAAATCAACCCTGACTGCGCCTTAGAAGGCCAAATAGTAAAGATGAAGCTACAGTACTTTGGACATCAAATGAAAAGAGAAGACTCACTTGAGAAAGCCTTGATGCTTGGAAAGGTTGAGGGCAAAAGAAGAAGAGGGTGGCCAAAAATGAGATGGCTAGATGGTATTGTGGACACAATGAGCACAGAACTGAGCGAGTTGAGGAAGATGGTGGAGGACAGAAGAGCCTGGCGGACAGTGGTCCATTGGGTCGCAAAGGGTCGGAATCGACTGTGCGACTGAACAACAAAAACAAACCAAAATTGAGAACTAAGTTGTTACAGGTGAGATAGAGAATTTGGATGTGGAGAAGGAATGGAATGGAATAGAGTTTCCTCAAAGAAGCCCTGGCCTCAAGAGCTCAACAGTAACATTGTTGATTGTCACATGTTGTTGCAGCATTCATTTATCATTTCATAAAGTGGGAAAGTATGATTTTATGCCGCCAGCTGTCATTCTTCCCATAATCCATCTTTCACCATTGTATTGACAGCTTGTGGAGTGAGGGAATAAAGCTGTTACAACTGTTGATGAGGTGCAGAATCAACCCAGGGACAACCGGTTTCAGCTTCTAAGGTAGAAGCTTCCTTAAGCTGATTTCAGAATCAGTATCTTCTGGGTAGAAGAAACAACCTCTATAATTGCAATTCATTGGGGGGGGGGGGAAATCCTTCACTTGTCATGCTATTCATACTCTGGTGCCAGCTTTGGAGTTAAATAACATCATGTCCATCTGTGTTTAGTGTAAATTGGGTGAAAGAACTATCTGATATCAGGGCAACAGAAAACAGGCAACTTGCTCTCTATTATGCATTTCCCTCTTAGTTGTAGATGTGCTGTGGCTTCTGTTTACAATGGACCTTTTTAATTGTGACCTTATCTTGCTACTCTGGTCAGCCGAGAAACATATTAAAAGATTAATAGAATGCAGGGAGATAATCCTACTGAAAGTCACCAATAGTCAACTTTCATCAACCAGGAGAGGGCACTACACTACCACATTTGACACTAGGTATCCACCTCCTCTCCCAGTAGCACGGAAATCGTAAACAAGCATATTTTATTTAAAATGTTCATCTCTTTCAACAAAGTCTTACATTTGGCTTAAATAGTTTCTCCATTTTTGTCAGTATACAGTAGATTACTTCTCAAGTTGCACATGAAAACATATCTTTGAGCAATTTGCTAAATCTGGCTGATGATATTTACCAAACCAAAATTACTTACCTTTGCAGATCTGGTTATAGGTTCCACTTTACATTGCAAGGATGGAACAACAAACCAAAACCAAAGCATGCAGGCACGCACACACACAGAGAGGCAAAACTAGTGTTTTCTTTTAAATAATATCACTAAAAAGTAAGCCCAAATGGAATACACTGAGTAATTTATGAGTTATAAGGTTAACTCATCCTAAACCCCGATGCACTAGGAGAAGGCAAACTATGTTGCTTCAGATTCTAGAGATTCTGTCCACTTTAGTTATTTTCTAAAGTATGATTATTGATTTGGTACTCAGCACATCTTTCATCACTCACAGACATATCAATGATTCCTAGGTAGAATCCAAGCATTGACCAGTCCCAGAGCCAGTTAACCTCAGCAGGATCTTGAAAGCATTATCCAACATTGTTTATATTTTTTAGGCATAGGAGGGGTGGCTATATCCAACAAAAGCCTATAGCTGTATGACCCAAGAATGCTATGGCATGGCATGCCTTCTGCTGTGTGCCTCAGACACCTAGTAGAATAGTGTATCTGACTCTTTACCTGGAAAGTGGGCTTCTTGGAGTTCAAATGATTTCTAGCTTATGTATCCTTAGCTCTCTGCAGAATAATTCACAGATCCCACCATTTCCAAGACTATCTGTTGTAGAGAAGTGATTTCGGTTTCTTAGCATTTCACTATAGGCATTTTTTTGTCTTTTACTGGTTAAAGTTCAGCAAAGGAATTTTCTTCCTGTTTTTTCTTGGACCTTTTCAATCATAGGAGACTGCATAGTGCAACTTCGAATTGTTCAGGTGTCCTTCTCCCAGTTGTAATAATCTCTTAACCTTTTAAGAAAGGTTGAGAGACTATAACAAGATAAGGAATGCATGTTAGCAGAGAAATCAGCAAAAGGATAATACATCTGTTGCTTTGGTTTTGCACCGATTCTGTCGGTAAGGTTCTTTCTTCCAGGTACCAGGTTACTATACTATTTCTTCCTTCTCAACCTACTAATTACCAAATAAAAAGCCAACCTTGTCTCTACTACATTCTTACAAATGTGTAGATTGGCACAAGACATCTTTAGGATGTGATCTTTTACATGAATGGTAGGGAGGCTTTGCAGTTGTGTGTGAGAGAGAGTACATGAAAAAAATCATTCAGTCTGGAACAACAGAAATGTATCTATAATTAATAGTTAATTCAAGAAGCAAATGTTACTTATGGTCATGTGTGATGGGACATCCTGCACCATTAACAGAGCTAAAGTAACAGCAGCAGTTCCTTTCATCTTCTAAATAGATAGCACAGGTGAACAAGGTGCCTCTGGAGAGTGATACATCTACCTCAGGTTTCTGAAATGTGAACAGATTTAAAGGATGTATCCAAGAAGATGAATCTTCTAAATAGTGTGACAGATAGGCTTTGACCTGACCCTTGCCCTGGGGCTCTCTCTGTTCCTTATGAGCTTCCAAGATGGGCCAGCTCTGTGGAACTCCCCCAAGACTCTGAGTACAGGAGGTCTATCTGTCGTACTGCAAACCCCACAGCAACCTGGGGTTTACCTGTATTAATAGAGCCCAGCAAGTATTATGGAGAGTATTAACTTTTGTCTTATCCCCTCTTCCAAAGAACAGATGTTGTTGATGAATTAAAGAACTTTATTGTTCTTGAAGTGTATTGTAGAAATAACTGTTCATTCGTTGGTTCAGGATACATGAACACAGCAGAAAAAATACTAATCAAAAAGTACAGGTAGGGAAATCCACACTCAGCCTTCCCCAAGATATAAAAGGGAAACCTGACTAATCTAGGTAATCATGATGAAGCTTGGGTTGGAGTAAGGGCTCGATGTTGTAGAAAAACTTCCAATGGAAGGCGTGTTACCATATTATTATTTGTTTCTATCTGTTTTTAATGTTTTAAATTTTTTATGAATTTTTAATGTTTTATAATATTGTGTGTTTATAGACTACCCATTGCGGTAATGTATTTTGTAAGCCGCCCAGAGTCGGGTCTTCCCGAGTGGGGCGGGGTATTAAATGCGAACAAATAAATAAATAAATAAATAAATAAATAAATAAATAATGTTAGAGTCCTCCTCTCCCTTCTGAGGTGTAAGTCTCAGAAACCCCAAAGTTGAATCTTCCCAAAACCCATATGCCTAATAGAAAGACATGAGCTTGGCCCTCCTAATTAGCATACAGCCAATTAGAGCCCAGGGATTGTGTAAACAACCCTGGTTCCCCTAACAATTGTCTGGTGTTCCCAAGCTTGGGATGTTGGTGTAAACGGACATTCCAGACCTGGAGAAGAAGACATAACATGGGCCTGAAGCTCTGAGAAGCTTTTTCTAAGCCCACCTGCTTGATAAGGGCAGCAGAAAG
The DNA here is from genome assembly GCA_030440675.1 of Furcifer pardalis. Lineage (NCBI taxonomy): Eukaryota > Metazoa > Chordata > Lepidosauria > Squamata > Chamaeleonidae > Furcifer > Furcifer pardalis. The sequence continues at coordinate 25,509,403 of CP126899.1, read as the reverse complement.
AATTATGAGGCCTTTGCAAAGAAGAAAAGCTACATTCTAAGACAGTTTAAAAACCAAAGATACTCCATCTTGAATAACTTGTGACCCATTTTATCACAAAGAGTAAATTATTGAGTGGTTTTGCTGCCACCAGAAACATCAGAACCTACAATTTCCATGTTGAATGGGTGGTGGTGGTGTTGATCCCATTATTTGTAAACTGTTTACCACAGAAATCCTTCTCTGCTGTGTATCACCCAGACTTATATCAATAGATGGGCATGTTTACCCTTGAAGAGAAAATTGAGAGATGATATGCTGCTCTCTTCAAATAGCTGGAAAAAATGTCACACAGAAAATACAAGTTGTTTTTATGCTCCAGGGTGGGACCCTCACTAGTACTTTCAGGAATGGAGATTTTGATTAAACTGCAGAATTTCCTTAAGGTTAGCTGATTTACATTGGGATAGATAATTTCAACAGTTGGTTGGATCTTCTTTCTTGTAATTTTCTAAACAACGATTGGATGGTCATTTCTCACTAATGCTTAAGGTTTAAATTTTGTGTTTTGACAGAGATGACTGTTGGTATCTTCCAATTCGATGATTCTGGATGACAATCTAACTTTTGCTCACTCCTGCTCCAAACATTTATCCCAGATTAGGTTTCCTTTACACCAATGGGACTTATGTCTTAATTGATCTGCACAGAAATACTGTCTCCCATTCATACTTCAGAGAGGATCACCTCAGTTATTCCCTTTGGCAGCAAACATTCCCCATTTCCCACTACCCAGTCTGATGCCAGTAATAATATTATTAATAATCCCAGCCTTTGAAGCTCATCTCATCCCCATTAGCATTGTTTTAAATGAATTTGGACTACAGTATTTATTATGTTTGGAATGAATTGTATCTGCCTAAGCACAGTCACCCAGTATGAAATCATTCTTGCTTCCTGAAACATTTGTCTTTGTTTCTGCTCACTGTAATCAAATTATCAACCAGTGCTCAGATCTTATAAGGTACAATACACAATGCAACAGGGTAAAACAACCTCATTTGTTTGAATAACAAACAAATTAAAAGAGTATTGCAATTGGAATGAAAGCTAACATCAGTTGGAACATAAGTTGTTATTTTAGTACAATGAAAGAAAGGGGTAAGATGTCAGAAACCGATCACAAGCAAATTACGTCTGGAGCAAGCCTGGTTAAAGGCAGACCCTCTTAGCTTTGAAGCCATTCATTTACCTTGATGGAGGCATAATTGATCAGTTCAGTAATTGCTTCAAGAAGTGAACAGTTAAGAGTAATGAGCAAGCACATAACTGACGTCTCTTCACACAATTTGCAAGAGGTTTGTCCGCTGTTTCCTACCGATGAAACTCTACCAGATGTTCAGGTTAGAGTCAAAGTGGATGTTAACTACCACTTTGAGGCAAGGAACGGAAGAGCTCTAAAGATAAGCAGCCATGCAAAAGATGCATTTGGCTTCATGTTGATTTGGGGTTCAAGCCATGTGTGGAATGTATGCACGCACAAACACATACAGGTTTGGTACCTTAAAATAACTCATTTAGAACTGAGGCAAAACCCCACAGTGAATTCACATCTTCTACAAAATTATCAGCCAACACTAGGTAAAGGTAAAGGTCACCCTTGCCCGAAAGCCAGTCATATCCAACTCTAGGGTCGCATCCAGGTCCCTGACTGAGGTGGGTGTATCAGGCTGGAAGTTCGGTACCCATCCTTTTTTGTATCGGGGCCAAGTCCACTGTTGTGGTCTTGAGATATGGGGAGGTGGCAATCAAATTCATGGTCAGGTGGTCTTCATGCAGGTTCTAATCTTATGTTAAGCCTTTGCCTTAATCGATGCTGTTCTGGTTCATCTTTTTCTTCCTTTAGGCTTCTAGGTAAGTCAGCATCAGAATGTCATCATTTGGGGGGACACCTGGGTGTACTTGATGACACAACGTGTGGCCGATTCCCTCTTCGGTTTGCAGATGGCTCTTCTCCAATTTTGGATCCATTGGAATGGTATTCCCAGCATGCGATGGAGGGATGTGATCACTCAGATGGCATGCATAGCTAGTAGGCTTTTTTTGGGAGGGGGGGCAGCTCTTCTTATTTTACACATGGGTAGGGATGACTAGAGGGTCTCATCTGAGGCAGAGCTGTTGGAGGCATCTATGCACACGCTCACTTCTTTAGCTCAGGTTTGACCCAACACTTATGTATCCGGAGATTCTTGCTACCTTGCAGGATCATGGGGACAGTTTCTTTGGATACTCTGAAAGGTCCCATTTGTTAGTCAACAGCCACATTGGCGAGTTGTTGTCACTAGAGGTGGATACTATATTTGTCATGAAACCAGCCGGCCCCCTCTGCCTTGGACCTCTTTTACCAAAGCCCCAGAGGGCGAGCTGGCCGGCAATGCAGCTAGACAACCCTTAGCTGCTTCTCTTCTGCAAGGAGGTTTAATAGGTAGCGTGTTCAGAGGCTTGTGTGTGAATGCATTGCTTCTCTTACCCTTTAGTCCAGTGAAGAGACGTTATGGAAGCAAACGAAGGTTTATTGATCAGGTATATTGATCAGGTTCATAAAGCATAGGTCAATAGCATAAGACAGTCCAGCTAACAGAGTTACAGTCCACAGGTTCATTAGGTAACCATTTTAAAGAAGCAAAAAGGCATAGCCCCCAGGCAAAGATGTTAGCCCATAGACATTCAAAAACGAACTCCCTCTCCTCTCTCCAAAATGGAGATTCTCCAGTCAGGTGGGGTAACTTTGACCAATCAGGGAACTGAGAAAAACTTTCTCATAACAAAGGATTGTTGACACACGTGTACAGTGAGTGCTATAACATGTAGTCAAAACAGCTAGCCTAGAGATAAGAGTACAGGGAACACTGAATTGAAAACAATCTATCTCATGACATGTAGTCTGGTGAGACAGAGAGGAAAGGATTTTTGAGACCTAGCTAAAACTACAACCTCACCAAGTTTTGAGAATGATAGGAAATATGTCATTTCCTGACACCTGAGTGTACTTGGTGACACAACGTGCGGCCAATTCCCTCTTCGGTTTGCAGATGGCTCTTCTCCAATTTTGGATCCATTGGAATGGTATTCCCAGCATGCGATGGAGGGATGTGATCACTCAGATGGCATGCATAGCTAGTTTATTTTTATTTTATTTTGAGGGGGAGCTCTTCATATTTTACACATGGGTAGGGATGAGGCAGAGCTGTTGGAGGCATCTATTCACACACTCACTTCTTTAGCTCAGGTTTGACCCAACACTTATGTATCCGGAGATTCTTGCCAACTTGCAGGAACATGGGGACAGTTTCTTTGGATACTCTGAAAGGTCCCATTTGTTAGTCAACAGCCACATTGGCGAGCTGTTGTCACTAGGAGTGGATACTATATTTATCATTCTGCAATCTCACATGAGCAGCCAGTGATTTTCAGGCAGGATGATGACAGCCTTTCCATTTATGGAATGTACCTAAGGCCCTACCTAAGAGGGTCCAGGAAATAATCCTGGCCCCTCTTAGGTAGGGCCTTAGGTACATCCATAGTAAAGTGTGGGGGCCATGGAGGCCGTGGGTCTCTGCAGCTTCCAGACGTTGCAGGAGTATGATCTATATTGTCCCACGTGGGGTCCAAGGGGCTTTCAATGGGTAGTCCTCAGTTGACCTTCAGTCTTCCAGTGATGAGATGATGTGGTCATAGTAGTGGCTGCCTCTTCTAGGCTGTGTTTTGGCAGGAAGGCTTGCTACAGTGAGGGAGGGGAATTTGACCCAGCTGGTCACCATGTCATGAAAGGACTTTACTCACAAATAAGCCCTTTATGCTTCTGAGCTGCCACTCCCTGGTTGAGCAACCCAGAATTCTAGATTAGTGTAAATAAGGTAGTGTCAAGCCAAGCAATCACTCCAGGCCTCTTCAGGTATTTTAAAAGTATGTTGAAATCGAAGTAAGGTACAGAATAAAATTCATCAAAAGTTCAGAAAGCATATCAAATAAAGCAAGCTGCCTTTTTGAGGGAAAGCCCATTGCCCCCCCCCCCTTCTGCTAAAGCATCTACATTTTTGCAGTTCAAAGCGTAGCATCCAAGAGAGAGAGTCTGTCTCCTGGCCCTACCTTCAGGTTTTATCTCCTCCCTCAGGGTCCACCTCCCAACCATTCCACTAAAGGATTCCAACCAATGATCTTACAGCATGACATGTCCATCACACATTAGGCTCCATCCCTTTCCCTCACAAGGCCAGTATGTTTAAACATTCTAATCTCACCAAGGTATTTTCTAAAGCATCTCCCACACTTTGAAAACTCCATCTTGGATGGGCTAAAGCACCTTCCTGGGTCCATGGTCAAGCAGGGATGCTTCAGGGAACATTTTGTATCCATTTGTCACCCAGATCACACTATTGCAGGTCCCTGCCTAGCTGCCTTGGGGGAAGGGTCATTGTTTACTCAGTTTTTCTCCTGTTCTTCAATAAAGTGACCCTAGTTTAATCCAATGGATGTGTCTGACTCTTCATTAGGAGTGGCAGGGGGCAATGTATGTTCTCTCCAACTCTCCTCTTGCTCCCATGGAAACAAGATGACTAGCTTGACAGAATTTCATGCACTTGAACCCTTTTTACTGCACTGGTCATTGACAGCAATAAAGTTTGTTTGATTGATTGATTGATTGGATACTGAAACCAGGTTGTCAGGATCACATTTAGTACCTAAAACAGCAAATGACTCATGCTTTGATACCCACAGTCAGATCACTGATCCATAGAATCAAGTATTATTAATTCTGACTTGCAAGGGCATGAAAAGCCATCTCTGCACTGGACACCAGAAACAGCAAGGAATGAAGCTGTGTCCTTTTGTATGCATGAATTTGCTTTTCCATTGAGTAATAACTCTTCTGTAGATTAAAGAATCTCGAATCAATGCTCTCCTTCAGACTGTTTTTGGTTGGGTCCTCACATACAAAAACAAGATTCCTTTCTTCTTGTTCTTCACTGCCTTATCCATTCCAGATATTGGTTAATGTCATGGCAATAGTCTTCCTGTTCTTAACTCCTTGGAATGGTTCTTCCGAGGCAGAAGCGTAGCGTGCCTTGGCAGGGCCCCGTATAAAAATTTGTTTGGGGGCCCTTAGGAAGGGTAAAGATCTCTCACAAAAGAAAAAAAATGCATAAAATTAAAATAAATATTTATTCATCATAATTAAAATTTGGGAAGTTTTTATTAATTTTTGCTTACGCATGTTGGGGGCCCCCGTGGCCCGGGCCCCCCGTATAATTGATACGGCAGATACAGCGGTAGCTACGCCCCTGTTCTGAGGACATGCTGCACCAGTCTCCCAAGGTATCTTTCCTTACGGAGAAATTTGGACGATTCTATACTTTATGTTGTTCCTCAAGATATGGCCAAGGTATTGGACCATTCTTTGCTTAATGGTCTTAAAGAGTTCTTCTTTATCCATCCGGAGCATTACTTCTTCATTAGTCATATGATCAACCCATGATATCCTTAGTGGTCATCTGTAGATTCACATTTCAAAAGCTTCAACTTTCATGAAAAAGAAAAACACAGTTTCTCAGTGAAATGGACTCAGTGCCCTTCCTTCTCACTTATTTCTTTGAATCCTATCCCCACATTGGGAAAAATGACCTATGGTTGTGATGTCAGTAAGTTCTTATTCCATGATGTTTCACAGCTGAAAGTAAGGATTTTCAGAGTGACCTTGTGACATCATAGGAGTCACTTCATCAACAATAGGGGAAAAGGGGCGAGAGTGTGACAAACAATGTGGAGATATAATAAATTGAAAGTTTCATGAAACGGTATCAGCAAGGTTCTGTCTCAGATTCTTTTGGGTGAGATTTACAGACTGAAGTAAAAACTCTCAATTGGAAGGTAGTATAGAACAAAATTAAATCTGAACCTACTTCTGTATCCCTGAATGATCTGCAGTGTACCAAGGTCAATGTAAGGTCAATGGTATCACATTTTCTAAGATTTATGGGCCACAGCCTGAGACCTAGAGAAAGAATTCTAAAGCCTGAGTTTCTGAAATATGCAATTTTCTTCTTCTTCTTCTTCCTCTTGTGCCATATCCAATTCTGAATACTGGTGATCATCATGGCAATTAGCCATGAAGACTGCCCTGCGAATATAGTGCTGTAGTCTTTCATCTGCCTTCTGCATCACAGCATAACACCTATACCAGTGATCCAGTTCCATGAGTCACTTTCTGGTCCTGAACCCTTTTGGCATGCAAAGTCCTCTTCAGCACCAGGCCAGTATCGATGAAGCTGCTGTCCTCCATCAAGACGGATTCAAGTGGGATTTAATCCACTTGGGGACCATCACCCTTGCCTGTGGACTTCACCAAGTCTGCTAGTCCTCAGGGTTGTCAGGTTAGTTAACCACCACCTGAAGCTCAGCGCTGAGTCACTGGCAGCATGGTCTACTCTATTACCATAGCAGGATAACCTGGCCAGACTTTATATGCAACCTAGGAATCCTAAATAATTCTCAAAATGAGAGTAAGCAAAAGATGTATTTGGAATCTAGTAGCAGATCTTTGGATTACATTACAATAGCAAAAGATTCTGATGGGCAATTATTTACCTATAGCAGCAAAAACAATAAATAAATACAAATAAACTGCTCTTCCATTCCAAACTGTACTTGAAACAAAAAAATAGTTTAACTAAGAAGATGTCTTTGTGCAAAAGGAGCTGTTTTCAATTCCACTACTCCAAACAAAATCTTGTGATCATAATTCTAAAATTATGAACATGTCCCTATCATCAGGCTCTGACCTGATGGAAGTGGCATCTGATACCAAAATGATGCATCACTTCCTTATGAAAAAAAAGAAAGAAAAAAGAAAAAAGTCAATAACTATCTGACACTCAAACAGCCCTACAGTTAAGCAGTGGATGATGACTCCAGTTTTCAAAGGCAGTGAATCAGTTCCAGTTTCTAGTCTGAATTTTGAGAGAGCTGTCCAAGGTGATGAACCTATTTTGAATGCAAGGTTCAGTACCTTAGGGACCACCTATAAAATTTAAGACTAAATCTAGAATAGATTTGCTGCACTATCAAAGTCCACAGTCCCAGTGCCTTTTAAGTACAAAAAACAATGTCATCCCTTTCAGTAGGCTAATACATTCTGATATTCATGCTCATTATTACTGCTAAGAGCTCTTGTTAAAGAATTAAAGGCCTAGTGAGAAACCAGCCCCTCTGGTGCACCTTTGGAAGAAAAAGTGTCGACTTGTTTTAAGTGATAGTCACTCATTTAGATTGAGAAACGAAAATAAAAATTAAATATAAGTTAGTTTGCTTTTTTGTCTTCAGAGACAACCAGCAGCATCCAAGTGCCGGGGATTAGCTGTGGTTACAGAGTGGGGGAGCCATGGAAAAATATATGTGTATATGTCTGCCTTAAAAAGGATATGCGATTTTAAGACCTGTAGTTATTTTCTAGTCCAGATCAAATTCAAACCCAGTGAAGAAGTCCCAGCTTCCTATCAAAACTGACAAGTATCTTGATACCTTAAGGGATAATGAGTTTTATTTGGCATAACATAATTTAATGGCCCATAGCCCATTCTACTAACACACAGAAAGCGACTTCCCTAGAGAGATATTTCTACAAAATGGGTAGGATGGGAATATGAAATATATGGAAATGGAAAAATTCCAACGTGGTGATTGTCTGTTAGTGTTTGCTAAGGGTAAAAAATAGTCTTTGAAGGTGACAGAGGTTTTAATAATGGTTATTATGAAACATTTATAAATCATTTCCAGGTGACAAATATTTCAGAGACTAGGCAAGCAAATTCATACATCTACGATAAATAATATCTTTGTCTATGTCAAATGAACCATACTGTCAGTGACTAAATGCTGAGTGTCAGGCGGTGGTTAACTAACCTGACAACTCTGAGGACTAGCAGCCTTGAGTGTCTAAATCCACAGGGAAGGGTGATAGTCCCCAAGTGGATTAAATCCCACTTGAATCCATCTTGATGGAGGGCAACAGATTAATCAATTCTGGCCTAGGGCCAAAAGGGCTCAGGACCAAAAAAATGACTCACAGAACTGGATCCGTGATATGGGGGTCATACTGCGATGTAGAAGGCAGATGAAAGGCCATTGCATTATATTCTCAGAACAGTCTTCATGGCTGATCACCATTAAAATCACCAATATTTGGATTTGGATATAGCAGAACAAGAAGAAAATCAAATAGAATAGAAGAATACAGTTTGTCTGGATTTGTACCAGAGAATGAAAAGTGAATAAAAGTTAGAAAATGACAGGTATTGAAAATTGCCCACCAGTTGTCATACATCCGAGAACATTTGGGTTGCGAAGCAGGCAAATCTAGATAGATGTGTTTTGTGAGTATGTGGTGGTGTTTGTACAGTGTGCCACCTTATGTTGATACTTGTAGAGTCATCTGGCAGAGAAATTGCCCAGGGGATACCCAGGTATAGTTCTATTCTTGAGTATGTTCCTTCCAAGTTCAGTAAAGTGTTTGGAGAAATATATTCAAGCCATGGGAGATATACAGTAAAACCTCTTGATGTTTTCTTATTCAACCCTTTCCCTTGGAATCTGTTTTTGAAATGTAACTTCAGGAGGTGATTAGAAAGCCATTTAAAAGCTTATAATAAGAGACATACACTGTTAAACGTGAGCAAAGAAAGCCAATGTGCAGAGAATGCAAATGTTAAAATTGTGCAAATTGTGCTTTAATGTACATAATGTGAATTGTACAAAATGGAGATGACCACTGACTTGTTTGACATACTTTTAAGGATCTCAAGCTTCAAAAGGGTTGATAGCAGTTTTTTCATAATTAACTCAATCATTTTATGTTTATCATGTATGTATTCCTCATGTATGTATTCCTCATTGAAGTATTGCTTCAAGTCAAGACAACGTAAATTGGGTAGAATGAAAAAAATCAATATCCTTTAGATCTTTATTATTCTACTTCATTCCTTAGAACATACAGAATAATTGATTGGGGAACAGAGTGGATCTCAAGGAGGAGGTTGGGCGTGAAATATCACATGGAAATAGGCATTGAATGCTTTCGCTAGAACAGCATATTCCCCATAGTTTTGGGGCCATTATTTTCTCATCTAGTCCCAATCCTTGTTTTGTGGGGGTTAGTGAACAGAGAAACCAAATGTAGAAGGAGAAGGCAATATTTCTGCTTCAAATTTATTTTTAAGAACAGGGCCTGGCAAACAGACCATCATGCCATAAACATTTGGACTTTTATGTATTTCCCTGGCTTAGCCACGAGAATGCCTAAAGAAGTGATCTTGAATCACAAAAGCTCACAATGATTTTTGTGTGTTTAGTGACCCAATAAAGGTATCACCTTCTCCTTCTACATTTGTTTTGTGTATGGATCACACATTTGTTTACAGAACTACTGAGGATATCAGAAAAAAGCCACCTGAACTGCATGGACTTTTTAACATCAGGACAGCAGCACTACGATTTGAAGCACTAGGTAATGTTTTTAATTGACTTTGAAATGGCTACAATTGGAACACCTAGTGTGTGAACCAATTCCTCCCCCCCAGTTCCCTGATGGAGATCACTGGAATTGGCATTGCTTTAACCTGGCCAGCGTAGTTGGCTGCAGCCTCAATAGAGTATTTGGAGACAGCAATAAGCAGAGGCCTGGTTTCTTGTGTTTATCAAATGGTGGAAGGGTATCAAATGGACTGCCACTTCAAAATCATTTTTAAGAACAGAGCCTGGCAAATAGACCATCATGCCATGAAAATTTGGACTTTCATTGATAATTTCCCTGCCTTACCCACAAGAATGCCTGGAGAAGTGATCTTGAATGACAAAAGCTTGCAATGATTTTTTTTTGGTTTAGTGATCAATAAAGGTATTGTCTTCCCCGTCTCCTTTTGTTTTGTATATGGATCACACGGCTGACCTTGTTTGTTTATGAACAGTGAACGGACTAAAGGGGAAAAGGCTTGTGGAGAAAGCAGCAAATATAGGAAGGATTTGATATTACCTTCTGTACAGTCCTTCTTCTTCTTTGCTTCCTCTTTTACCCCATCGGGTATCAAAGTGTCTGTATGGTTACTCTTCTCAAAAGTGGCTACTTCTTGACTGACTGACTGATAATAATTCATTCTGCACACAGAACCAGTGCAGGATGTCTACTTTCTGGTACAGTTCTTTTTAATGTTAGGCAGGCTCAGCCCTTTCAGAGAACCAGTGTGGTGTAGTGGATGGCATAGAATAGTAGAGTTCAGAACACCTGAATTCTAATTCTCCCTTGGCCATAAAAATGTACCTGCAGTGTGTGTGGCAAAGGTTAACTAACTCTTGAACATCTCACATATCTCAGCAACACTAATAGAGTGATAGCAATTTAGAATTGATTTGACAACACACAAGGCAAGCATTCACCCACACAAAATTGCACCAGCAAAATGCCCTTTGCCAATCCTGACCTAGAGGAAGAAATCAGACCACCAGAAGGGGCCAATCAGGGTGTTTGGTCTGGGTCATGGTTAACATAAATACCTGTTGTTTTCTCCACAGCTTCATGAGTCTTCTTCAGGCTACACAGCGACCTTCCCACCCACCCTGAAGTGCATGATGAGATTTAGCTGGTCGCTTCAGGGCTGGACAGGAATTTTTGGCTCACATCTAGATTGGCCTGTGGTATGATGTTTTTTTTAACTGTCCCATTATGCATGGAAAGGGATTTGGTATTTGGCTAGGAGTGGGTTGCTTTAGGTCACCTTGGCAGCTAGTGCAGTCAATAGGGTCCCCGAAGGGCCCAGGGTTAGGCACTGGACTTCTTTTATACTGAACAAACTATCCCAAGATGGGGTTTACACCTGGGGACATGGGCTACCTCTTCCAGGCTGTGCATCAGCTGGATGGTTGGCAGCAGAAGGGAGGAGAGTCCAAAGAAGAGCTCGGCCCTCCAGACCTAGGGGAGACAGCCCCATGGTGGGGAGAGAATTTACCGGGACGGGCATGCCTGTACTGCTGCTCAAAGCCCATACCTTAAAGGGAAACACCACCTCAGCATTTTCCACTTCTGTTCCTCTCACCAGGCTTCGTTCCACTCCATGGGAGAAAGTTCAAATCACTTTGACAACTTCAGCAGCTTCTCCTGATGTGTTTTGGACTTTCTCCCATGGAACAGAGTGAAGCCTGGTGAGAGGAACAGAAGCAGAAAATGCTTTAAGGTATGGGCTTTGAGCAGTGGCACATGCGCACCTGTCCTGGTAAATTCTCTCCCAAGCACGGGCCAGGGGAGGGGTATATTGTTCAGAAGGACAATCCAGACTGCCCTGCAATGACTCCTATCAAAGATCCATTCGTTTGGAATAGTTGTTTGATTACAGAGTTATATTTTAAATAAAAGTGGCTCTAGTTTACAACCAACACTGGTGTCTGAGTCTTCATTGGAGTGGAGGGGCAATGGTGCAACCATAGTTCTTGAGATCCCTAGAAGAAGCAATGTGCCCAATTACTTTATCCATTATCAAATATGGCTTTTGCAACCTTTTTTCTAGTCCAAAACAATCCTTAAGTTACTGAAGCCTATTTGATATTTTTGAGTCCCCATGAGAACAGAGTCAATGTCAGCAAATGGCAAATGTAAGCAACAAATGACATTAGCCCAGTTATCGCTGATCAATAATCTGTTTACACTTTTTTGCATGGCCTTTCTAAGCTAGCTATTTAGATAGATTTCCTTCTTTTTGTCTCTCTGTTGTCCAGCTAAAATAAGGTAAAAAGGAGCACAATTCCACAGCAAGTAAGCTACTCAATTCGTAAATGAGATACAGTTCTTGTAACTAATCCTATTTATGGCTGTGCCTGGCATGGCATTTTCAATATTCAGCACCTTTCATGCATGGATCTTAAAGCATTTACAAGCATTAAGCAGAAAAAGCTCAGCCTCCTCGTGAGCCCTGCTAGAAATATTATCGAATTCAGAGCTATATATGCAGGTTGCATGGAGGTTCCCTGTACGGTATCCTCCATATTTCTTTTTTTCTTCACATATCTGAGTAGATTTGGAAAGTTACTGTGTATTTCCCCCTACTAGTCTTCAACTCTTTTATTTTTTGCACCATTATAACCTGCTCCACAGAGGAACTCAAGGGCTGAAAAGACAGAATAAGTCAGTAAAGGAACCTGGATGGTGGGTTTGTCAGTTTGCCCTCAAGGTTGAAAATGTACCAAAGAAACAGGCCTGTCTGCTTACTTTTTTATTTTTGAGGAAAGCTGCAGTGTATTTCCTAATGTTTTAAAAACCTCTACTTGCGGATGTTCTATTATGATGAAAGCATGACCCTCACAGTAGCAAAACGGCAGGTGTTTTTGGGACTGTTTCTTCAACAACTTTGGACAACGAATCCAAAGCATAGTCAGAAGAAAGGTGGAAAAGGAAGGAGAAACATACAGTTGTACCTCACTTAAAGAGCATAATTCGTTCCACAGGATTGCTCTTTAAGTGAGTTTGCTCTTTAAGCGAAACACCATTGTAAATGACCAGTTGGCGGTGGTGGGGGGATTGGGAACCCCGATTTATTTGTTAAGCTAGTTTTTGGTTGGTTTTATTTGTTAAGTGAAGTGAAGATTCAGAGAAAATTCTGCTCTTTAAGTAAGTTATTCTTTAAGCGAGGTGCTCTTTATACGAGGTTTGACTGTATACAGATTTGTAGCATGGTAGCAGTTTAAGACGGGGGTTGGAAAACATGTGGCATATAGCAATATGCAGAGTTTGCTGAAGTTCCTTTTTGTATTACACTTCCCAGAACCCTATCATCAATAGGCAGGTGGGCTGACGGATTTTAGGAACAGTAACTCAGAAAAGTAACCTTTCAAATCTTAACAAATTGGTGGGTGCAGCCAATCCTTAAACATCAGATATTGGCCATGGCTCTTGTGTCATCTCACCCCCAGCTCCCCCGGTGGCATAGTGGTTAAGACGCTGATCTGGAGATTGGAAGGTCATGTTTCGATACCCAAGAGGTGCACTTGGGGACATGAAAGGAGTCTAATTCAGGCCCCTAAAAATCCTTTCAAACCAGAGTAATCTCTCACATGAAATTATTATTACAGTACAGTAAAACCTCATATAACACTAAAACCTGGTTCCACAAGTCTTCGTGTTATATGATTTTTAGTGTTATCTGATCCTCTATGGGATCCATAGAGATACATTGTAACCACACAGGCTTTCGCGGTTGTTATCTGAAGCATCCCATAGGATCTTAATGTTATCTGATGCAATTCTTCCCCCCAGATTCCTTGATGTTATGCGATTTTAGTGTTATTCGATACTAATGTTATATGAGGTATTACTGTATAAGGAAAATTTTAAACCATTTAAAAGATAGGCAATTACAGTAATACCTCGGATAACGCTAAAACTTGGTTCCACAAGTCTTGGTGTTATCTGATTTTTAGTGTTATCCGATGCATGTTAAAATCCTATGGGATGTATCGGATAACGTTAACGCTCCATAGATATACATTGTAACTGCACAGGCGTTAGCAGTTGTTATCCAATACATCCCATAGGACCTTAACTTTATTCGATCCAATTCTCCTCCCCAGATTACTTAACGTTATGCGATTTTAGCGTTATCCGAGGTAAACGTTATCTAAGGTATTACTGTATCTTCATATCCACACCCTTTTCTGTGTTGTATTTTTCCCTCCATTGAAAAAAACATGAGTGCAAACCTAATTCTGATAGGTAGACGTGATTGCACTCAGAAGACAAAGAGCTTGCAAATACAACCTGAGAGTGACCAGCTTTACTCTTCCGCTTCTTTAGTTTTGTATAAAAGTGTATTCAGCTGATGTTTTCTGAAGCTGGGGCAAAATAGGAAAATAAATCTATGCTAACACTGAAAGCTGGATGCTATAGACAGGCAGATGTATGGGGCTGGCTCCTCCTGTGATAATCTCAAAGGGCACCTGAGAACTCTATCAACATTCTTTCATTCAACCATATAGCAATATGCAGTGGTTCATTTTTGCATAGAAAGATTGCTCAGTGTGAAATCCAGAAGGCATAAAGTATGTGTGTTTTATACCTCTGGTTTAATTTGAAGTAAATCCCTGGTAGATCCACACTAAAAACTTAATTTCAACATTAGAATACCACTGCCTGCTGAGCAGTCTACCTTTCAGTCTCCATGGGAATCACATGTGCTCGTTGCAGATTACCAGTAAACAGAAGTGTATAAACTACTAAAAATTGGATATGAACAGGCAAACTTTTATATAGGCATGAAACTGATTCCTGGCATGTTAGGCTGCCCTGGCTATACATTATGCTGATGTGACAGCAGGTAGACGGCTTGAGAATGTTCTTTATTATGATAAAAAGGCCAATGCAGAGACATTTGGCCAATTCAGTACTAAACTGAATAACTGAAAATTACCGTGTTCAGCTAGTTTGAATTTGGATGGCACAGGGCAGGCATAGAATGTTCTGATAATCTGCATTTTGAAGTACTGTACCTCCAAACAAAGGATATTACTACAATTTGCATGCAATATGGAAATGAACCACACAACTCATCTCTTCTTTTGCCTGCACAGGGGTGGCCAAACTACAGCCCGTGGGCCAGACCTGGACCATGGCACCAAGTCATCTGGCCTGAGCTGCCCTCACCGCTACCAGAAGTGAAGGTAAAATGCACCCGTGCATGTATAAATGCTGATGTAAATGCACCCACGCTTGTCGTAAATGCATTTACAACATCCACGGACACATTTTATGGGAGGGAGGAACCACATGACTGGCCCACTCAACCACATGAGCTGCATGAAGTGTGAAAAGTTTGGGAGCCCCCGGTCTAGTGTGTTGATGCAGAGAACACTGAAGTCTTGCCTTGTTTTCCCCATCAGCTTTTGGGCATTAAAAAAGGGAAATAAATTTGATCTGGAAATGAATGGAACAGTTTCAGTTTTAGCAGCAGAATATAACTTGTTTAACTTGCATGAACTACCCGTATTTGCCGCCGTATAAGATGACTGGGCGTATAAGACGACCCCCCAACATTTCCACTCAAAATATAGAGTTTGTTATATACTCGCCGTATAAGACTACCCCCTCTTCTGCACACCTTCCACACACCAAATAAAGAACATCAGATTTGATTTCAACATGTTAATTTATATTCAAATGCTTATGACATGCAGAAAAACTGTCACAAGGCTATATGTTATCAAACATGTACAGTAAACATAAAACAGTGCAAGTGGAAAGTGGTACTTATTTATCTACCGTATATACATGAATATAAGCTGACTCGAATATAACCCGAGGCACCTAATTTTGACCTTGAAATTCATGAAAATAGATTGACCCGAGTATAAGCCAAGAGTGGGAAATGTAGCAACTGCTAGTGAGTTTCAGTAATTAAAATACAGTAATATTAATTGTTTTATTGATTTTTTAGAACTGTAGTTGCACCACCCACCAGTGGGCCGGAAGGTAAAGTGGGTGGGCAGGTCAATTGCACTGAGGCAGGAAGTGTTGCTCTAGCCTAGCCTCTTGCTTCCCCTGCAAGCATGGCTTTTTCCTCCATTTTGGGCAGAGCAGAGAGATAAGGGCAAAAGGTACCAGTAAATGAAACCCTTTCTTTTTCCTCACCAGTTTGAAAGGGAGACACAATTGTAAT
Organism: Furcifer pardalis; assembly: GCA_030440675.1. Taxonomy (NCBI): domain Eukaryota; kingdom Metazoa; phylum Chordata; class Lepidosauria; order Squamata; family Chamaeleonidae; genus Furcifer; species Furcifer pardalis. Next base: position 25,493,678 of record CP126899.1, on the reverse strand, counting down.
GTAGAGCTTCTTTCTTCATCTGGATGGTATGTAGAATGAGGTGGGCGAGCATCAGGAGGCCACTATGGGCAGCTATGTCTATCCCAACTGAAGTGCACCCGGCATATAAGATGACCTCCCCAATTGGAGGCATGTTTTTCAGGGTGAAAAAGTCATCTTATACACCAGCAAATACGGTAGGCAATGCTAACAAATTTTTAAAACGAGACTTCCCTGAAGTAGTAAAAGGTATTTATCTATACTAACATATACTTACATCAGTTGTCACTTTGCAAATCGCCTTGGGGTTTTAAAAATTGGTTGTGGAGAAATTTAGATGGGCTTCATTTGCTTGCCTGATTTCTCAGCTGTGTACATTTGAAGGATTTGTGAGCCTAGAAGAAAGACTTTGTCGTAGCAGGAAATATGTAATCATCTTAATTTGTTATCTGACCCTTTTGAAATAGAGTTTGCTATTGGGACAGCAGAGCCATATTTCTTGGCTTCCGTGTCAGAAATTATTCTGGGCTGAAAGAATTTTTGCTATAGAAACTCCACTCAGGGGATGCCCAAATGAGACTCCTTTCATGTCTCCAACATCTTTCCCCTCCGAAGTAGTCCCTATTTATCTAGGGATTTTGAAATTTCTTGCTTTCGAACTGCTAAGCAGCTGAGACATAGGATGATGTTCCTTAATTAGTGGTGGGGTGAACAATTCAACAGTAGCTTGGGAATTCTGAGTGAGATAACCATAATATTTTATTAATTCTTGTTTTTTTTGTCCCCATTAAATAAGTTATTAATCATATTTTGCCAATTCTTTAATTCTATTGCAGTTAATGTTACTGGTAGCATTCCATATAAAAAAATATTTTAGGTAATATTTTCATTTTGCATATAGATATTCTTCCGAACCAAGATAGTCTTTATTTTAATAGCTTTCTATATTTCTCATTATCTCATATTTTAATCTATTATAATTAATTGCTTCCAAATCTTGTGAGTTCTTTGTGATGTTTATTCCTAAATATTTTATGGAGGTCTTTATTTACTTTTAATTTCTTCTATATCTTGAGTTCTATTATTAATTAGCATCACTTCTGTTTTATTCCAATTTATCCGGTTTAGAAGGGGTAAATAAATTGGTCTGTGGTGGAGATTGACCTGTAGCAATGTTAAAAGTTGCTGTATTACATCAAAAAGCGAGAGACAACATTGCACGTTTGTTACCTGAAAATATAACACATTACTAGAAGCATGTTATTTTGAAAGTCCAAGGTAAGGAACAAACAAAGCAGCCATTTCATGGTTTCAAATATAGTGCTTGCAGCCATTAATCAGACATCTAAGGATGTTAATTCCAAGTAGATTTGCACAGGACTAGCAGTGCATTAGGCAGGATTTGCAAAATTCCACCAGCACAGGCAGTTTGTGAAAAAAATTATCCCAAGGCTACTTTTGGTTTCTTCAATCTGTAAATGTTGATTTTCTGCTTCAACTCTTAGAATCCCCAGTGGAGCTTCAACAGCCTGGAAAAACTGCTCTTGGGCCTCAGTTTACAGTTAGTCCATGTTTTCTTATATATACACATACAGTAATACCTCGGATAACGTTTACCTTGGATAACGCTAAAATTGCATAACGTTAAGCAATCTGGGGAGGAGAATTGGATCGAATAACGTTATGGATGGATCGGATAACAACCACTAAAGCCTGTGCAGTTACAATGTATCTCTATGGAGCTTTAACGTTATCCGATCCATCCCATAGGTTTTTAAAATTCATCGGATATCACTAAAAATCGGATAACACCAAGACTTGTGGAACCAAGTCTTAGCGTTATCCGAGGTTTTACTGTATACATGTCTCTCATTCAGTAAGTAAAATATTTTATTCTCTCTCTCACACACACAAATACACACATATATATATATATACATGCCGTCATCAGCTGCAACTCGTATCCAAGAATGCATTTTTTCCTGAAGCAGGAAAAATGCCATTGGTGTGGATTTATTTAAGGTGGATCCCAGCTTGCCAAGAAGTGACCCACACACTATGATCACTGAGGCATCTCCGGTGGCACATATGATATGAGACATGCAGGATTTAACACCAGGACCGCAATGGACTGCTGCAGCCTTGAAGATATTGACAAGGAGTGTCTTCACAGCCAGTCCATTTGGCATAGACTCTTCCAGCTCTATGACCATTGGGAATCAGAGTTCCTCCTCTGATCATTTTGCTTTTGGGCCCAATATGATGGTTTCCAGTGGCCTTTCCTTCGCTGAGGGGACCATCACCCCACCTAAAGGGGTTTATCCACCCATAGCCATTGACTCCTTTAGGGAGTCAGGTTATTTACTCCTGCCCAACACTCGGTCTACTCCATTACCATAGCGAGATGTCAAGACAGACAGACTATATATGTGCAAACACATACAAACACACACACAGGTGTGTCCCCCCCAGCCCCCCCCACCTCAGTGACAGGTCTGAGGACAAATGGTTAGGAACTAGTGTCCCTAATTTCAGCCATCTGATAACATATATGTTATTACATATATGTTTATACCACCCATCAGGGAGTAGAGTCTCACTCGGGAAGTTTACAACATAAAAAAAAGAAAGAAAACAACCTTTAAAGCATGCATAATAAAATCCTCCCAATTTGAGCAGCATGCAAAAAATAATAATAAACAAAGGAAAAATCTCTACTCCCACAGAGAGTAAAGGCCCAAGAACTAATGATGCTAAAAATTAAGTGAACATAGGGAGGATCCTTTCTATACAACTGAGTCTTTAATTGCTTCTTGAATATTTTCAGAGAAGAGGCCTGACACAGTTTGGGAGAAAAACTATTCTGTAGCATAGGTACTGCCGCCAAAATTTCTTTTCCTATTTAGATTATGCTGATGTTGTGGAAATAGTGTAATCTGATGTACGCTTCAGTCTGAACTTTATGAAATGTCCATGGTGCTGAACTTCTTGCTCAAAAGAGGTTCAGCACCCTGAGTAGTAATGTTGAGATTCAAACTAAAACCAGATTAATCATCCATGTAATGTTAAAACTTTTAAATCCTACACAGTCCTCATAACAATATGTTCAACAATATGGCAATTTTCTTTCTTTTTTTAACATCAGCAGGATATGTGAGACTAAGTTGCTGTTAAAGGCAGCTTTAAACAGTTCAGTTTTCAGCAATTTCTTGAATATAAAGCAGGAAAGAGCCTGGTGTTATCTCCATTGGTAATCCATTCCAGAGACTAGTGGCCACCAATGAAAAGACCTGATTCTTTTTTCTTTTTTGCCTTGACTATCTCCTTTGGTATGGCTACTTCCAACAACATGGAAAGAGGGGCTGGTGAAATAGGTGGCTGTGTTCCTGGAGAAACACAAGTATTGTGGCCCTAAGACATAAGGCAGTGGTTCCCAACCTATAGCCCACAGGCGAAATCTGGCCCACAGAGCTCATTAATATGGCCTGTGGTGGCACCCCAGCACCTCCAGAAGCTCCCACCACCACCAGAAGTCCTAATACGTCAGTTACAGTGGCAGCAGTGGCAGTGGAAGTGGCAGCAATTGCACCATTTTTGTGGCTTCTTGCACAGCCTCTGCCACTTCCCATGGCAGCGGGAGGATTTTTGGAGCATTTTCACTCCATTTTGGGATATTTTTTGTTACTTCTCCACTGTGTTTTGGCAGCTAAACCATGGTGGTTGGGGACTTCTAGTGCTGGGCAGAGCTTACATCAGTGCCTGAGTTCACACCACAGAAACAGGAAGTGCCCAACCGCTGCAGTTTAGCTGCCCAAATGCAGCAGAGAAGAGGCAAAAAAAAAAATCCCAAAATGTAGAGAAAATGCTCCAAAAAGCCTTCTGCTGCCCTGGGAAGTGGCGGAGGCTATGCAAGAAGCTGCAAAAATGGCACAAGTGCCACCACTGAAAACGGAAGTAGTGGTAGCAACCATGTCTCCAGCCCCCACAGTTGAGTGTCTGGGGCAAGTCTGGCCTGTGGTGGGAAAACTTTCAGAACCCTTGTCATAAAGTTTTCAAGGATAGAACCAATGCCTTAAACTGACATAGAAACTGACAGTGAGCCAAAGAAGTGCACCAAGATGGATTTCTACTCATAGAAGGAACTAAGATGTTGCTAAAGCTTCCTACTGGAAGAGATTATGGCACTTACGAAAATATGAGACTTACTAGCAAGGCAGTAAGGCCAAGGGTAGATAAAATCAGCAGGAAAAGAGAAAGATTGAGCATGTAATGGATTCTTTCAATAAAGAAAGTTAGAGTTTGGCATTTTTAAGACCTGAGCAGGGCTGTTAATGACTGGACCTTCTGGATGGCATAAGTTCACGAGAGCACCATAGGTCAGAAGCAACTTGAGAGTACTTAAGAAGAGCAGAAGAATAATAGTATCTACTATATAAAATAATGCTGTGACTTTTTTACCCTTGCCATAGATAGAAAGGGACAGAGAACATTTTGATTTTTCTTCATTATTTTCCTTCATTTTTCTAGGGTCAACTCCAAGCTATTTCCATTCCTAGATGAAGTGATAACCTTCCTTCTTAGGATTCACGCAGCTGGGCTCAAGAATTGCAAAGTTATGAGGACTGTTACAATTCCTGCACAAAATAACTTCATCTTACTTAAGAATTACACAGAAAGCATATAAAAATTCAAGACACAAGGGTTATGACAGTTATTGTGTGGGATGACATCTCTTCTGTGCAAGAGTCAGCAGAAAGGGTGTGAAGCAACATGATCTGGCAGTTTATTGCACAGAAAAACAAAGTGGGGAGAAAGCAAGGGTCTAGATCTAATTTCTGTCAGAAACTAGGACATTTTGCTGTTGAAGTTAGAGGTTTCTTCAGAAAGTTTCAGCATAGTTAGACTTGGGGAAACCTCTAAGACTCATCGCTCTAAGGTAGCTTTCCAAACTCTCCCCTTTACTAACCTGATATGGAGGTGCCATAATGGCCCCCTTCTCATGCAGAAGTATGTGGTTTTTTTGTGTGGTAAAGGCAGAAACAGGCATCTCAAATATATGCCTCCTCAGTCAATCTTCTGAGCTGGCTGAAATGCTGTTACTCCTCCTCCTCAATTTTATCCACCATTTCACCTCAAAGACAGCACTAGGAAGAAGAGCTGCCGAACTCCACAGGGGAATCTTTGCTTCAGAAGTTGAACTAAGCATGAAGTTATTAGCAACTGTGATGGGTAGTGTTTGCCATTTCCTCTTTCTTCAGAAAGTTCTGTAGCCTGCTTTGTCATATGTTACCATCAAGTTCATTCTGCTCAATTAAAAAAACCAACCTCAAAATAAAAAAAAATTAATTCCAATCTTACTAACAAATACTCAGCAGATGTTGAATCAGTTCAACTTTTGATTTTTGTATTTTAATTTAATTTGAATTTTTTGCCACTCTGGGATTATGGTAGAATCTAATTTCTCAAAAGGAAAGGATATTAGAGACATTTTGTTTACTTCAAAGTTTTGTTTACTACTAGCTTGATGATATATTTTATGGATTTCTATTATTATTATTATTATTATTATTATTATTATTATTATTATTATTATTATTATTATTATTATTATTATTATTATTATTATTATTATTATTATTATCATCATCATCATCATCATCATCATCATCATCATCATCATCATCATCATCATTATTATTATTATTATTATTATTATTATTGATGATGATGATAAATTAATTTATTAATTTATTTTACTGTTTTTAAAAACTGTGTTAAATGCTTGATTATTTTCCATGTAGACCTAATGAATATTATTATTCCAAATAAATATATGGCTGGCTGGATAGCTCAGTCATTTAGGTTTATGGTTGCAGAGCAAGACATTGTGAGTTCAATTCCCAATATATTCCTGCTAATATAGCCAACAAGCTACACTATTCTAGGGTACCCCAAAAAGAAGGGAATGGTAAAACATTTCTGTATAGAAACCCCTAGAAAGAGTTGCTGTATATCAGAATTGACTTGCTGGCACATTATTGTAAATAAATATTATGGATTTCATGGGGAATGCAACCACGACTTTTCTCAGAGTGCCAAGGAGCTGGGGTGGGGGTTATAAACCTGCAGCTGCTATCACAGTAGAAAAGCAATTAACTTTAAAGCTGGCACCACCTTCTCTTATCAAGTGTCTATCTGCAAATGGACATTCACATGAACAGCGCAAGTTGGTGAGAAGACAGCTGATTACTTATATGGTGGTCATATCTTTGGCTTAGTACTTTTCCAGGCTGAAGGTAGTAAAGTCTTTTTAGTTACAGCATATTGATTTTTTCCGATCAAATTGCAGAGGCCATGAGGGTGAGGTGAGAGAAGGTCTCACGCTCTTAATGCCCTACTCAATAAAGATTAAAGTGAACAAAGTGAAAAAGCAAGACTAGCAAATCAAGGAAAATGACAGATAGTTACAGTATTTATTCACCAATTGAGGAGAATAGATTTTTTTTTTTACTGAAAGCTATAAAATTAAATAGAAAAAACCTGAAGGGTAAGGGTAAGCACTGACATTGCTGGACAGCTCTCAGCAGCTTTGCCTTAGCAATTTCCTGACAAGTCTTTCTGCATCTAGTGCAATTTGAAGATATCATGTTGACTTTTTTAATGTCAGGTTATTTCTGCTCCAGCTCTATTTTTAAGCATGTGCTTTGTCATGTTGCTAAACCCTTTTACGAATGGAAGGTTTTTCTTTTCATGGTTTAAAACAGGGGTTCTCAACCTTTTAAAGTCAGGGACCAGATAATGCTCCCTTGGACTGTTTGCGGGCCAGAGTGTTGTGCCCCCCCCTCCCCGATGCTGAGCTCAACATGGTTAGGGCCATCAATTGAAATTATGAAGGATGAAGACAAACCTCTGTATCTTACTTTTGACAAAATGGGAAAGAAGGTCAGTATTGCATTCATGTCCTGCTGATGACCTTCTGAAATAGAACAGACTGGCCACTGAATGAGCAGAATGTGGTATTATAGCACTTCTCAACCTTGGCATTATAGCGCTTCTCAATCTCAGGTGTTCTTGGACTTCAGTTACCAGACTCCCAAATCAGCACACCTTTTGACCAGGGCTTCTAGGAATTGAAGTCCAAGAACATCTGGGGCCCCACAGTTGAGAAACCATGTGGTATTGGTTCGTAGCTTAGAAGTAACTAATTTGATTTATTGTGTTAACATTATGATAGACAATTTTCTAAACCAGCCAATGACTCAGAAAAATAACATGTTGAAAGATAACTGGGCAGAACCACAGGACTCTCTACTGCCTGGCCAAGAACAACCATGGCCTGTGCAGAAAGCTTTAAATAGACTGTGTGCAGACGTAGGAAGATCAAGGGCTAATCTGAGAAATTGGAGTTTCCCTGTAGATGACAACCCGTGTGAATGCGGAGAGGTACAAACTATTTTCCATGTGATACAATGAACACGATGCCCCTCAATGTGCACTGAGGAGGACCTTATGTTGGCAAGAGGAAATGCTGTTGATGTGGCCTGAAATTGGGCAGATGTCATCTAGCCCCTTTTTAATTCTATTTTATTCTTAGATGTGTTAATTTTAGCTTTGTATGTTATTATATGCTGTTGGTGCATTTGACATGAGTAAAGAAAGTAACATGTTAGTATTATTTTTAAAAATGAGATGAAATCCTTCTGTTTGATATTTTAAATGATTATTTTAGTATTATAATATTCGATATAAAGTGTTATTTCCAAGCTTTGGGCTAGATGCATCACTGATTTGATGGCTTATGTTATGTTCTTACATATTTAATTGTTCTGCTTTTGAGACAGTATCAATTATATCAGCTACTCATGAAATGTAGGAAAGATGGAGATAAATTATACAGATAAAGGCTGGGCAGTAAGAAACAGGAGGACAAGATACTATGCTATACATTAATAAAAGCAGGGAGGGGGTCTATGTAAGCCTTGAAAAGTTCTCCCTTGGACATTTCTGCTTCCTTCCTGCCATTTTCCACAAAATAATTTTTATTTTATAACATGATGGTGTCTAAAAATATCCTCTTTCTTTTCACTGTTTATTACTGTTTAGGTTGCCTCAAAGCAGTATGAATGGAAAGTAATTACATTTTGCTGTAATCTGCCAGATTCTCAAATGGCAATTCAACTTCCTGAAGGTGAAGGCAAAGCTGGAAGGCAACTTGTGTGCTTGGAGGGGATCAAGCACTTCAGGGAGACCAAACCGAATCCCTCATTGTGCTTGCCATGGATCTGATAAATTCTTCATGCTTGTACACTCCAGTGAGTCTTGCTGGAATAGCCCAAAGGCTTACTTATTCGGTGCAGCATCCTGTTTCCCACAGTGACCAACCAGCTGTTTCTAGAAGACCTAAAATCCCTTGCTTTTTCACAGACTTGCATGGAGAAATGCACCACCTCTGAAGCTGAGGTTTCATAACAGCATTATTTGTGTTTTTAGGATGGCTGAGGACCAACTCAATAAACCAAAATGGCTGAGGGCCAGCTGAGCTTATGCTCGACCTACAGTATCTATAACCCTCTCAGGTTAGGATTTTTGGAAAACCTCTTAGGACCACATCCTACATTTTTGTTTCTACTTCATCTAGGTCAGGGGAACTCAAACTTTGGACTGCAGGCCAGATCCAGCCACCGGTGCCATTCTATCACCTCACCACCAGCCCTGTGCTGGGGAGAGAATTTACCAGGGCAGGTGGGCACTGCTCAAAACCCACACCTTGAAGGGAAACATCAACTCAGCAGCTTCAGGGGAAGCTGTTGAAGTTGCCGAAATGCTTTGGACTTTCTCTCATGGATTGGAACAAAGCCTGGTGAGAGGAACAGAAGTGGAAAATGCCAAGGTGGCATTTCCCTTTAAGGTATGGGTTTTGAGCAATGGCGCGCACACATCTGTCCCGGTAAATTCTCTCCTTACCATGGGACTGCTCAGTACTCCCGGAAGTGGAAGTAAAATGCACCCACACATGCGCAAAATGCTGCCGAAGATGACCCATGGCTGTCATAAATGCATTTATGGCAGCCACGGGTGCATTTACGGCAGCATTAAGCGTATGTGTGGGCATGTTTTGCTTCCACTTCCAGTGGAACAATCTGACCAACCCGCTGAACCACATGACCGACTCATGGCCCAAAAACTTTGCACATCCCTGATTTAGGTCTATTTTAACTAAGCTGCTCACTTCTCTTTGTGCACCTGATTGAAACTTCTTTCTCTGGCCCATCTTAGCCAGCACAAGAGGAGTCTACTAGCCCAAAGGCAGTTATGTCAGCCCAAGAAGCCCCTTCCCATTTCAAACATAACATAGCAGAATTTTTTGAAGACTGTGAGCATAACATAGTTGGTGCATTTTTTAAGACTATGAACATAATGTAGCCACTGCATTTTTAAAAAAGTTAGGAGGGTATTGTTCAATGGATCTAAGTGGGCCGATTCTGCAGGAGGCAGCTTCATATACATATGTAATAAAACATTTATTGCCTAGCAATGAAGATGTCCCTATCAATTCTATAATACCAAAGTGAATAAATTGTAGGAGCTTCCTTTCATCATGCCATACTGTTTCTTGGTCCATCCGTAAATTTGAAGCGCAGTCCTTTATCTCTGCTGACATATTATTTCGTGAGGGGAAGTCATTAAGGAGTCTCTTGAGGGAAATATAGTCAAAATGTTTATCCCAAACATATGCACTCTTTATTTGTGAGGGAACATCTTTTTTAAAAAAAAAAATGCAAGGCTTGCTAAATCTGTCGCAAGCATATCTCAACTGCCTGAGCAACTGGTACTGTCCAGTCCCTAGTTACAGCAGTATGGCAAACAATATGTGCATCTATTTCTCATGCAATAGCTTAACATACGTCTGTCAAAGAAAGATGCCAGTACACCAGAGCTAGGGTAATTTAAATAAACAGCTGTCACTTTGTGCACGGCTGCCTTTGGTGAGTTTTGATGTATGGTGTTTTTTTTAAACAAAATGGGGGAGTGGTAGTAGAGGCAGAGAACTATAGCTGTCTCAACTTAGGTATAGGAAAGACAGCTAAATTAGTCTGCCTTTCTTTTCCCCCCAGAAACTTTAAAGCCATGAAAATTCAACCTTGTATCTCTGTTGTATATTTTAGCCGAACGGGTCTGGCCCAGAATATATTGAGCATAAAGGAAAGAACAGCTTATGCGCTATATAAAAAGTACAAATCAGGTTTTATTTTGAAGAAAGCAAATAGATCAAAGTTCAAGATCACAAATAGAAAAGGAACATTTTTTTATTTAGTAACAACACTCTCTGCTTCTTTGAATCTCTTTTAATCTGTAGGGGTTGGAGTAATTTTTGGTGGCAGTTTTAATTGTTTTTTAAATTGGTTTTTAAAATGTGACTGGTTTTATTTTCTGTGAGCCGCCCAGAGTCTTCAGAGTTGGGCGGCAATAGAAATCAGAAAAATACATAAATACATAAATAAATTTCCCCTTTCCCTAACTCAAAAGCAAGAAATTGCAAGTAGATAAATAGGGACAACTTCGGTGGGAAGGTAAACAGCCTTCCATGCACTCAGGTGTTGAGGCATGCCTGCCACATGACCATGGAAACATCTGCAAACGCAGACAGCGCTGGCTCTTTGGCTATGAAACAGAGATGAGCACTGAACCCTAGCATCAGATATGACTGGCTTTCGAACAAGGGTGGCCTTTACCTTTATCTATATTTTTCCTGGCCTAGCCAACTAACACATTAAGATTACATGTTTCTACTATTTACTCACACGCAAGCATAAGTACACTTCTTTCCCCTCTCCTGATACGCACATATGACACATAATAATAATGGCAGCTCTGCTTCTACATTCCAATATAACAAAACCCATTTTTAATCCTTTGTCCCAGAAGCAAAGCCTCCATTTCAATTCATCACAGAAAGGTATAAAGTGAAATGTGATCAAACCTTTACATCATACCCCTTACCCAAAATAGAAGTGTGCTCCATATGTAAGAACGAAAGGAGAGCTAGTACTTTTAAAAATGAGGGTCACTAAATGTTGCAAAAATGATGCATAAGTGGTGTGAGGTTTCAGCTTTCTCGGAACAGTTCATCGGGTAAGATGATATAAAAATCAGAAATGGGAGAAAAAACAAGATAAATAAACCCAATGTATTAGATACTGTGTGTTGGTAAGTGCAGGAGAGAGACTAGCTTGGTACACAAAAGAAATAGCACAATATTAGTTTGTAAATTTCAGGGTAAAGGCAAAGGAAAAGATAAAGTTTGCCTTTGCTGATTCTAGGGTTCAGTGCTCATCTCTGTTTATAGCCACAATTGGTCATTATCTGCATCTGCAGACATTTCCATGGACACATGGCAAGCATGCCTCAACATGGAACACTGCTTACCTTCCCACAGAAGTGTTCCCTGTTTATCTACTTGCAATTTCTTTCTTTCGAACTGCTAGGTTGGCAGGAGCTGGGACAAAGACAGGACTCATTCCATCCTGCAGTACCCAGGTATTGAACTGCTGATCACTTGTGCCATTACTTCCAAAGTATCACCATTGAGCTTCTGAAGCACTGCCCTTTAGATCTTGGTTTCTCATTTAAGATACAGTAAAACCTTGCATAAAAAGCACCTCGCTTAGAGAGTAACTTGCTTAAAGAGAAGAACTTTCTCTGAATGGTCACCTCACTTAGCAATTAAAACCAACCAAAAATTCGCTTAACAACTACATAAGGTTTTGCAATCCCCCTCTCCAGAAGTCACAATTGGTCACTTACAATGGTATTTCACAATGGTGTTTCGCTTAAAGAGCAATCCCGTGGAACACATTATGTTCTTTAAGCGAGGTACCACTGTACATTCTTTCTATTTCTATACCTATCTTATACATCTTCCCAGGGATCTGGTGTTTGAAAGGATCCAATTTCACAGCAAAATGACTAGTTGTCCCAACAGGACCAAATCTATCCCCTTTCTCCAATTTTATTTATTGCAGGTACATTGTTGCCTGGTTGTACATTTTGTTTTCTTGGCACCTGGAAGTATTTGCTGTACATTGCCATCAGCGGATGCAGCAGTACTGGGGTAATTGGTATTGCCATAGAAATTGATTACATGTGATGTTGCTTGTAGTCCTAAAATGCTCCAGTCCCCTCTAAACAAAACTGCACCCTTCATTACCAACTCTACAGTTCCCCCCTTTTTTTGGGGGGGGCATTGTTATGGCAATGACAAGCCTCTTTGATTGGCAGGACGCCTGCTTGTCGTCTCCTTTAACTGCATGCATATTTTAAGTCTGCTTTCTTCACAGCTATTTATTTTATTTTATTTTGGCATGGTAACATTCTCCTCCTGCACCTGCTGTAAAATAGCAAAGGAAAATTGATGCTCTGATTTCAGAGCTCGCTGCCGCTTCTCTTTCCCCAGCCCAACCAGCTCTTTTCAAGTCATGCATGATTACAACCAAGGAGCCATGAAGCTTCTTTAGGCTGGCCCAATGGGATTGGAGACATTTGAAGGGAAAACAGAACAGAAGAATAATGCATTGACTCAAATGCTGTATCACAAACAAATTCTGACCTTCTGTCTCTTCCTCCAATTCTTTCCATACTTTGTGGAGCAAGGTTGCTGTCAACATTACAGTAATACCTCGGATAACGCTAAGACTTGGTTCCACAAGTCTTGGTGTTATCCGATTTTTAGTGTTATCCAATGCATGTTAAAATCCTATGGGATGGATCAGATAACGTTAAAGCTCCATAGAGATACATTGTAACCGCACAGGCTTTAGCGGTTGTTATCCGATCCATCCCATAGGACCTTAACGTTATTCGATCCAATTCTCCTCCCCAGATTACTTAACGTTATGTGATTTTAGCGTTATTGGAGGTAAACGTTATCTGAGGTATTACTGTATTGCTGAATGCAGGAGTAAGAGAAATTCGGCCCTTAACAATGGCTTAGTTTACAACTCCCACAATATTTTTAATTTAATTTCTATACTCTCTCTCCCCCAACGCAGGAGCGAAGGTAACCCACAGATGTGGTAATAGACAAGCCTCTTGAAGTGTATGTAAAACAGATGAAGGTTACAGAGTCAACATAAATAACAATAACAATTTACATGCTTGTTTTTAAGTAAAAAAAACAATAACCCCTTTCTTTGACTCTTCTGATTTTCAATAGAAACATCATCATCAACTTCTTCTTCTTCTCTGGTGTCCTTATCAAACCCTGGTCTTCCAAAATGAAACCACTTTCCTTGCGTAGTCATCACCCAGATGCAAGTCCTCCTCAGTTCATGTCTCTGGTAGCAATCGGCAGACCAGCTGGACTCTGTGTCTCTCCACATTCACACCATGAATTGTTGTCCACCAGCAGCCCCCACTTGAGCATGTTGGTCTTGCATTTAGGGACTCCAATCCTCAGCCTATTCGGGGTCCTCCAGATGACCTAGGGGAGACTGAGATCTTCAGCTGTATTCACTTTTAATGATGTTCCTTTCCCAATTAGCTCCTTCCTCCATCTTCTAATTTGGTTTTGCTCTTGTCTAGATGCACGCACCACTCAGGTCAGCTTTCAATATATATAAATATATACATTATAAAATATATTTAAAAGATCAGAATAAAATAATCCACTGATAACCAATAAAAAGGCACACACACACTTTACCAATAGTTCTCAATGTTTAGACTTGGTCAATGTCATTGTGCAAACAAAAAGCGATTAAGAAACCTGGGCAGGTTTTCATGTAATTTGTTTGTGGCCTATTAATCAAAGTAGCATTTTATTAAGGAGATTATGTTAACCTTACTTCCAATAAATTAACGCAACTGTTGTAGTTCATTTGTTTCCATAAATCTCTTGCTGCTATTGGAACACTGGAATTGGTTAAATTGATAATATTAGTTTTCACCTGTAAGTAAATTAAATTGAAGAAAAGAGTCTCAGGCAATTTTTCTTGATTTTCTTCCCCCAAGCATTAAAAAATCTTCCCATTGCCAAGGTTGGAAGGTATAAACATGAATGTTTTTTGCATTAAGAGTTGGAGTTACTATGAGAAAAATGCAGGTAGATCTAGGAAGCTACAATCATCTTGGAAGAAAAATAAAAGGATAAAACAACAACAGGGGGAAGTCTGGTGAGACCACAGTCTGTTATTGTTCTGGGGAATGTACATGGCCTTTAGGAGTGTTCATGTGTTGTGACAGAGTAGGACATGGGTGGAAGGAGAGGATAAACTAAGGCAAAAATATCAAGGAAATATCTGCAGCAGTGCCTGATCTGAACCACAAATGGTGGTCAATGCAGAAGTGTCAGATGAAAGACTTCAACAGTTTAGTCCAATATGATGTTAGTCTCAGGATGTAGACCAGGGGTTCCCAAAATGTTTATGCCATGGGCCTGACCATGTCCCTAGACAGCTGAGTGACCCAGGCCACGCACCCTGGAAGTGGAAGTAAATGTGCCCACTTCTGCATTTACGACAGCCATAAGCACATTTACTGCTGATGTAACTGTGTTTCCACATGGACAGGCATGTTTTATGGCTGTCGTAAACACTCCAGCTTCCACTTCTGGGTGCAGTAGCTGTGGGCCACATTAAATGATGCCGCGGGCCGGGTCCAGCCCATGGGCTGTAGATTGGAAACCCCTGGTTTATACTAAGCATTGCAATGTTTATATGTTCCATGTCTTGTTTTATATTTTCCTGTTTCCCATCATAAATCTGAGGGACTGCAGTGGTTTAAGTGGCTAAATCACTGACTGGGAGGCGGCAGGTCAGCAGTTCAATATCTGAATACTGGAGGATGGAATGAGCTTACGTCTTTGTCCCAGCTCCTGCCAACATAGCAGTTTGAAAGCAAGAAATTGCAAGTAGATAAATAGGGACCACTTTGGTGGGAAGGTAAACAGCGTTCCATGCACTCGAGTGTCTAGTCCTGCCTGCCATATGATCACGGAAACATCTGCTGAAGCGGACAGCTTCCGATATGAAACAGAGATGAGCACTGAACCCTAGAGTCAGGTATGACTGGCTTTTGAGCAAGGGTGATGTTTATCTTTATCTTTAAATCTGGATGAAGGAGAAATGGTTTATAGACACTCCAACAATGTGAGTAATGCAAAAACAGGGCTATAGAATCACAGAGAATAGAAATCCTAAGGATCTGACCTATTACTATGAGCTGAGGAAGACGTCAGTGAGACCTCCTTCCATTACACTGTCAGAGCTGATTAGTCCATAAGATTGCTATTGACATTATCAGTAATGTTACTTTGGTGCCACTGCAATGATGATCATTATACTGCAAAATAAACATACTCTCCTCTTGGTTTACTGTGGTGTAAGATGGTTAAGCTTCCTATTAAACTTTGTTGGAGCCCCAAGTTGTTTTATGCATTAGCTAATCAAGTATATGCTATTAGTAAGTACTTGCACAACAAGATGGCTAATTCAGTGTTGCGTCAATTAATTATGAAACTCTACTATTAGATCCACTTTTGACCACCATAATTAGATCCACTTTTGACCACTTTGACTAATAAAGTATTCCAGGGGCAACAATACCACCTTTAATGATATTTTAATAATTAAGAGTTCAGTTCAGCACATCACACAAAGCTTTGTAAGTTGATTCACAACAGTTTTACTACATTAAATGAATATTAGTCCAGAAATATTCTTCAAATGTTGAATTCACCCAACACTGAAGGAATTCAATATGTTACCCAGTAAACAAAATTAAAGTACAGTACCTTGTAACCTGTTTGGGGATAGAAGATGTCATATATTGATGAAATGAACTCTATCAGATATGCCTTTGTTTGAAATATTCACACAACTTTCATTTCTTCAGCTCAAACAAAGGCAATCTATTTTTCCTTGCCCTATTAATCTACAGTTGTGTTTTACAAAAATATCAAACCAAACCATTAAAATTTAAAATGTCCAGAGGGTATCACTTTGGTAAGCATTCACGTTTTAATGGGCATGATATTATTACACTAATAACATTTCGGTTGCTTGTATAGGTGAATTTTGAAGATGTTTAAAAGTTTAATGGCTTCATATCTGGAGACAGACAAGAGGTGCTATAAAGAAATTGTCCTTATGGTATTGGATTTATTAATATATACATCCAGCTGTAAGTCAAGAAACAAAAGCATTTAAACCAGCTGTACAAATGAAATGAAACACGCACAAAAACAATTTTCTTTAAGAACTGCACAAAAGCAGGAAAGTTGTTGAATATAAACACATTTAATGGGAAGTTTATGTTGTTACCGGCAAGTGGTCTGGAATATTAATGATATCAAAGGCATTTGCTGAGGGAAGCACCCTCAAAACTTGTCAGAAGTTTTGCTTTCAAGTGTGCAGTATTCCTATTCAAACAAAGGATCATATACCTCAGTTGTGTACAGACAGCCTCCTTCTACCAGGTCAAACTCATAAGAGTCCCTCATTATCTGTTTTAATTCTAAGAAGAAGTACGTCTCACTGAGTTCAAGGGAAGTTATTCTCAGGAGACCATTAGCCAGGGCAGTAGCAAAAGATGCCAATTTCTATCAGCAACCTTTCACACATGATATCTAATATCGAAAATACAAATACAAATACAAATGAAGAGATTAATAACATCAGCAAAACTATGGCCCACAGTTTTCTTGCCAGATCCCACCCTTGGACACTCTGGCCAGAACTTTGATTAACATAGTAAATAGCAGTACAGTAGAATGGTGGATTCAATGGAAATGGTGTGAGTCAACATTTCTTCAAGTTCCATAGGTTCAAATGAATCTACTCTACCTGTGACTTACTTCAGAATAGAACCAATTGAATCACTCAAAATTAAGGAGGAGGTGATGTTTTAAATCCCTGTTGTCAATGGGCCTCCTCTAGTTTAAAACTAAGAACAGGATTTTTGTCACTGGGCATGAAATGTTCCGAAAAGGCCATTAAAACCAAACAACAAGTGTTGGAATGGACATTTTTTGGTTTCTGTTTGGGGTTTATTGGAGGTGGGGGTGTTTGGATTTCATTGTAGGCCCCTCAAGCTCCAAAGTAAAAAATTGAACTTTTACAACTTTTAGAGGGCTCCCCTCCTAAATTTTTCCCATTGGAAGGGGCTCTAGGGTGACGTTGAAGTTGAAAAGCTGCCCCTGGTAATGGCATGCAGGCTCACAGACTGCATTATCAAAATGGTCATATTTCCCTAAGAATTTTCCTCCTCTAAGTTTTGCACCTGTGTGCATTCTGTGATATTTTAACGTCCCTCCTGTTAACTACCAACATTATATTTTAGCAAGATATGCCAGCAAAAATTGCTGTAATTAATTTAACAAGCTTTATGCAGAGATCCAACACAAAGAATAAGAGAAAAAATTGCAAGATTTAGACAGCCGAGTCATGTAATTACTGCTATACATGGCAACGTGGGCCAAATCTGTAGTAAAGATCAACAGTTTAGGGAATAATTTGCTATCAAAAGCAGATTGCTACTATCGTGATTTGTAAACATGGTTTAAGCTGTTGATAAGATTAAGTCTGTCAAGCAAAGGAAATTGAAGTTACTGAGAATAAAGAAAAGGAAAAGAAGAGGGGGAAAAAAGATTCCCAAGATAGTTCTAGCATCCAAAGAGAAAATGATATGCCAAAGTCTCTGAGTTTTCTTGCCATTTGTGACACATGCTGCCATCCAGAAATGACTTATGGGAGAACCTTCAACTAAATCGGAGTAGATAGTGTCATTCAAACTTTGTCTCCCCAAGGTATTAATGTATGGTAGCATCAAGATCATTCTGAATGTGAGGAAAATTTACAATCAACTAAAATATCATAGCAAAGAAGAGAGAAAGAAGAGATTCCGGTCTTCACAATGCTGGAAAACTGCAAGTCCTTGTTACGATCATAAAGGGAGGCCTAATTTCAATTTACTATAAATGTGCAACTTTAAAGAGAAAGATATTATTTTGGATTTTCATCAAAACATATTTTAACCAAATAGGGACAATTCAAATTAGAGAAATTAACTCAACTTCCCATCCCTGATTAGGGCGGGGTAATAAATCTAAATAAATAATAATAAACACAAGGGAACAAAGTGGCTTGTTGCTGTTATGTGTTGACAAGCCATTTCTAACTTTTGGCAACTGTATGAATGAGAGGTCTTTAAAACATCCTATCCTCAACAACTTTGGAAACTGAGTTCTTGCAGAATTCTTGCCTGTTGCTTCCCTCACGTAGTCAATCCCTCTCATGTTTGGTCAGTTCTGTTTCTTACTGCCTTCCACCTTTCCTAGCATTATATATTCCAGCAAATCTTACCTTCCCATGATGTGCCCGAAGTAGATAGCTTCAATTTTATTATTTTTGCCTCCAGATACAGTTCAGTCTTTAATTGCTCTAGGATCCACATGTTCATCATTCTGGTAGTCCAAGAGATCCTCAGAGCACTCCTCCAGCTCCATATTTCAAATGAATTACCCGTAACTATTTTTACTGTCGACATTCTTAACTGTCCGGCTTTCACATCTATACATGGTGTGAGTGAGGTTAGTCTTGTCTCTAGTGACACATGCTTACACTCAATGATCTTGTCTAATTCCTTCATTGCTACCCTTCTGCGTCTTGGATTTTTCCCTGAATTTTTTCAGCTGCAATCCCAATTTGGATTGATGATTGAACCAAGGTACCTGAAATCTTTTAATTTTTTGAAATGGTAGCTGGTTAGTCTGTGTTTCAAGAATATCAGAGAGTAAACAAAACAAAAAGTTAAAAAAATGGAACTTTAAAGACTAAACTGCTGTATTTTAATGTTAGCTTTGTGGATCAAGTCTACTTCATCAGACTTAAGAGTGAGATTTCATGACATCAGTCTATACACATCAGGCACAGAGGTACAGAATGATTGGCACAGGCTTCCTCAAGCTTCACCCTCCAGCTGTTTTTGGACTTCAATTTCCACCAGCCCTGATCAGCAGGTGTACTAATTTGGATTTCTGGTAATTGAAGTCCATGAACAGCTGGAGGGCCAAGTTTGAGGAAGCCTGGATTAGCCTAACAGATAAGTATACACATCCAGTGGTGGGATTCAGCAGATTCACCCCAGTTCGCCAGAAATTCTGGCTGACCCCACCTATCCAAGATTTGAAATAACTCAGGGCTTTCTACCTGACCATGCCCACCATACCATGGCCACAGAGTAGGTAGTATTTTTTTATAATCCCACAACTGTACAATTTGTTTTTAACAATGGGCAATATTCAATATTCAAAAGGGTGAAGCTCCACAACTAATCCAAATAACAGTTATTACCAGTTGTAAATAGCCACATTAAATTAATGGTGTTTCTTCCTCTAATTTGCATTCCTTTTTCATCTGGTATACATTCAAAATATTGTGTGTCTGCTAAGAGCTATAAAGACACACTGGACTTTTAGGTTTCCAAGGTATAGTTGTACCTCGCTTAAAGAGCATAATGCGTTCCACAGGATTGCTCTTTAAGCGAGTTTGCTCTTTAAGTGAAACACCATTGTTTTGTTTATAAATTTTATTTATAAATTTTCAATAAAAAAATGACACAATAAAAAAACAAACATACAATACAAAAAAAATCACAAGAATACTACACTTGATATGCATTGAATACAAAGAATAAAAATATTATAACACATTTTTCAACTTTTATGTCACCTCTCTTGAACCAATAATTCTAATATTTCTATTATCACTACAATATGCATTCTTCATTACTTACATTCTTACATTTCTTACATTCACCTCTGTGTTATATACAATGTCCAGGAGGGTTATATCCTTTTACATTTTCCAAAAGTTAACTTGTTCTGGTACAGGGCTGACTCCCTTATTTCCAACAATCACATATTCCACAAATTTCCTCCAGATTCCCCAAAATCCATTTACTTGAACTATGCCTTTCTTAACATTTAATTCCCATGTCAGTTTGTCATTAAGAGCTAATTCCCACATTTCCTTGTACCAATCTTGTATCTTCAATGTCACATTACTCTTCCAATTTTTTGCTATACATTGTCTTGCTGCGGACAGCATCACAGCCATCAGCTCTTTACCATCTTTACTTATCTTATATTTATCCACATTTGTTATTAATGCCGTATCTGGTCCCAATTCTAACCGCATATCCATTATATTTTCCATTTCTTTTCCAACCTTGCCCCAAAATTCTGATACCACATTACAATTCCACCACATATGTACATATGTCCCAGTTGAATGCTTACATCTCCAGCATTTGTTGCTTATTTCCTTATTTATTTGATGCAGTCTAATTGGGGTCAGATACCATCTCCAAAGCATCTTGAAGTTATGTTCCTTTACTCTTACAGACATAGTTCTCATTATTCTTTTTTTCCATTGTCTATGCCAATTCTTTTCCGTAATTGTCTTATTCAGATCTTGTTCCCAAATATTCTTTAAAACTTCCTGAGTTTTCCCTTGTTTGTTCATTATCTTATAAATTTTGCTAACTATCCCTTTAATTCCCATGTTTCCTTTTCTTATTTCAACCAGAAGTTTTTCAAAAGTTGTAAGTTGTCTGTCTAGACTATTATAAGATAAGACTCTCTTATTCCAATTATTTATCTGGAGAATCTGAAACCAATTTAATTTCAATTGTGAAAAAAGTGCCTTTCTTTTCTCTAAATCGCTACAAATCTTCAACCAATCTTTTAACAGTGAAACCCCATTTTCTAATAAAATTGCCTTAAAAACTCTATCTAATTTAATTGGGAAGTTATTAAAATCTTCTAATTCTACAGTTGGCGAAATCCCTGGAGTAAAATCTTCTCTTACTCCATTCCATTCTTCTATAGTTGTTTTTATCATCCTATTCTGTGTCCCTTTATATTTTTTACTATCAATTTTACTTAAAAATATAGCTTTACCCACTTGTGAAAAATCCCTCTTTTCAATTTTTTCCCATATCGATTCTTCCCTCATCAAAATTTTTACAACATTTCTTACTTGAAAAGCTCTATAATAATTATGTATGCTTGGAATTCCCAGTCCCCCTTCTTTTTGAGATATGTACCACAATTGTTTAGATATTCTTGTTCTTCGTTTCCCGTTACAAAAATTATTTATGATTTTTTGATATTCTTCCAATTCTTTATTACTGTGTTTTATTGGTAAAACGTCGAATAAAAAGTTTAATTTAGGCAGTAACATCATTTTACTTAAGGCTATCCGGCCGAACCATGATAAGTTTAGTTTATTGTATTGTGTGATTTTACCTTCAATGTCTTTCTTTAGTTTTAGATAATTTAGCTTTTTAAGGTCCCCAGTTTTGCTTGAAATCATTATTCCCAAATATTTTAAATTGGGTTTAACTTGTATCTTATATTTTTCTTCAATATTTTCTCACTCCTCTTTTTCCCCGTTACAATATATCATTTCTGATTTTTCCCAGTTTACTCTCAAACCAGTTGTTTCTTCAAACATTTGTAAGTGCAAATATATTCTTTCTAATGCCTTATTTGGTTGCTTTACAATTATAAGTGTATCATCTGCATATAAATTTATTTTATTATCCTCTATTCCACTTATTTCTTCATCTTGACGTATATCATTGGCTAAAAACTCCATTGCCATTATGAACAAAACTGGGGACAGAGGGCACCCCTGGCGGGTGCCTGCTTCCAATTTTATATCCTCTGTATATATATCATTAACTTTAACTTTAGCTATTCCTTGTTGATATAATTTTGTAATTACACTCTGAAATTTGTTACCAAATCCATATAGACCGATCATTCCATGAATTGTTTCCCATTGTAAAGAGTCAAATGCTTTAAATATATCAAGAGATAAAAATCCTATCTTCTCTTTTTTCCTTTCTGCAGAATCCAACAGATCCAATACTCTCCTTACCAGGTCCGACATATATCTATTTTTCACAAATCCTGCTTGATCTTTATTTATATATTCATTTATAAAACTACTCAAACGCTTAGTCAATATTGTAGTAAAATTTTTTGCATCTTGATTAATTAATGAGATTGGCCTGTATGATTCAACTTTCTCCAAATCTTTTCCTGGTTTGGGAATTAAAGTAATGGTCGATCTATTCCATGAGTCTGGAATTGATTCCCCTTCCAATATTTTATTAAATAGTTTACATAACTTTGGAACTATTACTTCCTTAAATTCCTTATAAAATTCGGCCGGTAACCCGTCTTCTCCTGGTGCCTTATCTGCTTTTAATTTTCTGATAACTTCCCAAATTTCATTTTGTGTTATTTCCTCCTCCATTTTTATTCTATGCTCTTCTGATATCTTATTTATTTGTTGTTTATCAAAATATTCCTTAAGTTTTGCTATGGTTACATCCTTTTTTGAATAAAGATCTCGATAAAAACTTTCAACAATTTTGACCTTCTCTATACTTTTATTACACCTTTTCCCTTTTTTGTCTATCAATGCACCAATCTGACTCTTAATCTTCTTTTCTTTGGCTGCTCTTGCTAACAATTTCAAGTTTTTATTACCAAATTCAAAATATTCTCTTTTTAGAAAGATTAAATCTTTCTTAACTTTTTCCATATCTTTTCCTTCTAATTCCTTTCTTATTTTTTGAATTTTTCCAAATGTATCTTGGCTTTTAGTCCTTGCATGCTCCAATTGTAATTCTTTTAGTTGTTTTTCCAGTTCCTGATATCTGCTCCTATTTTGTTTATTTCTCGTACTTGTAATTTTTATAGATTCGCCTCTAAAAACTGCTTTCATGGTATCCCACACTGTACTATAACTAACCTCGTTGTTGTCATTCCATTTCCAATTTTCTTCCCATTTTTCTATTATATAATTCTTAATAGCTTGCTCCTTAAAATTTTTTGAGTTATATCTCCAATTATATATTTTCCTTCCTGGGCCTTCTAATTTTATGTCCATTAGTATTTTTGCATGGTCTGATTCTTTAATTGTTCCTATCTCTATATCTTCCGTCATTCTGTTCAGACTTTCTGTAACAAAAATATAATCTATCCTAGAATACATATTATGCACTTGGGAGAAATATGTATATGCTCTTTCCCCACCCTTAATTTCTCTCCATACGTCCTTTAAACCAATTGTGTTAATCCAATTGTCCAGTACATTCTTCTTGGTCTTTCTTTTGTCTCCTGTAGTGTCCATATCTGATCTTATTAAATTAAAGTCCCCCGCTATTATCATATTCAGACTACCTTCTTTACTAATAATTTTTTGCATTTTATCTAAAAATTGTTCCTGATTGTCATTTGGTGCATAAATATTAACAAGTGTCAATTTCTCATCGTCTATATTTCCTTTAATTATTAAATACCTCCCTTCTGGATCTGAGATGCTTTGTGTCATATTGTATCCAGTTTTATCAGAGATCATTATCGCTACTCCTCTAGATTTGGATGTCCCATATGCCATTTCATAAATTTGCATTCCTTTTAAAACTAATTTATTTGCTTCCGCTGATTTTTGATGGGTTTCCTGTAAAAAAATGATATCTGGTTTATCTTTTTAAAGCCCTAATTGTAGTTTCTTTCTTTTCAATACACTGCCTGTACCCTTTACATTCCATGATACTACTTTAATGTTTTTGATCATCTATAGTTAAACAGTTTCAGCGTGTAGAAACCTTCCCTAGACGTGCAATCCACCACCCTACATTGAACAACCAAAAAAAAACCCCTAAATACCTACCTCTAACTAAACTAAACAACTTACCTATTCTAATGGAATCGTTGAACCTCCCCACTCTTCTCTTCAGAGTTACGCCTTCGTCTTCCAAAGAGGGGAGGTGGGGACATGAAAAGAATGGCATGATCTATTTACAGTCCCTATAGTTGCCCACCCAGCTCCACCTATCTCTCTCACTCTTTTTTTTCTTTTTCTATAAAAGCAGAAGGAAACAAAAGGCATAGAAAAAGGAAAAATAACATTCAAAAAATAGTAACTACTCACCTACCACTACCACACTCACGGAATCGTCAGTACCCCCTGTAGCTCCCTCTTCTTCTTCTTCTCCAGATCTATCTCTTTTTATAGCTCCAGATTCTAACAAATCCTTTCTTAAAGACATCCATTCCGGCGTTCCCACCTTGACCAAGCCAATCTGACACATATACTCCAATACATCCATTTCTGAATTAACAACATGCATCTTTCTGTCATAATAAAAACATATTTGCTGTGGAAATCTCCAATTATAGGTAAGCCCTCTGGCTTTCAAAAGTTTTGTCACTGGCTTCATTTTGTATCTCCAAACACATTCTTCCGGGGCTATATCATTGTAGACTTCCACAGAGGTCCCATCTATTTCCAGAACGCCAGCACCAGCCTGTTTAATAAAAGCCATCACCCTGAGCTTATCACCCCAATTTGCAAATTTGACCAAAACATTTCTTTGAAAGCTCTTTCCTCTCTTTCCCCCCACCCTGAAAACACTGGCTATGTCTTCCGCGACAAAATCTTTTCCCATTTTAAGAGCGTTTAGCCAATCAACTATTCTTTCCTTCAGCTTGTCTGGCGTTCATTCTGGCATTTTACGGATCACAATATTTTGCTTTCGCAAACCTTCTTCCACCATATCTAATCTTTTTCCTTGTGAGCACACTTTGTAATCAATTTCTTTTGTTTTGGACTCCAATTCTTTCACATCAAGTTGTAATGTCTTTACATCCTTCCTCGTATTCTTCATCATGTTTTCCATCCTTTTTGAGTTGTCTTTAACTTCCCTTGACAAGTCATTAAGAATTGTGGCCAAATTTTGGAAATTAGTGACAGTTGCATCTCTGTCCCGCTTCGTCTGCTCGTTGTTGACTTGGATCTCTTTTTTCAATTCTTGGAAGTTCCCTGTCATTGACTTTTCCATCTGTTCAACTTTCTTCATAAATTTACCTATCTCTACATAAAAGTGCACGTTTTCTCCTGCTGAAGACTCGGCCATCGGTGGTGGTGTTTGTCCATCTCTTTGTTCTCTTTGTTCCCTCTGTTCCTTTTGCTCTCTTTGGTCCTTTGGCTCTTTCTTATCCTTTCTCGTTTCAGGTCTCTTTGGCTTAACAACTTCTTCCCCCTCTCCACCCTTACCCCCTTCCATGACTATGCTCAATTAATGTGCAAAATCAATATTTTTGGCTAAACAACTAAAACCAATTCCCTCCCTCTTCTT
Organism: Furcifer pardalis; assembly: GCA_030440675.1. Lineage (NCBI taxonomy): Eukaryota > Metazoa > Chordata > Lepidosauria > Squamata > Chamaeleonidae > Furcifer > Furcifer pardalis. The sequence continues at coordinate 25,468,481 of CP126899.1, read as the reverse complement.
CGCTCTCCCTCACTCCCCCCGTTTTTGAGTTTAAAAATAGCTTTTGAAATTCTCTAATTAATTTCAATTAATCAGCCAATTTCAAATTAATGTTGCACACCATCAAGAGCCAATCACATCAAATCTACAGTAATCAAAACTTAATAATCAATTAATTTTCAATAAATCAAATATTCATATATTCAAATTAATCGGTCTCAATAACATCAATCAATAAAATCTATCTCAATTCAATCAATTCCAATTATGATGTCAAAATCAATATCTGATACCCCTAATCGGTTTCAAATCAATAGTTTTCTATAAAAATAACTTTTTAATAAAAATCAGTTAATTTATATGTATGATCCAAATTAATTTCAAGAACATTCAATTTAATATCAATTTAATAATTTTTCTTAATTACTTAAAAATAACTTCCACAGCACAATTTATAATTGCTTTATTACCTTAGAAAGGGGGGAGGGATTTGAGAGGGGAAATCAAGGAGAAAGGAGTTTAACTTAAAAACTAAGGAGCAGTCTTTTTATAGATGAGAGAGGGAGGGTATGACACACAGTTACAATAAAGTTCACACAGTTACAATAAGACTCACAAAAGAAGAAAAAAGAAAAGAAAAAAAGCCTATAATTTATTAATTTATTTTATTAGGGATTAGTCTATATAACATATAAAGCCAGATATAAGAAACAGCAAGCTACTACGAAGTTATTAACTTAGAAAGAAAAAAGGAAAGCAAAAGAAGAAGAAAAAAAATTGAACAAATGGGGACTAGCCCCAAAAATATAAAATAAAAATTAAAAAGAAAGAAAAAAAAGAAACTTCTTCTGTTCTCTCTCTCTCTCCCCTCAAAAATTAAAAGATATCAAGAGAAAAGGAGATAAAAAAAGAGAGGAGGGAGGGAGGAGAGGGAGAGAAACACGAGAAAAAAGAAAAAAGAAAAAAAAAGAAAGTTCTACGTTGTTTGGTATAGTAATTAATCCAACTGCTTTTAATCTTTAAAAAGAAATTTCTCTTTCCCCTCCCTTCAAAAAAAAGGGGAGAGAATATGTTATTCTTTTAAAAACAGTGCTCTGTCCCAAAAATCCTCGTCTCACATGCAGTTTCGATTTCCTTGAGTTTCGTTTCTGTCCCTCACGCCGCCATTAATCCAGACCGTACTGCTTCTTTACCCCAAACAGCAAAAAGAGCGAGAAAAAAAGAAGACCCGAAAAAGTAATAAAGAAGAAAAAAAATGCCCCTGTTCTCCTCTGCAATCTATAGTCCTATAATATCCACTTTATTTAGAGAAAAGAAAAAAGAATGTCTCTTTAACAGCTCACTTTTCCTCCATGTGAGTTGCCGATCTCGTCACCCGCTGCTCAGCTCTTCAATTCACCGCTCACTCGTTAAGACAGCCAACTAACCACAGGTTCTCCGCACTTTCCGACTCAGATTTCATCACTCGGTACTGCGGGAGTTCCTCTGCTGATCTCTGGCTCCCAGACCGGCTCAACGGGACGAAACTGGCAGTCCGGAGCCTCTTTCGAGACCCTGGTCTACCCCTCTCCCGGAGCGCGATTCCCTCGAGTCCCGACCTCCTGCGGTGAGCGCGGGCGGCTCGTTTGGCTCCCCCCTGAACATCTTGCTTCAGTCAGTGCTTAGAGCTTTTTTTTTTTGCTTTATTTTAATTTAATCCCGTTGAAAATCTCATTGACCAGTGGAGCTAGGCGCAATGGCGACCGCTCTCTATGCCATCCTTAGCCACGCCCCCTGAAACACCATTGTAAGTGACCAATTGTGACTTCTGGGGGGGGGGATTGCAAACCCCGATTTATTTGTTAAGTGAGTTTTTGGTTGGTTTTATTTGTTAAGCGAAGCGAACATTCAGATAAAATTCTGCTCTTTAAGCGAGTTACTCTTTATGCGAGGTTTGACTGTATATGAATTATACAAAGAATGGCTTTATAAGTACTACTCATCAGTGAGTTTCTATGGCCAAGCAGGCTTTCAGACTCAGATTTCCTGAGTCATAGTGTATCACACTATCAACCACACTACATTGGGTAAACTCCGAGTAACAGGACCCAATAAAACATGTAAACAGTTGTACCTGGCTTAAAGAGCATAATTTGTTCCACAGGATTGCTATTTAAGTGAATTTGCTCTTTAAGTGAAACACCATTGTAAGTGACCAATTGTGGGGGGGATTGCGAACCCCGATTTATTTGTTAAGCGAGTTTTTGGTTGGTTTTATTTGTTAAGGGAAGCGAACATTCAGAGAAAATTCTGCTCTTTAAGCGCGGCGCTCTTTATGCGAGGTTTGACTGTAGTTAGAAGCCATGTGAGGGACCTCCAGAAGCTGAAATAGAAAGTTACTGTACCTTTTTTTTTTTTTTTTGCTGCTGGACACATCTGTGTCTAATTATGGAAATCAAAGGGGAATTGGGAGGGGACCTGAAATTAAAATAGTTTGTATCTGGAAGTGAAGGTGTGAAAATTTCCCGGTTTAATTTTAATTGATTTTTTAAAAGTTTTAAATTGCTACACAGATTAAGGCCGGTATATGCCTTTCCTTATCCAGGCTTATAAACTAGTTTTGCATATCAGAAGAAGATCACATCAGAACATTTGAGAAAGTCTTACAGAAGTCTCATTTTCCATTCAAAGCAGGTCTTGCATAGATAATTCTTCCTTTCCATTTCAAATTAATATTTCCAAAGCCTAAGCAACAATTGAGGAAGCATTTACCTTGGTTATGTCTTTTTGTGTTGTGATTTTACAAAAACAACTTAAATCAGAAAACAGAGTGGGAAAATGGAATATTTATTTGGAGTTTATTTTAAACAGAGAATAAGCTGCACTAAGCAGTGACCCCTTCTAATACCCATTTTATAAAAGTTCAGTGGACCTTAATAATAATTGTGTGTCATTGAGTCAGTTCTGAGCTATGGCAACCCTTTTTCAGGTTTTCAGAAAGTACTCAGAAGTGGTTTACTATTCTCTCCCCCCCCCCCAGGGGTTCCTTTGTTTGTGGAATTTGCTTAAGGCTACACTGGATGAGGGACTGCAGTGGCTCAAGTAGTTAAGATGCTGAACTCACTTACTGGAAAGGCAGAGTTCAATTCCCAGGTATTGCTTGGCAGAGTGAGCTCCTGTCTCTGTCCCAGCTCCTGCCAACCTAGCAGTTCGAAGATAAGAAATTGCAAGTAGATAAATAGGGTGGGAAGGTAAACATCATTCCATGCACTCACTCCAGTGTTGAGACATGTCTGCCACATGCCCACGGAAACAACTGCAGATGCAGACAGTGCTGGCTCTTTGACTATAAACAGAGAAGAGCACTGGACCCTAGAGTCAAATGCAACTGGCTTTTGAGCAAGGGCAACCTTTCTCTTTACCTTTACTTTACACTGGATGACTTTTCTGGGATTCACAGTAAGGAACAGCTTCTAGTTCCTTAGCCAGATACCAATAACACTGATCTATCCAGCAGTGAGGGACCTCAAAAGCAAAAAAAAAAAAAGAAGTTCCTGTAAGCCATGTACCAGGAAGAACCAAGATATTTTAAATAAGAAGCAATACAGTATAAAGCCAATTAGAACAAATAAGATTACAAATTTCCAGATTAGTCACAGCGTCAAACCATGAATACAAATAATGTGGTCTACTCTTAGTTGAGGAACAAATCAAGAAACTAGGCCAGACCAAAACAGCATACAGGTAAATCCTTGCAAAAAAGGCAGAGCAAGCACGAAACACTAGTTTGAAAGACTTTTCTTGGCAAACTTGTTTAAAGGGCTTTTACTGCTTTGCTACTGAATTTCAATCACTCAGTGTTAGAAGGAGACATAAATTGTGTTGTAGAGTCCATTAGTTTCATGATGTCCATTATATCACACCAAGTCTCATCCAAATGTGTCAAGGGAGAAAAACTGATTAATACGCCACAATTCCCCTATAGGAGAACCAAAGTGGCTCACAATTGATTACAACAATATTAAAAAAACACACAGTTAAAACATAGCAAGATATAATATTAAAACACAAATAACCTACAAGTTAAATAAATATTAAAACACACACAGTTAAACTATTACTTTAATAAATCTACTTCAGTTCAATTTGTTCAGCATCTCTTACTTACCCAATCAAGTTAAAAGTTTGGCTAAACAAGAAGGGCTCTGCCAGCCAGTGCAAGGTCCAGAAAGATGTGGCCCCAAAAATTGTCCAGGTTTGCACTTGTACAAATTGCCCAAAATCAGGCTAGCTGATACTAATGCTGATGCTGATGTATCATCAAGTTGATTCTGACTTATGGCTCCCTTTTCAGGGTTTTCCAGATAGAGAATACTCCAAAGTGATTTATCTTTCTCTTGTTTTGTATGTACCCTGAGATGGTGTAACTTGCCCTAGTCTGTACTGGCTGACTCTACTCATAGGAGGCACATTGAAGAATCAAACCTCCAAGCTATGACTCCACAGCCAGATTCCTAAACCTCTAAGCTATCTATCCCTTGTTTTAGAATATGAAGTACTAAAAGGATACTCTATATCTCACTATCATCTGAACATTAGGAATCTCTAAGACTTTTAAAAAGTCTTATCAAATGTTCTCATTGTATTGAGGTATGTTTATATTGACAAAAATGAGGGATTCAGTTTTGTTATCTCTTCCACATATCAACAATATCTTTCAACTTCCAGTTGCTGAGATCACGTTTAATGCAATAAGTTACATCTGCATTCAGTTCCCTATACAACCATTTGTTGTTCAGTCGCACAGTCGAGTCCGACCCTTTGCGACCCAATGGACCGTTGTCCACCAGGTACTCCTGTCCTCCACCATTCCCCTCAACTCGCTCAACTCTGTGCCCATTGTGTCCACAATACCATCTAGCCATCTCATTTTTGGCCGCCCCCTTCTTCTTTTGCCCTCGACCTTTCCAAGCATCAAGGCTTTCTCAAGTGAGTCTTCTCTTCTCATTTGATGTCCAAAGTACTTTAGCTTCATCTTTACTATTTGCCCTTCTAAGGAGCAGACAGGGTTGATTTCTTCTAAGATCGACCTATTTGTTCTCCTTGCTGTCCAGGGGACTCTTAAAACCTCCAACACCACATCTCAAAGGCATCTATTCTTCTGTGCTCAGCTTTCCTAATGGTCCAGCTCTCACAACCATACATCGCCACCAGGAATACCATTGCTCAATTGATTTGGGCCGGTTGATTCTCTCAATCTAACTCACTTCACAGGGTTGATGTAAGAATAAAATGGCAACAGGGACACTATATACACAACCCAGAGTGGGGTGGAGGTATCTAAAATTACTGAGGAATGTCACAGGAAACTAATTGGGGTACAAGAAGGTGCCTATAATTTCTATAGGCTAAACTGGGTGTCTATTTTTAGTGGTGGGAATTATACCTTCTCACCAATCATGCAGGGAGAGAGATGGAGGAGAATGTTGTTGCTTTCATATTTGACACGAGCAGAAGTCATTAATACCACCTACATGAACCTGAGCATAATCACACTCTAATATCTGAATTTCAAACTCCTTCCCTAGAGTTATTCACTTCAGTAATTATTCTGATCAGAAAGCATGTCTGAATTATAAAAAGTCACAACAAAAATAAGCCCATATTTTACCACAGACTATCCAATTCCTTCCCCATTTATTTCCTTCTCCCTTTTCTGCCCTTTTCTATCACATGTTTACCTCTCACAGTTGTATTGTTGAAAGTATGAGTGTCTGCATGATGTAGAAGCAGTCATATTTGTAAGTAAAGGTACCAGGCTGCCTAGATCAGGGATTCTCAACCTGCAAACCATGGGCCGAATGTGGCCCCCATCACCATTTCATGTGACCCTCCACTGTCTCCACCACACCAGGAAGTGCCATGTGGTGGAGAAAGGGCAAAATGGCCATCTGGCCCCCAAAGCTGTCTGAGGAAGCGTGACCGGGCCCTCAGCTTTAAAAGGTTGAGAACACCTAAAGCTTTCTTTTTCTTTGCTTCCTCTTTTACCACTTTGAGTGTCAAGGGAGATATAAGGTTCTCGCTCTGGCACCAATGTTATTTGGTGTTCTTGTAATATTTATTTGATACGATCCCTCCACCTTCCTCTGGGTCTGCTTCGTAGTCTTTGTCCATCTCCTCTTTCTGCATAAGCCTTGTAAGATATGGAATTGTAAGATATTCTCTCCAAATGGGCAAACCACTTTATTAATTTTAAAAAAAAAATCACATCCTTAAGCTTTCAAAATGTGCTTAAAAACTTTATACGAGGGAAAGTAGAAACAAAATTGCCTATAAACTCACTACATACAGTGAAAAGCAAATGTATATTTGGAAAATACAAAGAGTTGACAACAATGCATATTATGATACATACAGTTCGAGACCCGGGTAGTGCATGACGGATTGATTGCCCATCTCTGTCCCAGCTCTTGGGAACATGAAAGGAGCCTCATTTGGGCATTCCCTGAGTGAAGATTCTTCCGCAAAAATCCTTTCAATCCAGAGTAATTTCTGACAGAAATTATTATTATTATATGAAAAGAAATGTACAAAATTGTACCTATAAAATAGAGAGTACTTCTCCTTTACAAACAATATCTTTCTGAGTGGAACAAAGCTTTGAGAAATGTTGGCTTTCTCTGCCACCAATGTGTTACTGTCAGAAAATGTCATTTGTTCCCATTTATAATTCAGACCCCCCCCCCACCACTACAGAGCTGGCAAAAAGCAGAAGGTTCTAGTATATTGGAAGGACCAAAGCCTGTGGCAACATCAGCCACAATGCATTATTGAAAGCCTGTGACAGCAGTGGTGCAGACTAGAGAGCATGGGAGGTCAATCACTCTCCAGATTAGGGAAATATAAATGGAATGCCTTTTCAAGTGGTAATCGTTTTGTAGAACTTTTGTTAATGGGGGTGGAGGGGAGATTTGATAATGATGAAGCTGGAAGATCTTGCTGAGCAATTTATTTGGAGGAAAGTTGCATGTTCACCAGCCATTTAATTCTCTTTCCCTTCTTGTCTCCCCCTTTCCCCCCTTCTTATTTCTTTCACTCATGGAAAATGTTGCAGTGTTGAATACTTCCTTATTTGGAATTCTAGCCAGCTTTTCCAGGACAATCCATTCTATTAATCTATCCCCCCCCCCCCCGGTTACTATCTATTAAGCAGATGTCAGGTCAAAGTTGACATTACAAATGAATAAAGTTCAGATTAATTTAATTTCATTTACAAACAAATTTCAAATAAGCTTAACTCTTCCAGGATGTTATTTCCCGAAACTTGGTGATACTGTGTTTCCCTGCTCTTATTTTCTGTATAGTAAAGGTAAAGGTAAAGGTCACCCTTACTCAAAAGCTAGTTGTATCTGACTCTAGGGTTCAGTGCTCATCTCTGTTTCATAGTCGAAGAGCCAGTACTGTCTGCTTCTGCAGATGTATTCATGGTCATGTTCTGTATAGTCCAGGAGTTCTCAACTTTTATTAGCTGGGGGCCGTGCTACACTCCCTCAGACAATTTTGGGGACCAGATGGCCATTTTGCCCTTCATCCATCACATGGCACTTCCTGGTGTGGTGAAGGTGGCGGTGGGCCACATGAAATGGTGTCATGGACCTCATCTGGCCTGAGGAGCCCCAGGTTGAGAATCCCTGGTATAGTCCCTTACTAACTGAATGAGGAGAACAACAGAGAGCTGAACTCTGATAATTTTTTGCTATTAAAGGACCAGACACAGTTTAACACTCTCCATAGTATCATGGCTCTTCACTTTGAACAGGCAAAAATTCATCCAGAGCAGCTCTTGCAATACTCAGTAGGAAGACTAGCTTCTCCTATTTCAATTCATTTCTTTTGAAAAATTTTCCCCATTTCTCTTCTCTTCTTCTCATCCCTACCATCTCACGATCACATACTTCTGGACTGTGTGATTATCAATGGCATTTTAACAAGATAGAATTAATCATTACATGTTTCTGGGTCAGCTTCTTCAAAAGTGAGGACATGGTGAAGAATATAGCACATGGGGAAGGATCAGTCTGAGCAAAACTTTCTAGCCCAAGCCATGAAATTAAATGAACTCTGGCAATGGAGATATATGAATTTCCTCCACAGAAAAATAAAACAAAAACACAATAGCTTGAAACTCTATTTGCGGTCTTTCAACTACTCTCTAATTTGCATGCATCAGCAGCATGCAATTCCCATAAGCCCAAGTCAGCAGCAGTGCTGACTTGGGCTTCTGGAAATTGAAGTCCAAGAACACCTGGAGTGCCAGGGTTGGCCATCACTGACTAGTCATTGCCAAGGCAGAGACATAAAACAAAGTGGTAACAGGCTGGCCAATCCTACCTGTTGGTGATCTCCAAGAGTAATTTGATCTACCTGTCATCTGATGGTTGGAGTGATGCCAGAAGGGTGCCTTGGGTGAGGGCCTGAGTGCAATCTGTAGTGTGAGGCATGCAGCTTGGGGCAGGGGAGAAAGGAACACTCTTTTCAACAGAGATGGCATCACACCTTTGCCACTGATTCACTGGTTGGCCTCCAGCTTAGCATTTATTTTCTCTGTCTTAAAAGAAAAGATAGATGACTGCCCCCAAAATTGTAAATGAAGAGCTCTCCTAGTATCCTAATTTACAGGGTTGTTTTGTGGGCCATGGTCACTGCTGTCAGCAGCCTATCTTCCCCGCAACCCTTTCTATATTTGAGGAAAAATGGAATTAAAAAAAGTAAATGTTATTTAATTTCATCCTAATTACATCACATTGTAATTTTTTCCACTTGGTATCATCTATGGATGAAGTGATGCATGCCAAATCCATCATGGAATAATAGAATAATGGAGTGGGAAGGTACTTATAAGGACATTGATTCCTACCCCCTGCTAAGAATGCAAATCAAAGAATATCTAACAGATGGCTATTTTTTTTTTCTTGAATGCATCCAGTGTTGGAAAACTCACCTCTTCTTGATGTAATTGGTTTCATTGTCATACTGCTCTAACAATTTGGAAGCTTTTCCTGATATTCAACTGAAATTTGGCATACTGTAATTTAAGCCCGTTGTTATGGGCTGGAATGAACAAGAACAAATCCTGCCCTTCCTCTCTTGCATAGTCTTTCAAGTTTTTGAAAAAGTGCTATCTTATCTCCTTTCATCCTTCTTTTCTCAAGGCTAAACATTCCCAGATCTATTAGTCTTTCCACTTTGCTTCCTCTAAACATATTCCAGTTTGTTAACATCAGGATTCAAACTTGTGTCTCCAGAGACCTAGTCCATCACACTGTCCTCTGTATCACATTGTATAACCCCCCAAATTGTATATCCTCCAAGAAAAATAAAACATTGATGTTACTGAATCCATGTTTACAAGTGAAGTCTTTTATTCAAACACTGGTACAACAGGTGTCATTTATGGAGTTTTAACAAGTAGAGCATCAATGCAGTCTTTATTAATGTATGTGAAATGTTGAAAATTAAACAGTTGAATTAACTAGTTGAAAATTAAACAGCTCCAATGTCCAGTCTTTCCACATCAGATAAGAGAGAAAGTTGGGTGGTTTTACCTTGAATAATCATATCCGCCGCATAATCTGAATAATCATATAGTATCTACATTTTTATGTTCTTTGGACTGAAATACACTCTTCAGTTAAATTCCAGTAGATACTAAATTTACATCTTGTTCAGAAGCTACTGCAATTATTTATATATATATATAATAGCTATAGGATTAATCATCATTTAGAAAAATGAAAGAATGAAGGTCCAATGTTAATTAAAAGGCTAAAATGTTTCCAGCAATAAAGACAGAAAATAACTTGGCAGGCTTCAGGAATCAGTGAATGTAACCCATAGGTTCTTCAGGTTGTACTACAGCTTCGCAAACCCTGACTACAGATGTATTTTCTGGATTAAAGTTAGAGGTCAGAAGTCTCATCAACTGGCTTACTGCCGTGGGCATCACAGTTCCTCTCCTCCAAGCCTCTGTAAATCAAAGCTAATTTTGACTGTGAGGCAGAGCTTATTTACAGAAATAAAAAGAGAAATCAATAGGATATTGTGCACTTTGGGAAAAAAGGACATCTGAACTGACATAGATGTATATCTAGCTATGTTCATGAGGCAATTTCAGCCTTTAAAGCAAGATGGGTTGATTGATGTAGAGGCATAAACACAATTCAAGGGGTTGGTAATTATGCTTAAATCTTTAACTGGGTTGTAGAGTATCTAGACACTTGCATGACTGTCACCCTGACTATACCCTAAGATGATGATGATGATGATGATGATGATGATGATGATGATAATCACACTGTCATTTCTTTAGCAGAAAAGCCAGTTACTGAGCTTCCAATTTTCCAAATATATTTAAAATGGTTCTCAAAAGCTAAACATTTGTCTTTCCATGGAATCAAAATCACAAATAAATACATACACTATTCTAAAAGGGTTTTTGTTGTCTACTAAGCTTAACAAAGACTTAAGCTTTGCTTTTCAGAATCTTCTCTATCAACAGTTTAGAGAGTTTAGAGGACTCTCCAAACCAACTTCAGAATACTTCTCAAACTTACAAGTCTACCATCCTGTGTCGAATACGTCTTTTGTTTTTTCCAAATCAAGCATGAAATTGCTCATTAAGATACTGACGGAGAAAGAGCTCACCAAAAACACACAGCCAAGGAAGAAGAAAAAAATACCAGCTGCACAAAGTCAGTTGCTCCCTGGCAAACCTAAGTGGCAAAACAACATTTTCAGTATCTGATGACCATTTAAAATGAAGCCATAAATACATTTGGGTAATTCTGTCTTGCAGTAAGAAAAAAAGGTTGAGGGCCTGAAGAGGGAGCCTCTATAATGGCTAATCCATGTTATGGTTTTGCCTCCAACCAATCAAGCCTTCTCCCTTCAAGACTCCAATGTAATTTCCACCCAGGTGAACAACTGATATTTCAGGGGGCACTAAATGAGCTTCTCCCAAGAGGGAGGTCAAAAGTCCATTCCAATACATCCCCCCTCTGAACTTTTCACTCAAAAGGAGCTTTCTCCCCTAAATTCAAATTGTTATCCTAGGTCAGGGGTTCCCAATCTAAGTCCTGTGGGCTGGATCTGACCCATGGCACCATTTCGTGTGGTCACTCAAGAAACAAAATGGCTACCCCTTTGAAGCTGTTAAGACAAAATAGCCACACCCATCGTGCAGCCGGGGAAATGGCCATCCTGCCCTTGAAGCTGAATGAGAGAGCATGACCCAGCCCTTGGCTTGTAAAGGTTGGGAATCCCTGTCCTAGGCAGTAATCTTGGCTCACCTGAATGACTAGAACAAGATGCTATCACCACAGAGGAACATATGCCTCCTTCCCCACAACTGCATCCCTGGAAGATAAAATAACAATCATGACTTATTAAATAAAGAGTGTGCATAATGTTTGCAGTAGTTTGAATCCCACCAATCAATGTGTGCAATGCCTTCGCCCTGTTTGCCCAGAATAGCTGCAGTCAAGGCAGCTCTAATCTGAAAAGAATGAGAGCCAAACCAATTACCCTGTTGCCCCAACATGTTCGAAGCTTTGCTGGTAACAGACAAAAACTGGAATTTTGTAAGGAGTACACCTGATTGGTAGCAGAATAACCAGCCATCCCTTGAACCATTCACTTCTAAATATTGCTCCAAGGCATCAACAGGGCATATCAATGTCATCAAAACTCGACAGTGTAAATTCTGCACACTTACCAGTCTGGTCTATCTTGGAATGCTGTGAACATATGCAAACTTCCCCAGGACTTCAATAAAGGTCCCCAAACATTGAAGCTCTCCCGATTTCCCACTGCTTTGAAGAAGCAATGAGCTCACTAACCATACATGCTCCAAAAATGCTGTAAGGGAGACTGCATGAAATATGAATAGTTCATTTCTGGTGTGACATTATGGCCGTCATCCATATTGTCAGCCAGTTATCATCCAAGTCAGTTAGAGTCAAGAGGCTCAGCAAGGAATTTACATTATTGTGCTTGTGCTTTAATATTCTGTTCTTAGCTAAGCACATTCCCAGGCTAGACAATGGCATTGCTGATACTTTGTCCTGCTTTTCAGGGAGACAGCACCCAATGCAAAAGAAAAGCCAGAAGCATTGACTGCAGGCCTTTAGGAGTTTGGAGGAATGAAGCAGTGATCCTGTACTCACATTGCTCTGCCCCTTGGATATACTGTGCCTCAACAATGAAAGCCAGCATATTTGGAGTTGCTTGGCTCTTGGATCTCTTGGCTTCTAGAACACCTCCTGCCTTGTTCCTGGTTACTAGAAGATCTCCTGTCTTCTTCCTGATTCCTTCTTCTGAAGACTTCTGTCCAGTTCCTGGTTCCTGTGGGCTATTGTTTTGCTTTGTCTTGATCCTTACTCCTTGAATTCAATCCTCACCTTGCTCCAGCCCCTGATGGGTTTGTCATGTCTGTTCTCCTGATCACCTGATTTCTGGCTCAATTGGACTACACTTTCCTGCATCTCTGGTTTCACTTGGACTTGGACTCTGGTCTGAGATTCCATTACTGTTTGGCCTATTTTCCTGATTTTGGTGCTTCTATTGTCTACCAGGGGCTCACCCTCTGAACTTTGATATTCTTTGACCCCATGAGGTCAGCCCCAACACCACAAGAGGAGAAAAATAGAAATCAATTAAAATGCAGGAGGCCAAGAAACTATTTGTGATTATGTATGAATTATGAATCAGCACTAAAATGCCTACAGAATGTGAATGAACAGATAGCCCACAAAGTACAATGAATGCCCAAATTAGCGTTAACAATAAGAAACTGAATTAACATTGGTTGCTTAACCATTTCATTGTTGCTCTATTTTTATCTTTTATTCACTTCTTGATCTTTTTTTTATTATCAATTTATTCTTCTTTTTTTTAAAAAAATATTTAAATTAATTTTATTTATATATATATATCCTATCTGATCATTTACAATAGTGCTTATGCTATTATTATCTTTATTATTTTTTATTCAGCCAATTAAACAAACTTTCAGGAATCACTCAATAAACCAAACAGGAGAAACCCCTAATTAACTATCAATAAAAAGGAACCAAACTGAACCAGGAAAAAGACACCTCAACTGGGCAGAAGGCCATGGAGCAAAATGTTGGTCTCATAGGTGTAAGCCAGAAATGGCAGCCGGAATGTCCTAAAACAATGATGCCACAATCCTGTTACAACCCATGGAGGAAAGGATTGCCAAATACCCTGCCCACCCCACCCCACCCCCCAAAAAATCTATCCAAAGCTCACTCAATCAACACAACAAAATGTAAGAGTGTTGCTCAAATAAACACCCTCTGAAGCAGCCATGCCAGCTGGCCTTGTTGTGAGGCCAACAAGCTCAGCCTGATCTCATCAAACAAGCCTACAACCAAAGTGCAAGCTGAAGCAGAAGTGAGGAACTTCTGGCCACAAGCCAAAGCCAAGAGGCTGACTCCAGGGTGGAGTGTGTAAAGCCCTGGTGTCAGAGCAGTGAGCTGAGATACTAGTCTATTTCAAGCCCTATCTTGGCTTTCTCAGACGGGACGGAGTAAAACCACTCCTTCACCTAAGCCACGAAGTTGCCATATTTAATTAGGGCCCATTCTCTTCTACTGCAGAAGGACAACATATTATGTATTATTATTTATTTATTATTATTTATTTATCTGGGATGGACTCCCACTCTGGGTGGGTTATACTATTAAAACAATAAAACAACCCCCACCCACCTAATCAAAATCAGAACCAAGGACCCCAAACTCTTGTTACACAAAGGCAATGGAAGGGTCTCCTACTTGGTCTTCAATGAACTGCTAAAGGTCTCCTCAAACAGAAAGGTTTTCAATTGTTTCTTAAAAGCCTGTAACGAATCAATCAAACACAGCTCCCCTGGCAATGCGTTCCGTAGAGCCAGAGCTGCCACTGAAAAAGCCCTTTGGTGGGTAATGGACTTTCTAACCAACTTGGAGTGGAGTTGTCTGAGAAGAGCATAAAAGAAAGTTGAAGTTTCCCGAAATCAGAACCAAGCAAGAATTAGAAATATTTCACAGTTCAATTTATTTGGAAAGAGGCTGAAATGGAACCATCTTCTTTAGTCAGACCAGTATCAGTGGCACCAATAAGCAGAATGGGGAAAATTACTCATGCAGCAGCTAAAGGATGAACAACAAACTGTTAATCATTCAACTCATTAACTTTTGGTTTTAGGTGAAACTTGTGGAGTTTTCTACCTAGGTGCCCAGATATCTGGACTTTTAACTTGAGGACAGTTAGCTATTATGCTATTGTGTTAACAATCCCAGAAACACCTTTCAGAAACCATTTTTAGACATTTCCTTCAGTTGTGCTCTGTAAGGCTGGGAGGTAGGTCAGCCTTCCCATCTGGTGCTCTTTTGAGACTTGAAGATGTCTAAACATAACCATGTAACTCAGGAGTGTCATACTTCAACTGTTGGCAGGGAGGTTTCATATCACGTCTCCCAAAGATCTAGGATCTTCATAGAATAGATGGGTAGAATCCTTAGTCTGACCTCCTCAATTACGCTGCCTGGCCCAAGAAGTTGTCCTGCAAAGATGATTCCCCAAGCAGAGTTATTACACAAACTTCCTTCGAACCAGCACAAATGGTGAAATAGGAAACACATTTTGTCTTAACTCGAATCTAGGTAACATCAACTTGTCTCCAACTACATGTCAACTCAGTTTTACTAATGGAGGTAGACAGTAGTGGCACAAAGTTGCAATACTCCTACATGACAACAGTCCTCTCTGTTATCTGTTTCATTTTTGTATAATTTCAATGAAGGAATCTAAGTAAGTCAATTTGTAAGGTTTTCCAGGTATAAAATGCTCAGAAGTGGATTATCATTCCATTCTTCTAGTGATGCTTTGGAACTGTACAACTTGCCCATGGCCAAACGAGCTGGCCTTTCTTTGGGAAGCACAGCATTGATTTGAGCTGTGACTCCTGCATCCAAATGCTCCATTGTGCTCCCAACAGCAATTTGTTTTCTTAGTTTGTGACAGAAGCAATCCATTGATACTTCCAGAATGGAGAGCTCAGCTAGCACAATGTGGGTACAGCCCAGGGATCATTCTTTCACAGCCCTCACATTCTTCTTGGAGGTTTCTTCAGTGACCTTCATCAGCAACTACAAAACACCCTTTCTGCTGCTGAAGCTACACATTCTAATCCTTCCTAGAGAATAGATTTGTTCGTGAAAAGCAAGTAAGTCTTGTTAAAAGTCTAAAAGATTAAAATCAGAAAGATTGTAGACCTAAAATTTACAAGCCTCTAATAAACAACAGTGCAGCAAGATATTCAGTCTGTTCATGGGCTCATGCACAAAACTCATTAAAAGAAGACAGCATGGGATAAAATATTCATTCCCGTATAAAAATCTTTAGCATACAGTAAAAAAAATGTTAATTTCCATTAACAGATATAAAGGTATTGCTCCCACCTAATTTAAACATCCCAGTCTCTTAAATCTTTTCGATAATTGCATTGCAGATAAACAAAGTCCACATCAGGATGAAAAAAAGTTTTGAAAATTGCTTTCTCAAGACTATTTGTTTAAGTGAATAATCCCTTCCTCTGTTTCTTAATGTGGGATGTTTTTTTTTTGGGGGGGGGGGAGAATCTGTTATCTTATCTAAGCATACACACCTCTTAGACTTAATTTGTGGATTGGAACTTGCTAATTAGCCATTTTCTACATGTCCTAAACACATTAAACAGACTATTTCTGAGAATCATTGGATCTTAGAAATCCAGTGGTATGATTTCACTAGGTGAATCCATCTGAATGTGGCACAAAACCCAAGTAGATTGATTCTTAATTCTAATCAGGGTAACATCTCCAACTATGTATCAACTCATCATTGTTTTTACCTTGATGGAGATAGATAGTAGTGACACAAAGTAGCCATAGTCCTATGTGACAAATAGAGGATCAACAGTCTGCTACTTTTAGCCTTTGTCTCCATCTATACACATAGTGATTAAAGCATCTTATAGGCATACCACATTTATGCAAAAGCTACAATGTAGGGCAGTTATTAAAGTAGATATGTTAATCTAATCAAAATAGATTTTAAAAAAGAAGACCAAATATTGTAATATCGCAAAGACTGTTATATTTTAGCAGAAACTTTCATGAATCACACCAAATCCTGTGTAATAAATAATAATTTTGTGTCAGAAATTATTCTGGGTAGAAAGGATTTTTGCTGGAGAAACTCCACTCAGGGTACACCCAAATGAGGCTCCTTTCATGTCCCCAAGAGCTGGGACAGAGACGGGTGCTCAATCTGTCATGCAGTGTCCGTGTCTCGAACTGCCAACTTGCCAGCCTTCCAGCTAACAAGGCAAGCTTCTTAACCACTGAGCCAATGCATACCTTAATCCTATGATGTACTGTAGGTCAGGTTAACAGGCTGTAACTGGCCCAAGGTCATCCAATGAATTTCAGGGTAGAGTGGGGATTTGAATCAAGATCTCCTGGGTCCTAGAATAGCACTTTAACCACAACAGAAAAAGTCTTGTCTTCTGTGACCTGCTTACAAAACAATCAAAACATTGCTGGAAATGTCTGTAGACACTCTCTGAGGATGAGAAAGATGAGATTGAAACACGTTCACCCGAACAGTTTGAATAAATATGAACAAAAATAGAAGCCACTCAAGTTTGCTGCAATCAAATTCCATATTCTTTCAGAAAATGCAAACAGGAACACTGCACAGAGTTGTCACAATGGAGACTGCAAAAATAATGAAAAATATATAAACTACATGCATTTCAATGACCTGGCCTGGTTGCTGCCATAAATGTTTGATCAACAAGGAGAACTGAACTGGCATACCTTATTGACCAGAACAAAAACAGATATTGCAGTAACACTTGTGGCTCTTCCCTATCTTGTTTACTTTAACTTCACAAAAAAGTTGATTGTTTTGTCAAATGCATCATCACAGTTTTTATAGATGTGATAGATTTATTTCGACAAAGTACAATTTTAAAAATAATGCACAACTCAATAGGATTGGTGCCTCGTCAATGATTGTGGTATTTTTGAATCACAATCGGGCGCACCCTGATAACAACAACCTTGTTTGGCTGGCTAATCTTTCTCACACTAGGCAAAAGGAATTGCAGAATGAACTCACCAAAAGTTGCCTTCATTTTGGCAGTTTCACATCTGACCTAGACATGTAAGATGAAGAAGTAGGATTGGCAAATCAATGAAATCTCACCCTGTGAAACTTTGGAGCCAAAAATGACACTAGGGATGATGTCATGGGACGGTGGGTCCATACGATGTCACAGAGGTGGATTCTTGTGACATCACAGACACAGGGTGTTCAAGAATTAGGAAGTACTTAGAACCTCCTGAGGCAGCTGATTATGGAAATTGACCCCAGTCAAACCCTGGATAAATGGGCCAAAAATCTAGGTAAAATGTGACTTATTTATTTATTTATTTATTTATTTATCGCACTTGATACCCCGCCCCAATTGGGAGAACCTGACTAATCACATAATAAAGCAATCCAGAGATTAAAAAAAAATAAAAAATAGCAGATTGGGGCAACAAAACAAACTGCATACAACCACTAGAAAATTGCTTGTAGATATTGATTTTTTAAAATTTCTTGGGCTATAAAACCTATAATTTCCATTCTGGCAGTTCTACCTGGTTTAAAAGCACTTAAATGTGACTGTTCAATTCCTGCATCAATGTTAGCTAGGACTTTCTTTCTGAACAGGAAGTAAGGATGAACCAGGCTGAGATAAGCCTTCCTATTTAGCCCCTCACCCCAAGTTAGCCACATTTAGGTGTCTGTAAGGGTCTGCAATGGCTCAAGTGATTAAGATGCTGACTGAAAGGCAAAAGGTCAGCAGTTCGATACTGCAGGATGGAGAGAGCTCCTGTCTCTGTCCCAGCTCCTGCCAACCTAGCAGTTCAAAAGCAAGAAATTGCAAGTAGATAAATAGGGACCACTTCGGTGGGAAGGTAAACAGAGTTCCATGCACTCTGACGTCTAGTCATGCCTGCCACATGACCACAGATATGTCTGCAGATGCAGACAGCTCTGGCTCTTCGGTTATGAAATGAATGAGATGAACACTGAACCCGAGGGTTGGATACGACTGGCTTTTGAGCAACGGTGACCTTTACCTTTACGTAAGGTGTATAAATCAGGTAGAATTCCTAGAATTGGAAGTTATCAGATTTATAACCCACAATATTAAAAAAAAAGATAATCCTTAATTGATGGTTTTCAGAGTATCCGTTGAAATCTCATGGAACAGCTATTCAAGAATGAAGAAGAGATGTTTATGTTCATGTGGACATTTTCTACCCACATACAATCCCTGATTTTCCAGTGTCCTTAGAAAGTCTTTATGCTACTATAATTTCCAGAGGTCCAAGGCCAAAGCCCACCTGAGACTAGAACCCACATGCCCACATCTCTTGTGTTTGTCCACTGCTTGTGTGTTGCATAAAGAATGACAGGTAACACCTGAATTGGGCTAGAGATTCATTTCCATCTGCCCAGACCTGGAATCCAGGGCTTCCTAAGATAAGCAAGCAAAGCAGTAAAAGGCTTGCAACCCTAAGAGGCCTTCATAAATGAGAGCCACAGGGTTTTCAGACTTGATGCTTGGGTTTGTGGCTATTTTATTTGGTACCCTATTTTTTATTATTATTATTATTATTATTATTATTATTATTATTATTATTATTATTATTATTATTATTATTATTATTATTATTATTATTATAGCAGTGTAGGTTTTCATCTTCATGTGTGAAATGGCTAGATGGCAAATCCTGTTCCTCTGCAGTAATCTTTTGAAATTTACGGTACTAACTGTAGAATAAATAAAAAATATGTCTGTATCCCAGAACCATAGTCTCGGTGAGTTAAGAGCTACGCTGTGTTTGGGGCATGATCTGGCCCACTGAGCTGTCCAGGGGGCCTGGTCAGGCCTGCGGCATAAAAAGGTTGGGAACCCCTGTCCTAGATCAAAGGCTGATGTATTTCCTCCTATTTACATGTTTTTGTACTATTCAGACAAATATAAATGCACACATTATTTAAAATATTTGGATACAAATGCAACTGGACAGATTACAAATCAGCTTGAAGCAAATTGGTTGTGATTTGTAAGACAAATAATTCAAAACAGATGGTATTTGCACACCCCTTATATGTGCTTGGGTAGATATTTTATGCAAGCATCCCCCTGAATCAGGTCATGATTAAAACCCATTTTTTGTATAAGGCCTCAATCTTAATTGAATCTCCAAGGAAGAGTTCCTCCTTTTGTGTCAAGAAGGTGACAAGATCAACAATAATGAGTCCATTGTTGAGAAATCTGAATTAGAAAAACATTTTAAAGGCAAAATTTATAGTAGCATAATTTGCTGAACAGTCTCTTCTCTCCTTAAATTCATTTTCAGTTCTCTTTAATGAGTCCTAAGCGGTTATTACAATTACAGATTGAATGGTACTTGCAATTCAAATGTGTGCTGGACAATGTGGTAATATTCTGAACCTTTGGATATTAACAAAGCACAGAGGGGCTTTTCAAAGGGCACTGAGGAAAGCACAGGACAGCCATTTCATTAAGAGGGAAGCCTCCATTTTACAGCTGGGAATACTTTAAAAGAACCACTCTTAAAACAAATTCTGCTCCTTTGGATGAGTGGGTAGAATTCTTTCCAATTCTCTGCAAGGAATAAATGCAATTGAAAATCACACATAAAAACATGACTTCCCCTTGCCATTCAGCAACAACCAGCCAACCCAATTTGATGGAATGCATTGGGCTATTTTCAGAGGGTTAATTTGAGCTGTTTTGTGTGACCTTACCTACAGTAGCTAATTTCTGCACATTAGGTTGGTTACCCCACTGAACCTCATCTCTAGCTCTGTCAGATTTAAAATTACAAATGCGCTGAACTGTACAAAAATAATTTCAAAGGCTGGCAAAACTCTTCAAAATGGGTTTGGCTGGCTTGGTGTGCCAGTGGAATTCTTGCTAACCACACTGGGCATTTCTTTTCACTTCAGCCTCTTTTTTGCAGATTGATTTTAATTCACCTGGTTGCCCTTCTGGATCAGATACCTGACTGAGCAAGATGGGTATTAATTTGTTAGGTGATGGCAGAAAGTTATCTTAAGTGTTTGTATTTGGCCCAGGTCCGACAGAGAAAAAAAATGAGGTTCCAGATCTGAGGGGGGGGGATTGTTTTCTGATTTGTCCTTTTTATGCAAATGTCAAATCTTTTCTTCTTGATTGTAAATTGGAAGATTAGAGGGAATTGTATCAATAATAATGTTTGTGTTTGTGAATGGATTTTGCTCATATGCTCATAATTTGCACAATGACAGCAGTCGCTGGATAATTATTGATTCCCATGAGTTTTTGAAAACTGAAGCATTAGATGGGGTGGTTGCCTTTTTAAAAATCCATCAGCTAATCTCTGAAACACATCAGTCTTTTAGAGATGTGATTCTGGCTGAACTTCACGTCTAAACAGTCATAGTTGCTTGCTTCCAGATAACCGATGACAAAAGAGCAGTCTCATTTACTAACAATGGGAGGCATGAAAAGCTTATGCAATGAAAATCATATGCCCTTCACCATTTAAGAAAATGACTTGTTTTAATTATGTAGCATCTGTAATGAAAAGTGTGATGAAGACACTCAAGCAAACATGAACAAGAAGATTGTTTAGACCTCCCCATTCTTCACAGGAAGGCTGGGGATTTTGAGACAGATATATGAAAATCAGTGGTGGGATGTCAAAAATTTTTACTACCCCACCATGATGTCATCACAGTGTGGGCGGAGCTAACATCATGATGTCATGATGTGGGTGGAATAAAATAAAATAAAATAAAAATCAGCACACCCACCCACCCATCCATACCACAAACCCATAAATAAATAAATAATACATTTAAATACACTCAATCACCCACCCACCCCAAACATAAATCTACCCACCCACCCCAAACACAAACCCATCACTTACCTGTTAGTATAAGTCCCTGGGCAGCATCGTGTTGCAAGATGGATATGGTCATTGTACTGGTTCTCTAGGATAATATGCTTTAATGTAAATGTAAAACAGCTGTACCTCCTTAAGGGTTCTCCAATTGGAACAGCAATTGGAACAGCACAGGTGTAGCTTATTGATGAGATAACTCCAAGACTTTGCTTAAAAACTCCAACCCAGGCTGCCAGGCCTTTTTAGGAACTGTGGTAGTACGTCAATATAAGTAAAGGTATTAAATACACATTAAAATACACACAGACACACCACATCCAAAGGTGAGTCACTTACCCTGGGGAGCAGGCTATAGGGAGCTTCAGGCTAGCAGCTTCTATTCCTCCTCCCTGCTTGGGAGGACAGCAAGGAGGCCGTGCATATGCGCCAAGCACTGTAGGTGTGCATGCACACCAAGTGCTTGGCGTGCATGCACAGTGGGGGAATCAGTGAAAAGGTAAGCCCCGAAGGTGGTTCCCTCCAAAAGCTGCTACCGGTTCTCCGGGACACTGGGGAAAGGTACTACCTGTTCTGGAGAACTGGTGAGAACCTGTTACATCCCATCACTGAGAAAATCTTCCACTCTCTATTTTTGTAGCACTTCTTTGGATGTAACCTGCATTTTTTCCTGGTCTTGGGGAAGAAAATTCAGTACAGTTTGCAAGATTTTGTTTTTCCATCATGCATTGAATTTCCCCCATTAACTTTGTATATTTATGTATTGTATCTAATATATTCCTACTATAGTCATTAATTGCACATTTTACTAAATTTACACATTTTTAGACTCAGAAAAAGGTTATTTGGATCATAAGTGATGTCCAAAATCCTTAGGCTGGGAAGTGTTTGGATTTAGCATTACCTCAGCTCGGCCTAGTGATAGCACACTCATTTTAGGCATGTTGGGGAGAGTGATTACATTGGCCATTTGCCCTGTAATTTATGTTGGATTGGACACAGATGAATTTGGATTAAACACCATGACTACACGATGTAAAGCTCAATGCAGGCAAACTTGTCAAATCATCTTTTTGAGGCTGGAATCATCTTTTTTTAGTCCAGTAATAGAGGTTTAAATTTGTTCCAATCCAGTTCCAATCATTTTTATCCATTTTCTGTCAGTGTAATCACTGATGCAAAGAGTTACTTTCTGCTCAATCAAGGTCCTAGTTTCCACACACTGTATTTTTAAGGTATTACCTCAGTGCTGGAACACAGTATCATGAGGGTGCTAAGCAGAATTAAATAGAGGTGGGAATTGCTAATTAGAACCTTGTAAGCATCTCAAGACATCTTCTGCTGTTGGAAGTCCATGCAAATCTCCTTTTTAAAATGTTTTAAAATCTCTTTTTAATTTTTTAATCTAAATTTTTATTCTGTGTTTTAACTGCTGTTTTTTAATGTCGTGTTAGCCGCCCTGGGTCATTCATGAGGAGGGCGGCATAAATGAATGAATGAATGAATGAATGAATGAATGAATGAATGAATGAATAAATAAATAAATGCAAATAGAGCTCTCTGACTCTGCCCAGCTGACTCCTGCAAATTGTTGTCTGGACAGCTGTAGCAATTCAATACCCAGCCACACAATCAAAAACTGTTTAGTTTCTTCCACTTATAAAATTGGTGATTTTTATTTATTTATTTATTTATTTTAACATTTATTGCATGATAAAAAGGCTACCAAAATGATTTGATCAGGTTTTACCCCATACAGTCATTTATGACTTTTTGTAAAGCTAGGGGATGTGTATGTAGGTGGTGTTTTGGTGACTTAGACATTTGGGGTATGCTGTTCTGTACTAGGAGAACATGCTTCTGCATTCTTTCCTCTCCCCAAGCATCTGCTGAGCTTTAATTTTAAAATAAATAAACAAATTGAGACTAGTGCTAGAGCAGACTTTTACCTTATTGCTGGGTGAATAAGTGAGCAGATCAAGAAGGCACGAGAAATTGGAAATATTTTCAGGGGCATTGAGCATAAAGGTGTCACAGTTCAGATGGAGACTGCATATGAATAGGGAGGAGATGAGAGCATCCCAGTAATGTGGTGTGTGTACATTTCAAAGCTGTGACTATTTTGCGTCTGATGTAGAGGCAGAGGAATGGGGCTGATTTAGACACATAGACTGGGGTTAGCAGTAGAGCATCCTTTCACCTTATCACTTGGTCAATAACTGAGTAAATAGGGAGAAGGAGGGGGTTGTGTAGTGAGGGTGTGAAATGTGCATTTCAGTTTTCAGTTAATGGGAGATGGCCTAACATTCTCAGGTTGGTGTTAATGAGATTGTTAAGGAGGTTCCCTTTTTTTGGTTTTGAATATTTTCCCTACACACAAAACCAGCAAGAAAGAAACCATAAAAGAATTGGTGAGGCAGGACCAGAGGATGAAAGGGCAGAAAGGAGAGCTTTGGGCAGGAATTCCAATCATGTCACATATAGTGTGTATAATGAACTGATTCAATCTGCAAGTTGAGTGTGAGCACTCATTATGATTTCAGAGATAATACAGGGTGCAATTCAAACATAATACCAATGCAGCCTTCCAGTTTTGTGACACCGTCGTTCAGTAAAACCTGGTCTAATGAAAATTACAAATACACAATGGATCACATTGTACTTTCCTTGCTGTCTAGTTGTGCTGTTAGCCAGCTAGACCTGCAACCTTAGAGAATATCCAGGACTATATACTGTATACACTCAAGTATAAGCTTAGTTTTTTAGTCCCAAAAATGAGCCCCAAAAAGGAGAAACGGTATATACATAGGTCAATGACCACCAGGGTCCCAAGACCATGTTGGATTGAGATGCATCAACAATTTAATTAATTATACCATATTTTCATGTATTTTGATTATTGAAACTCACTAGCCGCTGCTGCATTTCCCACTCTCGGCTTATATTTGGGCCAATCTATTTTCTTGGGTTTTCAGGTCAAAATTAGGTATCTCGGCTTATATTCGGGTCAGCTCATATTCAAGTATAGTTGTACCTCACTTAAAGAGCATAATGTTTTCCACAGGATTGCTCTTTAAGTGAGTTTGCTCTTTAAGCAAAACACCATTGTAAATGACCAATTGTGACTTCTAGTGGGGGGGGGGAGATTGTGAACCCCAATTTATTTGTTAAGCAAGTTTTTGGTTGGCTTTAATTGTTAAGCAAAGCGACCATTCAGAGAAAATTCTGCTCTTTAAGTGAGTTACTCTCTAAATGAGGCACTCTTTATGCAAGGTTTTACTGTATATACAGTAGTTCCTGAATATTGTCATTGTAGATATTCTGAAGAGTGTATAAGGTTATAAAAATCCATTCTTATGCAATAATCCAAAATATAAAATAGCTGCAAACCCTTAAATTTGCATCTTTCATATTTTATACCCCTACTGACCTCTAACATGCAATTCATTTTGCACATGAAAATCTTCTCATTGTCCAGGCCAAACTTTGTTAATCCTTATTTTATGTATCTTAAAATAATGGGTTCCAAAGACCTTAATTTATATTAATGCCATCTTCTCAAACTTTTTGACAGAATTCCATTCATAATGAAATGTTCAGGAGGTAATTATTATGCTTTCTTCTTCAGGAATTATGGGAATTATTTATATACTCAGGCTTAATATCATAGCTTCATTGCCTAATAGGAAAAATCCACAGGAAATGAATAATTGGAGGAAGAATTAAAAATCTTTTCTGTTTTAAATATATATTTAATAAAAGAGAAATATATTTCTAATGGCATGAAGTCTACACTGCTGCAGGCATAACTTGCAAATCAGAACTACCTCTTTGTAACTCAAAGCTACCCATTAATATCTGGCACCCTTTGTTGGAAAAAAAGCTATAAACTGCAATGCTGTAATGATTAGTTAATGAAATAGTGGAGCGATGATGAGGCAATAAGGAATGTAAGTTAAATTATTAAAATTTTAAAAGGTGCCACCAAAAGAAAAGGTAATGGAAATTCAGAAACACACAGCCCTACTTTTCCAGTTGAAGTATAGGCAAAAGACACAAACTTTGCGATAGCTCAGAGCCATACCTACAGCCCCAAGTCATGTTCTAATGGAACTCCTGACATTACAAATGCCTTCATTTGACAGTTGTTCCCCTCTTGTAAAATAATGGGTCATGCGCAAAGCTTATTACAAATTGCACAGAAGCCGTAAAAGCCATAAAAATTTCAGCTGACATTTACTACAGAGAGGTAGCTTGAGGATGTTGATACATATTGATAAGAGTCTAGAGTGTGACATTTGGAAAGTTTACTCCTAATTCATTTGCAGAGCATGCAATATATATATATATATATATATATAACACAGCCCTGTCACGTCATTCCATTGCAGGGTATACACCTGATGTTTGCAAAAACACAACATTTTTTTGATATTTTGTTCTGTCTCTTCCATATGCTCAAGCTATCTTCTTTCCTTTGTAGAATACACCCCTCATAATTATATAAATCTTATCTTTAGATCCACTCCAGGGGTGCCCAAACTTTTTAGGTTGCGTGGTCATGTGGCTCAGGGGGCTGGTCACTATGGCCATACGGGTGCATTTTACTTCTGCTTCTGGGAGCAACAAGGGCTTTGTGGGCTGGATGAATTGGTGTCAGGGGTCAGATCTGGTGCATGCACTGCAGTTTGGGCACCCCAGCTCTACTCAATAGGAAATAGCTTCACACAAAAAACCCCTCCACTAACCAAGGACTGCAGGCGGATGGGATTCATATTATCATTTACACATCACCAAAAAACAGGACATTTATCCCAGAACAACATACATGAAAAATTAACACTGATTTGTTGTATTGTTTAACCTGGTTTTATTTGTTGCTTATTTCTATTGGGTATTTTCAATGGATATTATCTTATTTATATGCTTTTGTTTTTGCTATGTGTGTTCTGGACAAAAGGGCAGTATACAAATGTAATGCAATAAATAAATACCGTATTTGCTTGGTGTATAAGATGACTTTTTCACCCTGAAAAACATGCCTCCAAGTGGGGGGGGGGGTCATCTTATACACCAGGTGCACTTCAGTTGGGATAGACATATCTGCCCATAGTGGCCTCCCGATGCTCGCCCACCTCATTCTACATACCATCCAGATGAAGAAATAAGCTCTACCTTACAATTGTGTCTCCCTTTCAAACTGGTGGGGGAAAAAAAGGGTTTCACTTACTGGTACCTTCTGCCCTTATCTCTCTGCTCTGCCCAAAATGGAGGAAAAAGCCATGCTTGCAGGGGAAGCAAGAGGCTAGGCTAGAGCAACACTTCCTGCCTCGGTGCAACTGACCTGCCCTCCCACTTTACCTGCAGCGCCACCACTGGTGGGTGGTGCAAGTACAGTTCTAAAAAATCAATAAAATAATTAATATTACTGTATTTTAATTACTGAAACTCACTAGCAGTTGCTACATTTCCCACTCTTGGCTTATACTCGGGTCAATCTATTTTCCTGGATTTCAAGGTCAAAATTAGGTACCTTGGGTTATATTCGGGTCGGCTTATATTCATGTATATATGGTAGATAAATAAGTACCACTTTGCACTTGCACTGTTTTATATTTACTGTACATGTTTGATAACATACAGCCTTGTGACAGTTTTTCTGCATGTCATAAGCATTTGAATATAAATTAACATGTTGAAATCAAATCTGATGTTCTTTTACGTTTTATTTGGTGTGTGGAAGGTGTGCGGAAGAGGGGGTGGTCTTATACAGCGAGTATATAACAAACTCTATATTTTGAGTGGAAATGTTGGGCGGTCG
The DNA here is from genome assembly GCA_030440675.1 of Furcifer pardalis. Taxonomy (NCBI): domain Eukaryota; kingdom Metazoa; phylum Chordata; class Lepidosauria; order Squamata; family Chamaeleonidae; genus Furcifer; species Furcifer pardalis. The sequence goes on along the minus strand of CP126899.1, from coordinate 25,441,613 downwards.
CCTTATACACCCAGTTGTCTTGTACACCGGCATATACGGGTAAATACATTTCTAGTTGTGCGATAACTGCTGTTCAGTAACTAACGACAGATGGTAATATCAAGATCCTTGATCTGCCTCTCTAGGGCTCTTTACCTACAATTTAGACTTTGATTGAAAAGCCCTTCACATGGAGGACATCTTAAGAAAGAGGCAGCACTATCTCCCAGATTTTCCAAATAATTTGTTGGGCATAAAAGACAGTCCTAAATACATGGCACTTGTTCTCATAAATATGGAAATGGCAGTGTTTAGTGGAGTCATTGGCAAATCTGTAGAGTAGCGTATTGTTGTAAAGGCCTATGGTCATGTATAAGAAAGACTGATGATGATGAATTTGGGTGGTGGTGGTGGAGAGGAGGTAGAGAATGTCATGCTTGAGATGGACTGGTGGTAAGATTCTGGAGAAAGAAATTAAGATCAGTAAGGTCACCATCCCTTTTTGGCTGGAGGGAAAAGAAAAAACAGAGGAGAGGAAGAAAAGCCACGGGTCAGGTGGCGGCGAGGACTTGTGCTCCTGACCCAGCACCCCTTCGGCCATCCCTTTTTGGCCAGAGGGAAAAGGGGGAAAAAGAGAGAAGGAGAGGAAGAAAAGCTGCGGGTCAGGTGGGGGGGAGGACTCGCCCCTCCAACCCAGTGCCCCTTTGGCCAGCGAGGAGAACCCCGGTGAGGCACTGCTGATGTGAGACCACCCCAGGAGGCACCGGGCAGCCAAAACTGATTTTTGTTGTTCAGTCGCACAGTTGATTCCGACCCTTTGTGACCCCATGGACCCCATGCACCCCATGGACCAATTACCTGCATGCATAGGATAAGTAACTCATCTACACTAACATAGTTGACTTTAGATACTATATAAATAACTGACTTACACAATAGTGAACTTACAGTAGAGACGTATAGCGAACTTACAGTAGAGACTTGATATATTGGACTTCATAACAAGGATACTTAGAAACTCCTGACTTATAACTTCATATAACCAACACTAATTAACTCAATTTTTAGTTTGATACTGTTTAAACTGTGATTATGTGCATAATAATACTTTGTTTTAAACTGTGATAACATGTATGATGAGAGAATACTGGCGTAAAAACCGGCAAACCAATGTCAGGAATTTTTCCAGGAGAACTCTATGGACTAAAACAAAAGCCAAAACAAATGAGGCAATTTAGATGAAATAGGATGCTTAGCACATCAGATCAAAAGAAGGGGAGGGACAGGAAAGGGGGAGGATAAATACAGTGTTGTAAGGAACAATACTGTATAGGGACATGGAATGTGAGATCTATGAACCAGGGAAAACTGGAAGTGGTAAAAAAGGAAATGGAAAGAATAAGCATTAACATCTTGGGAATTAGTGAGTTAAAATGGACAGGGGTGGATGAATTCAGCTCTGGAAACCATCATATCTACTACTGTGGACAAGAAAACCTTAGAAAAAATAGAGTAGCCATAACTGTTAATAAAAGAGTGAGACAGTAAAAGAGTGAAACAGTAATGGGATATAATCTCAAAAATGATAGGATGTCAGTCAGAATACAAGGCAAACCATTCAATATCAGTGTAATCCAAATATATGCACCAACCACTAGTGCAGATGAAACCACAGTTGACCAGTTCTATGAGGACCTAGAACACCTCATAGAACATACACCAAAAATGATGTACACATTATCATAGGAGACTGGAATGCCAAAGTAGGAAATCAAAAAGTAAATGGAATAACAGGCAAGTTTGGTCTTGGAACACAGAATGAAGCAGGCCAAAGACCGATAGAGTTCTGTCAAGATAATGCATTGGTCATAGCAAACACTCTCTTCCAGCAACACAAACAGAGACTTTACACATGGACATCACCAGATGGCCAACATCGAAACCAGATTGATTACATACCCTGCAGCCACAAAACCAGGGGCAGATTGTGGCTCAGATCACAATCTATTGGTCGCAAAATTCAGGCTTAGACTAAAGAAAATAGAGAAAACAGTTAGGCCAGACAGATATGACCTAGACAACATCCTTAAGGAATACACAGTGGAGGTGTGGAACAGATTTAATGGCTTGGACCAGATAGACAGAGTGCCAGAAGAATTATGGACAGAGATGTGGGACATCATGCAGGAGGCAGCAAGGAAAACCATACCAAAAGAAAAGAATCGTAAGAAAGCTAAGTGGCTGTCCAATGAGGTTCTTAAAATAGCAGAGGACAGAAGGAATGCAAAAGGCAAAGGAGAAAGGATTAAATACAATTGAACACAGAATTTCAAAGAAAAGCAAGGAGAGATAAGGAAACCTACCTGAATGAACAGTGCAAAGAAGTAGAGGAAAACAATATCAGGGGTAGGACTAGAGATCTTTACAAAAAAATTGGGGAAATCAAGGGAACGTTTAAAGCAAAAATTACCATGATAAAGGACAAAGATAGCAAGGAGTTAGCTGATGCAGAAGAGATTAAGAAAAGATGGAAAGAGTACACAGAGGAACTCTACAAAAAGGACCTCAACACCCCTGATAATTTCAATGATGATGAAATTGACCTTGAGCCAGACATCCTAGAGAGTGAAGTCATAAAGGCCCTAAAAAGCACTACAAACAACAAAGCCAGTGGAGATGATGGTATCCAAGTTGAACTTTTCAAAGCCCTAAAAGGTGATGGAATCAAATTACATTCAATATGCCAGAAGATTTGGAAAACACAAAAATGGCCACAGGATTGGAAAAGATCAGTATACGTTCCAATCACCAAAAAGGGTAATGCCAAAGAATGTTCAAATTATTGAAGAATTGCGCTCATCCCACATGCTAGCAAGGTGATGCTCAAGATAATACAGGATAGACTGCAACAGCATGTGGAGAGAAAATTACCAGAAGTGCAAGCGGGTTTCAGAAGAGGCAGGGGGACTAGAGACCACATTGCCAACATACGTTGGATCATGGAAAAAACAAAGGAATATCAGAAACAAGTCTACTTCTGTTTCATTGATTACACTAAGGCTTTTGACTGTGTAGACCACAACAAAATGTGGCAAATAATTAAAGAGATAGGAATACCAGAACACCTTATAGGCCTCATGAGAAATCTGTACATGAATCAAAAAGCAACAGTTAGTACAGAATATGGAATGATGGAGTGGTTTGGAATAGGAAAAGGAGTAAGACCAGGCTGCATTTTGTCACCCTGCTTATTCAGCTTTTACACAGAGTACATAATGTGCAATGCAGGTTTGGAGGAATCACAATTTGGGATCAATATTGCTGGGAGAAGCATCAATAATTTGAGATATGCAGATGATACCACCCTAATGGCAGAAAGTGAGGAGGACCTAAAGAAGCTCCTGATTAGGTTGAAAGAAGAAAGTGCAAAAGCTGGCTTGAGACTCAATATCAAGAAAACCAAGATCATGGCAATAGGCCCTATCAGTCCCTGGAAAATAGATGGGGAAGAAGTAGAAGCAGTGACAGATTTTACTTTCTTAGGATCAAAGCTCACTGCAGAGGGTGATTGTAGCCATGAAATAAAAAGGTGACTGATTCTTGGGAGACAAGCTATGAGAAACCTGGGGAACAGTGAAAAGTAGAGACATCACATAGAAAACAAACATTCGTATAGTCAAAGCAATGGTATTCCCTGTGGCAATGTATGGTTGTGAGAGCTGGACCATAAGGAAAGGTGAGTGCAGAAGAATAGATGCCTTTGAGATGTGGTGTTGGAGGAGAGTTTTGAGAGTCCCCTGGACAGTGAGGAGAACAAATAGGTCAATCTTAGAAAAAATCAAACCTGACTGTTCCTTAGAAGGGCATATAGTAAAGATGAAGCTAAAGTACTTTGGACATCAAATGAGAAGACTCACTTGAGAAGGCCTTGATGCTTGGAAAAGTTGAGGGCAAAAGAAGAAGGGGGCAGCCAAAGATGAGATGGCTAGATGGTATTGTGGACACAATGGGCAGAGAGCTGAGCAAGTTGAGGGGGATGGTGGAGGACAGGAGTGCCTGGCGGACAGTGGTCCATGGGATCACAAAGGGTTGGAATCAACTGTGTGACTGAACAACAACAAAAAAGTCCACCCTTGCTTGAAAGCCAATTGTATCTGACTCTAGGGTTCAGTGCTCATCTCTGTTTCACAGCCAAAGAGCCAGCGCTGTCCGCTTCTGCAGATGTTTCCATGGTCATGTAGCAGGTATGACTAGACTCCTGGGCACCCAGAACCCTGTTGACCTTCCCACCAAAGTGGTCCCTATTTATCTGCTTGCAATTTCTTGCTTTCGAACTGCTAGGCTGGCAGGAGCTGGGACAAAGATGGAAGCTCATTCCAACTTGCAGTATTGGTGTATCCAACTGTTGACTTGGTACCTTCCATTCAGTGTCTTAGCCACTTGAGCCACTGCAGTCCCTCTAAGATCAGTAGCAATAGCAACTTGGATACTGCCTGATTGCTGTTAGTGCACTCTCTCATAAGGTAATTAGCATTTTGCTGCTAACATGCTGGGTACTCATTTTACTGACCTCAAAAGGATAGAAAGCTGAGTCAACCTAGAAACTAGTCATGACTTAACTTAGATTGTGAGCAGAGTTTTGGCTCCAGAACAGCAGTTTAACGACCACCTTCCAGACTGCCCATCTTCAGGTCCTCTTCTCACAATCAGTGGCGGGCTGGGGTTGGTAGATTTCCTTTGGGGTACTAAGGTTCTGGCTAGTTAGCTTATCTCCCCTCCCCTCCAAACATTATCCCAGAGACATTGATAATAAGGTAAGTGGCCTGTAACAGCTAGAAGTCTTAGTTCCAAGTTTCTGGCACTTTGTAAGAAAAACAGGGACCAGAAAAATACAAGCAAAGCAGAAGACAGACAAAGAAGGGTAAATGTTTCTCTCTGTGTCTTTAAAATATGTATACAAAGCTGTCCTAGTCCTGCAGTTCTCTGATTCTTAAAACATTAATGCATGCCATAAATTTTATTTCCTGATATTGTGTAAAGTGTAAAGAAGACCTTTCTAACACAAAGTGTAACATTTATTTGAAAAGAGAAGCGTTTGCCTGGGAGCCATTGAAAATTTGTTTCATTCTCAGATTTGTGCTTTTCTCTTGGGAATTAAAAATAATCACAACAAAGCATCTGAGGAATTGCACATATTTTCCTTTAAACAAAGATGGCACACTCAAACAGAGAGATTCTTATCTGTCACAGCTGAAGCTATGGCAATTACAATGGGTCCCATTATATTCATCCTTTTGCTGGTTGACGTCCAGTAATTCCTCCAGGAAATGTCACAAATCCACAGGATGTCCTTGAGCTTCAGAGTTTGCATTTGAAGCTTTGGTTTAGCTGATGAAAACTACACATATAAGGGCATTAATCCAGACGGTTCCCTTAGCAACTCTGCCTTTGGAAAATGCAATAAACAAAATCAAAAGTTCACCTCAAGACAATGGGTGTACTTTAGTGAGACATATTTCATTGAGCAAGCATGCAAAATTTTGAAATGAAAGGCAAGTATGGATATAGTTTAACATAGAGGAGGGTTTCTGAGGGGAAGTGTAGGTAGGTAGGTAACAATGAGAAAAATAAGCTCACTTTATGCATTTTAATGGTGAAGTATTTCTTGGAGAGTTTAAAACAAAGCATGTACTTAGTATGTTCAAAATATCAGTAAACAGTAAACAGAGATGGTTGTGTTACCTAATCTGAGAGTCGTTGTCGGCTGCTATTCATATCTGAGTATACATTTGTCCTGGAAGTCTTTTTCACATTTGATGGATGTGTCTCTGGTGACTCAATAAACCAATCCTGGCATGAAAATTGTCACCACACACATTACACTGAATAGGTGGTAGAGGGCATAGTTGAGTATGACGAAGCTATCTGAGAGTAAATAAAACAGAACAGACAAAAAAAAGACAAAAAATGTTGTGGCACCTTAAAGACTAACTCCTGTATTTAAATGTGAGCTTTTGTGGACAAAGTCGACTTCATTAGACTTGGTCCACAAAAGGTAAAGGTAAAGGTTGCCCATGCTCGAAAGCCAGTCATATCTGACTCTAGGGTTCAGTGCTCATCTCTGTTTACAGCCAAAGAGCCAGCACTGGCTGAATCTGCAGATGTTTTCATGGACATGTTGCAGGCATTCCTCAATACCAGTGCATGGAACACTGTTTATCTTCCCATCGAAGTGGTCCCTATTTATATACAGTAATACCTTGGATAACATTAAGACTTGGTTCCACAAGTCTTTACGTTATCCGATTTTTAGCCTTATCCAATGCATGCAGATAATCAGATAATAACGTTATCTGATCCAGCCCGGTCCACCCTCACTTCCAGGAGTGATGAAGGTGGTGTGGGCCAGATGAATTGTTGTCATGGGCCAAATCTGGCCCAGAAGCCTTGCTAACAGCAGGGGTGCCTAAACTTTTCAGACCATGGGCCAGTCACATGGTTCATGGGTGCCCAAACTACTCCCTGTGGGCCAGATCCAGCATGCAATGTCAATTCATCCAGCCCACCCCATGCTTGTCAATCCCAGAAGCGGAAATTGGGTGAGTTTTACTCCCGCTTCTGGGAGCAATGAGGGTGGAGTGGGCTGGATGAATTGGTGTTGGGCCGGATCTGGTGTATAGGCTGTAGTTTGGGTAGTCTTGCCCCTTCCACCCTCATCACTGCCAGAACCTGGGTGAGTTTTACTTCTGCTTCAGGTATCATTGGGTGGATCCAGCCCATAGGTTCATGGGTGCCAAAACTATGGGCTGTGGGCTGGGGCCAGCCCACAACACTAATTTATCTGGTCCACTCCACCGTCACTCCCGGAAGAGGAAGCCAGGTGAGTTTTACTTCTGTTTCTGGGAGTAATGAAGGTTGTGTGGGCCAGATGAATTGGTGTCATGGGCCAGATCCAGCCCACAAGTCTTGCTAACAGCAGGGGTATCTAAACTTTTCAGACCATGGGCCAGTCATGTGGTTCATGGGTACCCAAACTACTCCCTGTAGGCCAGATCCGGCCTCCAATGCCAATTCATCCACCCCACCCCATGGTCGTCGATCCCAGAAGTGCAAGTTGGGTGAGTTTTACTCCCGTTTCTGGGAGCAATGAGGTTGGAACAGGTTGGATGAATTGGTGTCAGGGGCTGGAACTGGTGGACTTGAGGCACCCAGGAACCACATGACTGGCCAGTGGCCTGAAACATTTGGGCACCCTGCTGTTAACAGGGCTTGTGGGCTGGATCTGGCCCATGATACCAATGGATTCCTGTGCACATGGCTCCAGATGGTGACCTTGCATGTTGGTAAATGGTGGCATCCATTTTGGGTCCTGCTTCTATCCGTTAGCCCGGGGTGCTCAAACTATGGCTTATGGGCCGGATCCAGCCAATGACACCAGAAGCAGAAGTAAAACTCACCCAGCTTCTGGGAGTGGCGATGGTGGAATGGGCCGGATGAATTGGTGTCAGGGCCAGATCTGGCACACAGGCTGTAGTTTGGACACCCATGAACGACATGACTGGCCCGTGGCCTGAAAAGTTTGGACACCCTTGCTGTTAGCTTTTAAAACTGATTCCTGTGCACATGGCTCCAGATGGCAACTCTGCATGTTGTCATCCATTTGGGGCTTCTATCCCTCTTAGTTTTTAAATTGGAGTCAGGACATAAACTAGTCAGACTGGTTTGGCCAGCTTTTGTTATTGAAATGTTGCAACCTTGAGCTAAAGAGAGCAGGCATCCCCCTCCCTTTCTCACAAGACAAACTGGTGACTCACAGCCACACCTCAGGGAATTTAAGGCAAACATTAGCCTCAGAAATAGTTAGATTATCTGATGGATTGGATAACTTGAACATAATGGTTAACATAATGTTATCCGATGCAAATGTTTGCTTCAAATTCCCCAACATTATCCGATTCAAATGTTATCCGATGCAAATGTTATCTGAGGTATCACTGTACTTGCAATTTCTTGCTTTTGAGCTGCTAAGTTGGCAGGAGCTGTGACAGAGACGGGAACTCACTCTGTCATGCAGTACTTGGAAATGGAACTCCAACCACGAGGTCCACAAAAGCTCACATTTAAATACAGGAATTCATCTTTAAGGTGCCACAACATTTTTTTTGTCCTTTTTTGCTGTTCTGTTTTATTTACTCACAGCTATACTTGCACAAATTAACATGGCTACCACTTCAAACATTTGTGTTACCTTCTCTATGTATACCTACACCTGAAATCAGTAAATCACAATTATGTAAGCTTTTGTAGACTACAATTTCAAATGAATTAGAATGCACAAAAACTCCCAAAACATTAAGTCCTATTACCCATAAAGAATTATTGGTGGGGTGATGATCAACAGCCTAAAATGTCCACCATTGCTCAATTATGCATGGCGTTAAGACGGCTTTGTAAATTCATCCCCCACCCCCGAATTCTGATATGGTTGGTCCAATTTCTAGCTCTGATTAACAATGATTAACACATCTAACCACTGGTGCTAACTTTAGCACTAAAATGTATCAACATTATAAATATTGCCTTTTTAGAAGAAATTACTTTTCAGACTACACTTTCTTGAATCCCCAAGGCTGGTGGTGGTGAATCTACGGTATGTGTGCCAGACGTAGCACTCTCAGGCCTTTCTGTTGGCATATGTACCATCACCCCAGCAGAGACTTTGCCCGACCCCTCTGCCCAGCAGCCCAATGGGAGTCCTCCCTCCCTCTCCCAAGCACAGAGCTTGCCTGCCCCTCTGCCCAGAAGCCCAAAGAGAGTGGGTCCTCCCTCCCCCAGCACAGAGTTCATCCTACCCCTCTGTTTGGGCACTCAGTCTAGGGCACTGCATCACTGTCCTAGGCAGCATAGGATTCAAAACAAGTCACTTTTCAAGCACATGTAGGAAGTAATAATAAAAATAAGAGTTCAGCTGGTTCCTCAAGGGAACTATGTATATTTTACGCCTAATGCTTGAAAAACATGTAATTCTCAATAGGACAAACTGTCTCTATATCTTGAGAAATAGTTCAAAGATTCTTCATAGTATAGATATCCTCATTACCAGCACAAGAATGAACTATTTTGGTGATGGGGGACAACTATCCACATGTTAGAAACACTTATGCCGGTTTATCCACAGTTTGCATAAAATGACTCTGAATAAATCTGATATCCTTGCTTTTGTGAAGCTAAGATGCAAATGTGTAGGGGGTAGGGGTGCACACACACCAAACACATAAAAAAACCCAGGCTAACTGATCAAAAAAGATACAAGCAACACATCAAATACTCCTGTATTTTTGAAGGTTGTGGGAAACAGTGACATATTTCCCGTCACATTTTTCACAGAAGAATGATCTTACAGCTTTAAAGAACATTCTCACAAGAGGGAACATTCTCACTGAGAAAGCAGTAGAAAAGCTCACCGACTTGCAGTTGAGGAGACAGAGAGAGAGAGAGAACGTCTCACAAGCAAGGATTTATATCTGTAAGACATATTAACATGAGTCATCCTTCAATTTATTATTTCAGAATATAGTCATTCCGGCTATGAGAAAGAATAAGCCTAATGAATCTGAAACATACTTTGATTAGTATCCTAATTGTGAGATACAGAGTGCCCAAAAGGTCTTTTATGTTATGCTGAGATGTCCAACCTTTTCAGCTTTCGGGAATGAATTTGTCTTGGAACCTTTGAAAAAAAATGACACTGATTAACATAAAGTTATGAAATTTCTTCAGGTACATTTATTGCCAGACCTTTCTGATAGTTGAAGAGTTACATTTTTTAAAATATGACCTGATCTCGGAAATTTGTAACACTCCACCCACAATATGTTGTCATTAGGAGAAAGTGTTTTAAAATCTTTCATATTGTTAACAAATTGGTGAGTCTCTATCTTTCCCACAAACCAGCTACCGAATGACATTTTACTACATGTGAAGACAAAGTCTTAGAAAATACTCCCTGAGCTGAAATCTGGAGACTGTAATGAGGATGGGGCTTCTAGAAATATCTGATCAGCTTTTTAATTGCAGCTAAAGACTGTTCATGTAATCGTGGCAATGTCCACTACCTGCAGATAATTCTGATCACCATTTTTATTTAAAGATGACACTAGAGCCGTGATGTCGAACCTTGACACTCCAGGTGTGCTTGAACTTCAATTCCCAGAAGCCCAAGTCTCTGTGAATCCACATGGATGGGTTTTCTGGGAACTGAAGTTGAAGAACACCTGGAGTGCCAAGGTTCGACATCACTGCACTAGAGTGAGCATGAAGACAACTCTCTTATTTGGCTTCAAGAAGAATAATTCCTTCCCATCCAATTTGGAATTAGAATGAAAAAGTTAAGGATCAGTTCTCCTCAGTCTGTTAATCAGAAGGATCTGTGAGCTAGGCCTGAGTGCAAAGATAGTTTAAATAATAATAATTACTTTTGATAAAGTAGATTCTGACCAACAACAAACTTTTCCATGGTTTTCTAGGTAGAGAGTACTCAGAAGTGGTTTTCTATTCCATTCTTCTGGAGATGCTGTAGGTCTATGTGGCTTTCCTGAAGGGTACACAAACTGAATTTTCATCCAGGGGCAGAGGGGGAAATCCAGCTAATGCCCTCTCAGGTATTTAGCTCACTAGCTGATTAACACCATCTAGACCAGTCATGGCCAACCTTGGCACTCCAGCTGTTTTTGAACTTCAATTCCCAGAAGCCCTGATCAGCAGGAGTGCTGACTTGGGCTTCTGGGAATTGAAGTCCAAGAACATGTGGAGTGCCAAGGTTCACCATCACGGTGAAGATGTGTTGTGTGCAGAAATTGCAACACACTGCAATCTAGTAGCAATAAATAGTACTTACCAAATAGTACTCACCAAATCCCCATTGATTCACTGGGCTTGCTCTACTACTGGATTGTAGCCTGTGGATCTAGCATTATATAAGCATGGAAAGAAACAAACAAACAAGAGTTTATTTCATGCTTCAGAGTTTAAAAATTGAGCCCTATGGGCAAAGCCCAATGTTTGCATTTTGCTAAATTCAGTTCTGAGAAGCAGGTATTTTGCTGATGCTAAGAGGGGTAGAATTATCTACAGCTCTCGATTACAGTCTATTAATTTTATTATTCCTTTTTTCTTGGATATTTGGAGGTTAGCCACCGATGTGAGGGCATGAAGGTTTCTTTTCCTGTGCCAAATAGAAACCAGTGTAAAAGCCCTCAACAAAACTCTTTGCCAATTGTTTCTGTTCTGAAGTTTTGGAAAGATTAGGGGTACTTCATTCTCTGCTCAAGCAGGCCCCAGGGAGTCTTCTTGTGCAGCCTGCCAAAACCATAGGAAATTGTTTGTGGTAGTTTTAGAATATTTACTGCCGTAGAAGATGAGCTGAAATGCCTGGTTTTATTTCATTTTTTTTTTGTTTTAGCAAGGGTGCAGGGGAGAAATGGTAGGAGAGATCTGGATAACCTTCTTGATAACTGAGCTGTTTTGAAGGAGGAAGTGCAGAACATTCTTACTGAAACTGCAGTATCAGTGAGCAGAGAAATCACAAGTCTGGCATTGTTGTTGTAGCACAGTCAAGTGCAATTTGGAGAGACATATTTTTCAAAGTTTTGCAAGCAAAAAGGCAAGTGACTATTACCGTAGGATCCAAGTATGGGCACAGTACTGACTGAAAGTGGTTTTGACTAGGAATTGCTGTTCTTCATTAACTAAGATATTAACCATGGATTGGCTTTATAAACCTTTCAGGAACCCATGCCTTAATCACCTTCAATTTAGCCTACTGCAGTGCACTCTGTGTGAAGCAAAATTGAATCAACCAGTTTGCTTTTGCAGTATATACCAGCCTGTGTATGTCACATTGGCCTTTATCTCATACAGTGGCTTTCACTCAGTTTCAAAACAAGGTGGTAGGATACTTCATTTTACATGCCTACTATTACTCTACTCCTATCTTCATTCTCTCAAATGGATCCCTAGGCTGGATAACTCAGTGGCTTAGATAGAGCTTGGGAGTTTAAATCCTCAATATCCCTCATGGAAGAGCCAACCAATGCAGCCTTGGACAAGCTGCACAGTCTCAGTTCACCCTTAGAAGAGACAGAGAGCAAACCACTTCTGTGTATTTTCTACATAGAAAGCCACAGAAAGGGTCACCATAAGTCAGAATTGCACACAGTTATTATTATACACCACACAGGGAAATTTGTGGGTAATCGTTCTTCCTGGGAAAAAGCAACTCATGTGTGGAAAATGGTACAGAGTGAAAATTTTAATCCAAATTGCATACCTCTCTCCCTTTACCTTTAAAAGCAGAGCTTCTGCAGAATTGCACAAGCTGTAAGTTTTGATCACTCCTCAAAGGTACATTACAGTAGCTGAAATGGGAGACAGTAAGGTATCGAGCCAATCATAGGTCTGCAAATGTTTTGTCTGGAAACCTGTGTTCCACCATTCTTGTTGTTCTGTGAGAATCTGGAAGCCATGCCCCTCCCAAGAGTGATTGATGAATACTCTTCTGAGAGGTGTAGGAAAGAAGGTATCGTGCACACTGATGACTCTGGTAGCTCAAAACCAGAGGCTAAAATCTTGTCCTAAACATCATCAGCCATGTTGTTTTTATTTTTTAAAATAAAGCTTTTCCAGCTTCCTCCTAAAGATCCTAAGTTTTCTCTGAAACCCCTTTCATCACTAGCAACCCATTGGTAGTCATCTTTCAATACTGAAAATCCTCACCATCAAGATGACTACTAGTAGTGGCATTTTTTAAAGCAATTAAATATTCCTTTCTTGTCCCACAATCCCCAATTCATGCATTGATCAGAGCATTGGATTCAATGGCTTAAAAGCGCCTTTCCGACTCAGGTTTTCTATTCTATGAGTAGTTTTGTGGTGATGGTAGGGATTCCATACTATCCTTGAAACCTTCAGAAGGGGTGATCAGAAGCAATCTTTATCTGAAAATCACGTTGTCTGGTGGTATTATTCTTGCAGAATGGGTCTGAAATAACCAACTTGTGAGTTTAGTTTGAGTTTTGCAAGATCTAGCCAAGCTGTTGAGTTGTTTGAGTAGCTTAGGTTCAACACTGTGGATAGATGCCACAACGTTCGAATTAAAATCCAGTATGGATTCACTTTCCTTATGAAACTAGAGTCATCAGCCTTCCCTGTGTTGGATTAAATGATCTCTGAGGTCCTTGCCAACTCAATAATCCTGTAATGCTAACTCTTTTCACCCCTAACCATTGGCTTGCTGGCTGGGGCAAAGTTTCTATTTCCTGTTGTACAGTTTCCCCCTTGTGTCATATACAGTAATACCTCATATAACATTAGTATCGAATAACACTAAAATCGCATAACATTAAGGAATCTGGGGGGAAGAATTGCATCAGATAACATTAAGATCCTATGGGATGTTTCAGATAACAACCGCTAAAGCCTGTGTGGTTACAATGTATCTCTATGGATCCCATAGAGGATCAGATAACACTAAAAATCATATAACACCAAGACTTGTGGAACCAGGTTTTAGTGTTATATGAGGTTTTACTGTATTAGGAAATGATTTTAATAGCAATTTTTAGGGAAAGAGAAAAGAAGCATGAGGCTACTTTGATCTGTAAATATTCATAGTGGTGCCAGCAAGACTACATGCACTGTATAAATTGTACAAGATTGGATGTTGCAAGTACTTAGACTGGAGTCCTCGAAGAGGCATATAGATTTTATAGGCAATAGTAATGAAGATTAAATAGCTCTCCCGTTGCAACTGACTCAGTATTGAATCAGCTCTCCTGCATTTACTACCAACAGACTTTATCTTGATTTATTAGACTTAAACAGAAAAATAAATAAACAAAGCCTGCCATATTGCTGGCATCCATGAATAGAAATGTGATTGCTAATTCTCTTTCTGTATTTTTACTCTAGCAGCTGTATCTGTCTGCAAACCTGAAACTTTGGTTGGTATTCTGTGCTTTTGTTGTTGCTTGGAGTATGACAAAATCTCTCCAAACTATTTATTATATCCAAGACAGGTGGTGTCAATATGCTGAGACAACCTATGGATAGCACTGGCTGGCAGTGAGTCTAGTTAACCTTTTAATTTCTCATAAGACCCCAGCTTTATATGATATGGTAAATTAAATTTTGAGAGTCTGAGGGACTCAACTCTCAAGAAGCTGTTCTAACTCCAAATCATGCTCTAAAATGTTCATTGTGGTAGATTTTTATATGACGTTTAAGGCTTGTGGTGGTACATTTTGACTGTATCTAATGTACTTATTTTTTTTTTTTGAATAGTAGCTGTGTTAGTCTGTGGTTCAGGCATATCAGAAAACAAAACAAAATAAACAAAATAAAATAAAATAAAATAAAAAACACTGTAGCAGTTTAAAGACTAACTGCTATATTTTTATTGTTAGCTTTCATGGATCAAGTCCACTTTTTCAGACAAAGAGTGAAACTTATTTATTTATTTAGATTTATATCACTGCCCACTCACCATGGCGACTTAGCTGTGTGCAGCTGTGTGAAGCTGCATTCTTGTGCTTGCTTGACCACACCCCTTCTCTCTTTGACCCCCTGAATTTGGTATATAAAAACCATGCCTGTAAGTTTCACTCTTTGTCTGAAGAAGTGGACTTGATCCACGAAAGCTAACAATAAAAATATAGCAGTTAATCTTTAAAGTGCTATAGTTTTTTTGTTTTATTTTATTTTATTTTGTTTTCTGATATGTCTAATGTACTTAAACGCTTTTTACCATGCTGACCAATGACCGTAATAAAATGATTTTGATTTGATATGATGTTCATATAAAAATTGAAATGTGCCAGAAAAACCACCATTTTACTATCAGCATGTACACTTATTCCCACTGTAGAGAGACTGATGTTGTAACTGTGATGTACCTGCCTCTTTTGTTTCATTCGGACATCAAAGGAAAATCAAATAGCATTTTTCTAAATCTCTAGATTTTATCTAGTTGTTCATAGATAACTTTTATTCAGCAAAAGCTTGTGGAACAACAGATATAAAATGTCAGTACAGTAATACCTTGGATAATGTTTGCATCAGATAATGCTAAAACCGCATAACATTAAGCAATCTGGGGGGAAAATTACATCGCATAACGTTAAAATCCTATGGGATGCATTGGATAACATTTGCTAAAGCCTGTGCCTGTTACAATGTATATCTATGGCGTTTTAACATTATCCAGAGCATCCCATGGGATTTTAAGACTTGTGGAAACAAGTTTTAGCATTATTTGAGGTTTTACTGTACTTTGAAAATTTGTGACATGAAAAGTCTGCTTGTATACAATACCCACAGACACACAAAAATGCATACCTATATCCATATTTCTCATGCAGTTCCAATGCTGTGAAACCTAGCCATCTGGAACATGGGAAATTATTAAGCACACCCTAAAAGTTTACTTCAATAACCATGGGATTGTTTCTTTAAACTGGTTGATTGCAAAGATTGCCCTGTAACACCATCTTCAGTCACTATGAGGCTGATATTCTTAACCTATCATAAAGACTATACTGAATGGAAGAATGTTCATTTCTTCACATGGCTGTTGGAGACTTCAATGATTCTTTCATATGTATGGCCCCCAGGCTCATCAACCAATAGAGACACAAGGATACAGAAAAGCAGGGAAGATATTTTTACTTGATAACATACTGAGCAGAAGAAATGAACAGAAGGATGATTGAGTCATGATAGATCATGAACAACAATAATGATAGAAGTGATGGATGACAAAAAGTGTAGAGGGGGAGTGGTAAATTAAGAGATTCCTAACCTTTGCAAAGCTGGGCATGTCTGTTAGCATGATTATACAAATCAGTAGAGGAAATGAATTAAAAACAGCCTAGAAGAATTATAGCTAACTTCAAAATGAGAAAAGACAAGATGCATTAATGGTATTGCAGCTCTGTGTATTTAATGTCACAAAGAAAGCTCAAAGATGTTAGAAGAAAGCGAGAGGAGAAATAACTACCAGTATGTGGCTGATAAGACACATCAAACCAAAAGCAGAATTCTCTCTGCTGGAAGGAGGAAAAAGCAGGAAAAGAAATGAACACCTGAAACTGATAACATAGCAGAATGTAAAAGATGCTAACGTTCTTTCTTTCCTTTTCTTCAAACAGGAGCCATCTTCTGTTGGCAAAAGAATAACAGTTTTTAAAAATGAAGGAAGTAATAAATAGTAATGTATTTCCATAGAGAATCTTCACCAAGAACTAGAGAAAATTGAGTTACATATTACAGGTGAAGTAGGGAAATCATTCTTCTTTATAGTTGTGCCAAAACTTGCTATAATAATCACACATAATATTTATTTATTTCTCTTGCAATAATGTGTTCTTTACCAGTTTAAAGTAATTTGTGGCTTCACAAGCTCCATCATGCATACTAATGTTCTACATTGCACACAACTCTGTGTATTTTGATCCCATGCTCATAAATTTCATGGAATGGGCAGAGCACTGTCTCCACCACAACCCCTTGTTAGTTTATACAGATGAATGCACACTTATTTGTTAGCTTATAAGATCTACAGACATTGTGACTTGGTTCATCATCTTTACTCAGTGTATGGGACTGCACACTTTTTAAAACCATAAGATCATATTTCTGCCACTCTTTCACATTTTGCATATCTATTTTACATGGACCATAGAAGTAGTTGCCTTAGATGAGTTGTCTGTGCCTTTGTGATCCCTCAAGTGTCCTTTGGTTCCTGCTGTGTTTGGCAGCTTAGGTTCAAAGAAGGCCAGGATTTTTGGACAAGTATAACATGAAATTGCTGAAAACATACTGGATGGAAAAAGCCCATTTACTTTCTTGGGTTTTTGCTGGAGGTGAGATCTTTTAGGGCAGTGATGGTAAACCTTGGCACTCCAGTTTGTTGAGATATAAAGTAAATCCTTGTGTTGCAAGGGTGTGTCAGCGGATATCTGAGAGTACAATGAATAACACAGCAACCAGACAGATATCCTGTATTGTACAAACTGTTTTACTTGTAGCAAAATCAGAGTCCAAATCCCTTCCAAGTCATACATACACAGTAGTAGCAGATAGTCATGGCATTCTTTCAGTGTTAAAGCAGAATAATCTTTTCTTCTTATCAGTCTTCGTTAATCATGGAAAAACTCAGTCCAATACAGGTTGTAAAAATAGTAATCAAACAAAAAACAACCTCCCACCAAACATCAAACAGTGAACAGCAAACAGAGAGCAAAAGTAATGAGAGAGTAATGAGTAAATATTGAGTAATAAGCCAACTGTGGCTGCAGTCTTCCTTTTAACCACATTACTGACAGAATGAACCAATGAGATAATATTGTAATTATCCTACTCTGTCATCAGTTGAATGCTGCAACGTCAGCTCAATACTCTTAAAGCACCACAATACATTTTACAACAAACATGCTATGTTGGTTTATATATTATCCTTCCCAACAAGTTAGGCAATGACCTAATTCCTAACACAGCTGTTCTGGAACTTCAATTCCCAGAAGCCCTGATCAACAGGACTGCTGACTTGGGTTTCTGGTAATTGAAGTCCAAGAACACCTGGAGTGCCAAGGTTTGGCATCATGGCTTTAGGGTGTCAGAGAAACCTGAAGATGCCATAATTCACTTATAGACAGACACCTAAGTATGGCTGGCATGTGAGGAAAGCCAGAACAAGAAGGGTATGATACAGAGTTATATGTAGGTCCACCTAGCTTCCTGTTCAAAAAGAAGATGGAGCTGGTCGTAGCTCACCTTCAAAACCTTTCAGTTTCTGCCTTTTTTCCTACCTGGCATTTAAATATCTCTAAGGTGTTTGTCTGAATGGTAAAACTCCCAGAATGAAGATTTATAGGATTAGTAGTCTGACAAATACAAAAATCCCATCCCTAGATACCACCTTCTTTAGTCCATCCCTTCCATCATTTGAGCTGTAGAGGTAGATATTGATTATCATAATTACAGTTGTACCTCGCTTAAAGAGCATAATGCGTTCCACAGGATTGCTCTTTAAGCGAGTTTGCTCTTTAAGTAAAACACCATTGTAAATGACCAATTGTGGGGGGAGGGATTGTGAACCCCGATTTATTTGTTAAGCATGTTTTTGGTTGGTTTTATTTGTTAAGGGAAGTGAACATTCAGAGAAAATTCTGCTCTTTAAGCAAGTTACTCTTTAAGCAAGGTGCTCTTTATGCGAGGTTTGACTGTATTTGCTTATTTAGTGATTGTTTGGTCCA
This sequence comes from Furcifer pardalis, assembly GCA_030440675.1. NCBI lineage: Eukaryota > Metazoa > Chordata > Lepidosauria > Squamata > Chamaeleonidae > Furcifer > Furcifer pardalis. Next base: position 25,423,323 of record CP126899.1, on the reverse strand, counting down.
GAAACTGACTTAGCCAGTTAACTTAATAAGTACCTGCCAGTCTTTCTTGAAGGTTGGCAGGTTTCCTCACTGTAAGGGTCAGAATAGCCAAGCCTAGTCCTTCCAAATACAATACGATTACAAGGTACTGTCAAAAATAGTAGCTTCAACAAGTCCCTGAGAGCCATGAAACAGAACTTAAACTGATTCTCAATTGTTTTCCATGCGTATCCAAGCTGTTGTTTTTTAACCTTTAAAGCATTCAGTGGATTGGCCTGGCTATCTAAGGGGGTGCCTATCTCATTATGAGCCTGTCTGGCTACTTAAGATCTTTAGGACAGACCCTTTTAAAAATATAAACCATCTCAGAGGCACACCTAATTAGCATGCAAAAAATCACCTTCCCTTATGTGGTGTCTTGACTCTGGAATTCTCCTGAGTTGATCTTTGTTTTCACTCTGACTATTTTAAGAATGGAATAAAAATATATTTTTAGACAGGCTTTTAATGTCTAATTTATCCTGCTGTATTGTTTCTAAGTGTATCCTTTGTTGGTCTTTCTGATTTTATGGTGAGGTTGATTTACATGATTTATTATATTTATGTGGCCTTATCTGTTAACATTCTTTGGAGAACTTTCATTGCCACATTGAGCTCTATCTTTCAGTGGAAAGATGGGGTATAAATGTAATAAATAATGTGGTTTAAATGTAATGAAGCAATAAATAAACACAAATAAATAATAGAACACATGCCTGTCCTACATAACTGCAAATTAGCTTTTCTCAAAATTGCAACAAGTATTTAACACCATTCTGTTATCCCATAATGCCAAATTGTACTTGGTGTATGAGAATAACTGTCAAAAAAGTGTTGTCAATCACTTATCTCATTTTCTTTCACATCACTGCCATTAAGTAACACATTAGCTGTAAAGGCTTCATGTTCTTAGAACTGTTCAAGAATTTAGCACAAACTAAAATGGTAATGCATTGGTTTAACTCTTGAGTAGCCTCATCAACTGTTAGAGAAGGAAACAAGTTCTTTTTACTGCCATTTTTTTTCCTGCTTTAGGACTAAACATTCCAAGATTCTCCACTCTGGGAGTCCCACCTGACAGACAGACATCTAAGTAATGCTCATTTGGGAGAAAGACCTAACACGGAAAGCTTTGCAGATTAACATAGCTGTAGCTCTGCCTGTAGCAGTTTATTATTTAAATACAAAGCTATGCTAGGCCACAAGCTTTCCATTTTGCACCTTTCTCTCACGTGAGCCAAATGGAATGGGCAAAATGGAGAATTCTAAGATTTGTAATTTTTTAAAACAGGTACATCCCAAAACTTTGATACAAAGAAACAAAGATATACATTGACTCAGCAAAATAACTCTCCTGTACACCTTGCTAAACAACTCCAAAAATATGAATCTCAAAGTAAATACACATATATATGTGCATTGGAGTTATATATTGCAGAATTAGTGCATTACCAAGAAAAGAGTACTGAAGTATAGTAAAACCCCATTTTATGGAAAAAGTCAGTTCCGTAGCTTTTTCCTTAACTCAATTCTTTCCCTGTAAAACAAGACATTCCCATAATGCATTGGGAAAAAAATTCCTGACTCCCCCTGAAATAAAAAATAAAATAAAAACAAAATCAAAACCACTCTAACTCTTCTCCAGACCACTCTACTGCTTCCCACAGGGCCCAAAATAGCTCTGTTACCCAAATTCTTGGGGCCCAGGTACGTTCTCTGGCAGAGGTCTAGAAAACCCTAAGAACTCATTAACGAGACGGATAATTCGATCAAAACAAAGTGATTTATTGGGAGTAAAATACAAAGGAAAGCTATCAAGATTATAGTATGGCCAGGCCTACAACTAAATAGCTACCTTCCCTCAATCGTTTTGAAGAAAAACCCGCTCGTGATCTCAGCCCACGATATTCTGTGGATCAAAAGATGCCCACCTCCCACTCTAAAGGGATATATATTCTTTTCCTAAACTAACTCTACGTGCAGGGAGGAGGGACTGAAACTGGGAAGGGGGAAAGGCAATTAACACATTTTAATTACATGTAAACATAAAATACAAAGCAGGGTATGAGGTAAGGGGTTTGAATGTAAAGAAACAGCAGATTACAGCTATTGCTGAGAAACCGGTTACAGAGAGTTTACATTGTGTCAAACAGGCATATTTGCGGTTAACAGGTATTTACGAGGGGAAATGAAGTATCCTTTGTTCTCTGCTGACTGAATCAAAGGCGGAGTAGGCGGGAACAGCCAGCGCGTCTTGTCCAATGAGGGGCGAGCTAGCAGGACCGACAGCCAATGGCACTTTGCGGCGGGGAAATTGCAGACCCAACGTGGGTTACTGTTCCGGACATGAATGGATTGCAGCGTTTGACTTATTCTTAAGTAGAAAAATAAAGAAAGAAGTTAGAATCATTATGTCTTGATTGTTTAATTAAATGGAGATCTCTGGAGGAGGGAAACCAACATTTTAGCCTTTGTTTGCCCTTTTAATCTGTTTGCTGCGTACGTGAGAGACGGGACGTCCGCTTGTCCCTTGCAGCCCTGCGCTGTCAGTTTATTGTTGCGCAAGGGCTTTTCTTAGGTTCTTCGCTTGTTTCCCCCCTCCCTTGATCAATTTTGGGGTTTCATGGTTTTTGTTTATGTTGGTTTCTCCCCCCCCCCCCTTATTTCTTTGCTTGGGTCAGTGTTATAGCAATGTTTAATTAAACTTTATTAAGGAGAATCAAACCAGAGGTATGAGTTTAAAATTCAGTCATTCAGCTTCTTTCCTTTGTTTCCTTTGTGAAGGAATGAAAAGGAATTTCTGCTTGCTATCAGGAAGCCAGTTTTTACACCTTTAGGCAAAGCAAACTTGAGGCTTAGGAGCTAAGGACAATGGAGACAATCAGTGACATCATCATTTTTACATTCCTTGCCAGAGTCTTGTGACTATTGGGTAATCCCCCCTCCTTCTGGAGAGTGTTCCAATTGTATGATTTTAAACTTTTGGCTTCTCCCTTATTTTCCATGTGTGTACAGTGGGTTCAATTTTGATGTCTCAAAATTTCTGGTAACAGCTCCTTATTGCTCCTTAGAAGGTCAAATAGTAAAGATAAAGCTAAAGTACTTTGGACATCAAATGAGAAGAGAGGATTCACTTGAGAAAGCCTTGATGCTGGGAAAGGTGGAGGGCAAAAGAAGAAGGGGGCGGCAGAAAATGGGATGGCTGGATGGAATTGTAGATGTAATGGGCACAGAGCTGGGCGGGTTGAGGAAGATGGTGGAGGACAGAGGTGCCTGGCAGGCGATGGTCCATGGGGTTGCAAAGGGTCAGAATCGACTGTGAGACTGAACAACAAAACCCATTGATTTCTTAGGTTTGAGCACCCCAGATGTGGGAGATTTCATAAAATATCTGGCTTGTTTAACAGTGACTGATATGATATTATGGTTATAAAATGGTGGTGGTGGGTGAGGACTTTTTAAAGAGGTGACAGTCTTTCATGAGGCATTCTTTTCCAAAAAGCGAAATCTCAATTGCTGCATTTTTCAAAGAAACCAGGAAATGTGACATGTTAGAACCCAAGATAAATCCTATCCGCCGAAAGGTGGTGCTACCCTGTAGTTTTCTACTGACTTTGCAGGGGAGGTTTTTATATTTGTCATGAGGCAATAGCAGTGACAGCCAACAGCACCGCTATTATGCAATAAATATTAAGAGAAAGCCAGATGTATCATCTCAGGAAAAAGATGAGACAGATATTTGCACTGCTGTCTTGTGCTTCGAGATAAGAGACATTTGTGATGTGTCATTGGATTGCCTTTCTCATTTTCCAATACTACAGATCAAAGCTTTGGCATGAGGAGCTGGAAAATTACTGGCTCCCTTGGAGCTGTAGGATTCTTTGATCGTTGCTGACAAATTCTTTTATCCAATTCTCCATTAGACCTCAGTGCACTTTCTATATCTAGGAGTTCTATTTGACTGTCTGTTGCAGCCCTGCAAACAAAGAGGCATTCTTATTCATAACCTGGTTACTGTTCCTTCCTTCCTTCCTTCAGTGACTAGAGGGGAAATAACAGTTTTAGAAGAATATTTGACACTGTGATTTTTAAGACTGCTTTAGCTGAAGAAAAGCCATTTTCAACTTTAAGTAAACTAAAAGGTAAAAAGTCCCCTCTTCCCCATGCCTCTGTGTTAAGAGTCACTCTCACCCACTCTTACCTCCACCTCGCCTCTAGGCACTGCCCCCACTTTTTCTAGAACATAGGAGCTGGGTCTTAATAACCGGGCCATCAAGGAAATAGCCCTGAGATGGTCCAGCCATCAAACTGGCTTAAGTCTGTGAAAGAGAGGCAGAGCTCAGGATGAGGTACCAATAGAGTTTATGGTTTCTAGACTTGCCTTTTGTTAATCTATAAAATTCCTTGTGCTCCCGAACTCCTTGTCCTTCTTTCTACCCATCTCTTGAAGGAAGGTGGAGAGAAGATGACCCTTTTGCAAAAGATATTTTAATAAAGCCTTTCTCTCTCTCTCCTACTTTTGGTGCATGTATTCCTTTTGTTAGCAACAGCCACACAAGTTGCAATTTGCCCTTTTTCGGCAACCTTGGATATCTTGGAGTCATTATTCAGTGAGGAGTCCTTGCATGAGTAGATGTCTCTGTGACAACATTATGCATAACTTCTGTTGATAACGATCTGTCCCTGGTAGTTCTTCTTTGGAAAACACCAAAGCTGGGGAATCCAAGATGAAGGACAGGAAGGGGTACTGTTTTGCATTGCCTACAACCCAGAAAAATGTTCCAGTCCATTCCTTTAACCCAGGGGTATGCAACCTGTGGCCCATGGCACCAAATAATCTGGTCCCTGACCTTCCTCCAGCCACTGCTGGAATCAGCTGCAGACTCATTTATGGCCATCATAAACATCTTTACAACAGCTGTAAATGAATCCGGAGCCATCGTAAATACATTTACAACAGCCAGGGATGCATTTTACGATAGCATTTATGGTGGAGGGAACCACCAGTCTAGCCCACTCAGCTGTCTGAGGGGCATGGTTCATCCCACAGCTGAAAAACTTTGAGAGCCCCTGCCTTAACCAAAACTTGTTCAAAACTAAAAGGTAACCTTTTTTCCCCTGCCTAGAGTAAAGGAAAAAGGAGTGTTGAATATGTGGCAGTTCAGGAACTAAATAGTTGCATTGTGGGTGTACATCTTTTTGTCTAGCTGCTGCATAAGTGATTTTTGGTGCTGATGTTTCTTCATTTTGAACTGTTCAGCTAAATCCAGAATATGGCAAATTCATTCACATGAAATCTGCTATATTTTGGTCTCAGATCTGAGCCGTCTGCCTGCATTTCCCACAAATGTTATGGCAACAGATGTACCATATAATCAGGGGACGCTTCTTTCTGAATTTATTTGAACCAATTAATCAATGAAACTGTGTTTGTGATACTCAGTATAGTTCTTGCACTTGTTTTATTTCAAATAACAATGCCACCTGCTGCAATAAATATATGGCACAAGGCTCTTAAGATGTCTGCTCTTCTTCATAGAAGCAGTTGAATTACGCTATAAAGTAACATGCATATCCAAGATTTCTAAAGATCTCTCAGATAGATGCTTGCCCTCTGGACCTTCTAGAGAGTAGAAACAACAATAACAACAAAACAGTATTTCAGTGGTATGTTTGCTGCAGCTAGCAAATTATTGTGTGCCCTAGAATGAAATGTTCTGTCCATGAACTGAAGGGAAACCATGAGGTACATTTTTGTGATGGAATATTCAGAATATTTTTCACCATTACAATACTTGTAGATATTCTATTGACTGTTTGCATAATGGAGCATGGGGGGGGGCACCTGTATGGTACTGAGGAGGAGGAAGTCACAATTAGAAAACAACAAGGACTACAAAGACAGAGCTACACAGCTTGGTATGAATATCCTTTATCCAACTCTCTGTTGTTGGAAATAATATAATGGGACTAAGGTGGCTTGCACCTCAAATTTTTTAAGAGCGGAAGGCACAACCTAGATCCAGACCATTCAACTATTTTTAAAGCTTTTTCAATAATTTAATTCAAGATTTCCTTAAAATGTAATCACTTAAGTTGGGCTCTCCAAACATCATGTCTAAAACATATTTTAAAATGAGGGGCCACTAATCTCTGGCCCCATTAATTTGTGGATTATGGTTAAAAATGCTTTTATGTTATCCAGTTTAACAATTTGTGGACAAATGACTTTGTGTATGTTCAAAGGCACTGTGTCCCCTCAAGCACTATGGAACCTCCTGCCAACTGAGTTGCATCTCCAGATGGAGTTGCTGCCCTTCAGAAAAGTCTTAAAGACCTGGCTGGCAGGGCAGGTGTGGGGTACCACTAGTATTGTAACCCCAGCCGGTTGGCTGATTCGATAACTCTCTGTCTCTCTTTTAACCTTTTAATTCTCTTAATTTTTAAAATCTTATATGTTTTAATCTTGTAATTTTGTAATCCTTTTAATCTTTTGTTTTTTTGTGAGCCACCCAGAGTTCTTGGAGTGGGGCGGCAATATAAATTGAAATAAATAAGTAAATAAACAAATAAATTCTGTTTATTCCACAAACTGAGCTTAATTCTGGCTGTGAGTTCCCTGACTGACAGCCAGTTGCCTGTTTTGCTCCCATTATAATAAGCTCTAATGGGGTGAATATCAGGGTCCTGGGGAGGGTCCAAGAACAGGCTGTCCAATCTACAAAATTATTGTGACATAATTTCTGTCCCTATCTTTCTCAATGGAAGCTAAGAAAGCCGCTGTCTCAGGCCCCCAAACTCTACATCACAGAAAATCTTTCATTTAAAATGGGGGTTTCTCAAGTGCTAAAAGATGTTTGATTGTCACAGCAGGAGGCTTCCTCATTTCACATAATCAGCAAATTAACTTGCTTTGTTTTGTGGCTCCCATTTGGAAGCTAAACCAAGCTTTGCTGGCAAATCTAATTTCTCAGCCAACTGATGGCTTTTCAGTAAGGTACTGTTTAGTCTTCATTGCCTCTGGCCATTCCTATATGGAAATATAGGATCAGTTGAGAATTCATAGACAAATGTTGAGCCCTTTGCAACACCATGGGCCTTGACAGGAAGCAAAACATGCCAGCCCATTTACACGGATCCTGGCTCCAGACAGACAGAAAGGAAGCAAGAAAGGTAGGGGATGGTGACATTCTTAATAAGAACACAAGCTGTTTTGCTGCCAGTGTTCCTGCAGCTACTCATTGTTGGTTTGTGTTCCTATGAGACTATTAAAGCCAAGAATCATGTGCTTTATGCTGCTATTGCAATACAAGAAAGGTTCCTTGGGGCTATTCCATATGACGCACACTTAAGCAATGTATTAAAAAAATATCTAGCATAAACAAATAATCCAGATGCTTGGTAATAAAAATTAAATAAACTAAAATACCATAGAATAGGGTGTCAGGGAAAAATCCAACATTACCAAATATTGAGTTAATTAATCTTCATGCTTTTTTTCATGGTATATTTCTGACAGTGCTCCAAATGACTCATTTGGGATCTCAAAAAAAAATAATAATAGAGATACTCCACGCTGGAGGCAACACAACATATGTCTGTAGTAGATGCTTAACTTGCAGAAGTGGACTTGCTGAGACATCCTGTTGAAGAATTACCAGCCTCCATGAGAGTCTTTGCCTCTAGCATGAAAACAAGTTCTTTTCCCTCCCTCAGTAGTTTTACATGTTGCTTTAAAAGAAATCTCTGCATAAAAGCTGTTTTTTTCTCTTTGTAATGCCAATTGCACACACATAAAACAAGCAGAGAAGAAAATGGTGATAGATCAAAATGAAACAAACAACCCATTCCATCCTTTTGCTTTCAACAATCCATGGGACAAAGCAAACAGATGCTAGGTCACCAATTTCTCCACTGTTGTGTTGCCAATATTTACTGGCAACAAACCAATATTTACAAACCAAGCATAACCATTTAAATAAAGCAGGATACAGTGGTACCTTGGTTTACAAATGCCGCGGTTTACGAACGCCTCAATTTCAGTGGTGGGCTCAAAAAAAAAATTACTACAACACTGTGGGCATAGTATGGTGGGCATAGCCAGGGTGAAAGCCCTGCATTGCACCCAAATTCGGACTACTTTATTTCACAACTTGGATGGGTGGGCCCAGCCAGAATTTCTGCTACCAGTTCTGGCGAACTGGTGCAAACCTGTTGATGCCCACCACTGCTCAATTTAAAAATGTCTCAATTTATGAATGAAAATCCATTGAAAATAATGCCTCAGTTTACAATTATTTTTTCACATTATGAAGCAAGTTTCCCCAGGATGCATTGCACCTGGGTGGTTTATAGTCCTGTCTCTGTGCATGCAGGAGTCTGCATTTCTGTTTACAATTTTTTCGCACTACAAAACTCTCGGAGAACACATTAAATTTGTAAACCGAGATACCACTGTATACTTCATAGTTTCCTGCAGTATCACAAAGACAAGCAGTGTTAGTCTGTGTTTCAAGCATATCAACTCAAAAAAGATAAACAAAAATAATCTTAATCTGAGGATTGCTCCTTTTTTAAAAAAGTATTTTCTCTGGGTATCAACTGAATTTTGGAATTTAAGTTTCTAGAAGGCCTGGGGCTTTAAAAATAGCTTCAGGATACCTGTGGCATGTGGCTCACATTGCCTGTCACTCTTTTAATAAATCATACCATCATTTTACATCAGAAGGTACCTTGGAAGCTATGCCTACATACCTGCCAGCCAAAAAGCTCCAGCAAAAATAAACCTATTATACTAGGTAGAATAGCTTTAGTTAGGTAATGGTAGTATTACCTAACTAAAGCTATTCTACCTAGTCCTAGTGTTGATATATTTCTCCTGATATTTTAACTTTGATTCTTTATTTGTGTCAGAAGCATCACAATTAAAATAAATACAGTACTAAATTATAAGATTTACATTTAAAATATAGCATTTACATTAAATTAGGAAAAGTGGGCAACATTAATTGCATTCTTTTGTGCTTTCATGAAGTCCTCAAATGTACATTGAGCAAAGCACAGGGGGCAAGAGTACATAGGTGTTGTTGTTGTTGTTTGCACCTCCCTACAACTGCAGAGGGCTGACATCACCAGGTTATCCTCATTAATCCAAAGTATCTCTACATCTTGCTGTGTCCATGCACAGTCTATTTAGTTATTTCTAGACTGCCAAACTATCAGCAAACTAAGCTCCAGCTTCTCTGTTGGTTCTATCCAATGCTGATCCTTCATAGCCTTCCATGTGTCCATTCTACTTTTAAATTCATCTAAATCTTCCATTGACTTAAGGAAGCTTTTCTGGGGGCTGGTTGATATTATTATTCAGTTAATATTTTAGCTGAAGCCTGTTTTTCTTTAGTTTCTACTCATTGTTTCTAGTCCATCTTGTGGGTCAGAAGATAACATTCATACTCTCTCTTCCACATTACTGCCCTTCAGATATCCAGAGGCAACTCCTTCCTAACCTCTATTCTCCAAGTGAATCATACCCATATGTTTCAGTCTAGGACTTGTTTTCTACATGCCTTCCCCATCTTGATGGCCATTTTCTGTATGTTCCCCAATTTGTCAATGTGCTTCTAATGATATTTATAAAGTAGTAACAAGTATAGTGTCCATTAATGGACACAGTATTCCAGGTGTCACCCAATCAAGCAGAATCTTAGGCATATGTGAAGATAAATGGCTACCTTATACTACATCAGACCATTTCTATACAGTAATACCTTGGATAACGTTTACCTCAGATAACGCTAAAATCGCATAACGTTAAGTAATCTGGGTTAAGATTATGTTACCCAATTCTGGGTGATTGGATTCACTCTCTGGCAGAGGTACTAGAAAGACCCAAGAACTTACAATGAGGCAGGTTTTTCAGTCAAAACAAAATATGGTTTATTGGGAGCAAAAGCAAAGGGAAGCCTATTCAGGCATATAGTCTGGCCAGACCTATAATTCTAAATAGCTAACCTTCCCGCAACCGTTCTGAGGAAAAGACCCCCTCGTGATCCCTGCTCACAAAATTTGGTGAACAGAAGATGCCCCCCCACCCACCTGGAAGGGGTATTTAACTATTCTATCTAAACTAACTCTACATGCAAGGGGAGGGGGCTGAAACCGGGCAGGAGGAAAGGCAATTAACATATTTTAATTACATGCAAACATAAAACAAAGGCAGCTCTGAGGTCAGAGACTTTAGTTACACAAAAGCGGCAGATTACAGCTATTGCTGAAAAAACCGGTTATAGAGAGTTTACATTAGGTCAAAGGAGCATATTTGTGGTTGACAGGAATATCTCTTTGTTCTCTGCTGAATGAAACAGAGGCTGGTACGTCTTCTCCAATGGGAGACGATCTAGCAGTATTGACAGCCAATGGTGCTTTGAGGCGGGTTAATGTTCCGGACATGAATGAATCACAGCGTTTGAGTCACTCTTAAGTAGAAACACAAAGAAAGGAGTTAGAATCATTATGTCTTGTTTGTTTAATTAAATGGAGATCTCTGGATGAGGGAAACCAACCTTAAGCTATGATTGTGCTTGAGTCAGTGTTCTAAAAATGTTGAATTGAACTTTGATCAAACCAGAGGTATGAGTCATTCAGCTTCCTTTGTGAAGGAATAAAAAAAGGAATTTCTGCTTATCAGAACACCCGGCAAACCAGTTTTAAGAACAATGGAGGCAATCAGGGCCATGTTTACATTCCTTGCCAGAGTCTATTGACTATCGGGTAATCCCCCTTTCCTTCTGGAGAGCATTCCAATCTTATGATTTAACTTTTGGCTTCTACCTTATTTTCCATGTGTGTGTGAGTTTTGTGATATGTGGCATTTAATAAACGTTTTGATTAATTATAATGCTTTATTCAAAATTTTAGGTAACAGTCCTATGGGATGTATTGGATAACAACCGTTAAAGCCTGTGCGGTTACAATGTATCTCTATGGAGCTTTAACGTTATACGATCCATCCCATAGGATTTTAACATGGATCGGATAACACTAAAAATCGGATAACACCAAGACTTGTGGAACCAAGTCTTAGTATTATCCGAGGTATTACTGTACTGTATATTGTTTACTATTCAAACCAACTCTCTGGGATCTCAGCCCCAGGTCCCTTCCAATCATTTCCTGCTGTCATTTTCCTGACTGCTATTCGGTCCTTCTGCATGGAATGAGCTCCATACTAAAATTGACTGTATTCAATTGATTGTATTTATCATATGATAATTAGCTACATTAATGTTGATATAACAGCAAGCACAAATTGACCATCTCAAGTTCCTAGCTAGTGTTCCACATCCAAGTTTGAAAGCCATTGAAAGGCTTCATCTGTGACATTATGCAGGTCCTCCAGTGTGCCTCCAAATATGCATAAGGGACAGTTGAATCCTGGCAAGACTGAGTGGCTGTGGTTAGGGGATCCTGCATTATCTCGGGAGCTGCCATCTTTGGTTCTGGATGGGGTGGTTCTGCCCCAAACAGACCCGGGGCATAACTTGGGGGTCCTCCTGGACTCGCAACTACTGTTCGAAGAGCAGGTGGCAGTTGTGGTCAGGAGGGCTTTTGCACAACTTTGTGTTGTACGCCAGTTATGCCCGCTCCTAGATCAGGACTCCTTGCTCATGATCACACACGCTCTGGTCACCTCCAGACTTGATTACTGTAATGCGCTCTACATGGGGGTGCCCTTGATGACCATTCGGAGACTTCAACTGATCCAAAAATGTGGCTGCCCAGGTGGTGTTGGGATGTGGACGGTATGCACATGCCTCATTGCTGCTCCGGGAGCTGCACTGGTTGCCAGTATGTCTCCGGGTGCAATTCAAGGTGCTGGTCATTACCGTTAAAGCCCTACATGGTAGTGGGCCAGGATACTTAAGAGACCGCCTCACCCCAAGAACATCTGTCCGTCCCACCAGAGTGGACCGAAAAGGCTCTCTAGTTGTTCCATTGGCCAGAGAGGCCCATCTCTCTGGCACTAGGAGGAGGGGCATCTCTGTGTCTGCTTTAGCCCTGTGGAACCTCCTGCCAACTGAGCTGCAGCTCCAGATGGAGTTGCTGCCCTTTAGGAAGAATTTAAAAACATGGCTGGCAGGGCAGGTATGGGGTGGTGGAGGTATAGTGATTTAAACCCCTCCCTCCCTCAAGATGTAGTAATTTGGCATTTTTAAACTTTTTAGATTTTAGATTTTAAGTTTTAATCTTGCACAGTTTTATATCTGAGGGTTTTAGGATTGTTTGTGTTTTGTTGTGGTGCTTTGTGATTTATGAGCCACCCTGGGTTACCTTGGTGAGGAGGGCAGTGGATAAATACGAATAATAAATAATAAATAAAATATATAAATATAATGTGGTCCGTGGTTAGGTCTTCTTCTCTACAGTCACATTGGGGAGAGGACTTCTATCCCCATGTGAACAGAGTGACTTCACACTTACTGGACAATGTGACATAGTCATGGCTAAATAGTCTACAAATTAAAATAAGATGAGACCAAGCTGTTGTGTGTGGCTTCCTGGTGAAAAGCTACACAGAAGAAGATTCAATTGATGATAAGCATTGAGACCAATGTGAATTCCAGCTGTAGAAGACCTACAACGTTCAATTCCTTGTAAACAGAAGTAGGACCTGGTTACATACAGCACCTCTGTCCTCATACTAAAAATCAGTGATCCAGTACAAATTAATCTCTTTTGTACCTATGGCATGTTGTGTTTATTCTCTCTGTCCTGGATTTGAAAGCACTGTGTTCTAGACCATTCTGTGTTTCCCAATTGCCATTTATAGAGACAGTCTCTGTTTCCTGACAAAATGGCTGTTCCCTTTTTGCCTCCTGGGGGAATATTTTCAGATGTTATTAATACTTTCAAAATGTATCAAGTAGAAGCTGGATGATTGCACAAACATACATGCAGCACTTTTCTTCGACAGCCGCTGGCTGATTGCCACTTGCACATAAGCAATGTAAACATGAAGATTTATCTTTTCCTTATACATAAGAATGAGGGACTGCAAAAAAGTTGCTCCTCACATTGTGATAGTTCGAGATATTTTGTGAGGCTGCCACAGAAAAATGAGATGAGTGCCTTTAAGCATAATTGTGTACATACTGCAAGTAGACAGCAATGCAGCCATGCAAATAACACAAATTGTCCAAAGTAGTAATAGCTGTCATTTGAATGCACAGACCTTATACATCATATATACAGATTCAAAGATTCTTGAGGATACAAAAGAGCAAAACCAAATTAGAAGATGGAGGAAGGAGCTCACTGGGAAAGGAAAAACATTAAATGAGTATATAGCTGAGGAACTAAACCTCTCCTATGTCACTTGCAGGATTCTGAATAGGCTGAGGGTTAGAGTGCCTAAATGTAAGACCAACAGGACAGTAAAAGAAAATGGCAAAAGCACGACTGTTGTTTGAGAAATGCAAAACCATTTTGAAGAGGTGCGATAGAGTTTTCTCCACATTCTCCTGACTTAATACCCCTTTACTTCCACATATGAGAGACCTTAAAGGATGTGGTGTACTATAGAAAACCGGCTACACTGGTGGTACTTCAGGAAGGAATTGAAATGGCATGCACAGTGATGCAAGTGGATACTCTGGTCAACATTGCTCAAACACTACTTCACCATATTCAAGAAACAGATGGTAACCACTTTGAGCACCTCTTGTAACTGCAGAAGTCAAAAGTGACTTGTATTCATCTTTTGTTATCAGTATACAATGAGCAATACAGCTTTAAAAATTTTCTTCCTTTCTTAAAATGTGTATTCTTTTTGGTACCCTCTGTATATAAAAATAGTCAGCCCGTCCATCTGTCCGTCTGTCCATGTGTATGTGTTTCCTCTTGCATCACTAGGGACATTTGTTTCTCTTTTCATGCTAGAATATTCTAACTAGAGAGCAGCTTTCGGCCACCAGCTCTTTGGATTAGGCTGAGGGTGGTCTGTTGTGTGAAACTGCTTGTGAAATCCACTAAAAGGCAAGATAATATTGTTGCACTGGGAATACAAGATAAAGATAGCTTGCCTCTGATAATATACTCCCTGATTAAACTCACACAAAGGATTAGAAAAGTTAACCCTCCTTTTGATGACTACTGCAAATGAAGATAAGAGAATTAGAAGTTACTGGGATAGCATAGTGAAACTCTGCTAAAAGTTCCCTAGTTTTCCTAAGCCAATGCTGTTTTCAGAATTCTTTAGATGTAATCATAAACAAACATGGTTATGGGAATATTAATTTATCTTATTTCTTTTTCGTCCCATGCCTTTATGCCATCCTGTAACTGATAAATCAACTACTTGTAAATACTTTTTTTAAAACAGAATTTTGTATGGAAGAATTGCTCATACTGTTAATATATGTATCAAATTTTTAAAGCAAGTATAGCAAACAGTACAGGACATCTTGTAGGTGTTCAACTGCTGTTGCTCAAACTTGCTTAGCTGATGGATATATTTGGTTGCCAAGGTAGGGGTTTTTATGTATTTCCAATGGCAGGGCATTCCACTGTGGGATGACTATGTCACCGACATCACAATTCATGAGAAAGTACATGTAAATAGCATTAAAACTTCCATTATATGTCATTATCTTAATGGATAGGGCATGCCCACCGTATGGATGGTTCCAGGCTTCCTCATCAAATTCTTTATGGGGAACTTAGCTCCAGTACAAGACCTCACAGAGCTCCTTTGAAGCTTTATAAGGACCAGCTGAAATAAACTATGAAGCAGTCAGGTATAAAACCACAAGCTGAGGTGGGGGCAGCAGCCATAGATCACCCACTTTGGAACCAAACAATTTCTGCTGCTACCAATCACTTCGAAGGAGAAGGCCACAGAAATGAAGAGGTTAAGTGACAAGTATGGAAGCTTCATTAAATTCAACTATGCCATCCACCATCTATTCAATGTAACGTGCATGATCACATGCTCTATGCCAGGATTGGTTTGTTGAGTCACCAGAGACACATCCATCAACTGACAAAATGACTTCCAGGAAAATGTATGCTCAGATATGAGTCGCCGCCACCACCAAGATAGTAGGCTAAGCTCATAGAAAACAAACTCAGGTCTGGAGAACAAAGTGGAAAGACCACAATTTTCAATGTTATACTATTTTAAATTGTATGTTTATGAGTTAAACTAAATAAAAATTATATTTTAAAAAAACCCAAAGTGGAAAGACCACTAAGAGATGAAGGAAGCCAGTGCTGCCTATTCATAGGTAATTTCAAAAGAATTGTGGCCACTTGTTCTCTTTTTCAGATGACAGTCCTCTTTGAAGGGCAGCCAAAGAAAAGCACTCTTGTTGAAGGTGTCCTGTATTTGAAGGATTATCTAGCTGAAGTTTGATTTAAAATATACCAGGCACCTTCAAGCCACGCATCCAAAATTAGCCCTTCAAAGACTCAGCTGTCACACTGGTCACCTGATCTTCCTCATTCAAGTGACCTATATTTTAGTTAAGTTAATAATCTCTAATATTACACATGCCCATATAAAATAGAAAACTTTCTTTTGTGCAATTAGTGTCACTGCTTGTCACCTTTTTGTCGATGCACACCTTCCTTTTCAGTGATAGGTAAGCGCCCTGTTTATTCAGGAGTAGGCTGCCAATGGCAGGGGTTCTCAGCCTTTTTAATCTGTGGGCTAAACCATGTCCCCTCATTTATGCTTTTATGACAGCCACATTTATGACAGCCATGGGTGCATTTATGGCTGTCATAAATGTGTCTTCTTCCAGCAGTGATTGCAATGTGGGCCACATGAAAGGGGCCAGGGCCAGGGCCGGCACAGGTTAAGAGCCCCTGGCCTAAGACTATGTGATCTTTTCTTCTTTCTTCTATATTTTGTGTTTATGCAGACTTCACCCTATAGGAACTTTTTAATTTATTTTTAAACTGGACTTCAGCAGATTAAAAACAGCAGGTACACCTAGAAGAATGCTACCTCTAATTATGTGTGCTAATGTTAATGCTAGTTTATCTGTCCAGGGTATCTGATTATCTGTCTGGGATAATGCTAGTTTATCTGTCCGGGTATCTGTCCATCCCACCAGAGCAGACTGGAGAGGTGCTTTAGTTGTACCATCTGCCAGAGATGCTTCTCCCTGTTTGCTCCGACTATGTGGAACCACCTGCCTCTGGAGTTGTGCCTCCAGACGGAATTCTTGGCTTTTAGAAAGGGCCTGAAAACTTGGCTGGCAGGAATGGTGTGGGGTTGTGATGGTTCATTGACCCCTCCTCACTGGCTTATTTAACACCCTACAACTACCCTCCTATTCCTCTTACTCTGTTTCATTAGTCAAAGGAATGAGCGGTTGTTTTAATTGGTTTATAATATTTTCTTTTGTTCTTTTTAGAGTTTTTAACTGTGTATTATTTGTTGGTTGTGCTCCGCCCAGAGTCACCTGTGTGAGTAGAGCGGAATATAAATTTGATCAAATAAATAAATAAATAAATAAATAAATAAATATGATATTTTAAACAAAATGTGAATGTAATATGTAGATGCATCTCATGTCTCTCAAGTATTTTTAAGATTAAGGTCTGGGAATTTAGAAACTTCCAACACTCCAGCCTACTGGGTTCTTCTTAATCAAATATGCGTACAACACTGACTTGTTTGATGTGTTGGTATTGCTCAACAGTGGAAACTGAAAAGATGTGCAGCCCAAAAATGAACGACAATTATTTCAATGAATGCAAATCAAATCAAAACTATATTGTTTCCCTGAAAGATGTAGCAATCAGAAAAGGGGTGGGAGAGAGATGCAAAATTAAACAGGAAAAAGAAAAGGAAAAGCAAACTAAATTAACAAAGGCATCTCAATCAATCTCTTTTGCAATCAAATGCTTTAGTCTTAACAAATTGACAGAAGATTTTCTTGCTGCCACTAAACCCTTTATCTATTGAATTTATCAATGTGTCATATGAAGAATGACAGTGATTTGAGAGGGAGGGGCACTGTGAACAGTTGTAAACATGTTAGCCTATTGAGGGCATGAAGTATTGCTCTAATTGTCTGAGTGATGTGCTCACATAAGTAAATCTGATTGCTGTGTGCCGGTGATTGCCCCCCCCCACTTCCTTTCCATTTGGGGGCCATTGTAATGGTTGTGCCATCCTTGATTGGCTGGGATCACACAGCCAGAAATACGATGATTTCCAGAGCTCCTAAAAAAACGCTTCCCACGGTCATATCAAATGTGTAATCAAACATATGGAGCACTAAAAATTTATCCATCAAAGTGTATCAGGCAAAAGAAACGAATAAAGAATTTCCCTAAAAAGGTTAAAAAATAAAACTTCCCAAAGCTAAAGGAATAGGTAATCACAAGAAACTTATTCAATCATGCTTTAAAGTAGGGGTTCTCAACCATTTCAAGTTGGGGGCTGGGTCACGGTCACTCAAACAGTTGAGGGGGTTGGACTGGTTGTCCGCCCACCATTTACTGCTGTTGTAAATGCATTTACAATGGCCGTAAATGAATCTGCAGCCGATTCTCGTGGCTGCGGCTGGAGCGAGAGTAAGGGATTATTTGGCTGGATATGGCCCACAGGCCATAGGTTGGGGACCCCTGCTTTAAAGCATGCAGAGTCCACATGGCCCAACTTTTCACTTGTCTTTGGTTTCAAAAGCAGGACTGGGTTGGTTCATGTTGTGAGATCACCTGTGTACAACAGCCTCCACCCTTCAAACAGCCATGTTTACACGATTAAAGAAACAAAAGGGAGAGGTTATATATTCATGATATTTTGTGGTCTCTTGTGGGAGAAAATGACCTTTTTTAAAAAATTTAAAAACAAACCTTTATTTTGTTTCAACATAACCACAGAGACAATTAGCATTGTAACATTTGCCTCAGTGTCTTTGACCAGCTGGACAAAGGCGTGCGAAATTAGGTTAATTTTAACTGGGCAGAGGTACAGTCCTAATTACAACTGCTGCTGTTCCTACAATACTAGGAAACTAAACAGGGCCAGTTTAGCCTTGTGATATTAAAAGTTATAAATAATGCAAGCCTGAATTACAGTTTGCTACAAAACAGACCAAGGGTCATAAATGGAGATGACTGGAAATTAAAGACGCCTTTGGACATGTGACACCAACTTATAGGAAACATAAACATGAGTAATGGCTTCTCAAAGACCATCATCTGCGTCTGCAGGGAAAGCAATTGCGTGAGGGAAGAAGTCATGTAATGCTGGAAAGCTGAGGGAATTATATCAAGACAGGATACTAGAAGAGCCCACCCTGATGCCTGCCATTTACCATCCCTTTGAGGAATTGATTTTTAAATTAAGCTGTAAAAATTATATTTCTCAGTGGCAAAGCATGCATAAAATGAACCTGACCTCTGCATGTATTTCCTTAGGATTTTTTCCAGTCTAATAATGTGAGAGAAGCTTTATGGAATGCTGATTACTACAAGGATAGTTTTTAATGTCTGATTATCAACAAGACTGTTGCTTTAACTGGCATAAAGGAAGCAAAGGAAAGACTTGAACCCTGCAAATATTCCTCTGTGTAAAGAATGCCCACTAAAATTATTTTCAATATCTCTTTGTACTGGGAGGCAGAGTTTAGTGCCATAGAGCACAACATTTCAAATTGATGTTCATAGTGAGGCTTCCAATTAGCATGTGTCCACACACACATATACAGAAACATCCAGAAGAGAAGCTCTAACAGTTAAGTGGATTTCTTAAGGAGACAAGAAATTGATTTTTAAAGAGAAGTTCAGACAGAAATTTTGCTTCTTCAGCACCAGGCAGCAGAAAAGTATTTCTGTCTGGAAATTCCCTTCATCTGTCAATTCACTGAAACACTGCAGTAAGGAAATGTCAAACTGTACAAGATGTGTGTCCCGTCCCCTGTCCCCCAATATGTGCAAACTGTATCATTACAAAACTAATGTTCAGCCCTAGGCAGCAAACAGTATGGCTGAATGATTGTTTAAGGTGATACAAATGGCCGAACTGGTGCTTCTGATCTTTAGAAGTCCATGTGATGAAACAAGAGCCATCAACATTTTGCAGACTCGGCAGTGGCAGCTGTTACTTGTATCCGAGTATACATCCCCCCACCCCGGACAAGCAGGAAATATGCCAGTGGCATGGATTTGTTTAATGTGGATCCCAGCTTGCCATAAGGTGACCCACACACTATGATCATGGAGCCATCTCCTGTGGCACATATGAAATGAGACATGCAGGATTTAACACAGGGACTGCAATGGACTGCCAAACCTTTACAGCCAGTCCATCTGGCATGGCCTCTTCCGCCTCCTTGACCATTGGGAATCAGAATAGTGAAATGGTTCATCTTCCGCTCATTTTGCCATTGGGCCCAATATGATGGGCCCAATATTTTTTGCAGAATAATGTTTGTGTTATTCTTTATTTGTATTATTGTCACCATTTTGCTTAGTTTGTTAAAATTCTCCTCAGTCTTGTTCTGTTGTTGAGAATGCAAAATAAATAAATAAATCCTTGTCTAAATCCAAATTAGTGGAATATAATGGAAACAAGTATTCGTTCAAATAATAGTATCTTCAGCAAATATAGTCCTTGAGAATGAAGATTACTCTTCTCTTTAACTCCATAGCTGTGCCTTTTTGACTATTCAGGGTCTTTCACGATTCTCTTTCTTCCAAAAGTGCAGTCAACTAGACCTGGGAAATGGTGACCCTAAGACTTCCATGTTATTACTGCTTGGTGAGTAGCATGTATACAACATAAACATAAAAGTAAACATGTAAATGATATATAAGTAAACAGTTATCTACTGACCACTAAGGTAATTTAAAATGCTTTTATTATTGTGATTTTAATGGTGTTGATTGTTTATAATTTGTTCTAAGTCTGTTTTAATGGTGTTGGTTAGCAATGTTCCTTTTTTTTTTTTTTTGGGCAGGAAAAGAAAGCTATAAATATAATTTATAATAATTTTTAAAGTCCTGGCTCATGTACAACAAAACAGAGCAGTTTTCCAAGGCCTGCAATATATTTTTCTGGTGTTTTTCTTTCCCAACTGTAATGAATAAATCTAGTTCAAATCCTGCCTGGCATAGAATCCAGCTGTGTGCTGAGGACTAATCCTGACCATGCTTACTACAACTACATGACTATATAGCTTACTTTTAACTGCAGTTCATACACAACCTAACTTCCCATCTTCCCAATGTCACAAGATTATAATGAGGTCATTTTCATAATTCTCTAATGGGGAATTAACAACTTGCATTTAGAATGGCTGACTGGATGTTAGATTATGCTTGAATTTCTTGCACATGCTGTCTTGTTTCTGTTATTACTTTCAGGGGTGGAACACATTGGACGAGACACATGTCTCTCTCTCTTGATTGACTTAATTAAGATATGCTGCTCCCATTGAAAATGGCAGCAGCAATTTGTTTGTTTTGA
The DNA here is from genome assembly GCA_030440675.1 of Furcifer pardalis. Taxonomy (NCBI): domain Eukaryota; kingdom Metazoa; phylum Chordata; class Lepidosauria; order Squamata; family Chamaeleonidae; genus Furcifer; species Furcifer pardalis. The sequence goes on along the minus strand of CP126899.1, from coordinate 25,402,817 downwards.
TGCTACCATCATGACTGGATGTTATGAAATTTCTTTCAGCATTAATTCACATCAAATGCAAGCAGGCAATGTTACTGGAACTGAAATCTAAATTGAGGGAAACATTATTATTAAATACTGTCATTGAGATGGATGCAGGAATCAGCTTAGAGAACTGCCCTATCCTAATTGTCAGCCAAAACAATGTCCCCACCTACCAGCCTCTTTGGAGCTGGGTGGGAGAGAACTTTCCAGAATAGAGTCAATATATGGAAGAGGCTATTGTTGTTCCTTCACTGTAGCTGCATTTATTTATTTCCACTCCCTTTCCTAGTTTATCTTTTAGATCAAGATAGCCCCATCACTCCCTGGCAAATAGAAGGGGAGGAAATGGAAACAGTGAGAGACTTCACCTTATTGGGATCTAAAATCACTGCAGATGGTGATTGCAGCCATGAAATAAAAAACAACAATGGTTGCTTCTTTGGAGGCAAGCTATGGCAAAGCCTAGACAGCATAATAAAAAGTAGAGGCATCACCCTGCTAACAAAAGTCTGCATAGTCAAAGCAATGGTATTCCCAGTAGTAATGTATGGTGGTGAGAGCTGGACCATAAGGAAGGCTGACTGCAGAAAAAATAGACACCTTTGAACTGTGGTAGTGGAGGAGACTCTTGAGAGAAGATCAAATCAGTCATTCAGTCCTGAAGAAAATCAACCCTGACTGCTCCTTGGAGAGACAAGTACTGAAGCTGAAGCTCAAGTACTTTGGCCACCAAATGAGAAAAGAGGACTCACTGGAGAAGGCCCTGATGCTAGGAAATATTGAAGGCAAAAGGAGAAGGGGGTGTCAGAGGATAAGATAGCATCATTGACATGGTGGGTGTAGATTTGGACAGACTACAGAGGATGGCAGGTGATGAAGGAGCCTGGAGTGTGTGGCGTGTAGTGGTCCATGGGATCACAAAGGGTCGGACTCAACTGTGCAACTGAACAACAACAAAGGACAGGGGAGAGGGTTGGGGGGAGATTGAACAGCAGAGGATAGAAAATGCCCTTCTCTGGAAATTCTTCCTAAACAGACAACTTTTCACAGTCCATCAAACTGACTCTAACATTCACACCTTAATTGTTTCTGTGATAAAATCTGTAAGGCAATATTTTAAAGCCAAATGCAATTTCTCTCATAGAGTTAATGCTAAAACACAGGATATCATCTCTGGACAAAAAAATTAAAAAATTAAAATCAAGCTTTGAAATTAGCAAAAAACAAAACAAAACAAAAACCAGCTGCTGTTGCTTCTTATTTTTCTATCCTCTTTCCTCCTCTTCTTCCAGCCGCCACTCTGTTTTTCTCTTCTGCAATCTAACTTTTCTTCTTGCCATCATAAACACATTAGTGCCATTAAGCCTTGATGATATAAATCCAGCCACTGTGCCAGCAATAAAAGCATGTTTTGGATACTTGTGGGTGTAGTTTTCCATCAAAATGGCTATAGCAAGGGGAGAGGGGGTAACAAACCAAGCTTTCATAAGCCATAGAAACCCTTAAATACTTTTATGACTAGTATATTTTACTCAAAAGGATGTTCTTGAGGTTCAGGTCTATAGCCAAAACATCCTGAACTGATTGAAACCCTGTTGCTCAGTTTAGCAGGTCATATTAGAATTGGACAGTGATGGCACTCCAGGTGTTCTTGAATTTCAGTTCCCAGAAGCCCTGATCAGTAGGAATGCTGACTTGGGCTTCTGGGAATTGAAGTCCAATAACACCTGGAGTGCCAAGGTTTGCTGCCAGGGGAATAGAGGTGGCTGGGTGGCCACTGTGGGGCAGATTAATGATATGTATGGGCTGGATTAGGCCTGTGGGCCGGGGGTTGCAAATGACTGCTCTAGAGCCTTTCAGTATGGGAATCTCATATTCCAGCCCATATTTTTTTTTTCGTTTTGGACTGCCACATCATAGGGTTTTCACAGTAAAGAGAGTTTAGTATGGATTTAACATTCCCGCCTATTTTGCATTACTAAGAAAAAGTTAGTTTGAGTGTCAAACAATTCAAAGTACTGTGCCTCACCAATTATAAATCCCAGGATTCAGTACCTTAACAGTTGAAATGATATCTTCTCCTTACTCTTATGCTATTTTCAGGTACCAGTGTTCAGACAATTTCATGACATGCCCTGCAAACCTCAGCCTTCATTTTGCTATAATGTGTTCCATGTTGTATGGCTGACTTCTATGTGAAATTAAGTTATCCCAGAAGCTGAAAGTTTTCCAACAGAGATACTGGAGAAAGATTGTTGGCATCACTCACTTTGATTGGACTACAAAGAAAGAGGTTCTAGTTGATGTAATAGACTGTTATATCTCTGTAGTTCAAATATACTTTGTGGAAACAAAAAAAAATTCCCTATATAGTCTTTAATCTGATCCAGCAGGTCCTTTTATATGTTCTTAGAATGACTTGCTGGGAGGCCATTAGGTAGAAAATTCACAGAATACAAACCTGACAATTACAATTTCCAGTTCCTTAAACTCCAGTCCTGAAGTGAGGGCTTATATATTTGTTGTTGTTCAGTTGCACAGTCTGACATTTCAAGATCCCATGGACGACAGCACACTAAGTTCCTCTATCCACAAGGATTTAAACTTCAGGTTCAGTATATGTCCTTCCAAGGAACAGTCAGGGTTGATTTCCTTTAGGATTGACTGGTTTGATCTCGTAGCAGTCCAGGGGACTCTCAAGAGTCTTCTCCAGTACCACAGCTCAAAGGTGTCTATTATTCTGTGCTCAGTCTTGTTATGGTCCAGCTCTCACATCCATGCATTATTACTGCTTTAACTATGTGCACTTTTGTTGGCAGGGTCATGTCTCTACTTTTTATCATGCTGCCTATGTTTGCCATAGTTTGCCTCCCAAGGAATAAGTGTCTTTTTATTTCATGGCTGAAGTCACTGTTTGCATGATATTGGATCCCAAGAAAGTAAAAATATGTCAATGGTTCCATTTCTTCCCCTTCAATTTGCCAGGGAAAGATGGGGCTGATTTGGGGGGGGGGGGGTTATGTTGAATTTCAAGCCAGCTTTTGTACTCTCCTCTTTCACCCTCATCAAGAGGCTCTTTAGATTGGGGTGCCCAAACTATGGTCCATGGGCCAGATCTGGCCCTGAAGCAATTTCATCCAACCCCCAATGCCCTTGTTGGTCCGGAAACAGAAGTAAAATGTGTGTTTACGACAGTTGTGGTAATTTACGGCAATGTTCTGCCCATGCATGGGTGTGTGATGCATCCCACACATGCACATTTTATTTTCAGTTTCGGTGGGAGGAACCACATGACCAGCCTGATCAGCTGCCCAGGGTCATGGTCAGGCTTGTGGCTTGAAAAGTTTGGGCACCCCTGCTTTAGATCTTCATTTTCTGCCATTAGAACCATGCCATGTGCATATCTGTTATTGATATTCTTCCTGACAATCTTAATTCATCCAGCCCTGCTTTATGCATGATATACTCTGCATGTAATTTAAATAAGCAGGATGACAATTTGCAGCCTTCCCATACTCAAAACCAATCAGTTATTCCATATCTTGCCACAGTTTGTTGTGATCCACACAATGATAGGCTCTGGTGTATACCTGCTGGTGTAGTCAATGAAGTAGAAGCAGATGTTTTTCTGGTAGCCCCTTGCTATCTCCATGATCCAGCAAATGTTGGCAATTTGGTCTCTGGAAGTCTCTCCTGTCTCTTCAGAACCCAGCTTGTATTTCTGGTAGTTTTTCATCCTCATACTGCTGAAGCCTAGCTTTTACGATCTTGAGCATAACCTTGCTAGTGTGTGAGATGAACACAATTTTATGATAGCTTGAAAATCCTTTGCCATTGCCCTTCTTTTCCAATACTGTGGCCACTGCTGCATTTTCCAAATTTGCTGTCATATTGAGTGCAGCACTTTAATGACATTATCTTTTAGGGCTTTAAATAGCTCAACTAGAATACCATCATTTCCACAACTTTATTGATAGTAATGCTTTGGTGTCAATTCTAGAAGGGATTGTAGGTTTTCCTTGAACCGGTTGACCTCAGCCTGTTCTGTATCAGTGGTTGGGGCATAGACTTGAATTACTGTGATGTTGAGTAGTTTGCCTTGGATTCGGATGGAGAGTATTCTGTCATTTTTGAGATTGTATCTCATTACTGTTTTCCTCATTGTTTTATTGACTATCAGGTCTACTCCATTGGGATTCTTATCCTCATATTACCCATCTTTTAATGCACATTACCCAACTTTTAATACATATTACCCACATATTACATATATATTTAGTGCAGATTACCTATATATTATCCATTTTTAATAAACCGATTTTCAATAGTGGGTCAGAACTCTAAACTGCATTGGGGCCAACCAACAAAGAGTTATTTGGAGGCAAAACCATATTTTTAAGTACTTTTAAGAGAAAAAGAGAGGAGATGAGGTAGATATATAGGTCAGGAAAGATGAAAACAAGAGCAAAGAGAGAGATGAGAACAGAGAGAAAATCTGAAAGAACTTCATACATAAAGAAGGTCTACATAAAGACCTAGGTCTGAGAACTTTAAAGACTGTTATATGAACTTACCCTCAAATTGCCTGCTGGAGTAGTGTTTTGTGGTCATAGTATGAGAGAACATGGAGGAGAAGTAATATTTGTCGGTATGATCTATAGGTATATATATGGAAAGAATGATAGGAAATCAAACCATCCCTTGCACAGTGAAGAAGGTATATAAATTTAAAGGTATTTCCAAGGGGCAAAGCCATATATATCTCCTGGAAGTGATCAGATGAAGAAATAACACCCTGGCATGATTTCCCACATTTTATTCCCATTTTGTTAGGCTTTGCTGCCTTCACTATCAATTTGTACAAATGAAAGTTTATAATTTATCGGCACCGTCCCAAGTTATGCATTAGATTAAGAGTGCCTATCATCAAGTGACAGAATCCTGAACAGTATGTACTGTTCAAAAAAGTGTTAGTAATAAAAAGCTGGTGTTGGTTGCATAAATCCAGTATCCTTTATCCTCTGTCCATTCTCATTCCTTTCACTGTTTTCAACAGCATGTGGTCCAATGAACTGTTCATACTCTCTTCTGTTAGTAACCTTAGTAAAGATAAAAGTCTCCCTTGCTCAAAAGCCAGCCACGTCTGGCTCTAGGGCCGTGATGGTGAACTTTGGCACTCCAGGTGTTCTTGGGCTTCAATTCCCAGAAGCCCAGGTCTCTGTGAATCCACACAAATGGGTTTACTGGGCTTCTGGGAATTGAAGTCCAAGAACAGCTGGAGTGTCAAGGTTCACCATCACTGCTCTAGAAGGAGCTGATCATCTCCATTTACAACCAACGAGCCAGGGCTGTCTGCTTCTGCATGTGAGAAGCATGACTAAATGCCTAAGCATAGAACATTGTTACCTTTCTTGCCAAAGCAGTACCTATTTATCTACCTGAAATTTCTTGCTTTCGAACTGCTAGGTTGGCAGGAGCTGGGACAGATGATGGGGCCTCATCCCATCATGCAGCAGTCAGGTCTTGAACTGCTGGTATGCCAACCTTCTGGTTGTCAATTTCAGAATCTTAACCATTAAGTCACCATGGTCCCAATGTTAGTACCCACCCTATCGATAAAATCTCCCATTACATACAATCTGTTCCCTCAGATAGTTAATTGGAAAAGTATTCCTTTTATTCTTCTGTGCAGCTATCATTATGTGGAGTTTATAATTGTACAAATGTTTCAATTTGCTCTCCTCTTGATTTTTAGCATTATTATTCTGTCCAAATAATGTCTAATATGGATTCCGGTGTTGAGTCATGCCCGCCACATGTCCAAGGAAATGTCTGCAGGTGCAGACAGCGCTGGCTCTTTGGCTATAAACAGAGATGAGCACTGAACCCTAGAGTCAGATATGACTGGCTTTCGAGAAAGGGCAACCTTTACCTTTATCTTTAATATGGATTTTGCTGTATCTGGATGTACCAAGAAACCCACTCCATTCTTTGCTGTCATTCCTCCTGAGTAAATAAACAAGTGTCCTTTACGAACTTTCTTACTCCCATGTCCTTTACTGTCTTATATTGGCTAGTCCTATTATTTTAATCCATTTGCTGTTCATTATTTCTAAAATTTCTTCTATTTTGCATCCCAAGCCAATTAAACTTAAAGTTCATATTTTGTACTTTGTCAATCTGTCTCTTAGTTCTTTAACATTGCCGTAGTCATTTCCTATTTGATCAGTCTATGCATGTTTTGTTTGGATTCCTTAGCAATATACTATCCATTGCTGGACCTGTTCAAACTTCACCACATCTCTTTTTCCCCCAGATCATTTCCGGGTGACCCAGGATGGCCTTCGTGACTGCTGTAGGCACAAGTCCTTTGCCCAGTCTTAGCACCTCTCAAGATGTGTCCCCAGGATTGGATTTTGAGAGGCATATTTAAGATTAGTATGATTAAAACATCATGTGAGTGTTGGTTCCACCTGGCTAGGATTGCACAGTGGTTAGCATATCTGTCTACACAGCTGATTATGAATGGGTTCAAATCCCTGAAACTCTCTGGGCAATTTTCAGTCAGCTTCCCTCTCTCACAGTTGTTGTAAGGATAATGATAAATAGACAAGGAGGTGGTTGTACATCACCATGAGTTCAATGGAGGAGAATATGGCTATCGCTAAACACTATGTATATCCAAGGTTAAAGCCGTTTCAATATGTAGCTGCAGTTTGGGAAGGCAATCTGTGTTAGTCTATGTTGTTGTTCATCAATCATATCTAAATAATTTCCTATCCCTTTGAGGGGATGCTAAGTACCTAGCAGAGATTAAGCCCAATAATGAAGCCCCATCAATTTGTGTAAAAAGCTTGATGATAGATGCAACAAAAATGCAGAATATCATTAAAGACCCCTTGCAGGCTGTGTGGTTCACGCAGAGATCTGCAAGATAATGAAACCCAAATTAGCAGCAAAGAAAAAGTGTGTGCGTGTGTGCGTGTGCGTGTGTGTATGTGCGTGCGCATGTGTGTTTTGGAATAAAACATTGTGTCTTTTTTATTTTTCCTGAATAATGTGTGTGTATGTGTGACTATGCTTTCATAAGTGTGGAACAGTGGAGGTCATGTAAATCCAGAGCTAGACATTTCCTCTCAAAATAGGGTAAGACCCCCTGCCAAAAAGAAATTAATTGACTTTCCCTGTCTCAAGGATCCCCCATTTTACCATCACCTCTGCTTGCCTAGACCTCCCCCCCAGCTCCTAGTCAGCCTGCAGCCTCCATCTCTCCTTTACTCTTTGAATTACCAGGAAATCATTTACTGTCTAATAAACAACACTGTTCTGAAAAAATCTACCTCCGTGATTTTGACAATGCTTATTGAATTTTATAGAAGATAAATTTCCTTCAAAAATAGTTCTGAAGGAGAAGAAATTATTGAGATTTTTTTTGGTGGGTGAGGTTCAGGATTCTTATGCTTGTCTTATTTGTGATTAATTTGTTTTGTGGTTAACTTGTTTTTCACTTAAAGGTAAAGGTTACCCTTGCTCGAAAGCCAGTTGTATCTGACTCTAGGGTTCAGTGCTCATCTCTTTTTCATAGCCAAAGAGCCAGCGCTGTCTGCTTCTGCAGACGTTTCCGTGGTCATGTGGCAGGCATGACTAGACACCAGTGTGCACATAACGCTGTTTACCTTCCCACCAAAGTGGTCCCTATTTATCTACTTGCAATTTTTTGCTTTCGAACTGGTAGGTTGGCAGGAGCTGGGACAAAGATGGGAGCTCACTTTGCATTCGGGTATCAAACTGCTGAGGTATCACCTTCCAGTCAGTGTCTTAGCCACTTAAGCCACTGCAGTCCTAGGTGTTTGCTTGTGCAGGCTTAGCTTCCCTTCCTTTGTACAGTTCAGAGATAGCTGGAAGCTCCTCCTGTCCTGTCACCTTCAGTAACAATCTGGGGAAAATGTAACTACAGACTTTTAAAGAAAGAATGTGGGCAACCAGAGCTGCACATACAGCATCCCTGGCCAGCTTGAAAAGTCACCATTGGCTCATAATCATTATCAAAAGAAATTTTTAAAGATCCTTGAGAATGAAACCGAACAATTGAAGCCATGGGGAAGTTAAATCCTTGGAAAACTGAAACACAAATTATGATAATAATGGTTGTAGTGTTTCTCTCATGGTGAGAATAGTGACAGCCACCTCATAGGAAAAGCCCCTTTTGACTCTACTAGTAGCCCCTGAACCCTTCCTCTAAATGCCTGTCAAAATGGCAGACACATTTTATGACCTACTTGTAGAAAACTGAAAGAGGAAGGTTCACTGCAGTATGCCCCTGAATGGAACCTTCTCCTGCCATCATGTCACAAAATCCCCTCATATTGTCTTTAGTTTGCTACTTTCAGAAAACCTTGACACTCTAATGTTCAGGAGACATCAAAGTCTCTGAACCTGTTTCTCAACAGAATGATCTTTGCTTGGCACACACGAGACTGCAAGGCAGACAAAAGAAATGAAACCCTGAGATACATCTTTACAAACCAGAATTGTTTTGGCTGACAAAAACAGGAAGCTGATGTAGGGATTTAGAACATTGCCCATTTAAACTAGTCGTGTTTAGACTGACGAATAGAAACTGCCCAAACTTGTACGCAGTAATCTTTCCTTGCCTTGATGTTTTCTTGGAGGGACACAACCCTTGAGCTATAATACTGCGGCCAAAACTCAGCTCACAATTTGAGTTCAATCCTAACGGGTTGACTCAGGCTTCCATTGGTTGGTAAAATGAATAACCAGCATGTTGGGGACAAAATGCTAAACATCTTGTAAACCACCCAGAGAGTGCTTTAAGCATATACAGTAAGACCTCGGGTTACAACGGAGGTCAATTCCAACAGCCCCTGTCATAATGAGAACAAATTGTAACCCGAAGCACATTTCCCCAAAGGAATGCATTGAAAATAAAAAAGTCCCGACTGGATCAATAATAATAATAATAATAATAATACAAAAAAATACAAAAAATGCCAGACATGATCTCTCAATTCCTTTTTTCCAGGACACCTAGCAGGTGAAGTAGAATGTTATTTTCAGTAAAAACTGTGAAAGCAAGTTCCTGCCCACTTGCTTTTCTGCTGTCAAACCAATGGGCTTCAACCTTTGGTCAGTCAACTTTTTTGGATTTCTATGTCAGAATTCTATTTTTCACTTGCATGATTTGCCATATAATAAAAAACAAAATAAAACCAGCCTAGATTTATTTATTTATTTATTTACTTACTTACTTACTCAACCCACCTTTTTGATTTTCCAAACTCTCATCAGTTGTATTCTACAAAGCCATTGGTTTAAATTTACTGGCCTGAAATGCCAAACATTAGATTAATTACCAGAATCTCATCTATTGTATTAAAACCTTCATCTCACCTTAGAAACAATAGATTTTTTTCTTATAAAACTTTCAGAATCCCTTCTTGGGACTTTTGCTCCATCCTGCCATTGCTCTTAATGATATATAATCATAATCTGTCTTGGGAGAGCTGGATCTCCGATGATATATAGCCGTGTAATGAGCTCTCAGAACACACCAATGACATATTGAGCCTATACATCACCAGCCCCAATGTTAGTAGTGTCTGGAATTCAAAGAATACCAATGACCACAGCACTGGTGTTAAAGAAAATAGAGGGAGTGGTGTAGAGAGAACATCTCATTGGGTTCTTCTCAATACTCACCTTCACTTGCTTCTTTTAAACTTCTTCCTTAAAACACATTTGGTTTTCTTCTAATGGTTAAGCCAGGGGTGCCCAAACTACATCCCGTGGGCCAGATCCAGCCTCTGACACCAATTCATCTGGCCCACACTCCTCTTGTTCCTAGAAGCTGAAGTATGGGTACATTTTACTTCTGCTTCCAGAACAAGATTGGCATAGGCCGGATGAATTGGTGTCAGGGGCTGGATCTGGCCCACAGGCCATAGTTTGGGCACCCCTGGGTTAAACCATCAGGCCAGCTAATTCAATGTTGTTCACAACAACCAGCTCTTCTCATTTTTAATTAGAATACATAATCTTTTCCCAGGAATTAAATCAATTAGTTAAGAAAGGAAGTGCTTTTTTTAGATTAAAAAAAAGAATAAATTGGATGGCTTTCACTCATCTTTTATTAACACGAACCAGTTATTTTACTGTTTGAAGTTGAAATAAAATCTCTTTGTCTATATCCAAGGCCTGTAAACTGTATGGTATATTGACATGTGCCACCTTTCCCCCACTTTTCCAGAGGATTAGGTTTTCAGTTATGGAGACTATTGTATCCAATGTCACTGTGGCTGTGAATGCACTCTAGGTTTTATTTTGAGCTGCACATGCTCTAGATATGATGAACCTGATCTCCAAACTAGGGTCAACATCTTGAGTAGCTGTTTTAAACTTCTAACTAAACCCAGAGTGAAATCATTGACCAACTATCATCAGAGCCAACATTTTCCACTGGGTCACACTTCCACTTCTTGTCTATGTTCTGCTTTTTGCCTTTGGTCCTCCTCATTAATGCAACAGGTTCTGAGGAGGCATTACAAGATTGAACTGTTGATCTGATGACATGACAATACAGTTTATTGGTACTGCTAGCCAAATTGTTTCAGATTTATTGCTGCCCATTGCAGAAACTTTGAAAGATTTCCAAAGTCACCTGCTTGCTCGCCTTGCACAATAACAACATTTTAATGCTCAAAATAGAAGTAAGGTTAGAAGTGACTAATGCTACTTCTCCCTTACTTTTATGTCAGCTTCATCTAATAACCAAAGGAGTTGCTTTAAATGAATATTAATATCATATTGGTTTAATGACCAACATTTGTAAAGATCTACTGCTTCTATTAATCATTTCTATATTGTGTCTAATTTGCAAAGCAATTAGCAATCAGCACCATGCTTGCTCTTCGAAGAACTTCACAAGATAATTTAATTTCCCATTTCCTGCCCATTATCCCTGGAATTGTCTTTCAAAACACCTGCAACACTGTTTCTCTTTTCTTTAGATCTTTTCTCACAATCCAACTTGGGCCCTTGGGGGATGCCCTTGGGAAGGCCATTTGGCCTCAACATACCTCACTGGAGCAAAGCTTCAAATTGGATTTTATGCATTGGGAAAGCACACAATCTCAAAAAAAATCATCCAATGATTAAACAATTTCCCTCCTGCAATGCTTAGAACAGCCTGGCTTTCTTAGTGATCAACTGGCAAATTAAGACCATGTTTATCTTTCAAGCATCAATCACAAAACAAGTCAAATGACAGACTCATAAAGAAGGAGTTTGTCTTTTCTTTTGCTGTTCCGTCTGCCCTTTACAATTAATTCCATTTCACTAATGATTTAGAGGTGGAGGATGACATTCACACCTACCTAAAGGGAGAATGAAATCCACTGTTTTCTCCCATAGAACAGTGGTGCTTTTTGCTTGTGGGCCAGTCCCACCCCCGACACACAGCTGATGGGGCCGGAGGTGGGCTACTCCCACTGCTGACAGTTTTGATGTCAGTAGCGGTGGCAGTGGAGGCAGTGGAGGCAGTTTGTCCAGGCTGCTCCGAGCAGTCTCTTGCTTGATCTTTTCCCCTCAGCAGCCTTTGCTAAAGTCAATTGCTGCTTCAGGGAAATTTTCGGAGCCTCCTGTGAGTAAAAATTTGCGGTGCTAAGAGTGGCCCCTGGCACGCTCGGGATTATGTCATGGATGACTAAATGCTGGAGCACACAGAATGCTGTTACCTTTCCCATTGAAGCTGTCTATTTATCTACTTGAAATGTCTTGCTTTCGAACTTTAGGTTGGCAAGATCTGGGACAGAGAAAAAAGCTCACCCTGTTATGCAGCATTTGAGTCTCAAACTGCTGACCTTCTGGTTATCACATCCAGCATCTTAACCACTAAGCCACTGCAGTCACTTTGAAGAAACTGCAACAACCAATAAATGACACTATCCCAATGGTGACAATTTTCTGCAGTTAAATCTCCCCTCCATCCCAACTGATTGGCGTTGGTGAGAAGAATCCAAGAGAGACTTAAGATTTTTTAGAAATGATCAGAAATATTTAATTTATGGGGTGTGTGTGACCATCTCAACATCTTTATGAGTACAAATTCTGCTGCTGGATTTAAGCTGTTATGCTTTAAGAAAGAATTGCTAGCAGCTTAATTTAGAAACTACTTGACTGCGCATAACAGCAACATTAATAATCCTGACTTCAATGAATAGGGTGAAGCATTAAGCAGAAAGCATTGCTCAATACATGGTTCACCATATAGGACTTGGATTTGTTTGTGGTTTGTTGGCTCATCAGATAAAACACAGAGGATTTCTACTGCAAAGATGAAGGAGGATTATTCTAGTTGCAATCAACTGGATATTCTATCCTTCTACAGTAGAGTGGACAAAATATAGACCAGTGATGGTGAAACTTGGCACACCAGGTGTTCTGGAACTTCAGTTCCCAGAAGCCCTGATAAGCAGGAGTGCTGACCTGGGCTTCTGGGAATTGAAGTCCAAGAACATCTGGAGTGCCAAGGCTCACCATCATGGATATAGACTATAAGCTATATACCATTCTTCTGTCCATATCTTTGCACTTATTCCCAGCTGCCATCCAGCTGTTGCTTCATTTTGCCAATGTGCCAGCAAACTTCAGCAGCACAGCAGTATAATAAAAATAAATAATGTCAGGGATTTCCTTTAAAAGCACAAGAGTTGTGTGTCTTATATAAAGGCAGAGCCATGTTCTAGAAAGCATCTTGGAGGTGTATCTTGATTATGTTGGCCGAAATCCTGTTGTTTAGTATTGTAAAACACACTGTAATAGGCCCACTGAATCAGTGGGGCTTTGGTCAGCCAACTCTTTCACAAATTCTATTGATTTAAACAGGATCACTCTAGGTGGCTTAGTGGTTAAGATGCTGAACTTGAAGACTTGAAGTTCAAGACCCGAGTACTAAATGATGGAGTGAGCTCCTGTCTCTGTCCCAGCTCCTGCCAACCTAGCAGTTCCATGCCTGCCACATGTCAATGGAAACATCTGCAGACACAGAAAGTGCTGGCTCTTTGGTTGTAAACAGAGATGAGTTGGATATGACTGGCTTTTCAGCAAGGGTGAACTTTACCTTTACCTTACTCTAGTTTATTTATTTATTAGTCACATTTGTATTGCCGCTCACTCGGCAAGCAATTCTGGGCGGTGTATAACAATTACATCATGAACTACATAAATCCCACTAGAGAACTATAAAAAACTTAAAACCAGTAAAAAAAACCAATTAAATATTGCCACTTACTAAGCTATAAATCAAAACTAAAGTAGGTCCATTTTAAACTGTGAAATTTACAAAAGGAATCTCACTAAATTCCCATTGATTCAGTGAGTCTGATTTACTGTGACTTACTATGATAAACTATAGGATTTCAGCAACACTTTTCAAAGGAGAAATGAAAGTGGATGAAAACAGTTAATGGTGGTATGGCAGTGATTTTGATCTCATGGAAGCAGCAGGGCATGTGCCGGTATGCACACTTGAGGTAATAGTGCACTGACCCTATTTCACAAATGGTTTTACAGTTGCTCCAGACCAGTAGAACATTTAAATCCAAATGTGTTTACTAGTGCCAACTGTGGATGTCCTATTTTGTTAGAATGTGGCAGCTAGCATTTCAGCACTGAGTGGAAGCCAGAGATACAGATTAGACTGAAGTTGGTGCTCTCCAGAAACTTGCTTCTACTTACCATGCAGAAAGGAAAGGATGACACTGCTGCCTCTGTTTGTCATTTTTACTCCTTGCCTTGTCCTTAATTTGTACCCACCTGGCCAATTGCTTTTCAGATCTCAGATGGTGTTTTATCATACAAACATCTAGTTCTGCTTCTAGTCCATTCCTTCCATTTCATCACTGGAACAAATTTATAAATAAGTATAACAATAGTGCTTCTTTATATAGTGTTTTGTGGAGTGTCAAAAGAGATTCATAGACATTATTAATATTGACTTGTAAGACCGGATCCTACCTTTATCCTTGCAATATAGATGGTAGATGGCAGGCAGCCAGCACACACATATGGCCAAGCAACATAATTCCAAAAAGAGGCAATATTTAGTAGCCAATACATCATAGTAGGCTTCCAATGTTTACACACAGTACAGTTCTTGTTAACTTGGTTTGGGGTCCTGCTCTCTTAAATCCCACCTCCATAAATGTGTGTATGTGTGTGTGTGTACATCTGCAACGAGTGAGCTTGGTGTCAGGATAATATAACTTGATCCCTAGGAAGGTAAGAAATTGCTTTATACCTGGTATGTCCATTGGTCCATTTGTCATTACTGGCAAGAGGTCTAAAATGCTGACTGGAAGGAGGGAGGTCAGCAGTTTGATCCCAAGTACTGCAAGATGGAATGAGCTCCCGTCTTTGTCCCAGCTCCTGCCAACCTAGCAGTTCGAAAGCAAGAAATTGCAAGTAGATAAATAGGGAAGGTAAACAGCTCTGGTGTCTAGTTATGCCTGCCATATGACCACAGAAATCTCTGCAGAAGCAGACAGTGCTGGCTCTTCGGCTTTGAAACAGAGATGAGCACTGAACCCTAGAGTTGGATACGACTAGCTTTTGAGCAAGGGGAACATTTACCTTTACCTTTACTAAAGAACTACTGGACTACAACTGAATCGGGGCTTTTCTCTATACAAAATTTGTATGTTATTCCTGCATTTGTCAAACCAAATTGAGTCAGTGGGGATTACTTGAGCCAACTCCCCTGTAAATTCCAGTGATACAATGTGCCTTCTCTTACTATGTTAACCAACAGGATTTTGACAATGTCTGCCAATTTGATCCTTGAAATGGAAATGCTTGGGGCAAGACAAGGGGCACATGTCTGCAAAGCATTCAGTTTGCCAATGAACTCTTATCCTGGAACCAATTACCTTGGGAGGTGGTGAGCGCTCCAGCGCTGGAGGCATTTAATAGAAAATTACACAACCATCTGTCAGATATACTTTGATTTGGATTACTGCATTGAGTAGGCAGTTGGATTTGACAGCCTCATAGGTCCTTTCCAACCCCATCATTCTATGATTCTCCATCATAAGTACCGTATGTGAAAGGCTTTCATGCCAGGGAGCTATACACAGTAATTCCTCCACAGTAAATTGTGATTAAAGGTACATGTTATGTAAAGTAATCAAACTGAAATAGAAGTATGCATAAAGCCAGCTGGGATCCAGTTCTGTCAGCCATTATCTTGATATCAAAGACAAGGAATCTGGAAGGAAGGGGTTCCAGTGCTAAGGAAGATAGAGAAAAAGGAAATCTTCAAAATGTCCCAAAGTCCCCCAATTTTTTGGAATGTTAAATTCTAAATCAGGGTTAGGCAATCTCCAGAAAACTAGGGGCTGCACATACCCATCTTACACCTCTGAGGACCCACTTCCATGAACCCACTCCCCACGGAATCTTATAAAGATGTGATATTTACTGTAAAAGCCTCCATGCACTATTCAAGGGCCCAACAATATTTTAAATGGAATCACTTTTGACTACCCTTGCAAAGGTGGAGGGCAAAAGAAGAAGGGGGTGGCCAAAAATGAGATGGTTAGATGGTATTGTAGAGACAATGGGCACAGAACTGAGTGAGTTCAGGAGGATGGTGGAGGACAGAAGTGCCTGGCGGACAGTGGTCCATGGGGTCACAGAGGGTCGGAATCGACTGTGCGATTGAAAAAACAAAAATGGGCCGGTAATGCCAGCTGTTTCCAGCTTCCTTGTCCTTCAATCTAGGGCTCCTTCAAAGGTCCATACATAACAAATAAATATGCATGAATCAAGAATGCAAGCTAAATAATATGAAAATCAATAGAGAAGACTGAGGTAATGGCAATTGGAAGGAAACAGCATACTTTAAATATCAAAATAGAGGAAACAAATTTTAAACAGGTGTCAGAGTTCAAATACCGAAGAACAACATTTACTGAAGATGGCAAAATGGATGAAGAGATTAACATAAGGTGCAGTGAGGCAAACCAAATATTGGGACAGTTAGCTCCACTCTTACAACACAAGACAATACTGACCAGACAAAGCAACACCTCATACAAAGCATATTCATTCTCACCTTATGGGACTCACCTTAAACAAATTCATACCAATGGTGTTTTTCCTGTTTGTCACATTTGTCAACTATAAAAAGGATTTTCAGGAAAAAGTATGTGCTCTGTCATGAGTTGCAGCCGACAATGATGACATGACATGTGTGAAAAGAAGAAAAGGACAAGGAGCATGGGGCAGACCCAAAAGGTGGAGAGACAATATCAAAGATGAAGATGAAGAAGGTGGAGGAGGATGAGGACAAGGATGAGGATGAGGAGAATGAGGACAAAGATGAGAAGGAAGAGAAGAAAATGTTGAAAACATGACAAAGTTTCCTCCTTTCTCTAAAGGAAATAAGTGTATTTTTGATCCACTTCCTTCTTCTTCATTTTCTTCCCCTTTTTAGGGCACTATATTCAGGGGTGGCATTTTTTTTTTTTTTGGAGGGATGGGAAGTCTGTACTTTTCCCATCTCTGTTTTAAACTGTAAATAAATTGATAAATTTGGAGAAGCAAAGATTTAACAAATAGCTATGCCCTTATGGCACTTAAAGCTATTGAAAGTTAAGAAGACTTTGGCTGGGACAGAATGGTACACTGATAGCATCTGCTCCCCAAAGCAAATGTGGCACCTTATGGATGGCTAATGAGTTACTGAACAGTTAAGTATAACTCTTTTGCTTTGTCCTCGAAAGCTATAATCCATGTGGAGGAGTTATAGAAATGAGTTTCATCTGCAAGAATTTCTTATAAATAGCTCCTGTATAACATCTACTTTGCCAGAACATACCAATTCCCCAGGCTTCCATGAACTGCTTACTGAATGAATGAGTTGTATATGGCTTTCTGAGGCAATTTTTATGATTGCTAGCCTGTAACATAATCATAGATGAGAACCACTGGGGCCTGAGACAATTTCTCATCTATTAACTCTGTATTCTGACAATCCTATATCACAGGGTGTCCAGGAAACACACAAGAAGCAAGGAGAGACTGAAGAAGACTGATTTGGCTTCCTTTCATGTCCTCTGCTAAATATTCGGCAATATATAGATCAAATTTTACACAGGGGTATTGTGGTGGTGGCTGGGGGGGGGGGAGTGAGAGCTGGCATATGTAATTTTATGACAGCATAAATAAAGTCAGTTTTGAATTGGTTCATTTATTTTCCCACCTCCACCCCCATGTCATATAAAACAGGCCTCTCATTTTTCTTGATCAGGTGCCATCCTGGAAATAATTCTGTGACTCACCTGAAAATATTAAAACAATCGGAAAAAAGATATATTTTTTTTGTTTAATGTAGAAAACTCATTGTATGTCTTCCTTCTGCTAGAATAATACAGAAACAGCAACAATGCTGATTTGTCTTCAAGTATCATCTCAGAAACTGGAAACTTAGCACAGAAACTATCACTTAACACACTAGAGAGCTGAAAAGGCACAAACCTCCAGGCAGTTGTTTGAAACGAGGCACATGGAAGGATAATGTCTTTACACATTTTAGTGCCATCAGGCTGAGATGATGTAGGAGGAGATGAAGAAAGAGGGAATAAAATGCTTATCCAGCCAACTAGTTGCTGAGTCATTTGATCTTTCTGTGATAGTTGACTAGACAAGATACATTTCAGTATTTCTGTGGTGTTGGAAGAGAATCTGGAGTCCAGTCTTGGCTTCTGGTTCTATGGGAGCTGAGATTGGGATGATTTAAAGTTCACATGGTGCTTCCAAACCAGAAGCGTAGCGTGCCTTGGCGGGGCCCCGTATAAAAAATTGTTTGGGGGCCCTTAGGAAGGGTAAAGATTTCTCACAAAAAAATTGCATAAAATTAAAAGAAATATTTATTTATCATAATTAAAATTTGGGAAGTTTTTATTAATTTTTGTTTACGCACGTTGGGGGGCCCCCGTGGCCTGGGGCCCCCGTATAATTGATACGGCAGATACGGCGGTAGCTACGCCCCTGTTCCGAACTGAAAAGATCAGCACTATCTACTTTTTCCCACATGCCTGAAGAAATAAGGACAGTGATGGTGAACCTTGGTACTTCAGATGTTTTTGGACTTCGATTCCCAGAAGCCCAGGTCTCTGTGAATCCACACAAATGGGTTTACTGCGCATACTTGGTTTTCTGGGAATTGAAGTCCAGTAACACCTAGAGTGCCAAGGTTTGCCATCGTGGATATAGGGTCAAGTCACATATAGGCTGAACACTAGTAGTAAGTATAATAGCCCATTGAATCAATGAAGTGTAGACAGTGGTTGATGTCATGGTCCTGTTACTCCTGAATAGAATCTTAGTCTACAAGTTAGTTGGAATGCACCTGAATTGACGCCCTGAGGCCAAGCAATCCAGGATTTTAGCTTGCCTCTTCACAAGTCCTGACCTTAGCCAAGCTGTTAGGGAGGTAGTGGATAGAAAAGTAAACAACTCCAGTCTTTTATTTAAAATAATGTATTTTAGCAAAAGTAGGTTACAATTCAAAGTTTCAGGAAGCAGAAATAATTCTAGGCAAATGGAACATCTTCAGTTCATAAAGTACATTGAAAACAAGGAAAGCCTTTCTAAGTTTGGAAGTTGGAAGCCCTAAAGACCTCCCCCTCTAATTCACAAGACTACATGTTTCCTGAGTTCAAAGAACCCCAAACAACTACTTACAAAGCATGGCAAAAATAACAAAGAGACCACTTCCCTCTGCCCTGTTTTATCCCCTCAGGCAATTTGGCCCTTCCTCTGAATGACTCCAGACTTAGGTTTCAGTTCTCCAGACCATGAGATTATGTTTATTCTACAACATAATTTTTCCCAGTAACAACCCAGACTGCCAGATAACTCCTTCCCTTCAGAGAATAGCTTTCAGAAATCTCCATTACACATTTAAAAAAAAAACACCAAAATAATAACACAAATCCCCCAATTCAATGGGTCTACTCTAGCTAATGGCTTTCAGTGATTAAATTACAATTATTTAAAATGTACTCGCAAGGTACACTTCCTTCTGCCAATGGTTGTATGTCTGGTTTTATGATATTAGCTGTCCTGAGTAGGGACGATTTTTTCCCCAGAGGGATGGGATATAAGTGGTTGTGGTGAAAACTGCTGAAAATGCACCATAAATGCACATGTGGCTGTGATAAATGGCAGAATTTAAGTCATGTGGAACCATGTGTCTGATCCGCTCAGCTGTCTGAGGGGGTGTGGTCTGGTGCATGGCACAAAAATGTTGAGAACCCCTGGGGAAGAGACTTGAAGGATAATGGCAATCTAAAGGGAGGTTCATGTGAAAGAAGGAAAAATAATAATAAACCAGGCAAAATTGGCCCATGAATGCAGGATGTTTATAGCTCTGGCTGTCTGCAAAGGTATATGAATATTACATGCTTCAAAGGCCTATGAACGGAGGATGGTTCTCATATAGGTTTATAAAGAATACATGATAGTGACTTGTTATCCTTGGTATAAGTTGTCTCATTGTGATGAGATAACTTTATGAAGAATTTTCAGTTTGTGAGACATCCCTTTCTGGTGGTAAGGAATGTTTTACAATCTGAAAATTCTTTACAAAGAGAAAGGGGAGTACTCTTTCCTATTAAGAACTCGTAACTTGAGCAAACTGTCTGTGGAAAGCTAGTGTCCATCCCATTAAAAATTCAAAGTACAATGCACACACAAAGACACAGAGACATGGACAGCAAGGGCAGGGCTTTTCAAAAAAAAAAAAAAACCACCCCACATTCTTTCTAGACTTCAAATCATGCCACAAGGCATCAGCCCTCATTATTTTGAACAGGCTGTGTTCTTTGCATTAAAATGTATGTGGGGTGTATGAGGTGTTAAAATGCAATTTGAATCAAAATGTTGTGCAATTGTGGGGTTTCCCTCCAGAAAGGATAGAAAGGAAAGAGAAAATCCATGTCTTTTTCTGTAGTTGATGAGAACGCCCTTTCATGGAGCTAGGATAAACATTTCCTTTGAGCTGAGCTTTACATCTGTGCTCTGGCATTGGCTATATACAGTGGTACCTCGCTTAAAGAGCATAATGTGTTCCACAGGATTGCTCTTTAGTGAGTTTGCTCTGTAAGTGAAACACCATTGTAAGCGACCAATTGTGACTTCTGGTGGAGGTGGTGGGATTGTGACCCCAATTTAGTTGTTAAGCGAGTTTTTGGTTGGTTTTAGTTGTTAAGCGAGGTGACCATTTAGATAAAATTCTGCTCTTTAAGCGAGTTACTCTCCAAGCGAGGCACTCTTTATGCAAGGTTTTACTGTATTAGAAAACTGAAGGACAGGAGATCTATCTGAAGGACAGCAAAATATTTTACACCATCTTGCACTAGAGATTGGCATCATGTGATCAGTTCACATCATTTATAAGTGGATTTCCAAATATGTTGTACAACTAAGATAAAGCTCCCCCCCACCCCCACTATTCTGTTTCTGGAATAGGTATTATAAGGGTAAAAGGGATAAAAACTGGACAAACATGAATATTGGGTTATTTTATTCTTTTGAAGTTCATTAGAAGATGAACAAGCTAACGAGGAAACCAGTTGCCTCTCATCTGCTTTGCCAGATTTCATGCCTTTGTAAGGAGAGATGCGTTAGTAAACCCATTAAAATAACGAGCTTCACATTCGACTCTCTCCCCTTTCTGCTCTATTCTCTTCATTCCTCTGCATCAAACAGAAATCTGCTTTCAAGTTAAAGCTGCCATTTGCTTCCCTTTGTATTTTTTAACCTTTAGCAACTTTTTAATTCTGCTGTTTAATTTCTGATCGCCAGCCATGATAAGCAGTCCTTTTAAAACAAGAAAATGAAGCTGTATCATTCAAAAGGTCTCTCAGATGGCATTAGGTTGTTCAAAGGCTTGCAGCATATTTAATGTATGTCAGTCAGCTCCATCGTTTTTTTTTTAATTCCCCAGAAAATATTAGCACCATACACTGACTGTTGATCAAGCTGTGCATTTCTGAGGAATTGTGCTCTTGAAGTCTTAAAAAGGGCTTCTGAGAATTCTCTGGTGACTGACGTCAGATGGATAGAGCAATAACTGAAGCCCAGCATTCGAGCTAAAAATACTGAAAAGATGTGTGAGACAATGGCAGTCTGACAAATGAGAAGATTTGGGGGCAGTGGTGTGGGGTGGGGGTGGATGTGAGGTTGGGGAGCTATCCTCTATTTGTTCCCATTTTGCATTCTCCCCATACTAGCTCAATCTGTTTTATTGGCTGAATCAAAGCCCCGATGTTTCTTTTCCTCCCTGGACAAATATTTTTTAAAATCCTGTTCATCATTCACATACTGGTTCATGCTTTCATCTTTTCCCACAGATGAACTGAGACATTTTGCTGCCTGTGGCACAACAAGAAATAGTGCCCCCTCCCCAAGAGTCATATGTTAACTAAATACAACCATCATTTTTAGCAATTCACACAAAATAACTGGCACCTTTCCCCATTTCCCTATTAAAAATATGAAAACAACATGTCAAGAACAGACAATTTGGATGTGAGGGAAATTTGGCTATGACACGTTTCACCCTTGAGATTCTGGGATTTTGACTTGGTTTGTAAATACAGTGGAATCTCGTATAATGAATATAATTGGTTCCACAAGGCACTTCGTCATACAAACCCTATGCATCGTAAAACGAAAATGTCTGTGGGAAAAATTATACAACAAAAATCTCTAGGGGAAAAACCGTACAAAGAAAAATATTCATTGTATGATTTTTCCCATAGAGATTTTTGTTGTATGATGTAACATCCCCCCCAATTCTCTTCATTGTATGATTTTTTTTCATTGTACAATTCATTCGTTATAAGAGGTTCCAATGTAGTAGTTAGTACAATAAGTAGTTCCAATGTAGTAGTTAGTACAATGTAGTAGTAAGTACAATAATAGTCCTGAAGACTATCTGGAATGTTGACATAATTGCCATCAACAGTCAGGCTGACTTTTGTTATGTAAAACTTGGTATCCTTTTTCCTGCTGACATGGGCAGCAATATCTGGCTATTTCTCTGTGTTTTGAACTGTAGATTGAAAAACATATTATCCCTCACTGATAAACTGAAGGGTCCCTTTTTAAACAACTTGAATTAGCACAAAGTCTCCCTGCTTTTCTTAGCAGGGAACATTACCTTATGACATTGTATGGCAGTAAAGGTGGGAAAAGATTTCCTGCTTTTATATATGCCACTGAGAATGTCATAATGAAGGTTAGAATGAAGCCAGCCCATGAAAATACAAAAGTGATGATTAGATGGTTGCCTAGGCAGGGACATGGGATGCAGGCTTTGTCAGCCTGGCCTTAAAATCAACAGCCGTGTGATTTGCAAGTGCCATAAAACAGCCTCTGCTTCATACTGCAACACTTCCCAGTAATAAAAGAAATATCCCTCCCATGAAATACAGACAAGCACATTATTAGCAGTAGAGCTCCCTGAAGTTTTACAAATTAACTCACTGGTGTGTGTGTGTTTGTGGGTATGGGGGTAGGTGTGTGTGTCTTGTCTTCTTTGTTTTGTGATTAGTCATTAGAAGGCAAATGCAGACTTTATGTGCAAGTCTGTGTTCTGAAGGAGATGTGTGCCAGGAAGGATAAATATTGAAATAGCCGCCGCTGCCAACTGTAACTTGTACCTGAGAATGCATTTTTTCCTGAAGCAGGGAAAATTTCACTGGCATGAATTTGTTTAAGGTGGATCCCCACTTGCCATGAAGTGGACCACACACTGTGATCATGGAGCCATCTCCTGCGGCACATATGGAATGAGACAGGAAAGATTTAACACCAGGACTGCAATGGACTGCCACAGCCTTGAGGATATGGACAAGGTGTGTCTTCAGAGCCAGTCCATCTGGCATGGCCTCAAATGCATAACATGTAACCTGAAAAACCTCAGGAAATTCTTCTATAAATTAAAATTTATGCATATGAGATACAGCTTGAATGCCATCTTCTTTCCGCAGCGATTCAGAATTATTGTCCAAAACAGGTGCGGCTGATACCCACCCATAGCCATGCGAGGCCTTCGGGCATCCAACCCAACAGGAGTCAACAGGGAAGGTGGTACTCCTAAATACAGAGCCAGCCACATTGTGATGCCACAGGTGGAGAAGGGGAGCTGCCTGATGAAGAAACATCTGGAGGAAGCTAGGTTCATGGAAACAACAGAGAAGGGGCAGTGAGGGAGGGGTAGGAGGTTGATCATTGTTATAAAAATGATTACGGTAGATACATATATTGACTTGCAATTTTAAAATTAATATTATGAAAGTAGTGTCACTCTTTAGAAAAGCATTTTATTAAGATCAGTAATTTAGCTTAAAACCTTTGACTATTTTAAAATGTCCTTAGCCCTGATTGAACTTCTCCTGGGAAAGGACAGACACAAAGGAACATCAGAAGAAAAGAGAACTTTCTGTTCTGTTAACCGAGTTGCTGTTAGAATACTTTGTCAGCTTTTCAATTACTGGGATGAATCTACATATTGAAACCTCTTTTAAACTCTGTGATTACCCAATAAAGGTGGATTCTTGATTTGGACTAATAATGTCCCATTGTACCTATTCTGCAGAATAGTTTGTGTGTAATGTTGGTGTTATTTTTCTCACTCTGTTAGGCAGATTGGAGGGTTCTGCCAGAGGTAAAGAATAAAAAGCTTATTTTTGTAACATCATAACTTAGTTCCTCTTTCCACCTGGCATGCCTGCTTACAGCAGATGACAGAAACCCAGAACTTCAGCCATGGAAACACTTGCTTCATAAATGAGAATGTTGACTATTCTGATTCATGGAGTTCAGTTCCTTTCACATATGTGTACAAGCCCTCCCAGAGAGAGGCAAGCTGAAGCATGAATCTCACCTCTCAGTTGTCTCCTCCAACTTGGTCTCTGAGGAACTCCAGCAGGGTTAACTGGGACCATAAACTGGCAAGAGGTCAGAAAGGGCTAATGACTGGAACTCAGACATCTGAAACTGTAGGGAAAAGGGCTGTGGGGGAGACACCGTGTGTCTTTTAAAGGATAAAAGCTGTTCTGAGCTGTTCATATCAGGGGACCCTGACTTTGCCAATGTCACAAATTCCTGGGAGAAACATCAACAATTTGAGATCTGCAGATAATACTACCTTAAAGAGATGGGAATACCAGAACACCTTATATGCCTCATGAGAAATCTGTACATGAATCAAGAAGCAACAGTTAGGACAGAATACAGAATGACAGAGTGGTTTGGAATAGGAAAAGGAGTAAGACAAGGCTGCATTTTGTCACCCTGCTTATTCAGCTTATACACAGAGCACATAATGCACAATGCAGGGATGGAGGAATCACAGTTTGGGATCAAAATTGCTGGGAGAAACATCAACAATCTGAGATATGCAGATGATACCACCCTAATGGCAGAAAGTGAGGAGGACCTAAAGAAGCTCCTGATTAGGTTGAAAGAAGAAAGTGAAAAAGCTGGCTTGAGACTCAACATCAAGAAAACCAAGAGCATGGCAACAGGCCCTATCAGTCCCTGGAAAATAGGTGGGGAAGAAGTAGAAGCAGTGACAGATTTTACTTTCTTGGGATCAAAACTCACTGCAGATGGTGATTGAAGCCATGAAATAAAAAGGTGACTGATTCTTGGGAGGCAAGCAATGAGAAACCTGGGGAGCATAGTGAAAAGTAGTGACATCGCATTGCAAACAAAAATTTGTATAGTCAAAGCAATGGTATTCCCTGTGGCAATGTATGGTTGTGAGAGCTGGACCATTAGGAAAGCTGAGCGCAGAAGAATAGATGCCTTTGAGATGTGGTGTTGGAGGAGAGTTTTGAGAGTCCCCTGGACAGTGAGGAGAACAAATAGGTCAATCTTAGAAGAAATCAACCCAGAATGCTCCTTAGAAGGTCAAATTGTAAAGATAAAGCTAAGGTACTTTGGACATCAAATGAGAAGAGAGGATTCACTTGAGGAAAACCTTGATGCTGGGAAAGGTGGAGGGCAAAAGAAAAAGGGGGCGGCCAAAAATGAGATGGTTAGATGGTATTGTGGAGACAATGAGCACGGAACTGAGCGAGTTGAGGAGGATGGTGGAGTACAGAAGTGCCTGGCGGGCAGTGGTCTGTGGGGTCGCAGAGGGTCGGAGTCGACTGTGCGACTGAACAACAAAAACGACAGAAAGTGAGGAAGACCTAAAGAAGCTCCTGATTAGGTTGAAAGAAGAGAGGGCAAAAGCTGGCTTGAGACTCAACAACAAGAAAACCAAGATAATGGCAACAGGGCCTATCAGTCCCTGGAAAATAGATGGGAAAGAAGTAAAAGCAGTGACAGAATTTACTTTCTTTGGATCAATGATCACAGATCATTTCATGATTGCAGCCATGAAATAAAAATGTGACATTATTGGGAGACAAGTGATGAGAAACCTGGGGAACATAGTTAAAAGTAGAGACATCACCTTGTAAACAAAAGTTCGCATAGTCAAAACAATGGTATTCCCAGTGGTAATGTATGTTTGTGAGAGCTGGACCATAAAGAAAGCTGAGTGCAGAAGAATAGATGCCTTTGAAATGTGGTGTTGGAGGAGGGTCACCTGGACAGCAAGGAGAACAAATAGGTCCATTTTAGAAGAAATCAACCCTGACTGCTCTCTAGAAGGTCAAATAGTAAAGATGAAGCTAAAGTACTTTGGACATCAAATGAGGATTCACTTGAGAAGGCCTTGAAAGGTGGAGGGCAAAAGAAAAAGGATGGCAGAAAATGAGATCGCTAGATGGTATTGTAAATGGAATAGGCAGGTGGGCTGAGGAAGATGGGGGAGGACAGGGGTGCCTGGCGGGCAATGGTCCATAGGGTCACAAAGGGTCAGAATTGACTGTGCAACTGAACAACAACAACAAAAGGAGGGAGAGCTGATGGGCTGTACAGTATGCAATTTTTCATTTACTTTTTATTTCATCCAATAAAATGTAAGTGTGTAGATAGTCAAAGGCAACTCTTAAATGCTTCTGTCTTCATTCAATAGTACCATATGCTGCCTTAACGTACCTTTGTACTATTGTCAGTTCCAACATAGCATATCTTTTTTTTTACCAACCCCCTGGTGTTGAAATGTTATTTGCACTCAGATCAAATTGTGGTCCTGAAAAAGTGCAGGTATTTGCGTTGCAGGGGAAAGGAAAGGAACAGTAGTGGGCATCAGCAGGTTCTCTCCAGTTCGCCAGAACTGGTAGCAGAAATTCTGGCTGGCCCCACCCATCCAAGTTTTGAAATAAAGTAGTCCTAATTGGGGGCAACGCATATATAAAGGTATGAAATGTTTATAAGATTATTGTTAACAAAAGGGTGCTGCACAAATGAGGTAAAACAAAGAAATCCGCTTTTGAAAATAAAAAGAGGAAAGTGGAAAATCATGAGAGCGTCTATGTGTGACAATTCTTTCAGCAATATTATATTCTGTCACTTTGTCATTTCCCAATACAGAAAGATAGTGTTCTCCCAAGTGGTAGAATTTGTCCATATAAGGAGTATTTTGACATGCTGAGTCAAAAGCTCATTTGAAAGACCTCACTAGGGACTGATAAATTTTGAATGTGTCTGATTACCTGAAGGAATTATATTCAGGTGTATGTGATTCCAAAGCTTTTTTTCTTTGATGTGCAATGTAGCTATTTTTGAAAACTTTGACCTCATTACCACAATGTGGTTACTTTTGCTGCTTCTTGTGCTTAATACTAAATCTCCCCTCCCTGCAACCAATAAAATAAATAGAACCAAGGGCAGTGGGGGAGGGTATAGCAAACCTAACTTCCAGGGAAGATCTGTCTCTATTTCTTTATCACCGTATGAATAAAATAACTACATTTCTAGAATTGGTTTTATTTTCCTTTTTTTTAAAAAAAAATACTATCAAAGCTTCTGCATTGGTATCTGTCTAATAGATATGCATTAAAGATATGTTCATGCTGTGTTGTGCTCTTTATTAGGCCAACGAAACAGACACAAAATTGTCAGTGCAATTTCAAAAGACACACACACACACACACACACACAGGCATGCACCACTTAAGAGTCATGGATGCAGGAGTATGTTACAAAATCTTGAGGGGGAGAGAACTTGTTGTAAGAACACATTATCTTCCCTGTATGCTGTTTTCTAACATGACACCCATGTCTGGAATAGCTAAAATAAGTATTCAATTTTTTTTAAAAAACAGAACAAAAAAAAATCCAATCCAAAACAACAACACAACAAAAAATCCTGTGGAAGCCATGTAGCCAATAAGAGAAATTCCAAGACCTATAATGTGGGGATACCTATCCTGTATTAGGTGTGCTAAAAAGGCATAATATATAGAGTGGACATGAAGAGACAGTAGTCTTTACATTTCCATTTGATCTGGAGCAGAATCTATATCAGGGGTTTTCAAAGTGCAGCCTGTGACACCATTTCATGTTCCCCCCCCCCATCTCCACCACACCAGGAAGTGGCATGTGGTGGAGGAAGGGCAAAATGGCCCCCTGAAGCTGTCTGAGGGAGCGTGACCCAGCCCCTGGCTTAAAAATGTTAAGAACTCCTGATCTATATTAACACTGTGTTTTAAAAACTTCATAGAAGAATGTTGACTATTCTCATTCAATTTCTCATTCAAGACATTCAATTCAGAAAACAGTTTCAAAGGAAGAGAAATCTCAGAAATGTCATCCTGGGTGAAGTTCAGGATTCTTACGTTATGTCACTTATGATGTGGTTGATGTGGGTAAGTCTTTGTCTTCTCTTCCACTGTATAGACCAGTGATGCCAAACCTTGGCACTCCAGCTGTCCTTGAACTTCAATTCCCAGAAGCCCTGATCAGCAGGAGTGCTGTCTTGTGCTTCTGGGAATTGAAGTCCAAGAACACATTGAGTGCCAAGGTTTGCCATAATGGGTATAGGCCATTTTATCCCATTTTATCACATGCATTAGATTAAGGGGCTAGGGAAGAACTCCTAAATTACCTCCTACTATATTTTCCCCCCTAACCAGAAAGTGCAGGAAAGTTGTAGAATAATGAAAATATGTGCAGCAGAAGAAAATAAACAATACATTATCCTCACAGTGCAGAACAATATGATGGAGACAAGTGATGTTCATTTTATTTGGCCAGTTATTCTAATCCAGGTTTTATTCTGAGTTTCATTGGAGCTACTAAGGTCCAGAACCATAGTCACAATATAGGTTCAGCACTGTGGATAGCACCTTTTGGTCTAAAGCCTGGAGCAGATTGTTGTATTGTATTCGATTGTATGTTGTGAGCCGCCCTGAGTTGGTTTCACCAAGTAGGGCGGCATATAAATCGAATAAATCAAATCAATCAAATCAAATCACCACCCAACTGATATTGAATCTACTCACCTGCAATGGAAACTGATCCATTCTAGTGCTCTTTAATAGCATCATCCTCATAGTTTCATTGCTCTGCATAACATAGCAATAGCAATTACACTTATATACCAGCCCAAAGAGCTTAGTACACTCTCTAGGCAGTTCACAAGTTAATTTGGTATTTTGCCCCCAACATGCTGGGTACTCATTTTAACAACCTCGGAAGGACGGAAGGCTGAATCAACCTTGATACCTGTCAGGATTGAATTCATGATGTTTTGGCTGCAGTACAGCAGTTTAACCACTGCGCTACCAGTGTTCATATGCATAATATGCAACATGCATAATTCAGGGCCAAATATGTGAGAATAAGACTTCTGATTTTATTTATAGTTTTAGAAAATAGGATCTTATTAGGGATTTTTGGTTTTGGATTAAAAACCAATTTGAAAAAGGATGCTCAGCAGGGATATTTGTCAATTTCTGAACCAATCTGAAGTGAGAAAGTTGGCGGCAGCAGTTAAATTGAATCAGGGCTTTCTGAACTGCCAGATTTTGCTTTGGAACCTTAGATGTTAAAGATTTGGAGCATCACCTTTCCTTTTAGAGGATCCAGGGGTGCCAATCTAATAGATCAGTGATTT
This sequence comes from Furcifer pardalis, assembly GCA_030440675.1. Taxonomy (NCBI): domain Eukaryota; kingdom Metazoa; phylum Chordata; class Lepidosauria; order Squamata; family Chamaeleonidae; genus Furcifer; species Furcifer pardalis. The sequence goes on along the minus strand of CP126899.1, from coordinate 25,373,683 downwards.
TCAACCTGTGGCTTGTGGGCTGTATGTGGCCCATGGCACCATTTCACGTGGCTCACCACCACCAGGAAGTGTCACATGGTGTAGGATGGGCAAAATGCCCATCCACCCTCCAAAAAAAAAAAACCTGTCTGTGGGAGCATGATCTGCCACCCCTGGCTTTAAAAGGTTGAGAACACCTGTAATAGATGATTGATTCATGGAAGCGGGTGAAGCTAGTCAAGGAGCAAACTAAACATGAATAAAGGAAGGACAGAAGGATACTGTAGTTGGTGGCACTGAATTGCATTCTCCATCTCCAATCAGAGACTTTTTCCCCCCATGATCATGTTTCTTCATCATACAAACACTTTAAAATATTTTGGTGGAAATCAAATTGGATGGGCTGAAAATTATTCCAAAAGAAACTGGTTTCAATTTGTGAGGCAAATAATTTGGAATGAATCAAAGTAGATTGTATTAGCCTGGCCCTATATTTCGGGTTAGTGGGTTTACCTATGAAATTGTATACATTAGCACAGATTTCACATATTTTATACTGCTTCAGTTGAGTAACAGAAAAAGGTGTTTTTATAATCACCAACAGTAATTGCTAGAAAATTCTACAAGTCTATGGAACATGAGCAAGACATGCTAAATACTGAAATACCTAATTGAATATAATTCAAATAAGTGGTCTTGGTTAATTTTATGAAGGACTTACCAAGCCATACTAATACCAAACACAGCTGTTAAACAGCTTGAGCTACATGGGAACAATTACTCTGCTTTTTAAACAACACACAAGGAAGAATCTTAGGCTTTCTGAATGTAATGAGATTGGATGTTAGCCATGACACCAGGTTAGTATTTATGCTCTCATGAAAAGTGCTGCTGGGCTTTTAATGACAGCTGGTCAGGACCTTGGCTATACATTTCATCAAGGGGGTGGCACTTTGCTGGGGAAAAAATTCCACTTCTGCCAAGCTGGTGCATTGCTTCAAACACTGATTCCAAGATAAAAATGACATCTAATGAATCAACATTGCCACTCTTTGCAACACCTGGGTTCCCCCTGGAGGTCTTCCATCTGAGCAACGACCTGACCCAATCTTGCTTGGCTTATGAGATCTGACAAGATCACAACCCAAGGTAGCATATCTGTTGGATATGCCAAGAAATCTCATTTGAATTTGAATTTTAATGAGGGGGGGCAGCTTTGTGTGCAAACCACATTCTCTTATGATAGGTGAGCAAATACACAGATCTGTCTTTTCTTTTTAAAAACTGAAAAAGGGGGGGAGTAAAAAAGAACAGGAAATAGAAAAAATATTCAAAAACATTGGGCTTTGTGTGCTTCCAATTTACTAGGGCAAGAGTGACCAGCTGGGAAGTTGCAAGTCAGATCATACCTTGAATCAGTGACATAAAAGACGCTGGTAGCATATAAACTTATACACATGGGATGCTCAAAAAGACTTGCCTTCAGATTCATTCATAAGTAAAATACCAATAGCAATTATACTTATATACCACTTCATAGTAATTAGAGCACACTCTGGGCAGTTAAAAAGGTAATTGACATTTTGCATCCAACATGTTGGGTCCTAATTTTACTGACATTGGAAGAGTTGAAGGCTGAGTCAATCTTGAGCCTCCGCAGGATCAATCTCACAAAATTTTGGCTGCAGCACAGCAGTTTAGCCAATGTGCCACCAGGGCTCATAAAAGCATGACTTACATTGTGTGAGAGAGAAAGAAATAAGGATTTCAGAGATTGTATATTGTTTCATAGGCTATTTAGAATGTGAATCAAATGCCATGATTCTCCTTGGGGACAATTGTTCCCTAAACAGAATTTCATATTGTTCAATGTCACTAGTTTTAATATTTAGCAGCTGTAACTGCATTATAGCAGTCATTTGTGCCTTTGTGATCAATTACATCCTGCTTTCTTGTGCTTGCTGTGTGTGTTTAGCTTCACAAGGGCAAAATAATACTTACTTTGCACAAAAGCAGGAGTTTTGCACAAAATGTGATTTGCTCTAATTGCAGAAAACATGCTGGATGTTTTGGCCTCACTATTTCTCTGAGTTCTCTCAAGAAGCTTAGCAAATCATTAAGGACCTAACTTGCCCAGGTGAGACACCTTGCCTTGACTAGAATCGCTTCAAGTAATCACCTTCTTTATAAAGGTAAAAGTAAAGGTCACCAGTCATATTTGACTCTAGGGTTCAGTGCTCATCTCTGTTTCATAGCTGAAGAGCAAGCAATGTCTGCATCAGTAGACATTTCTGTAGTCATGTGGCAGACATGACTAGACACTGGAGTACACATAATGTTGTTTACCTTCCCACCAAAGTGATACCTATTTATCTACCGTACTTGTAATTTCTTGCTTATGAATTGCTAGGTTGTCAGGAGCTGGGACAAAGACAGGAGCTCATTCAGTCATGCAGTATTCAGTCATGGATTCGGCCGCTGCCTCTGCCGTTGCCGCATTGGGCCTGGATTAATAACCTGGTTGTATGGAATTCTCTCTCTCTCTCTCTCTCTCTCTCTCTCTCTCTCTCTCACACACACACACACACACACACACCTCTGTCAGCCAAAGAATTTAAAGCAAATATAGCTATTCACTGTAAAAGCAAGAAACATAAATATATTCAGCCCATGCACACTTTTAACATTTAAAAGAAGCCACAGCTTTACTTTTGCATCAAAAAAAAACCCAAACAAACTCATTAGACTGCAAGAAAAAAAAATTATTATATATGCATGGTAAAGTCCTGACTTGCAGCTTTGCAAAGGCTTCTCTTGTATTTTTGATACCAGGTTGTATTTACATAAACTGCATATATTATATAAATTAATCATATTCTCACCAAAGCACTGGGGGAAGCTATTTCTGTCATGAGAAGTTCATTTTTAAAGTTTAGCTTTCAAGAGTTGTTTCTTCCTGGGAAAAAGTAGGAGGGGGGGGGTTAAGGAAAGATAAGTAATTATGAAATGAGTATTTCTGAAAGTTTAGTAATCATTTCTCTGTTATCCCAGACATACAGTAAGAGAGCTTAACCCATACAAGCATTGGATGAGATATTTAAATAATGAGAAAAGATGCTCAGACCATTTCTGCTATAGAAACATTCATAATATCTGAACTTCAACCAATTTCACAGTTATTTACTCTTCCCAGGGAATTGTGTGAACTATGTTTCTGTTAATACACTGAATCTTTGTCTGAGGATATACATTCTGTTTTCTGATAAGAGCAGTCCTTCTTTGGCCAAAATCCAACTAGTGTAGTTTTGCTGGTGTAAACTATATCAGGGCAAAAGAAATAATTAATTTCCAAGAATTGTAGCCTTGCCATGGCAAGGGGACTTGTGTGGTTCAATGAGGCTAAGGTTCTAAGATCAATGCAGATGGTGACTGCAGCTATGAAATAAAAAGATGATTCCTCCTTGGGAGTCAAGCTATGACAAACCTAGGCAACATAATAAAAAGTAGAGACATCACCCTGCCAAAAAAAGTATGTCGTGGTCTTCTCAGTAGTAACTGTATGGCTGTGAGAGTGGGACCATAAGGAAGGTTGAGTGCATGAGAATAGATGCCTTTGAACTGTGGTGATGGAGAAGACTTTTGTGAGTCCCCTGGTCTGCAAGGAGACCAATATAGTCAATCCTAAAAGAAATCAACCCTGACTGTTCCTTGGAAGGACAAATACTGAAGCTGAAACTCAAGTACTTTGGCCACCAAATGAGAAGAGAAGGCCCTGATGCTAGGAAAGATCAAAGGCAAAAGGAGAAGGGGATGGCAGAGGAGGAGATGGTTAGACAGTATTGCTGATGCAGTGGATCTGGGTGGACAGAGGAGCATGATTGCACCTTAGAAGGTCAAATAGTAAAGATGAAGCTAAAGTACTTTAGACATCAAATGAGAATAGAGAATTCACTTAAGAAAGCCTTGATGCTGAGAAAGGGGGGGGGAGGAGAAGGAGGTGGCATAAAATGAGATGGCTAAAGGGTATTGTAGACACAAGAGGCACAGAGCTGGGCGGGTTGAGGAGGATGGTGGAGGACAGAGGTGCCTGCAGGACAATGGTCCATAGGGTAGCTGTAACCGTTAAGCAGTACCTAATCAATGAATTCACAGTGCAATAAAGAGCTCCATGCCATTCTTTTTTCCTGGCAAGCTCTGAAAACTCTCTCAATTAACTGTGTTAAGCATTTTAATGAAATGGCTTTGACAAACACAACAAACTTTGGCAGTTCATCTCTTTAAGCACAATTGTTTCTCAAGAGATTGCCATGATAAGGCAAATCTGCTAAACTATTTAGCAAAAGTATTTTTAAAAAGCTATCTAGCTTTAGTTGGTGTCAGGTTGGAAGAACTTAGGTAACGTCACACTGCTGTTGTCCAACATTTTATTCCCAAAGTAGTGTACAAATTTTCATCAGCTCAGCATGAATGCAACTCCATCCTCTTTTGTGCAGCCCCCAACATAAGATGTGCAAAGCTATACTTCCTCTGATACTGAGATAGCACTTACTCATTCATTCTATTGTTTGCCTTAAAGTTCTTAAATAAATTGAATCTTCTTCCACAAAAAACACCCATCTTGTAGTTGTGAATTCTACCATTTCACTACATGACATATCATAAACCTCCCACTTTCAAAAGATGATCTCATGTTCAAGCATGAGGGGACAAATAATCTTTATACACTTATATCCTACTTTTTTTTACTCGTCTTTTTTTTATTAAGCAGCCTCAAATTTTGTAACTCACAGAACAGTTACTTTAGTCCCTTGATCATTTTAGTTGACACCTTCGACACCTTCTCCAGCTCTACAATATCCTTTTTCACAGGTAGTGAGCAGAACTGTACAATGTACCCAGATGTGACAATACCATGAATGTGTATATTGGACAATACTGACCAATGTATTTTCAGACCTTTTATAAATTATGTCAAACAAGGTATTTAATAGTTCTACAGGAAATGTGAGCAGTTTGCTAATGCTACGGTCAGTGGTGGAATGTCAAAAATTTTACTACCCCACCATGACGTCATCATGTCATGATGTCATGGGTGGATTCAAAATCATGACATTGTGGGTGGGGCCAAATAATAAAATAAAATAAATAAAATAAAAATAAGCACACCCACCCACACAAACAAACACACACCTCAACCCACCCACCCACCCACAACACAAACCCATAAATAAATTACATAAATAAATAAAATAAAAAAGTACATTAAAATACACCCACCCACCCAAACACCCACCCACCCACCCCAAACACAAATCAACCAGAGTTTTTAAACCAGAGCTTAAAGCTTATTCTGGCTAATCTTTCTCACACTAGGTCAGATAGAAGGAACTACAAAATGAACTCACCATAAGATGGCTTCATTTTGGCACTTTTCAACTTTTCAATAGTTAAAGAAGTTAGGTACTAAGTCTTTGCCTAACCAGTTCTCTAGGATAATATGCCTTAATGTAAATGTAAAACAGCTGTACCTCCTTAAAGGTTCTCCAATTGGAACAGCAATTGGAACAGCACAGGTGTAGCTTATTGATGAGGTAACTCCAAGACTTTGCTTAAAAACCCCAAGCCAGGCCTGCCAGGCCTGCCAGCCGCCAGGCCTTTTTAGGAACTGTGGTAGTACATCAATATAGGTAAAGGTATTAAATACACATTAAAATACAGACACACCACATCCAAGGTGAGTCACTTACCCTGGGGAGCAGGCTATAGGGAACTTCAGGCTAGCAGCTTCTCTTCCTCCTCCCTGCTTAGGAGGACAGCAAGGAAACCATGCATACGCGCCAAGCAGTGTAGGCATGCATGCACACCAAGTGCTTGGCACGCATGCTCAGTGGGGGAACCAGTGAAAAGGTAAGCCCCGAAGGTGGTTCCCCCCAAACGCTGCTACCAGTTCTCCGGGACACTGGGAAAAGTTACTACCAATTCTGGGGATCTGGTGAGAACCTGTTACATCCATCACTGGCTATGGTAATGGAGTAGATCATACAGTCAGCGACTCAATACTGAGTGTCCAACAGTTAAAAGTGGAAGAGTCCCTTTAGATGGTGCTATGGTCCCTTCAGTGGAGGAACTGTTTTTGGAAACCATCATATTGGACCAAATGGCAAAATGAATGGAGGAGGTACTCTGATTTCCAATGGTCATGGAGGCAGAATAGGCCATGCCAGATGTACTGGCTGTGCAGGCACACCTTGTGCATATCCTCAAGGCTGCAGCAGTCCATTTCAGTCCCGGTGTTACATCCTGCATGTCTTATTTTATATGTGCTCCAGGAGATGGCTCCGTGATCACAGTGAGTGGGTCACTTCATGGCAAGCTGGGATCCAACTTAAACAAATTCATGCCAATGACAATTTTTCCTGCTTCAGGAAAAATGCATTCTGGGATACAATTTGCAATCAACGATGATGATGATGATGATAAAGCTAAACAACTAGTCCTACAACAATCTCTTTCTTTTTAGTTATTGACAACTCAAATTTCTTCCTCCAATATGTATCATTTTATGCTTAAATCCTGGCTACAGTTTTCCCAGCTTGAAAAGATCCTTCTGAAGTATCTCACAATTTTCCTCTCCTGAGCCCCCCAAATCATTTTGTGTAATCAGCAATCTTGATCCCTCACTTTAAAAAACCCTTCTAACTCCAAATTAATTGATGTTGAAGCTTAAAAACAAATGCCACTTTTGGGTAGCTATTCAACCCAATATGTTAATCCAATGATCCAATTATTGTGTGGTATGTTGTATGTGTGAATTTAACCTTTACCACCATCTGGAACTCACAAAGTTTCCATTCATTAGGGATTCATTGGAATGATTGCCATATGTCATTCAAGCAGCTGAAAAAGTTAAGTCATCCAAGGGCATCCAGGATTAGTGTTCTGAAACTAGAGTCCCTATTGCCACATAAAATGAGATCAAAAATGTCATAAATTCAATAAATTTATAATGACAGAAACAAATGTCATAAATTATCCCATTGGCATCATCTTTTTAGACAACAGTTTTAAAAGCCTTAGAGAATCTGCGAATGCTTGTGTACTATGCTGCTCTCTTAATTGGTGGTTTTATTTTGTATATCCAAAGACTTTATAATGCCTGTGCTTGAAATGAACCTGCCTAGTTTGTTATCCAAAATATTCAATGAAGCTTCTGTTACATACAGTGACTTCTTCTGAAGTTCCAGAGTGGACTGGAAACATATGCAGTTGGGGATCATAAAAAGTTCATGGGCAATATTCACATGAAAGACATCCATTGCTCCCTTAAAGCATGTTTATGTACTTTTTCCAACTGAATAAATTTTATCAATTTGTGTCTTAAAGTCTCTCTACAATTCTGTGTTAACTTTATTACCCCTAAATGGTTTATACATCTTGTAGATGTGTGAATTGTCAGACCAATGTGGGGTTTTCTTCTCATAATCCACTAAAATGCTCTTCATCCCTTGTCATGCATGTGAAGCAGTCTCACTAAATCACTCATTCTCAATCAGATAAGTTGATTCAATGGTTTGAGGAGTGTTTGTTAGCCTGGATGTGATTTCTCACTTGGGCACAAAAATTAGTACTTTTACCTGGTCTAGATTTCTACAATTTGTACAATGTGCACAACTGGTGTCTTTTATCTTCATGATGCTCAACACAGCCACAAAGCAAGCATGCAAGGGATGTCTAGTTGTTCAGAAAAGACACAGAGAAGCTATCTGAAGCTTCTATATTTTAAAACCCATATAACAAGGCTGCAGTTACCCTTGTGCAATTTACATGCATGCATGCAAGATTTGCCATTGAAACTGAGAGAAAATATCTTGCCATCTTTTTTTGGTTTTGCAATTTCTCATTTTTCTGTTTGCAAGAAAATGGCAAACAGTGATATACATGTTTATTCATAGTTTCTGACAGAGATATTTGGCCTCAATGCCTCTGCCAACACCACTGGCTACTCAGTCTGGATTTCCATATCTACTGGAATAGACATTACTGGAGTTTAGGACTCTGAAATCTTACCATCTATGATCTGCTAACAAGGGCACCTAATCGTTTCCACCTGTGTTAAGTGACTTGAAATTTCTGAACGTTATTTTTTCATTCCTCCTCAAGACAGCTGAAGAATCTATCCCATTCCATCTCAAATAATTCAGTGAATTTTGCTGCCTGAAATAGTGGATAATTTTAATCACTCATTTGTATTCCATTCAATAGTCTTTTTTCCTCTTTGAAAGAATCAAAATATGCAGAAAGGGGTGCTCAGAAAGTATTTTCCTGAAAAGGAAAATATAAAAAATGTTTTTCTACTCCAGAGTTTAAGGGCAAATTAAAGGAAATACATATATCAAAAGGTCTAATTATTCCCTGACAAGCAGAGGCTTGATACTTATTGAAAGCAAGGCATATTTTTTGACCCATACAAAACTTCTGATAAGACTTCCTATGTTCTTAAAATGAGACCCCATGTAGAATTTGAGAAAGGACATCCAACAGTGCAAGAAATTGGCTTTGGGGATACAGCTAATTGTGAATGTACTTCCTTCCCTCACAGTGTGAACCGCTTCAATATTTTTACACCTCCTGAAGACACCCTACTGCACCAGTTTGGAGTAGAAGGAAGTTTAGATTGACTGTCTTCTTTCATTTCCCCCCCTCTCTCAAAATAAATACAATACTGTAGCAAATCACTATGAAATATTGCCCAGAATGAATAGTTACAGTGATGGAACATAACATTTTATTGGCCATACCAGGCTGATTTCTGTACACATTGGAAATCTGGAAGCCCTTACATGATTTATGTTATAGACTAGAACAATCTTACTGATACATGAACTAAAGGCACACAACTGAGCTGTACCATTACATAGTAGTTGTAATGGTGATTTGGGGGAGCATGACTCAGCCTCCAAGCCACTTAGACACAGCAATTTTGGGGAGAGTCTTCTTCTGGCCCTCTTCTTAACCTCCCCAAGTTTGGTGACTGTTGGAATTAAGATGTCCATGTTATACCCTCCCCTCAAATACTCACAGACTTTTCCCTAAACCAGCTGATGGTGGCCTGAGACTTTTGCACAGTAGTGTATGTCAACACCTACATCTCCTTCTAGGAATGTGTGGAATTTTTGCTGTTTGAAAGGCTTCTACAAAGGCATAAACACAGAAACAGGCACAACCTTAGATAAATATGGTTGAACAATATCCTGTAAAAGAAAAAGATAATAACAATTTAGCAATTTGGAAACATTTGAAAAATGTAAACAAATACCTTTTAATCAAAGGGAGCATAGATCCATCAATGTGTCCATATGAAAAATGAATAGGGAAGTTTCAACTTTTTCTTTCTCTTTCTTAAAACCTGTACAGAGCAAGCAGGGTTTGACTTGAAGGCAAGCAATCTCTCTCAGTTGCTTTATCGTGGTTAATGGCCAATTTCCAAATAATAAATTTGTCATAAAATATATTGTCCACAGTTGAGAATGTTAGCAAATAGAACATAAAATTATCAGCAAAATGTCTATAAGTATCTCTCCATACAACCAAGAAAAGAAGAATGTTGACAGATATATGTTTTCACAGATATAGCCTTCCATAATTTCTTCCTTGATCTTACAATCATATGGAAAATTTACCCTCTTTGAATTGATGGCACATAGATGAACTTAACTTTATTCCAGTATGATGAACTAATTATGTATTGCTCCATTTGGAACAGTCCAAAGACCACCTTCTTTTCTCCACTTGCCATGGGAGGAAAAAAAAATGCTACTGTAGAACTGTGTCCAGATATATATAGCCCTAGCCACAAACCAGTTAAATTTTGTTCCAATAGTTCTGCTTCAACAGCTGAGCCTATAAAAGATTAAATATTTACAGGAATACTGTAACTTTTCATGACTTGATCAGCTTTGTGTGTCTACCCTAAGAAGACATACTTATTATGAGACACAAATGTTCTCTATGGGAAAGAAGTAGTTGTATGTTTTGAGAAGAAGAGCCATGTACACAGAACTCTACTCTAATGCTAGTAAGTTGCACAGTACTTCAACAGAGCATCACCTCAGTACCTCTGAGGCAAAATGCTCTACTTGTGCAGTTTCTCTGAATTGTTTTTCCTCCCCACTACCATCATGCATACTGCTTGTGGCCAACATTAACCAATCTTCCACTTGCTCTGTCAGCCACTATTTAATACTGTTACTACTGTATATACTTGAGTATAAGGTAAAGGTTTCCCTTGCTCGAAAGCCAGTCGTATCCGACTCTAGGGTTAAGTAGAAGTCTAGTTTTTTTAGCCTCCAAAATAAGATCCAAAAAAAGGGACTCGGCTTATACTCGGATCAGTGACCCTGAGGGTCCCAAAACTGTGGTGGTGCAAATTCAAACATACATTTTTAGAAAGCACTAACACTGCCATAAAAACTCAAAAACATACCCACACAAATGTCTGAATAAATTAATTGTACCACATTTTCATGTATTTTAATTACTGAAACTCACTAACAGCTGCTGCATTTTCCACCACCCTGACTTAGACTTGGGTCAATCTATTTTCCTATTTTTAGAGGTCCAAATTAGGTACCTCGAGTTATATTCGGGATGACTTATAGTCATGTAAATATGGTAAATGTTTATGTTGTATGCCAGTTTTGGTCCCAATTTTTGGGAAAAGATGAATAAATCAAATAAATATGAACCAAGACGGAAAGGAGGAAATTACACCCGTGGCTTCAGACCTCTTTGGGAGAGCTTGAGGGATGACCACAGCTTCTTGTGTTAAAGTTTTGTCCAAGAATAAGTTAAAAACTGGACTTCAGCAAATTTCAGAAAAACACTAGTGGATGAAGGGAATATATATGGGCTGGGGCCGAAAGGATAAAAGAGAAAGCAGATTAAAAGCATTAAAAGCAGAGCACGTATGATAAATAAGGATGATCTGAATCTATCAGGATGTGTTGTGGTTGTGGTTTTTTTTTTTTTTTTGGTAACTTTTTCCTTAAAAGGAGCATCGACCTTTTACTGTTGCAGGCCAACAAAGAATTCACAAGGCCTGCTTGTACAACGAATCATTTGAGCTGTAGACATCTGTGTTAATCAGTGCTAAAACATTAGAAGGACTGATTAGTTTGGTTGAATGTGAATCCTCCGCATTCTCCAGGGTATGGAACAATTCGATTTTTTGCAGGCTTGATTTGTACACCCTTTGTTCCTTTGAAGCTATGAGGCAAGAATCTTTGAGACCATCCATTGATCTCCCCTCATGTGCAGTGATCACGGTAAGAGTTTTTCAAAGCACAAGGCTCTTTAAATTTTTGCATAAGATGATTGCAGGGAACTTGATGGAAAAGTTTAATAAAGAGAATTTTAAGTTGTATTCCACAGTAAGGTGATGTGTCATCTTCAAAAGATCAAATCAAAATCATTATGCTAGCTTCTTGTGTTGAATAAATGATGTTCAGAGGAAAGGGAAAAAAGGGGGCTGGGTTGATACAAGATGACAGCTTAAAACACACTAATTGGTGCTGAGTATATAGTATGTAGATGTGTATATTTTTAATTCTTAAAACTTTATTGAGATATGCTAATCTCCCAAGAGCTTTGGCTTCTAAGGAAATGAGAATTGAATCTCTATGGCTTTGTGAGAAAAAACAGTGAAATTCATTGGCTAAGGCCAATGAACTTTTGGCTTGTGCCAGAACCTGACTCCACTTACACTGTTCTATTCCTACTTGTTTCTATTGCTTAACCTTCTGCTTGGATGAAGAAGCAAGACAGCAAGTACCCTTCAGTTTATCTGGGGCCAACTGTTATTGATCTTCCTCTTTGAGCATAATACCTTGCAGTAGCCATTCTACATATTCAATTTGTAATACTGTTGAGGAACTCTCATGATGAAGTGGTACTACTAATACTAATACCTGTACTAATACTAATACTAGTAATAATACTAGTAATAATACTAGTAATAATTATAATAATAATAATAATACTTTCATGTCAGAAATTATTCTGGGTTGAAAAGATTTTTGCTGGAGGAACTCTGCTCAGTGGATGCCCAAATGAGGCACCTTTCATGTCCATAAGAACTTTCCCCACTGAAGTGGTCCTTGTTTATGTACTTGCAATGTCTTGCTTTCAAACTGCTAGGTTGGCAGGAGCTGGGGGCAGAGATGGACACTGAAACTGTCATGCAGTACCCAGGTCTTGAACTACTGACTTGCTGGCCTTCCTGTTAAAACAAGGTGAGCAAATTGTAGTACTGCAGCCAAAACTGGTCACATTGTGAGTACACCTCCTCTAGTTGACAGGCTCAAGATTGACTCAGCCTTCCATTCTTCTGAGGTTGGTAAAATAAGCACCCAGCATGTTGAGGGGAGAAATGCTAATTACATTGAGAACTGCCTAGAGAGTGCTTTAAGCATGATGGGGGAAGTATATAAGTGTAATTGCTGTTGCTAATCCTTATAACAGATTTACAATTCAGCTATTGTGTAAACCTAGTCCTTCTCCTTCTCCCTTATTCTTTGGCATTGTGTTTCTTAGATTGCAGGATGGCTAAATCCAGTTGTAAGTTTAAACTACAATCAATCCATTGAATGAACAGGACTTATTAAGACAACACATCATGTAAGTTCAACTCTATTTGGAAGTAAAAATAAAAACAAATGCACCTCCTCTAGTTGAGTTTAACATAGTGTTTTCTTCAATATTTTGGCACAGGTATAAACATTCTCAAATAGCAGTTGCTTAAGAGACAAAATGAGAATGTGTCCACTAGTCTGAAAATGGCAGATGGTAGTTTTTCTTATGACAGAAGACTGATTGTGCTCATTGATTTTGTGAGCTACACACTTTAATATTTAGCAGCAAAAAAGAGCTGCTCTGTGAGTAAATCTGAAGGACTGTGTGCATTTCTCCCTCTGTGTTTCCCTTATGTTGAGACTAGAAATGTTGCTAGAAAACCAATATCCAATTTATCAAGAGTGTCCTTAGTACCAAAAGAAACCGTGTAAAACAATAGGTTTCCCATCAACCAGTCAGCATGTGAACATTACTGAAGCTATTTCTGCATATATCTGTTTCCTTCAGCACATTAAATGCTACTTTGTCATCATTAAATGCTATTCTATCCAGAAGTGTTGCACTGCAAACTTGCTGATGGGCAAAATGACCCAATAGTCCTTTTAAGGAACACACAAATGACAATAATTTCTATTAAAACAGAGGGCATCTCTTCATCCAAAGAGGAATTCTTAGCTTTTCTTTACTGCAAATGAAAATGTAATGTTCTTTGTGTCCAGGAAACCCACAGAGAAACTGATCAGCATTGACCAAAATTTCCTGAGATGTGTCTAGTTGTTGAGAGGCCACACAACAAATCTTTATGTAAGACCAGTTATCTCAAAATACTATAGTCAAGAGGATAATAGAGTAATATTGACTGTATGTATAGTACCATTGGTGTGACACCTAAAAAAACCACATTCTAATAAGCCATTTAATGTGGAAAACCAAAACACTCGCTTTCCAGCTGGCTTTTTTAACCCCGTAGAAACATTTGGGGCTATGAGAAGGGTAACAAAAATGGTGAAGCTGTTATATAATGAGCAGAATCTCATCCAATGTGCCTAATAAATGATACTAAACTACCCTGCTCATTTAACAGTGGCAAGTGACAGAGAGACCACAATCCAGTTCTCATTTTTGTTAATGAGCCTATAGTTCAACAGTGTGTTAGGAGTATAAGGGATCCAATCTCAAACACTCAGCACAGATTCATTCTCACTACAAAGTGTTTAAATGAATGACAGTAATCATCTAATCCCTAAAATTCCCAATATGCTTTAGACCTGGCAAGAGTTGTAATGCTCAGTTTTTATACCTAATCCAGCATACAGAAGATTATTTTGAAACACATAAGATAATTGGAGTAGCGTTTGTTGTCCTTACAGTGGCATATGATATTATCCACCATTAACTGCTCCTCAAGAAGTTCTAACTCTTACTAAAATTAACAGAAATTGTGATTGTTTTGCTTCATAACTGAACAGTCTTCATTGAATATCAATGTGGCCACAGTGGAAGGTCTGTGCATTTCTACTTAACTCCTGTAATGAAGAGATGAGATACAGTGATTAGAGAAAGGCATGGGCCACATTTATTTAAAATTAACCATAACCTTCTAGGCAGGAGGGCTGGTAGTGCTATACCTGGATCCTGAGCAATGGAATCTAATCTGTCCCTCTCAAGTTCAGACAGGTGAATCCTTGGCCAGTGTTGATCCTTGCCAGCCACTGATCAGGATGGCAGCCAGTCAGGGAACCAACCCAGAAGCCGTTACCAACTCAGTTTACATGAACCAATGTAGGTCATACCTTGTCTCATAGTCAGCCACAGCATGTGCAACCGATTTGCACAAATCTCACCAAGCAAACTGAGCTAACTTGTCAAAAGACAGCCTAAGGATTCACCACCAACCCCATCCACTCAAGATTACCAGCCCTTACGTGTGATCAATTTAATGAGATACCCATCACCTCTAAGGCCAACTATGTAAGCCAGAGTAGGCTAGGTGAAAAACTATGTCGCTCCCACAGAGCCAATTGTAATTAATTGAAACAGGGGCTTTTGCTTTTAATTAGTAGTTTCTTTGAGTTCTTAATTCCCTGGGCAGAGTTAGAGAAGCCTGGGAAACATCCTTCAAGGCAGGTGCTGGTTAGCTTACTTTGAACATTGTCATAACAGGCTGAAAACTGTGTGAATGGAACTAAGAATAATGGAAATTGTATGCTGTACTTTAATTGCTTAAAATTAAGGAACAGGAGAGATGAGTGAAAAAAAATGGGTTTTGTTATATTGGAATGTGAGAGAGAAACACCATGATTTAGCCATGATTTAGGATTGTTTTGTGATTACTCTGATTGCCATGATGCGTGTTTATGAGTAAACGGTGAAAAATTGAGTCAAATGTGTTAGCTGGCTAGGCTAAGCCAGAGAAATATAGTTAGATATGCTTTTCTTGTTTTATTCTGGGAAAGGGGGCAAGTAAAAATGTTCCTTTTTCCTACTTTGTACCTGATCCTGAACTTTTCTATTTTTTAAAATCTAAATACAGGGATTCTCAACCTGTGGCCTATGGGCCAGGTACAGCCTGTGGCACCATTTCATGTGGCACCCCACTGCTTCCACCATACCAAGAAGTGTCATGTGGTGGAGGAAGGGCAAAATTGCTGTCTTGCCCCTGAAGCTGTCTGAGGGAGCATGACCCGGCTGGTTTGTAAGCATAAACAGTGATTTAAACCTATCATAGATTTCTCTAGCCTGGAACAGGACCACAGATATTCTGAAGCAGCACAAAGAGTTGTGCAGGCTTTTGGAAGGGGTAATGTCTCAGGAAGATGAAATGAGTCCTATGATAGTGGGATAAGTGTGGGGCATTATCCTTACACCAATCAGAAAGTGTAGGCTAAAAGATTCCTATCCAACCCCTTAATGGTGTCCCCCAAGATACTCTGGTTAAAGGGAGGGTGGGCAGCTGATGTGTTGACATGAAGGTACCCAAAGAGACTGAGTAATGGGGAAGGGCCAGCCTAAATAGTCTTCTCCCCTCCCCTTCTCACGCTGTGCCGTCCCTAGAAATCACCCAGAGTCTGCCTTCACCCTGTGGCTGCATGGGAAAGGCATCACCAAAGGTCATCTATTTAAGGATTGCACATTCCACTTAAATAGTATAAAAACAAAGAGGAAGCTCCAAGTTATTTGGAAAGACAAGCTTTTGGTTCCTTGCCCTACCTAAAAGTATTTGGGCATTCCGCTGGTTTGGACCCTGACCTACAAAAAAAAAATGGTTTATATGCCAGAAATTGCCACCAGGAAATTAATAATTAGGAAACTGGTTGAGCTAGCCTGGGATGCATAACTACAAATAATAAAAACAACAGATTTGTCCCTACTCTATAGCAGATTTATACTAGTGCTGTATGGTATAAACCAGTTCTTGCCAAACAAGTCGATGCAGCTCTTAATGAATCATGCAGGATTATTACCAGCTGCCTAAAATCTGCCTACGTCCACATAAAAAAGTCTGGCATTAACCCTCTTGAAGTATGTTGAGATTTGGGACATGAATGCAACTGTACACTCCCTGTCATAGGGTCACATCAACTGAAACAAAGTTAGAAATTTGAACTAGCCTTAATGCACCTAGCTAACAATTCCTGCCTCTGATTGATAGGTGTTTTACAGGTTTCAGGTGGACTCCTTTTCTAGTGCTACTTACAGATAGTTGGTATTGCCTTGGGTTTTTTTTTAATCAAAGGATTAAACAAGTTAAATCAAATGTCAAATCTTTATTACAGTCCAAGACCAGCATAGTCACTAAGAAGGCAGAACCTTGCACAACTTCAAAATAGAACCAGAAATTATATATGAAGGTGGATTTGGTGGCCATGTAGCAGCCACTACCTCTGATGTTGAAGTAATAAATATTCATTGTAACAATCTGAATTGGAAAAAAAAATCTAACCTCAAGATCCGGAGCCATTGCATGTCCCCAGTCTCATGTCTGAGGTGGGGTGGGAGGCTGCAGAACTATGATACTATCTCAGAGAGGCTTAGGAAGTAGGCCCTTCTTTTCAGAGTCCAGAACTCCCCCAACCTCTCTGGAGCCAATTACAGGATTTTATTTTAACATATTAAGTGCAAGGCTGCAAAGGAGGAATGTAAAATTTCTGCCCACATCAGTGAACTTGAAGTCAAATTCAGACCTCTGGAAAGAAAGAAGGCATTAAATAGCAGAGGTGTTTCATCTAAAAAGAACACTGGTTCTTTCCTCTGTCTGTTCTGAATCATGCAGGGAGTGTCTGCTCCATGTATTATTTATGCCTGAGCATTGTTAACCGTCTGTTTTAAATCGGATGCTAAATTTTGCATGAGTATTGATCATAACTGAATATCATCCATTATGAATACAGTGTTTTGTTCTAAAGAATGGCTTATTAACATGATCCAGGGAGGAGGGATGCAGTGGCCAATTAATTAGCAACAATAATTCTTTTCATGGTCATTTAAAAGTGGCATCGGATAGCAACATTTTGGGTTCGGGTATCTAATATTTCTTTAAATACTGCAATATTGTGTCATATCTATAATTTCCTAGTGCAACAGCAAAGATAAACAAATTTAACTCACACCCATAGCCACACATTTTGAAAAGTCATTATTTTGCATTTTGTACTAGTGTCTCAGGAAAGCTCAATTGTTCCTCCTAGAGAAGAAAGTTGCTCAATTATTGATGCTTACAATCTAATTTGTTTAGTTTTATAAACTAAAGGGTCTTACACCCTTATTAGTTAATGCTAGTTCAAACACATCCACAGCCAGTTAGTGTTAGCTTTTCCTGAAATATGTTCTATCTATCTATCGATCTATCGATTGATCTATCGATCTGTCAATCTATCTATCTACATAGATAAAAGGATTTCTGTTTTTTTCAGAGTGGATTGGTGTGATGCTATCTGTAAGCATAATTAAGGTTTATTGCATTTAATTAACATTAAGTGTGATTTTTTTCTCTCTCTTGAAAGCAAGGAGATATCTTGGTCTTTTTCAATAGGTTCCCCATTTATCTGCCAATTATAGGTTTTGTTTCTCCTACTAAAAAACAACACTTTGGATTTGCTTTTGTTGATATTTAAAACCTTTTGAGAATATTTCTATTTCTATTTCTATGCTGCCCAAGATACTGGTGACATCAAAATCTACTGAAAGATTCAGGACAACTGAGATGTACTCTCCCCTTTCAGCCTCTTGGAAATGGTCATCTAGCAATGTGACCAATGGCACCCTAGTGTTATGGTCTGACTTGAACCCCAACTGAAATGGATCTCAACCAATGTTTCCCAACCTTTGGTTTTTGGACTTAATTCCTACAAGCCTAAGTCAATTTTCCATAGCACTGGTCAGCAAATGTATTGACTTAGGCTTCTGGGAATTAAAGTCCTCCTGTGTGGTGTGGGGCCCAAATTGGGAACCAACTATCATTAACCTCTTAGATTGCCTGCAATTGGTCTGCAGCCACTCTCTCAAACAGCTTGCCCTTGAATTATTTATTATTATTATTAAATTAGATTTATATGCCCCTCTACTCACCTCACTGAGGCAACTCAGAGGGGCTCACATAACATAAACATATACAGTATCACAATCTCCAATATAAATACAGCATAATATAAAAATAGAACAACAGATGCAGCACAGATAATACAATCAATAAATTTTACATAAAAAGAAAAAACACAATTAAATACAGTGTAAAAATACAATACAGTCAAGAGAGACAGCAAGGTCTTTATGGCTGGGCTAGCTGATCACACAGCTGGCCCTCATTCCCCCTCTCCAACAGGCAGGGAGAGTTCTGTAAGTTCTCATGCACCCGGTCGTCCCAATTCACAAGGGCACCTCCTTACCGTTCCCGAGCCTCTTGCTCTGCACTGGAACTTAACCCTTGCATCACCACTTCTGGGAGAACCAGGGAGGTTAAAAGGAACTCTTACTATGCTCAGGCAGTAAGGCCTTTGAACATAGAGCAAAACAAAGGAGGCTTCTGGTAACGTAGCAAGCTAAGCTTCATGTGTGTGTGTGATAAGAAAAACAACAATCTTCAAAGAGAAACAGCTGTTTTATTCCATCAGGTTCATGTAGGAAAGTTCATGGAAAAGCAGAAGTCAAAAGGTTATATCCATAAGATCAGTCCAGTAAACAGTCCAAAATATTTAGGTAATCATAATGAAAACATGCCAGCAGACAGTCCGGGGTCTTAACTTATGGAGAAGCAGAGTAATCCCATACCAGCAAACAGAGTTACAGTCCAGGGTCTTACGCCATTGAAAATCCAGACACGTACTAACTCTCACTTCTCTGCAAAATGGAGAATCTGCCATCAGGTGGGACAGCTTAGCCAATCAAGTATCAGCAAGCAAGAGAGAAAACTTTCTCACAACAATGGTTGTTTACCTTTATGAAAAGACACAACACGGCTAGGCTCTGCTAGAGAGATAACAACCTAGGAACACTGGAATGTCAACAAATCATCGTGGCAGTCTTGTAAGGCACACAGAGGGAAATATGGATTTCTATGAGGCCTAGTTAAAAAATAGCACTTTCAAGCCTTGGGAGACATTAGGAAATAGGGTCTATTTCCTGACACCTGGGGTAGTCATGAAGGAAGCAACAGCAGTAGCAGCAAGGTCTTTATGGGTGAGCTAGCTGGTCCACACAGTTGGCCCTCATTCCCCCCTCCAACAGGCAGGGAGAGTTCTGTGATGTTCCTGGGGTGGTCATGAAGGCAGCAACAGCAACAGCAGCAAGGTCTTTATGGGTGAGCTAGCTGGTCCACACAGTTGGCCCTCATTCCCCCTCTCCAACAGGCAGGGAGAGTTCTGTGATGTTCCTGGGGTGGTCATGAATGTGTTGTTAGGTGCTGGCTTGAAATTATTAAGATTTGTAAACATTTCATTTTTTTAGGAATGGGCTGCACTAAAGTCTTCTACAAATCTGTCTGCATATGACCTCCTGAAGCAGCACATTAATTATCTACATAGCCCATTCAACGATCACTTCCTTGGCCTCTTTTAAAGGTCTCAAAGGACATCGGTCAAGCAAAGACATTCTGGCTTTGCATCATGCAAGCACCTTGTCCGCATCATCAGATGTCACAGGTTGAAATCGCTCCAATAGAACTAGACAAGACAGTGCATTGGAGTTCTTTTCATAATTAACTCTTTCATTAAATGAGTCAAGGTCCCTAAGGATGGCTTCAACCTAGAATTGAAAACATGCTGCAAGTTATAGGTGTCAGCTGAAGTACATTTATATCCCCTTGTCTGGCTGATGTGAGATCTTGGACTTCACTCTAAAGAGCTCCATATGATGATTAGCAGCCTCATAAATACACTTATAAAAATAATCTCTTTTCACAAATTTTATAACTCTTCCATATTCACCAGACAATTTTTGGACAGCAGTCAAATTCTCATCCATAGGACCTTTCCTCCATTTGTACTCTATCCTTCTCCTTTTCTGCTTTATCACTCATAACTCATCAGAAAACCAGTTACTGATAAGCTCTGCAACAAAGAGGGCATTTAGGTACAATAGTATCAACTGTCCAGGCTGTCATTGTATTTTACCTGGCAATCTGGGCTGTGACAGGAATGCCAGCCAGATCAACTGGAAAAAACCCCAAGGCCCTATTATACATAATTTGAACTGAAATGTGAATTACAGAACAGATGAGCACACACATTTATCTTATACTGAGTCTGTCAAGCTTGGAATTGGTAACTCTGACTGGCAGCAAGTCTTCAGGGTTTCACGTATTATTCCTTTCTAGCCCTACCTAGACATACTTAGTATTGCCTGATGATCTCCTAATCAAATAATAACCAGAAAAATACTGTCCATGACCATGTGTCTTCTTGGAAAGACCAAACATTCTCTGATGATCTCCCATTCAAAGATTAAATCAGCTTGACTCTGCTTAGCTTTAGAAATAAGTTTTTATGGATTTAAAGATGTACTTTTCTTATCAAAACAAAGGATCCAAAACACAAAACAGTTTTTATTTTGTATAATTCATACAGGACAAATTGTCTCTGAATGTGGAGAATTGTATCCAATGCTACAGTTTTGTGCATGCAATTTATCCCCTAATTTGTGTACAAAAGAAGTTCAGCTGAGACAATGCTATTAAAGTAGCCTGCCTATGTTCAAAAATAGCTGAATCACTTTGACTTTTTCTTTTTTTAAAATGTTATCTATTTTTCATATACTTCCATAGTTTAAAAATGTGAAACACTCGGATATGAATAAAGCAAGATAGTCTAGTGTTGATTTCATCTTCTCATTTTTTTGCCTGATAATGATGATGGCAACATAGATGACAACAGCAATGATGATGAATTTGATCATATAAACTGATGTTTGCATGGTTCTTACAATTTCTCCTCTTATATTATGTTCCTTGCTTTTGGAATAGATTGATTCTCTGTACCTTTGTCTCCGCTTTTTTGGAAATGTATTTAAAAATTACTTTGGGCTTTTGCATCAGAAAACACAAAATGGGATATATATTTTTTTTAAAAGGAAAGGTTTCCCCTTTCATTTTATACTTTTTAAAAACACAGAAAGCAAAGAGATATTGTCCAAAAGAACCCCAAAACAAAAGAAATGTGATCCCCCTCCCTTGTACATCCTTAGTGGTGTGCCAACTCAATCCCTAAAGATATTAATTTGTAGACCTCTAACTTACAACTTCCCCAACTTATCAGACACTTCAAGAGAACATAGTTATACTGTTTTATTATTCCACAAAACACATTCAAGTTACAGCTCACAGCTGCGCTAGAGACTAGTACTAACATAAATTTTTCAACTCCTTATTTCACTTGTTATTCATAATTAAGTAAATCAGTCACTCGATCAGCAAATCACAGACTATGCAATCTTCCCATGAATTTGGTAGCATCAAACAGCAACTAATTAACACCAACATTGACAAAGTGACCGCCTACCTTTTAAAGCTGCAATTACCCCTGCACTGAAAAACAGTAGTTCATTATGTATCATGGTTGATTAGACAATGCTTCAAAATGTGGCATCTAAATTTAGTAGAAAGCCATCTATCTCCTGGGGGAAGGGAGGAATTTTTATATTAAAAAGTTTGAGTATACTTTTTAAAAACTGTGAAGCCTACAAAAGCAGGTTTGCTGCTGTATATCTAAGCATACAATAGAATCAGATCTATGCTTAGATGGTATCTTCATTCATGATTCCTGGTATGGTATCTTTGAGTTGCTAGGTCTTTGCTATAGTAAATTCTTATGCATAACATTCTCTATCAGTGTCTCTTTTATTATTCTGTCTTTGCTTCTGATAATAAATTAGCACTTTTCTAAGCATTTCCCAAGATATTTGGAATAATTTTAGACACCTACCTCATATGCCACTTTGGAATCAAGGCCTTGCAAGTAATATCATTCCATATTCCAAAAAAAAAAAAAAGCTGACTTTGAATATATTAAAGTGAGAAGTACTTAGTTCAAAAGGTAGAAGGATGACAGGATGTCTGATTTGCATGGAATTCCCCAGTATAACTCTGAAGCCTATGCTGTCTCCCAATTCCAGGAATTAGGTGTTAAATGCTGAAAAATAAGGATCTGAAGTTTAGGCTTCATGTTTCAATACTTGCAAAAAGGAAGCACATTACTGGTTAGTAGAAGTTTCATATTTAGGAATAATTTATGAGACACAGCAGTGCAATCTAAATTTCTTCTTAATGAATGAGACTTGAACTAGATGGCCTGTGTGTTCAGTTGTTCACCTTCTTATCTGTTTCTCAAATTCAGCCAAGCAGGTATAAACATGCCGACATGCATAATGTGTTGCCAGCTCAGACTGACCAAGTCTCATGGGCTTTAGGTTCTTTTTTGGATCTCAGAGACAATTAAGTACTCAGTGGGTAAAGAAATAAAGTTTTATTTAGACAATTTCTAGGCAAGCAAAGGATATCATAGACAGAGACAGAGAGTACAAGAGCATATTAGAACATAAAAGAGAAGAATCAGAAAGCAAGTAAAGCATTCGTATTTACATAACATGGGTTTTCTCTGTCCCCTCTTCAGCTGCTTGGGAACCAAGGTTAGGTACCAAGGGACATGTTTGATGGTCAAAAGAACTCTAAAGCATGGGGGTCTAAGCTTCCCTCAGTCATACTGTAAAGTTAAGGATGCTGTGTCATCATTCTTGGCTCTATGCCCCTCACTTGAAGGATGTCCAACTCATCAATCAACCATCAGGAATAATTAATTGATGCTGCATCCTCTGCAGCTGGACTCATTGCCTCATCATCCAGTCACTGTCTGCTTGAGAACACAGGAGAGATCACTCTGACCTCCCCTTTCTCTTCCTTCTATCTACTCTGTCTAGTATGAACACAAATGTTAGCCTTGTGTTCTTTTGCCAAACACTCTTCATCTGACTCTACTAAATCATGATCCATGGGAAAGCATCTTCTTTCAGTCAGCATGATCCTCTGTTTGCGAAAACTGCTCACCAAGCTTATTTTAATGCACAGAGTTCACCCCGCCCCTCTGCCCAGCAGCCCAAAGGGATTGCTTCCTCCGTCCCCTCAGCATAGAGTTCATCCCTCCCCTCTGTAGCACAGATGGCAGCCTGTTGAGTTTGGGCACAAAATTCTAAATCCCAACAGCTTTCCATATCTAACATGCTTGGACTTTTCTCTGGACTTTCTTCTGTATCAAATATTTCTTTGATTCTGCAAGAATGATATTGCAGTCTTGCTCTTCTCATTTATGTATTTATTTGGTCATTTTGCCTTTTCTTGCACAAGAAGTTTCCAAAGTTTTCAAATGCATGCAATTGTTTGATAATTTGAACATTCTTTGGCATTGCCCTTTTTTTGAATTGGAACTTATATTGATCTTTTCCAATCCTGTGGCGATTGTTATGATTTCCAAATCTGCAGACATATAGAATGCAATAATTTGATTCCATCATCTTTTAGGGCCTTTAAAAATTGAGCTGGAATACCATCATACCCACTGACTTTGTTGTTTGCGGTGCTTTTTAGGGCCTTCCTGACTTCACTCTCTAGTATTTAGCTATGTGGTTATCCAAGATTAAATGTAATTTATTTATTTATTTATTTAGATTTATATCGCCACCCACTCACCATGGCGACTCAGGGCTGCTTACAATCAGCAAAACAATAAATCACAAAAAAATTAATACATTTTTCTAAATCAATAATAGATTTCTTTCTCCCCTCCGGCTGTTGGTGGGTGCCTGGAGTATCTAGAAAAGTTGTGAGAATGATATAATTACTCTTAAACCATGGTTCAAACTTAGCTCCCCCTGGGCTTCTGCAATGTCAAATGGCAGTTGGGATCTTGGTTTCCACCTCCTTCCTCCATGAGCAATTGGCATGCTATGTGAGTTAAAATAAACAACGGTTTAAAAATATAACTGTAAATAGTTATTGATAATGAATTACTTTAAAGATAAGTTATAATAAGCAGATATACTTCAAAAGAAATTACTACATATTCAGTAGGCAATACATGTGACAGTTTTGGCAGGGATGAATTATTTTCCGGTGCATCTGTACTGGCAAGACATAAAGAGATACATTATTAAAACAAAACAGCCATAAACCTCATCATTTGTAACAACAAGCAGAACTTTCTGCTTTTATCTGAACATAAACAGTCAAAAGTTATAATAGAATTAAAAGTGTCCAGAGAAGCTCCATCTTTCAGCTTATCTGAACCTGACCTTGATGGCCAGAAAATGCCAGCTGGTACAGAAAGAAAATATTGGTTTCAGTTTTAATACATCCCTTATTTCAATGAAAGAAAGAGAGGAGACCAATTTCTAGCTTATTCTGAATATAACAGAATTAAACAGTCCTGTAGAAATAAGACAAGCAATTGAATCAAAACATCATAACTTATCAAACCTATTGCATGTCTTACCAGGCTGACAGAACAATTCATGGGACACCCAATCTTCAGAGTGACTACACTGGCTGAAGCTGTGAGCCTTCCAAAATCATAAAGTTATGGTTTGGCCTTAAACAGTTTTCTAAAATAATTACATCATTACATCATGACACCTGTGTGAAGCATTTTGTTCTGTGATGTATCAGTTTGCAAGCAAAATGTCAGAATGCTACTGAATGCTACTTGTTTAAAAGCAGGAGGGGTAAGCCCACCCTGTGGAAACAAGAACTGATATTACAGGTTCCATTGGGGAAAAAACACCCTTTTTGAAGCTTTTTTTAAAATGGCTAAATCTTTGCTTTTTGATCTAAATGTCTTTTAGACACAAACTTTCTTCAGATATTTACAGCTTCTTATTCAAAGTCCTGTTTAAATGTTATATTTTTGTTTGTTTGTAGAACATTGTTTCAATGCTGCACAACAGAAACACTCTTGTGCAGTTATATTAAGTAGCTTTGAAGCTCTTCATAGATACCTACATGTTACAATCAATGAAGCTCTGTGTCTAACAACCACACAGATTTCTTTCCCCCAAAATTTTCAGTACTTGCTTCTTCTTGGTATAAATAGATTCAGTTATTTTGTGCACTCTCTGTTAGCCATATACAAAAACTTGCATTTGTATCTAGCACAGTTTCCTAGCAACATCCACATGTATAAATATGTGTGTGCCTCTGTGCGTCTATACATATTGATTGCTTAGTAAGCTTGCCTTCAAATCCCTGAATAGAGAGAATAGCACCTATAAGGACAAAAAAACCAAAATCACTTGGGTATAGTTTCAGGGTAGAGAGAAGGAGTAATTATGATGGAGTGTAAGAAAAATAGGGATGGTTGGATATGTTGTAAGGATAACAAAGGCCATTATCCCACTACCATAGGACTCATTGCATCTGACAAAGACCTGCACCCATTTAGGAAGCCAGCATAAGACTTTAGCTGCTTCAGAGTACATGAGGTTCTGCTCTAGGCTAGAGAAATTTATGATAAGTTTCAGTCACTGGCTGTTTATGCTTACAAACCAACCAGATCAGTTAGAAATTAGCAGCTAATACAATCAAGATTAAATTTTGTCTACTGTGCTATTCACAAGCAAGCATAGATAGACTTCTCTCTTCTCCTGCTTTGAACATGCTTAAGCAATAATGGAATTTCTTCCTAACATTCTAAGATAACAAAAACCATATCAGAAAACAAAAACAAAAAAATAATAAAACAAATGGCTGAGCGGCCGCGGCGACTGCCGTGGCCGCGCGCTTTGCCCCAGTGCCTGTCAAAGAGACGGGCCTGGGGGCGAGCGCAGGGGGCGTGGCTAAGCGCAGCCCTTATAAGGGCTGTGCGCTCCCTGCGCTCGCCGCCAGTCCCCGTCTGACAGGCAAGCGAGCGGCTGGGTTTCTCCCGTCTCCGTCTGCGGCGCTAGTTCGAGGGTGGTTGGTGGCGGTACAACTTGCGGTCGCCATTTTGTGTGTTCCGGAGTTGCGCCCGCCATTTTAGGGCCCATTTTATTCCTTTTCCCTTGTGTCATTGCTCCTCTTGCCTTCCTCTTCGTTTGGTTCCTTGCTCTGGCTGGGCCTGCGGGAGGAGTACCTCTTCACCCTCTGGCCCCTTCTGCATTCTTCGCGCTGCGCCCATAGGCCTTGTAGCGTCTCGCTAGTCGCGCCCGCCATTTTGGGCCCTGTTTCGGCCTTGGGCCTGTCGCCTGCTGCAGCCTTTAGCGCTGCTGTTCTTCCCCATGGTTGGGGGGTGTCATCTGCCCGTGGATACTCGGGGTACTGGGCTTATTGCAGCCCCTGGTGTGCCCTTTTATCTGTGGCCTTAAAGGTGTCCAGGTTCACTTAGCCTTCCACAGCCTTGCAGCTGCAGGGTCAGTCTTGATCCAGAGGGCTCAAGGTTGTCTCTATTCTAGCACTTGGGCCCTTACGCGCTTGCAGGCCAGATTGGGTGGGCTTTGTGGGTGGATATTTGTACACCTTGTAGGTTATGGCTCCTAAGAAACAGGCCGCTCCTCGCCCTCGCCGCCTCCCCCGTAGGGTTACCACCGCTGGGGGTCCCAGCCGCCGCGCCCAGGGGGCTGAGGCTCCGCCTATCAGCCCCGCTGCCCTTCTTGACCGTGTGGCGGCCTTGGAACGGGCCACGGGCCTGGACCTGGTGCCGGATACCCGACGGTCGGCCCGCCAGGCCGCGCAGACGGTAGCTGATCCACACAATGTGGACTGGAGTGGGCTGATGGCGGCCCTACACCAGCATATTGACCAGTTGGAGGCCAATATGCCACCGCTCCGGCCCTCCGATTATCCGGCCCCGGCCGATGCAGAGGTCCGGGCAGAGGATCCTGCTCCCACGGTCGAGGTGGAACCTGAGGCTGGGCCCAGTGCTCCTGAGTCAGTGCCCGTCGCTCCGCCTGCTCCAGTCATGCGGGCTGGTGGTGAGTATGCGGTCGAAACTAGCTCACTTATGCAACCTTTGCCTCAGCAGCCATCACCATTTCTGCAGCAGCCACCAGTGCAATGGCCTTGGCCTTACCAGCAGGCGCTGGGCCCGGCTTCCTCTTGGCTGACGCCTGCTCTGGGGCAACCATGGCTACCACCAGCACTTACTGCCCAGGGGCCGGCCCACACATGGCCGGTGGCTTCGCCGCCATTCCCGGCTCAGCCGGTGTCGGTTGCTTGGCGGGCCCCTTACCCGCTGCCACCGGGAGCTAACCCATTTGGTGCCCCGGCCGTTGTGGCCCCAGGTTGGCCGTGCTTGTCCATCGGGGACACGGGGTATAATTCGGTGTCCCGGTTTGCGATGCCATACGGCGACCAGTCATTGCCGCTGGGCGACCACCTCCTCCTAGCCACGAGGGACAAGATTCTTCGTCGGGAGTATGTGGATCTCTTCTCCCTCCTAAATCGTGATTCCACGAAGGAGGAGAAGGAGAAGGAGGACGAGAAGGATAAGGAGCAGGCCAAGAAGAAGAAGCCTCCCCGCACCTGGGCCAATTGGCTTCCAGGTTTCTTGATATATGCGGGGGTCCTGTCTAGGGCATTCCCGGAGCTGGGGTCTTCCCTGTTCCAGTATTTAGACATCATATATAGGGCATACGTGGACTTTCCGGGTCAGTCATGGCTGACCTATGATGAAACATTTCGTTTGCACGCGGCCATACGCCCCGGCATGCGCTGGGATGAGCTACACTCCCAGCTTTGGATGCAGCTCATGACCCCGTCCCGCCCGGCCCTAGGCGACAGGTATGATTGCGGACACCTGATACAGCGCCCTACTCCCTCTCAGGCCCCCCACCAGCTGGCGGGGCAGGCGGTTCCGGCACGCTTGCTGTGCTGGGAGTACTCTGCTTCAGGTCGCTGCACCAAAAAACAGTGCAAATTCAAGCACGAGTGCTCGATTTGCGCGGGTGCTCACCCCGCCACCTCCTGTTTCCGGGGAGGAGCTGGGAGGGGCAGGGGCAAAGACCAACAGGGGGCCAAGCGGGCCGGGGCCGACAATGCCCCTGGAAAAGGGCCCCAGCCCAATTAGGGTTGAGGTCCTGGACTGCCTGCTGCGTGAGTACCCTTCCCCCGCTGACGCCAGGTACCTCTCTGAGGGTTTCACCTTGGGCTTCCGTATCCCAGTAATTTAAGATCTTTAGTGGGTATGGAGTCAGTGGCCAGAGCACAAATTTTCAAGGAGGTAGCAGCAGGCAGGGTGGCGGGCCCCTTTGACTGCCCGCCTTACCCCAACCTTAAAGTTTCCCCGTTGGGATTAGTTCCGAAGAAGACTCCGGGGGAATTTAGGTTGATTCATCACCTGTCTTACCCCGCAGGGTCTTCCGTCAATGACGCTATTCCGGACGTCTTAAGCTCGGTCCGGTATACGTCGTTTGACGAGGCCGTCCGCATGGTCCGCTCCTGTGGCCCGGGTGCACTGTTGGCCAAATGCGACATCAAGTTGGCGTTTCGGCTGCTGCCAGTGCACCTGGGGGACTTCGAACTGCTGGGCTTTCATTTTGAGGGCCAGTATTTCGTGGACCGGGCCATGCCTTTCGGATGTTCTATTTCGTGCGCCGCGTTTGAGCGCTTTAGTTCCTTCTTACATTGGGCCTTGGTTAGGAAGGCAGGTTCTGACAAGGTAGCACATTACCTGGATGATTTCCCTTTTGGGGGTCCCGCAGGTACCGGGGATTGTGTTCATTTGCTCCAGTCTTTCCAGCACTTGGCGGAGGACCTGGCTGTTCCGCTGGTGCCTGAAAAAACTGAGGGTTCGGCCACTACCCTCACTTTTCTGGGCATCGAGTTGGACACGGTGGCCATGACCTTTCGCCTCCCCCTGGACAAGGTGCAGCGCCTGGTAGGAAAGATAGAGTCGCTCCTGCCCAAAAGGAAGGTCACCTTACAAGAATTGCAGGAGCTCCACGGGCATCTCAACTTTGCCTGCAGGGTGGTGGCCCCTGGCCGTGCCTTTGCCCGCCGTTTGTGCGACGCGATGGCCGGCCTGACCAAAAAGTTCCACAGGACTAGGTTGACCCGCGGGATGAGGGAGGATTTAGAGGTCTGGTTGGCGTTCCTTAAGGACTTCAACGGGGTATCCTTTTGGCGCTCTGACCTTTTCCTCTCTTCCAGTTTTCAGGTCCATTCCGATGCCTCTGGGTCCTGCGGTTTTGGCATCTATTTTGATGGCCACTGGTGTGCAGGCACATGGCCGCCACAATGGCGGGACTCCGACGTCGTGAGGGACCTGACTTTCTTGGAGTTCTTCCCCATTTGGGGGGCGATCAACATGTGGGGACGTCACTGGGTAAACTCCGTTGTCACCTTTTGGTGTGACAATGCGGCGGTTGTCCAAGTGGTCAACTCGCAGACGTCCCGATCCCCCCGGGTTATGTCCTTAGTCAGGACGTTTGTCCTGGCTGCGCTGCAGCTTAACATTGTATTTCGCGCGCGCCATGTACCGGGGGTGGACAATTCCATTGCTGATGCCCTGTCCCGCTTTCAGATGGCGCAGTTTAGGGCGTTGGCTCCCGGTGCCAGGGCACTTCCTTCAGAGTTGCCGGAAGCGGTCTGGAACATTGGAGGGCCGAGGTGAATCGGGCCATTGGCCTTTCGCTATCGGGTCGCACCCGGAATGCTTATCGCCTCACCTGCTCGGCCTTTACAACATTCCGCAGCCAGCACAGTTTGCCCCAGGTCTGGCCGCTCCCGGTGGACCATGTGCTGCAGTTCATGGTCTACCTGCGGCGGTCGGGCCTGGCCCCGCGGACGATCAGAGGGCGGCTATCGGCTTTAGCCTTCGCTTCACGGGCTAACGGGGTGCCCGACACCCTCGGCGATTTTCGAATCCACCGGGTGTTGGAGGGCTGGTCTAGGGAGCACGGCCACTGCCCGGACGCCCATCAGCCGGTGTCGCCGGTGGTGCTGCGGCATTTGGACGCGGCCTGGCCCCACCATTGCAGGGATGGGTTTGAGGCGGCATTGTTTCACGCCACTTCCTCAATTGCCTTTTTTGCTGCCCTGCGGGTGGGTGAATTGGTGGTCTCATCCAGGTGGGACGTTTCTGGCCGTGTGCTCCAGCTGGCTGATGTCGCGCTCGCCCCGTCGTCGGTCCGGCTGACGATACGGATGTCCAAGACTGATCAGCTGGACAGGGGGATTTCCTTGCTGCTACTGCGATGCAGTATAGCGGCTATATGTCCTGTGAGGGCGCTGGAGCATTATCTGGCACTGCGTCCATCCGGTCCTCTCCCCAGAGGCGTAGCTACCGCCGTATCAGCCGTATCAATTATACAGGGCCCCCGGGCTACGGGGGCCCCCAACGGCAAAAAATAAAAATAAAAATAAAAATTGGAGCAAAAATTTACTGCGCATGCGCAGAAACTCAATCTGACGCATTGCACATGCGTCAGATTGAGTTTCTGCGCATGCGCACTTTATTGGAGCCATTTTTGGCTCCAATTTTAAAAAATAAAAATTCAGAGTCGGAGCCGCAGCTTTTCGGAGGGGCAGGGCTCAGGAGGAGATGAGCCTGGGCCACCAGACATGGGGGGAGCACCCGAGGGAGGAAGAGGGATGACCTCAAGACGAGGGAGCAGGAAGGAAGGGGGAAAATGACAAGGGCTAAGGAGGGAGTTTCGAGCTCCCGGTCCCAAGTGGACGCCAAGAGCGCTTCACGAGGGGATTCCCCTAATGCTTATTAACCCTACAGTCAGATACGACCGGCTTTCAAGCAAGGGCAACCTAGTCCTTTGTAAAGACTTCTCATGGTCTGAAAAGAAGTCAGAACTGGGGCCGCATGGCAAGGCGCGCTGCCCCCAACTACAGCCTCCTCCTCCTCTTCCGGAGCCGCTTGCGGCTTGCCGCTGCTGCTGTCGCCGCCACCACCGCCGGACCCGGGTGGTGGAGCAAGGTGAAGGGGGCCGGTTGCCCCCAGCGGCGGCGCTTTCCAAAATGGGCAGCAAAGCCTTGGCTCCTTTCCCTTCCCCTCACCTTGCTCCACCACCCGGGTCCGGCGGTGGTGGCGGTGACAGCAGCAGCGGCAAGCCGCAAGCGGCTCCGGAAGAGGAGGAGGAGGCTGCAGTTGGGGGCAGCGCGCCTTGCCATGCGGCCCCAGGAGGGTAAGTGAGGGTTTTGTGTTTTGGGTGGGTGGGTGGTTTATGTGTGTGTTGGGTGGGTGGGTGGATTTTTATTAAATTTTTATTTTATTTCTTCATTTATTTTAATTATTTAAGTTATTTACGGGTTTGTGTTGTGGTTGTTTGGGTGGGTGGGTGGGTTGAGGTGTGTGTGTGTTTGTTTGTTTGTTTTAATTTTATTCTATTTTATTCATTTATTTATTTTATTTTTATTTTTGGCCCCGCCCACGACATCATGACGTCATGACGTTGGCTCCCCCCACGACGTTATGATGTCATGATGTTAGCTCCGCCCCGCATATAAAGGGCCCCCAAACAATTTTTATACGGGGCCCCGCCAAGGTAAGCTACGCTTCTGCCTCTCCCCCTTTTTGTACACCGTGATGGGTCCCCTTTAACCCGCTTTCAGTTTTGGAGGGTGACGGGGGCTGCTCTGGCAGAGGTTGGGATTCCAGGTGCCCGTTATGGCACCCATTCATTCCGCATAGGGGCTGCTTCCACAGCAGCATCTTTTGGGTATTCCGATGCGGATATCATGAGGATGGGGCGCTGGGGATCTGCTTGTTTCCGTACATATGTGCGACCGTTATCGTCATAACCTGCCTTGCTGCCGTTTGTTTTCTGTTTGTTTTCTTTCAGAGCGTTTCCTTCGTCCGGACGTGGCTCGAGTTTGGATAGTGGGCCATAGTTTCATTTATTGGGCCGCCCGTTTCGCTGGAACTGCACCCTGCAGGATCCACCTCGGCCTGAGGGATCGGGTCTACCTGATGTGGCGGGGGATCCGGGGGATGGTGTGGTGCCAGTTGCTTCAATATATATTGGAAAACTGGCAAGTGGTGCCCCCTGATGTTCTCCTGGTGCACCTGGGTGGTAATGACCTGGGCCAGCGTACGGGGGTGGATCTGGCCTGGAACATCTGTAGGGATTTTGACCTCCTGCACCAGCGCTGGCCGGTGACCAGATTTGTCTGGTCAAGTATGATACCGCGAGCCTGGTATCGGGGTGCGGTTGATGTTCAGGCCGTAGATCGCGCACGGCGTGGTGTGAACCGCATTGTGGCGCGCTTCTTTGGCACCCATGGCCTGGGTACAGTGGTGGAGCATCCGGTGTTCCATTTGGAATCGGACCACCTGTACCGGGATGATGGGGTGCACTTGTCCCCCGATGGCCTGGCCTTGTTCCTGGGCGATCTTCAGCAGGGCCTGGTGACCGAGTTGTCGGTCTCGGGGGGGTGGGGCGGTGTGTAGTTTCATTCCCCCCGTGTGGCGGGTAGCACTGGTGGGGAATAAATTTGGTCCCAGGAGAACCTGGCTGGAACGTGTTTTGATCGGCCACTCTGTGAGCCCGATCAAAATGCGGACCTTGAACTTGGGAACTGCCCAGCTCGCCAGCAGGCAGCCCCAATATATAGTTCGGCCGGTTCGAGGTCAGAAGGAGATAACAACTGGTTACTTCTGACCGGGACAGTTAAAGGATGTTTTAACATGGTTGTTCAATATCCAAGGTAAGTTTATGAATGGATATCGTTGTACCTTACCAGTGCTACTGCGGCCTTGCTGCAGAAAGTTATTGGTTAAAATGGTTAAGTAAGCAAGTTGAACTTAAAATAAAGTGGCCCATTGTTTATACCAACAATACTGTGGTCAGTCTCTTTTGTGCGGGCATGTGGGGGCAAAACATTGCAGCACTTTAAAGACTAACTGCTATATTTTTACTGTAAGCTTTCGTGGATCAAGTCCACTTCTTCAGACAAGGAGTAAAACTTCCAGGCATGGTTTATATATACCAGATACAAGGGTCAAGATGTCACAAGGCAAAAGGATCACAAAGCAATTCGGTAATGAGTAATCAAGCAGAATGACAGGCAAGCATGCATATCAATACAGTTTCCTACAGCTAGCAGTAACAATAGATTATTCAGATTAGTTTTAAATGTCTCCCTTTTAATCTCAAAAGTGTGAAGTTACCAAGCAAGCTAATTTGTTTAACCTCTTTCAGGTTTAACTTCTTACTTAGATACTATTACTTGGTTACTTCCTGTTGTGCTCAAGAACACATGTGATTTACATGATATCAAGTGTGCTGATTCCAAATCTGAACTCAGATTTTGCCTATCACATACAGATTCTGAGGCATGATACAGCTGTTCAAATGGTCGGTAATTGGGTGATGTATTTTTACATGGGGACATTATAACAGTTGCAGCTACCACTATGCCTGCTGACTTCTCAGCTGAATCACGTTCCCTGGTGGCATGCATGTTCCAGCAGTGGTTGGGCATGTCTGGGCAAGTGAGTTAGCTAACATCAGAAATAGGTATATAAGGTGAGATGGACCAAGGGCTTGTCTCTAGTGTGAAACCATCTCATTGGCTAGTACAGCCAGGACATAGTGAGTCTGTTTTGAGCTACAGATGAGTGGACACAGCTGTGTTAATAAACTGGGCAATTTTTGCTATATTTGTGGCAAATATACCCGACATGATCAATACAAGAACCTAACCAAGATCATAACTTAAGATCCTGACATCCTAGACAGAATCAGACTTTAGATTTGATTCAGCACACTTGATTTAGTATAGGACACAGGGATTAGACCAAGTAGCAGGCAATTATTTTATGATGCAGTATTATTATAGCTACATGAGAGTGAAGCAATGTTATTGTGTGGCAGAGGAATAAGTCTAAAAGACAATACTGAAATTGGAGCAGCCAAAAAATATTGTAACATTTTTGAGGAAAATTGGATAAATGTTTGTAAAGTTATGATTTTTAAA
This sequence comes from Furcifer pardalis, assembly GCA_030440675.1. NCBI lineage: Eukaryota > Metazoa > Chordata > Lepidosauria > Squamata > Chamaeleonidae > Furcifer > Furcifer pardalis. Next base: position 25,339,692 of record CP126899.1, on the reverse strand, counting down.
AGTAAAACTGTTTAACATTTCATTCAGGAATAGGCAATCCAAACTACCCCTGATTTAAAATAGCTCACATAAATGGAAAAGACCTGTCTTGCTTATCTTGAAAGAGAATTGTTGTGAATGATATTGGGCACAAAAGGATTAATCCTATAGACCATCTTGACTGCTGACATCGGTGCCATCAACGTTTAGGTTGCGTTTTGCAATGGAAAGTTTGGTATATATTTTTTCTGTTGGCAATGTGGGTACAATATTGTACAGAATTATCAGGTGATTTCCTGGTGTTTGAATAGTGGATAGAGAAATATAATGTCCTATACTCATAAACCAGGGTTGTTGTTTTTTTTTAAAAAAAGAATTAATTAAAATTATGAATGGTATAGAGCAGGATTTCTCAAAACTTTTTAAGTCTGGGGCCAGGTCACGCTCCCTCAGACAGCTTTGGGGGGCAGACTGCCATTTTGCCCTTCCTCCACCACATGACACTTTCTGATTTTGTGGAGGTGGTGGGGGGCCACATGAAATGAGAATGCCTGGTATAGAGCAAAAGCAGGAAACTGTGACTTTTCAGATGATATTTGGACTACAAAAGAGTCAACCAGCACAGCGAGGAGCAATTATGGAAACTGCAGTCCAAAAGCTTCAGGAGGTTGACAACTACCCAATTCTAGTTCTCAATGGTGGAAATATATTCCCTCCTTATTGTGATTGCTATTTTTCACCCTCAATATTGTTTTAAAACACATTACATACCAAAACTGACAAAAGTCAGTGTGTAGGAAAAGGAGCAGGATGAGGAATTACACATAAATAAAAACAAGTGTACCCAGTGGGGTAATGGATATAATGACTAGACTTAGGAGACCTGAGTTTGAATTCCCACTCAGCCATAGAAGCCCACTGGGAATACTGTAGTACTTATATAACCACTTCTTAAATATTTAAGCTACTTTGAAAGCTCTTATAGCATCATGATAAGTCAGGTCTGATTTGACAGCACAATAACATAACAAGTTGTTATGTTTTTCTGTGATTCCCCCGAGTCCTGAATCCTGAGCCTTGATACTTGATGCTAAGGAAAGGGCAGTAACAAGCCATATAGAAAGAAATGACATTTCAGGTCCCAAGCCTTTGATCTCAGAACAACGGTGTGTTGTCCATATGTAGCCAGCAACCAGGTATGTGGGGAAATGACAAGACCTCAGAGTTCACATTGAACATCTCTAAAGAAAATTGGATCAATATTACAGAACAAAAGTAAGGCAAGAGAAGAGTTTCAGCTGTCTGTTTCACCATGATGTGACCTTTATGTCAGCATTAAAAAGCACCAGAGCCAAAATAAAACAATTGTGCAGTCCACTGAAACTTGTAGGAATAATATCTATATATCTGTAAAGCAATCTTGTGGTTCTTTTGCTAATATTATTGTTGTTTTAAAATCTGGATCACCAGACTACTTCATTACTTGCTAAATTAAAATTTAATATTTACTTTTATCTTGATAAATTATGTATTGCACAAGGTCAGGATCTGCTCATGTTTTATAGAAACTCTCTTTCTCTCCTCACTCTATATCACAAGCTGAAAATAGACTTACCATTTTTTTAAAAAATGAATACATTATCCAGAAAACATAATAAGAAATACAGGGACTCTCTACCGTTGACCTCCTGGTGAAGGCTGTCTTAGGCTTTTGTGGGTTACTTCAGGATGGGTAGACTATCTAAATGATTTTTAGCCTCTTTCCTTTTCTAAACAACAATTTCTTGAGTTGTGAAGTGGCTAAGAAGCTATTTCACATTACAGGCAAATCGAACATTTCCCTGGATGATCAATGGAAGCACATATTTTTAAAAAATGTTTGATGCATTGCTTAGATCATTGATAGCAAACCTTGGCACTCCTGCTGATCAGGGCTTCTGGGAAATGAAGTTCAAGAACAGCTGGAGTGCCAACGTTTGCCATCACTGGCTTAGATGATAGGGATCCAAGTGATTCAGTGAAACAGTGATCGTCTGTAATGAATCAAAATTGACCCTTTGCTTTTATTGAGTTAATGTGGTTACTGAGTTCTTTGCTCCCTGAAAGGGGTGTGTATGAAGAAAGTCTGAGAATATGGCCTTCAAAGCCAGGTGCTGATTTACTTTTGAAGAAAGTCAAAACAGGCTGAAACAGGGAGGATGGAAATCGGTATGATGAACATTGAATGTGCAGTCTTATTGGTTAATATACAGGAAGATGTGGAATGAAATGTGAAAAATGGATTTTGTTATACAAGTAATACCTCAGATAACATTTATCTCGGTTAACGCTAAAATCGCATAATGTTAAGTAATCTGGGGAGGAGAATTGGATCGAATAATGCAGTGTTTCCCAAATGCTGGTGTTTGGACTTCAGTTCCCAGAAGCCTAAGCCAGTATACTGACTGATCAGTGCTTTGGGGAATTGACTTAAGCTTCTGGGAATTGAAGTCCAAACACCAGCATTTGGGAAACACTAACGTTAAGATCCTATCAGAGGCGTAGCTACCGCCGTATCTGCCGTATCAATTATACGGGGCCCCCGGGCCACGGGGGCCCCCAACGTGCGTAAGCAAAACAAATCTTTACCCTTCCTAAGGGCCCCCAAACAAATTTTTATACGGGGCCCCGCCAAGGCACACTACTCTTCTGGATCCTATGGGATGGATTGGATAACAACCGCTAAAGCCTGTGCGGTTACAATATATCTCTATGGAGCTTTAACTTTATCCGATCCATTTTAACATGCATTGGATAACACTAAAAATCGGATAACACCAAGACTTGTGGGGCCAAGTTTTAGCGTTATCCAAGGTTTTACTGTATTCGAATGTAGAAGAAGATGCTTTATGATTATTACTATGTTCCACATGTGCTTAATATGAGAGGAGAAAGGAGTGTGCTTATACTTGCTTGTGAGTAAACAGTAAAGAGATGTAACCAAATGGGTTAGCTGGCTAGGCCAGGAAATATAAATAGATATGTCTTTCTTATTTTATTCTTCAAAAGGGGAAAAGTAAAAATGTTCCTTTTTTTCTATTTTGTACCTGACACAGAAAACCAGCCCAAACACCTTTTTCAACATCAGATGAAGAAGTTCCAGGTGTCACAGGTGTACATTTTCATTAAATCAAAATAAATCTTTTTCACACATCCATTTGGTAAACTTAAATTGCTGATATATTTTTTTGAAACAGAGATGAGCACCAAACTCTAAAGTCGGATATGACTAGCATTCAAGCAAGGGTAACCTTTACCTTTACTATTCACAAACTATACATTTTAACACATATTTTACATTAATAGGCACATTTTCATTTTACTATACCCTCTCATGTATTTTCTTTTTGTTAAGATTTGCTTTACAAAACCACAACAACAGACAACTGGATTATGATCCACATATCTGTATGGGATGTGTAAATCAGATTAGTTCTCCTAAAAATTCGGACCTACAACCAACCAACCAACCAACCAATACCTTGAAAAATTAATGCATTATTTTAAAGAAACCACCCTCTTCCTAAAATAAATAGAACAGTGAAATTTGAAAATGCTTTGGGACCTTGTAACATCAGATCAGTATTTGTCATGCAGTCCTACTTTCTCCTACTTTAAATTCATACCTCAATTCAGGTATTTTGCATTTCTATGCCATGCCAAAGTTTAAAAAAAAATACAGGGAAGCAGGCATTCCTTCCTCTCTTAAGGATCATGAAAAATCAATTTCAGTTGACTGACATACTTTGTTGTGTTGACACTAAGCAGCATGTCTTTATCTCTGTGTAGATTTTATCAAGGTTGTGTATTCATTATTGGGATTACAGGTCAAAATTCACAGCATTTTTAAAAAGAAGTACTGAATTTTTCCACTGGTAAAAGGGACACTTTCAAGGTTGCTTCACACATATTATACTGCTCCTATCATTAGTAGTGCCACAATACTCAACTTTAGTAAATAGCATCATTTCCCCCCTTTATGCTACTTTCTTAAGCCTTCTATTGAATTTGAGGACAGAAGTGTCAAACTGAGGTACAAAGTCAACTAATTGTCCTCTGAACTGCTTAGAGGAGGGATTCTCAACCTGTGGCCCATGGGCTGGATGAGGCCCATGGCACCATTTGATGCAGCACTGAGAAAAGACATATGTCATTCAAACTATTTGTTCCCTGAAATTACTGAACAAAAAACTATCTCTTTGGAAACTTCTGCAGGTAATGATTGTGAGAAGAAATCCTGGAAGCATCTTGCTACCCCTCAGTCCATGCTCCAAACAAACTATGTAGCTGAAGAGCAAAGGGAAAAAAATGGGCCAAGTAAGAAGCACTAACAGGGACCAAAGGCAGCCACAGCCCTACCCAGGAGACTAAAAGCCAAACCTTATGAAGAAAGACTAGGGAAAACAACTGGACACATTTAACCTTGAAAAAAGGATACTGGGGATCGGCTATGTGATAGGATGAAGGTAAAGATCACCCTTGCTTGAAAGCCAGTCATATCCGACTGTAGGGTTCAGTATTCATCTCTGTTTCATTGCCAAAGAGACAGCACTGTCTGCTTCTGCAGACATTTCTGTGGTCATGTGGTAGGCATGATTAGACACTGGAGCACATGGAATGCTGTTAACCTACCTACCCACCAAAGTGGTCTCTTTATCTACTCGCAATTTCTTGCTTTCAAACTGGTAGGTTATCAGGAGTTGGGACAAAGATGGGAGCTCATTCTGTCCTGCAATATTCAGGTATCAAACTGCTGACCTGCCGCCTTCCAGTCAGCGTCTTAGCCACTTGAAGGTTAGGATAGCACTTTTTGAATACAGTACTTGAAAGACAGTTTGTAAGAGGAGGAGCAGGGTGAAATGTAATAAAGGGCTTGTCATGGGAGACATTTTATTCCTACGTTTCTCAAAGCTTGAGGTTGTAGTTTAACTAGGCCTAAAAATCCTTTCCCCTTTGTCTCACAAGACTACGTATCATGAGACAGCTTGTTTTTCAGTTCAAGTCAGTGTTCCCATTCTTTATCTCTAAGCTTGCTGAGTTCCCTGATGTTGTGACTACATGTTAGAGCACTGACTGTACACGTGTGTCAACAATCCTATGTTGTGGGAAAGTTTCTAACTGTCTCTGATTGGCCTAAACATGACACATGGTTAAGAATCTCCATCTTGGAGAGGAGAAGGAGTTCGTTTTTGGATGTTGATGGGGACATCTATGCCTGGGGACTATTCTTTTTCTTTTTCATCATGATTACCTAATGTACCTGTGGACTGTTACTGGACTGATCTATATGCTACTGACCTTTTATTTACGTTTCTCTATGGACTATGCTTTAAGAACCTGATCAATAAACTTACGTTTGCTTGAACAATGTCTCTTCATTGGACTAAAGGGTAAGAGAAGTAATGCATTCACACACAAGCCTCTGAATACGCTACCTATTAAACCTCCCTGCAGAAGAGAAGCAGCTTAGCTGCATTGCCAGCCAGCTCGCCCTCTGGGGGCTTTCGTTTAGGAGGTCCAGAGCAGAGGGGGCCAGCTGGTTTCGTGACAAGGCTGAAACTACGGGAAGCCAGATATAGTTTGAGTTCTGTATATGGAACTAATAAATGAACCAGTATGCACTTTGTGTCTGACTAAGTGGAAGTACTACCATGCAGTAGTTTACAAGGTAAGACACAGATTCTTCAGTAGAATCCTACAATGAACATTCCACTCTCCCACCAAGTTATTTTCCCAAATGATGTGGAATATCTAGTTTGAGCACCTTTTGGATAATTTCACTCTGTAAATGCTGCAATCAAGGATCACATCTCATCAACATAATGTGTGGTTATGGCTACCAAATGCTTCCATCAACTAGACTCCTGAACTTCTACTCCTGTGGCATCTTTCTGTTTATTAGTTTCAGCTCCAAGTTTCAGGAATTCTTGTGTGAGACAAGAGTCATGAATAATTCTATTAAGAACAGTAACAATGTAGCAAATGAACAGAGCTTTGTGTGTGTGTGTGTGTACGTGTAAAGTTCTGGCAAAAGAGATAAAAGTTAGTAACTTTTCTTCAAGAGTGTTATTTCTACATCTCTTTGAAGTGTTTGATCTACACTATTTTGTCATACTGAAGTAATGAGGGTGTCTGCAAATCAGGCATTTTGCTACATGAGACAGGTGTAAAAATGAACTCTTGAGTTTTGTCACTTTTCTATCTATAATGTATTCCTCAGTCTTTTCCTTTATGTCTAGGGCAGATTAACTTTGAAAAAAATGTTTTTAGTACAAACACATCTCATGATGCTGTGAGTTTCTGTACCTGATGTTTTAATGATCGATACAAATCCTGACATTGTTTGTTCTCCTACATTAAACATGAAAATAATTTCCCCCTCCTTTTTGCAAAGTGGAAATGTATTTATTTATTGAAGACTCCAGAAGATTTTTGGTGTGTGTGCAAATTTAAGAATGATGACAACTGTCACCTTGCTGTGTGAGGTATCAAATGTAGAAGCACTTAATGGGTTATTTGCATTTTACTGAACACTTACCCTGTCCTTTTACACTTGTTGCAAATGCTTGCCTTTAGCTTAACAAAGCAAACCTGAAAAAGAGACATTTTGTTCAAATTGTGCAAAACATGATTTTTTTAAAAAATAAAGCTCTTTTATGCTGCAGGTGAAATCTCTCATGAGATCATGAGGATCCTAGATAGATTGTCATGGTGTATAAAGACCATAACCCTTGACCATGCCAAGAGACAATGCCAGAAGTTTTTGTATCTCTAATTCTATTTTGTCCTTTGTTTCTAAGCAGTTTTGAGATCAAAATTTGGTTTCCTTGTCTTGTAATCTCAGAGGATTCCAATTACACTTGAATAATTGATGTAAACTAGTAATTCCTTCTGCATTACAGAAACAAAGCTGGGAATTAGTGATGTTGAGGCTATTCTTTATATTGTGACCTTATCTGAATGTTCTAATTAAGTTCTCATCTCAAAATGTGTGCACAAAAATGGGTCAGTTGGGGGGACATTTAAAGAAATTGTGCATACTTGGAAAGTTTATATAAAAACAAATGTTATTTTTGAATATTTTCCAAAACTGTACAGAATTAATGAGATGTTAAATTCAGCAGATATATATAAATATAGGTGAAAATGAGACCCCACTTACATATCACATTCTTCTTCTTCTTCTTCTTCTTCTTCTTCTTCTTCTTCTTCTTCTTCTTCTTCTTCTTCTTCTTCTTCTTCTTCTTCTTCTTCTTCTTCTTCTTCTTCTTCTTCTTCTTCTTCTTCTTCTTCTTCTTCTTCTTCTTCTTCTTCTTCTTCTTCTTCTTCTTCTTCTTCTTCTTCTTCTTCTTCTTCTTCTTCGTGCTGAATATTGGCTATCATTATGGTGATCAGCCATGAAGATTGTCCTGGGAGCAATATAATGCAGTAGCCTTCCATTTGCTTTCCATATAGCAGCATGACACCCGTACCACTGATCTAGTTCCATGAGTCACTTTCTGGTCCTGAGCAACTTTGGCACACAAATTCTCATCAACTTTAGGCCAGTATTGATGAAGCTGCTGCCCTCCATCAAGTGGGATTTAATCCACTCGAGGACCATCACCCTTCCCTGTTCACTTTGGCACCCAAGGCCATTAGTCCTCTCGATTGTCAGGTCAGTTAACCACCACCTGGTGATAGGTATTGAGTCATTGGCAGTACGGTCTACTCTATTACCATAGCAGGATAACCTGGCCAGTCTGGTAAATTTCTTGTAACTTTACTTGTTTTGATATTGGTTTTTGGGACCTAAGCATAGAATTCATTGATAAATACCTGGAAATAAAATTGTTCAGTCACAAAGATCTGCCAGAAAAATGACTATTAAACATTAATGAACTTCAACTTTTAATGCTCTACTATCTATAAAGTATTCTTTGGCCCTGAGACAGACTGGTGGATATAAGAGAACATATGACTCTGTCCATGTATCAATTCTGTTCTCTCTTATGTCACTCCCAGTGGAGGAGGGGGCCCAAGTAGTCTAGAATTTTCCTACCCTTTAAAAGTAAGTTGTGTTCATCTCCCATCATGACAACAAAATCACAGAACTGCCACTGTGCCATGGAGCCATTGTCATGGAGAACAGAACACTGTTATCTAATCATAGCAGGATTTTAAAAACACAAAATGCTATTTAAAAACTTTAGCAACATAATTAAATCCAAATTATCCAATTTCACACGTACTAATGCTATGAAGTTGAATTGTTTCTTAATCTGCTTTGAAGGTCTGTTTTGATATTCATATTGCTATGGATGGAAGGAAGAAAAAGACCTTGCATGTTTGCAATAGATATCAGAGAGGAGAAGTGACACTAACAATTTTATATTTTACAACAAACAAATCTTTTTGGGGAGACATCTGAGCTCCACGCACAGCTCTAGTCTCCAAATGTGTAAAGGCTGAATGAGTAGAGAGCTGTATGCAAACATTTCCCAGATATAGTCATCCAGGAAACTCTCAGACCATTGCAGAGTTAGTGTGAAGCTCTGAGATGAAATCATTAGGTGGATTAATCTGAATGAGCTAACAGACTCTATAAAATGTTTGTGCTAATCACACGAAGGCCTGAGAAATGTCTTAGTGTGATAGGGATCAGAGCTCATGTGAGCACTTTCAACCCTGCCACCTATTCAGACTTGCAAAATGGAGGATGGCATGTCTGAATCCTGAAACACCAAAATGCTCTCATTTAATGCAAAACACCATGATCTGTCTCTGCAATGTCATACAATGACAGAATTGTTCAAGTCTGCCGTAATCCCACAGCTCCACCGTCAGTAATTACTGCTAGGGTTTGAACAGTTGATTTGTACAGTTGATTTGTTTGTAATCCTCTACGGTTATTTTTGTACAATCTTTTATATATGTGTGGATGTATAATTGTTATCTACTATATGCTTTATACAGGACATAATTCATATTACAATTATAGTGAATAACATACATTGTCATTTCTTCTTCTTTCATATCCTGATCAAACCCTGGACTGCCAAAACGAAGCCACTTTCTTGGCTTTATTATTGGCCAAACATAAGTCCTCATCAGTGCATGTTTCTGGCAGTAATCGGCAGGTCAGTAAATGAGCCAGATTCTGCATCTCTCTGCATTCACACAGTATGGTATTGTCCACCAGCAGCCACCACTTGAGTATATTGGTCTTGCATTTAGGGACTCCAACCCTCAGCCTATTCAGAGTCCCCCATGTGATGTAGGGGAGGTTGAGTTCCTTAGCTATATCCTCTTTTAATGTCGTTCTTTGCCCAGTGAGCAAATTTCTCCATCTTCTAATTTGGTTTTGTACCTGGAAAATAGATGGGGAAGAAGTAGAGGCAGTGACAGATTTTACTTTCTTGGGATCAAAGCTCACTGCAGATGGGGATTGCAGCCAAGAAATAAAAAGGTGACTGATTCTTGGGAGGCAAGCAATGAGAAACCTGGGGAACATAGTGAAAAGTAGAGACATCACATTGCAAACAAAAATTCGTATAGTCAAAGCAATGGTATTCCCTGTGGCAATGTACGGTTGTGAGAGCTGGACCATTAGGAAAGCTGAGTGGAGAAGAATAGATGACTTTGAGATGTGGTGTTGGAGGAGAGTTTTGAGAGTCCCCTGGACAGTGAGGAGAACAAATAGGTCAATCTTGGAAGAAATCAACCCTGACTGCTCCTTAGAAGGTCAGATTGTAAAGATGAAGCTAAAGTACTTTGGACATCAAATGAGAAGAGAGGATTCCCTTGAGAAGGCCTTGATGCTGGGAAAGGTGGAGGGCAAAAGAAAAAGGGGGCAGCCGAAAATGAGATGGCTAGATGGTATAGTGGATGCAGTGGGAACGGAGCTGGGTTGGCTGAGGAGGATGATGGAGGACAGGGGTGCCTGGAGGGCGGTGGTCAATGGGGTCGCGGAGGGTTGGAATCGACTGTGTGACTGAACAACAACAAAACCATCAATAATGTTTGTTCTTGCCATAAAGCTCTTCCTGGATCTGAGCTGGCAGACTTGAAACTCATATCCATTCAGATGATGTCATTCTCTCACAGTTCTTTCATTATTTTCATTGCACTACAGAGAGTTTTTCTCAGATATAGAAGGGTTTGAGCTATTCTGGGATGGTGGGAAACAGATCTTGCCCTTCCTCTTTATGCCCATCTTTCAGGTATTTGGGAAATGCTATCCTATCCCCTTCTTAGCCTCCTTTTCTCAAGGCTAAACATGCCCAGTTCCTTTCCTTGTATGGATTGGTTTCCAGTCCTCTGATCATTCTTGTTGCCCTTCTCTGTCCCTGCTCTAATTTGTTTACATTTTTCTTAAAGTGTGGTGTCCATGTGATGAAAATATGTGACAAGAACATGTGATGGATGTGAGGGTTCCAGATCTGAGCCATGTAAAATGGAGAATATGAACTGATTTAGGGAATTGAAGAAATTTGCAGAATCAGGCAGTCTTGCCAAAGTGAAGCAAAGAGAAATTAGGTGATGCAACATACCCTAAGAAAGGAATGCATGAGAATGCTGAAAGCCAGGAAGTTCTTGGAAAACTGAGATAAGCAGAGACTGAGATAAACATGTATGATATGTACTCAGCTGAAGTGGAGAACAGACACTGAAGTCTGCTTGTATGACATTCACACAGCATGAATGAAAAAGACTATAAAGATCTCAGTTTGAGAGACTCTCAGTGTGGTATCAGGGTCACTGGCCACCCATTGCTCCTTGTCAAGGAGGTGATCGTCCATCGGGGAAGAGGCTCTGTATATGTTTGAGTATGGTGTGAAAGGTGTGTTTGAGATCTCTTGGTATTGAATGATGTATGAAATAAATGTTAAATGAATAGTATTTAAACCCCAGATCTGGTGTTTGGAACTCTGTCGCCACAATGTTCAAATTTTGATTATTGCTCACTGCTCCACTTCCACTGGATTAATAGAACATGGTCACATTTGTGACACCCAGAATTGGACTCAGTCCTCTAGATGTGGTCTAACTAGTGCTGAATAGAGGGGGACTAATACTTCACAGGGTTGGGAAACTCTACTTCTGTTAATGCAGCCTAAAACAGTGATATGATGAAGAGGGCTTCAATCCATGAAATGTTATGCCAAATTAGTTAATCTTCACATTGACATAAGACTGTGTGCTGTTTTTGCCACAACACACTATCAGAGCTCCCTTCACTTCTGATGCATTATATTATTATATTGATTTTAAAAACCTGTCAGATCCCTTATAGGGACACTCTGGACATTTTCTCTTAAAGCAGGCATTCACAACTTATGGCATGTGGGCCAGACCTGGCCCCTGAAGCCATTTCATCTGGCCCCTGACACCCTCACCGCTTCTGGAAGTAGAACCAAAAACATGAACAGCGCATGCACAAAACCCTGCTAAATGCATTCTGCTCATGCATGGCACAAGTTTTACTTCCACTTCCGGGTGGGAGGAACCACATGACCAGCCCAAACAGCTGTGCAGATGGTGTGGTGAGGCTCACAAGCTGAAAAAGTTGAGAACCACTGTCTTAAAGCCCAGCAAGGGCTGCTGACATAGAAAGTGAAATCTCAGAAACATATTCTTCACAGTATCTTCATCTCATTTTGCTTGTACCACAGCAGCAACAGCAGCTGTATAAGCAGAAACTCGCATAAAGAAAAAACTCCATTCCATTGAACTCTTCACTATGCGGGTTTTTTCATTATGCGAAGCTAATGGGAGATGCCTTGGATAGAGGGGGGGGGGAGTTCATTATCCAGGGTTCCCATTGACCGGGTATACCCTGGTTACAAAAAATTAAAAATAATAATACAATAAAACCTCGGACAGAAGGAATGCAAAATGCCAAGGAGAAAGGAAAAAATACAGTCACTTGAATACAGAATTTGAAAGAAAAGCAAGGAGAGATAAGGAAACCTACCTGAATGAACAGTGCAAAAAAATAGAGGAAAACAATATCAGGGGTAGGACTAGAGATCTTTTCAAAAAAATTGGGGAACTCAAGGGAACATTTAAAGCAAAAACTGACCATGATAAAGGACAAAGATGGCAAGGAGATAGCAGATGCAGAAGAGATTAAGAAAAGATGGAAAGAGTACACAGAGGAACTCTACAGAAAGGACCTCAACACCCCTGATAATCACAATGATGAGAACATTGAACATGAGCCAGACATCCTAGAGAGTGAAGTCAGAAAGGCCCTAAAAAGCACTGCAAACAACAAAGCCAGTGGAGTTGATGGTATCCAAGTTGAACTTTTCAAAGCCCTACAAGATGATGGAACTTTTCAAAGCCCTACAAATCTGCTGGCACATTCTATATGCCAGCAGATTTGGAAAACACAACAATGGCCAGAGGATTGGAAAAGATCAGCATACGTTCCAATCCCCAAAAAGGGTAATGTTAAAGAATGTTCAAATTATCGAACAATTGCGCTCATCCCTCACGCTAGCAAGGTTATGCTCAAGATAATACAGGATAGACTTCAACAGTATGTGGAGAAACAATTACCAGAAGTGCAGGCAGGTTTCAGAAGAGGCAGGGGGACTAGAGACCACATCGCCAACATAAGATGGATCATGGAAAAAACAAAGGAATATCAGAAACAAGTCTACTTCTGTTTCATTGATTACACTAAGGCTTTTGACTGTGTTGACCACAACAAAATGTGGCAAGTAATTAAAGAGATGGGAATACCGGAACACCTTATATGCCTCATGAGAAATCTGTACATGAATCAAGAAGCAACAGTTAGGACAGAAAATGAAATGACGAAGTGGTTTGGAATAGGAAAAGGAGTAAGACAAGGCTGTATTTTGTCACCCTGCTTATTCAATTTATGCACAGAACACATAATGCGCAATGCAGGGATGGAGGAATCACAATTTGGGATCAAAATTGCTGGGAGAAACATCAACAATTTGAGATATGCAGATGATACCACCCTAATGGCAGAAAGTGAGGAGGACCTAAAGAAGCTCCTGATTAGGTTGAAAGAAGAAAGTGAAAAAGCTGGCTTGAGACTCAATATAAAGAAAACCAAGATAATAGCAACAGGCCCTATCAGTCCCTGGAAAATAGGTGGGGAAGAAGTAGAAGCAGTGACAGATTTTACTTTCCTAGGATCAAAGCTCACTGCAGATGGTGATTGCAGCCATGAAATAAAAAGGCGACTGATTCTTGGGAGGCAGGCGATGAGAAACCTGGGGAGCATAGTGAAAAGTAGAGACATTAAATTGCAAACAAAGATTTGCATAGTCAAAGCAATGGTATTCCTGGTGGCAATGTATAGGTGTGAGAGTTGGACCATTAGGAAAGCTGAGCGCAGAAGAATAGACGCCTTTGAGATGTGGTGTTGGAGGAGAGTTTTGAGAGTCCCCTGGACAGCAAGGAGAACAAATAGGTCAATATTAGAAGAAATCAACCCTGACTGCTCCTTAGAAGGCCAAATAGTAAAAATGAAACTAAAGTACTTTGGACATCAAATGAGAAGAGAGGATTCGCTTGAGAAAGCCTTGATGCTTGGAAAGGTCGAGGGCAAAAGAAGAAGGGGACGGCCCAAAATGAGATGGCTAGATGGTATTGTAGAGACAGTGGGCAGAGAGCTGAGCGAGTTGAGGGGGATGGTGGAGGACAGGAGTGCCTGGCGGACAGTGGTCCATGGGGTCGCAGAGGGTCGGAATCGACTGTGTGACTGAACAACAACAAAAACAAACGCTAAAACTTGGTTCCCCAAGTCTTGGTGTTATCCGATTTTTAGTGTTATCTGATGCATGTTAAAATCCTATGGGATAGATCGGCTAACGTTAAAGCTCCATAGAGATACATTTTAACTGCACAGGCTTTAGCGGTTGTTATCCGATCCATCCCATAGGACCTTAACGTTATTCGATGCAATTCTCCACCCCAGATTACTTAACATTATGCGATTTTAGTGTTATCCAAGGTAAACGTTATCCGAGGTGCATAAAAAAATTCGTTATGCCGGGTATTCGTTATGCAATTTTTTTCACTACGTGAAGCGTTTATTATGCAAGGTATAACTGTATAAATATTTTATAAATGTTGTGCAGATGCCTCAGTGTAACACATTAGTTTGAAGATAGAAATGTTCACTACTCCACCCATATGTGGATTTATAGTTGGATGTTTTGGATCATAAACAAAATGCATTTTGGGTTATGAAGGTTTACAAGCCTTCAGATCCAGGATCCTGATACTGCCTTTCAGTCAGGTGTGGATGCTTTGTCCACAGGTATTCCTGCTTAGAAGATCAGTTTTCCTGATACCATCACAGTTATTTTCCCTATAATGTATCTGATTGCAATTAAGAATTTTTCAGTGTATGGAAATCATTGTTCAGTATGGAAGTACAAGATTGCTGCCCCACTGATAGACATATAACAAGTGGGAGATGAGTTTTAGAGTCTATAGGGATTCGACTAACCAAATTTATTCTTCTAGTTTTTCTGCTTTGCTTCTCTTCCTCATTTGGGCTCTCTGTCTATATTACTAACCTGTTGAATATAGTAACAGCATGGAAAGTCTTTCTGTATGAATAAATTCCTTTTTTTTACCCTTTTTCTTCTTCTATTGGTAACTGCTTAAGTAAAGATGTCTTACTTAATTTAACTTAAGCCACTTTTAGTGTGATTTTGCTGCAAAAAATGCTAGTTATTCTGAAAAGGGTTGGGAATAATACTGAGCATTTTTGTAACTCTTATGCTTTTATTCTATGCAACTGTTGTTAGTGTTCCATATTCTGCTAACTAAAAGAGAATAACTGAATTCCATACTATTTACCTCAACCGCAAAGAGGCACCCCCATCCTCCACCATCCTCCACAACCCGCTCAGCTCTACACCAACTGCATCAACAAGTTATTTATTTATTTTATTTTATTGAATTTATATTCCACCCTACTAGCACAAGCAACTCACGGCGGATTACAACCAATCAACAAACATACAACACACAGTTAAAACTCTAAAAACAATTTAAAATCATTTAAAACAACATTTCATTCCTTTAAGTAAAGGAGTAAAGGAGAGGGAGGGTAAGTATAAGATGTTAAATAAGATGTTAAATAAGCCAGTGGGGAGGGGCCAAAAAAGCCATCATTACCCCACACCATTCCCACCAGCCAAGTTTTCACACCTTTCTTAAAAGCCAACAGCTCCGACTGGAGGCACAACTCCAAAGGCAGGCGGTTCCACAAAGCCAGAGTGAACACAAAGAAGGCCCTCTCTCGTCCTCATCCTCTGGTGCTCCCTACTCCTTTTGCTGGGTAGGGAAACTTTAATGATGAGCACCTGTAATTTTACATTTCTACCTATGCCATAGTTTTGTATTAAGTGGTTTTATTACTCTGCTTTAGGCCCAGTGCTGCCTTTTAATTCTTTTCAAAACTAGAAGTAACTGGCTCTGTTGAATCTCTTTCCAGATCATATATTTTAACACTATATATCCAAAGCCTTGGTCTGAATGGTTGACTAGGGGTCAGAAGGCCTGGGTTTGAATTCCTTAGCCATGGAAGCTAACTAGGGGTGAAGAACTGATAAACCCACCCTCAAAGACCTCACTTATTTTGTAAACCTTATCAGAGATGCTATAAGTCAGTTCTGACATTATTATTATTATTATTTATTTATTAGTTCAAATTTATATTGCATATATTGAGAATAATACTTTTTTTAAAAAAAAATATGGTAAATAAATGTTCCAAACAAAAATGAGAACTGAAGGGAGACTGCTAGATACCTGCTATGGAAAAGCTCTCAGATCAATTCATTTCATTAAATGCCCAGAGGCATGAACCTACATCTTCCACACAACAACTGGATGCCATTTTTCTGGATGTCTGTGACCTTAACACCCCTCACCAGACATGGACACAGGCAAGGCTATGCCGGCCTTCCCTTAGCTGACTGAAGAGGTTGTTTTTGTTTTTCTTTTAGCAATAAACCGGCATCCATGACAGCATAGCTGAATGCTGCTTTTAGTACAGATGCACCATGATTGCTTTAAATGTTTGCTGAGTGACTTCACTTTCAATTGGAAGGGTAAGAAAACTCTTCAGGAAAACCTTGAGAGAACATGAACACTGTGATAATGCCTTCATACTGTAGTTGTCTCAAAGAGTGGGAGGCAGTGGGAAGAGGAGGTCACAGTACATTATGCTTCATTTTGACTCCTCATGCTCAACAAAACAACAGGCTTTATTTAGCTTGAAAAGTGAATTCCCCCCCTTCTGTTCTGTTTTTATATACATGCTTCCCATAGTTTGCCTAGAGTACCTCTTCTGCCAGTACTGATCTCTTTTCCATAAAAAGTACACTTGTGAATGAATAACAAATTTCCATTACTTTCCAACAAGATATCTTTTTGTTTAATGGAATGGCAATAATGAATAAGACATTCCTATAAATGTCACCTTGAGCATTAAGTCCTATTGTTTTCTTCTGATTTTGCTATGCTAATCGGCTGTCCATTTGCTTCTTACATATGGTAACCATTTTTTAAAATTTGTATTTAATTTTTTAATGTATGGCAACCTTTAAACAGCTTTCAAAGTATGTGAGATGTCTGAGGAGTACAGTAGTTTAACATCAGCAGCTCCATGATGTCCCATTGCAAAGACTTGAGGTCTGGAAAACATTTAGAAAATGAATTGAAACAGGCATAACTGTCCATCTTGAACCAGTTCAAAGTGAGGGAGATCAAATCAGTCCATCCTGAAGAAAATCAACCCTGATTGCTCCTTGGAAGGACAAATACTGTAGATAAAGCTCAAGTACTTTGCCCACCAAATGAGAAGAGAGGACTGACTTGAGAATGCCTTGAGGCTGGGAAAGATAGAAGGCAAAAGGAGAAGGGGGTGGCAGAGGATGAGGTGGATGGATGGAATCATTGATGCGATGGGAGTAGATCTGACAGGGCTGTGGAGGATGGCAGAGGGCAGAGGAGCCTGGCATGTGGTGGTCCTTGGGGTTGCAAATGGTCAGACTCAATGGTGGGACTGAACAACAAAAAAGTGAGGGAGGGACCTAAAAACAATAGCAATTGCAATTACACCTACGGTATACTTTCGGGAGGTAAGCTGTGACAAATTTGGAGAACATAGTTAAAAGCAGAGACATCACCTTGCAAATAAAAGTTCCCATAGTCAAAGCAATGGTATTCCTGATAGTAATGTATGGTTGTGAGAGCTGGACCATAAGAAAAGCTGAGCGCAAAAGAATAAATGCCTTTGAAATGTGGTGTTGGAGGAGAGTTTTGAGAGTCCCCTTGACAGTGAGGAGAACAAATAGGTCGATCTTAGAAGAAATCAATCCTGACTTCTCTTTGGAAGATCAGATTGTAAAGATGAAGCTAAAGTACTTTGGACATCAAATGAAAAGAGAGGATTCAGTTGAGAAGGCCTTGATGTTGGGAAAAGTTGAGGGCAAAAGAAGAAGGGTGTAAAATGGGATGGCTAGATGGTATTGTAGATGCAATGGACACAATGCTGGGCAGGTTGAGGAGAATGGTGGAGGACAGGGGTGTCTGGTGAGCAATGGTACATGGGGTCACAAAGGGTCAGAACCGATTGTGCAACTGAACAACAATCTCCCTATAATGCTTAGTACACTCTCTGGGTTGTTCCCACAGTAATTAGCATTTTGCCCCCAAAAGAGTGATTGGATCAAATCAGGGCTTTCCAAAGTGTCAGATTTCACTTTGATACTTCACAGGGTCAAATCCTAGAGCATCAGCTTTCACTCCAGAAGATCTGTGATGACAGACAGATGGGCATCAGTGTCTGTTTAACGCAGGATAAATGCATAAAAGGGCAGTATCCAGGCAAGAAGTATGTTACATGGCTCCTGGCTGAGAGAGAAGGGAAAAGTATGAACAGAAAGCTTATTCTCAATGGTGAACAAATACAGAATCATTGCTTTGTTTAGAGCAATACTTTAAAATAGCAAATATACTCTGTACAGAAAAGAACCACCAACATTTGAATCTAGTTTTTCATCAAGATGATTTCCTGCCACTATATTTCAGCCATTTGCTTGATGAACTGGATTCCTTTTGTTCTTATCACTTCATTTTTGTGCTTTTTGTACCCATAATACAGCACTCCTGAATTTAAGAGCATTGGTTGTTATTCTTTTTGCATCCTAATTTTGCCAATGTATCTCCTTTTGTGTATTTTCAAAAAATATACAGATAACCAGGGTTTTCTTTCTCTTCTGTATTTAATATAACCAAAATAAATAAAACCATTAAAATTGCAGAAGTCATTAGGTTGCTTTAGCTATGGCTTCTTGTACTTTAGACATCTGGACATTTGACATGGAGGTTTAGTAGATTGCTCTTTGAGGCTTTAATTATTGACTCTCTCTCTCTCCCCCCCCCCCCCGTTTCCCTTTTTCTTTTCTGATTTTTACTTTTATTCTACAGTACTGAGAAAATGTCCAGCTTTTGCAAATTCTTTTCCTTCCTCGATCTTACTTAGATGATTTTTCACTTCTCATGATGTGTATGACAATATTGTATCTATGTCTGTATCTAGGTCTACATATCTGTAGGTTATTTCTATGGTCTAGTGGTGGTTTTAGATAAAAGGTACATAGTGCTGTTGTCACAGATACAAATCTACAGTGGTGCTACCAGGACTCCTACAATGCTCATTGCAGCTGCATTGTAAACAATTAGCAATAGCAATTTCACTGTATACCACCCATAGCACTTAATGCACTCCCTGGGTGGTACAAAGCAACAAAAAGTATCTGAATATACATATTTAATTTGAAAAGGTAAGAGATTACATTTATCTGATTTCAGAAATGGAACCCTATGTTAGCTACATTAGTTTATTTTTATAGTTTTAATGTAAATAATAGTTTAATTATTACTAATCTGGTTCTTTACTTTCCCTACCCCAACTATAGCTTAGTGCTTTATTGCAAGCTAGCTACTAAATTATTTTTATTTCCTGTTCCCCTCAGGAAAATGGTGAGATCAACATCTAGCACAGAGGTGCCCAAATTACGGCCTGTGGACTGGATTTGGCCCATGGCACCATTCCATCCAGACCATGCAGTCCTTGCCACTCCCGGAAACAGAAGTATAATGCACACACACATGTGCAAAACGCTTCTGTAAATGACCCACAATTGTCTTAAATGCATTTATGACATCCACAGGGGCATTTATGGCAGCATTATGTGCATTTATGGGTGTTTTTTACTTCCACTTCTGGTGGGGGGAAACCACATGACCGGCCTGCTTAACCATGTGACTGGCCCATGGCCTGAAAAGTTTGGGCACTCTGATTTAGCATATGGAGGCATTTTCACATTACAAGTTCTTCTGAGAAGGAAAATGTGATTAGCAAATAGTCTCAGATAAAATATGCATTTTCAAACACTACTAGGATGACAAAACACATTATTGTATGTAACAAATGTCCTGCATATATTTAAAAACTCCTTCATGGATCTAAGTGAAGAAGACCATAATGATGAAAGTATGCTAAGCTTTCTGCAATGTTCTTGTTCAAAAATTCTTCTTCCTGCTCCATCAGTAGCATCAGCAGCATGAAAAAGTATTTCCCCACCAGCAACAACTTCAAGTAAATAAATATTGAAAACAACTACATTAAAAAAAAAACTTCATTTGTAGACAGGATGATACCTGAAGATCAGTGAAAAATTGATCAAGCTCTCGTTGGTGTCGGCATCATCGGCATCATCGGCATCATCGGCATCATCGGCATCATCATCATCATCATCATCATCATCATCATCATCATCATCATCATTATTATTATTATTATTATTATTATTATTATTATTATTATTATTATTATTATTATTATTATTATTATTATTATTATTATTTCATGTCAGAAATTATTCTGGGTTGAAAAGATTTTTGCAGAAGAAACTCTGCTCTGGAAACTCCCATATGAGACCACTTTTATGTCCCCAAGAGCTGGGACAGAGATGGGCACTCAGTCCATCATGTAGTATCCAGGTCTTGAATTGCCAACTTGCCAGCCTCCCAGCTAACAAGGTGAGCTTCTTAACCACTGAGCTATGGCAGCCCCTTTTGAAATTACTAATACCAATCTGTGGAAGAAAAAAAATCAATGAATCACTGTGTCTTGTACTACTTGGATGGACAAATGTGAGAAAAGGGATTATAAATTTTGTAATAACAGCACCATGATCAGTTTTTTTTAACAAAAGTATTGAAACAGGAGAGAACAGACATACTACAGAGTATATAAGTAGTAAAGTATGTGAAGTCTTAAAGAAAATTGGGAGTGGTAAAGTATCTGCTTTGCTGACCAACAATGCAAGCAAAATGAGGGTATCATGGGAGGTCATAAAGGATGATTATCCACACATTACTGCAATAGGATGTGCATCTCATGTGCTAAACTTGCTTCTTAATGATAGTATGAAACTGGACACCCTTCAAATGATCTATCAATGAGCAAAAGAAGTTATAAAACATGTGGAAGGTGTTCATATTGTAGCTGCAGTTTTCAAGAAGAAGCAAGTAGGAAAAATGCAAAGGATGAAATATTGATGTGGAAGCTCTGTAGCAAAACTTGGTGTGGCGAAGCAGTGATCGCCTTTGAAAGTTTACTTTAAAAGAAAAACCCGCTCTTCAAGAAACAGTAATAGTAGAAGATCTTAAAGTACCCAGGAGGGTAACAAACACTGTTTTTGATGAAGATATCATCTGGGTTCAGCTGCAGAATTCCCTGAAGAGTCTAAAGCCAATTTCTCCAGCAATCTCTGACTCTTAATAAGACACTGTACTTCTGTCAGAACTTCCTTATTAAATGACAAAGATAAAAACAACTATTTTTTTTAGAATCTCAGTGTATCTCCACTTATAACTATAAAAGAAAGTAAAGAAAAATATTTTATTTTTTTTAAAAATGGAAGAATTGTGTTGCCATCCAACTCATGCTGCTGAAAATCTGTGGGATCCGTGATGCAAAGGTGAAAATTTAAGTGATAATAGCACTGCCACTGCCTTTGACTGGATTACAAATCACACTTAAGATTTCATGTTGAGAAGGTATTTTCAAATATTGCAGAATATAGAACATCTTCAGGGATTTGGGCCAGGAATGCGCTCTTGGATTCTTCCAAACATATCCGTCCTGTAACATGGTGTCAAGGTTTTTGAGCAACACAGCTTCTGTCTCCCCTTGCTTCTCAATCTTCTGCAGCATGTGAAACAATCTGCTCTATGTTCGGAAAAACTCACACTAAATCAAGAAATAAGCTGACGTGAAAGTATAGAGAAACTTGCTTCAGTTTTTAGAAGTCCATGATAACTGTGATGATAGGGGGCTGCAAGGGCTCAGTGGTTAAGAAGCTTGCCTTGTTAGATGGAAGGCCAGCAAGTTGTCAGCTTCCCTTCACCCCTTACTCTCATTAATGTAAGTGTTATCTAAATGCAGATATTTAGAATATTTACTGTATGATTATTCTAAAAAATAGGTTCCATGGCCTGGCAGATGGCTGAGGACCTTGCCCCCTCCTCTGGGCCCACAACAACAGCCTGAGGGAGAAGACTCCATGGCCTGACAGGCAGCTGGGAACATCGCGCCCTCCTCTGAGCCCACAACAACGGCCTGAGGGAGAAGATTCCATGGCCTGGCAGGTGGCTGAGAACATTGCCCCCTCCTCTGGGCCCACAACAATGGCCAGAGGGGAGTTAGTCTGTGTTTCTGCTTTGGTTGTTTTGTGAGGTTGCATTTTATGATTTTTACTGTACTGTTGCTGTTTTGACTGTAAGATGCCCTGATTCGCCTCGGCGAGTGGGTAGCAATGTAAATCTGAACAAATAAATAAATAAGTAAATAAAATAGTTTATTTTGAGTTTTTAAATGCCTGAAACAGAACAATTAATTGTAGATTTGCTTAATATGAGTATCTCTAATTTGCCCTGCACTGAAAATTTAAAAATCTACATTTTCTAAAAATGAAAATGCAATATTGTTCAGACAAATAACTCATAAAGGACACTAATGAGTGGCAGGAGATGGAGTGGAAAGCTTTTAACGTGTCCCATTATTTAGTAGGATAATTAAGGACACAGCTCTACCATGGAATTTTATTACTGAAATAGATAAGATCCCATCTTATTGCAAGCAGATGTTGTAATGAAGCAAAATGAGAACACTTTTCCAGGAGGTTATTTTGGCCTGGAGAAGTTTGCCAATTTACCTTATTTCACCTGTGGCATATTTATCTTAGGGTAGCAATGTCAATGCAAGCAAAGGCCAGGGAGTGGTTGCTTCAGTCTTTCATTCTCATATCTAGCAGCCTTGGGGCACACATTTTTGGCAAAAAAATAAATAAAATAAAATCCAAAGAGATTTTGTAGAAACCTACTTGAAGAGAGGAAAATAATAGACTTTACCTTTTTGGGATCTAAGATCACTGGAGACAGTGACTGCAGCCATGAAATAAAAAAAATGCTTACTTCTTGGGAGGCAAACTATGTCAAATCTAGTAGAGACATTACCCTGCCAACAAAAGTCTGCATAGTTAAAGCACTGGTATTCCCAGTATTAGTGTATGGCTGTGAGAGCTGGACCATAAGTAAGGATGACCATAAGAATAGAAACCTTCAAACTGTGGTATAGAGAATACTTTTGAGGGTCCACTGGACTAAAAAAAGGAAATCAGTCAATCTGGAAGAAAATCAATCCTGACTGCTTCTTGGAAAGACAGATACTAAAGCTGAAAATCAAGTACTTTGGCCATCAAATGAGAAAAAAAGACTTGCTGGAGAAGACCCTGATGCTAGGAAAGATCAAAGGCAAAAGGAGAAGATGGTGGCAGAGGATGAGATGGTTATATAGCACTGTTGGCCTGGATCTGGACATAGATCTGAGCAGACTCCAGAGGGTGGTGAATGACAGAGGAGCATGGTGTGCTTTGGACCATGGGGTTATAAAGGGTTGAACTTGACTGTGCTACTGAACAACAACAAGAGTGCTGTTTTCTGTTCTGTATGCTACATTTTAAGAAGGCTGCCAAAAAAGTAGTACAAGTTCAGAGAAGGGCAACTAGGATGATCAGGGGACTGGAAACCAAGTTCTATGAGGAAAGATTGAATAAAACTGGGCATGTTTAGCCTTGAAAAAAATAGAATGAACGGGGATATGGCAGCACTTTTCAATATAGCCATAAAGAGAAGGGGCAGGATCTGTTCTCATTCATCCCAGAGTGCAAGACATATAATAATGGCTCCAGTTACAGGAAGCCAGGTATAGTCTGAATATCAGGGAAAAAAACATCTTAACTGTTAAAGCAGTACCAATTACCTCAGGAAGTGGCAAGTCCTTCAACACTTGGGGAATTCAAGAGAAAATTGATCTGTCAGATCTGTTTTGATTTGGATCCCTGCATTGAGCAGGGGGTTGGACTCATTGACCTCAGAGGACCCTTCTAACACAATTATTCTTTGATTCTATGAAGAACTGGAGAGAACAGAACAGTTCCTAAATGATATGTGGAAGCTTGCCAGAGTGAGTCTGAGAAACCATGACACCCGTACTTGTAGGAGCTTCCTGGCGGTATGGCCTACTCCTGTTCATGCAATTGTGCATGAGTCTGCGGGATATAAAGGGGGATCCATTCAGGGCTAGCTTTCTTCTTCTTCTTCTTCTTCTTCTTCTTCTTCTTCTTCTTCTTCTTCTTCTTCTTCTTCTTCTTCTTCTTCTTCTTCTTCTTCTTCTTCTTCTTCTTCTTCTTCTTCTTCTTCTTCTTCTTCTTCTTCTTCTTCTTCTTCTTCTTCTTCTTCTTCTTCTTCTTCTTCTTCTTCTTCTTCTTCTTCTTCTTCTTCTTCTTCTTCTTCTTCTTCTTCTTCTTCTTCTTCTTCTTCTTCTTCTTCTTCTTCTTCTTCTTCTTCTTCTTCCAAAATGTAGCCACCTTTTGGTGAGTTCATTCTGCAGTTCCCTTTGCCTGACCTAGTGTGAGAAAAATTAGTTGGCAGCACAAGGTTGCTGTTACGTGTGTACCCTGGCTAGCTTGCTGTGGCTGGTGTTTGAAGCCAAGGCATTGGGCCATGTAGTACATGCTAAAGGTTTAGTCCAAGGAAGATTAGGATAAGAAGTGATAGAGCACTTCTCTTGCTAATGATATCGAAAGGACTGAGGGAGTTCTAGCTCACCTTGTGTAACTTCTCCTTTGACAGCAATTTATTTCATGCTGCCTTGTCAATAGCCCTCTTTGGGGCTTTTTAGATTAGCGAGGCCTCTAGAAAAGACACAGTTAAGAAGGCTCTGTTGCATACAGATGTGAAATGAGAGATTGGAGGTGCCTATTTACATCTACATTGGGCCAGGACAGATGAGGCAGGTAAGAGAAGTTTGGCAAATTTGAGAAGTTCTGTGAACCCAGTACAGTAATATATCTCACTATACTGGGAGGACTGAAAAATGACTTTTGTCAATCCATTGACTAGATATCAATGTTAGGCAGTTACTGGTTAAGCCCTGGTGGATTTGGGTCTGCTTGGGGTGCACTTTGGCACATACCCTTTTTGGATTGGGGTGGGCTCTGCCATGGTTACAATGTGGTTTAGTGGCAACTCTATTGCCAAAGTAAGAAATTGGATGTCCTCTTGTTTCAACACTATGTGTGTGCATATGTGTTTGTTTGTTTAGTTTTCACTGACGTTCTCTTTGGAGTTATTCAGGACCCATATTTAGTGGAAGAAGGCATATGCTCCTCTGTTGGGGTAACACCTTCTTCTGGTCAGCAAAGAGGCAAGGCTGTAAGCATTAAGTCCCCATATAAGTTTAGGAGATAGAGCTACCTTAGAATGGAAGGCCAAAAGTGGAATGTATAGGGATGCTGACACTCCTTGTAGTCTATTCAGCAGCATCCTTTAGAGCAGTGTTCCCCAACTTTTGGGTTTTGGACTTCAATTCCCAGAAGCCTAAGTCACTACAATGGCTGATCAGTGCTTTGGGAAATTGACTTCTGGGAATTAAAGCCCTAAACCCAAAGGTTGGGGAACACTGCTGTAGAGTATTGCTGGTTCATTTTTAGGAGGTAATGATAAAGTTGAAGAGTGAGGAGCTGTTGTTCTATATGATCAGAGATCTCTCTGTTATTGTGGGGAAAGGTCACAGTGTGGTCTTTTTTGTTTGTTTGGCCAGCCTAACCAAAAAGTAACATTCTGGCTTTTTACAACTCACAATAATGGAAAATCCCCTAGTGTTATTCCAATGTGCTGCAAAGCTTGCCCTTGTTGAGTTGCAAACTGTTGCAAGCTGATGCATCATGTTGAAAGGATGGATGCAAACAAGCACCGTGGCACTACACATTTGCCAATGAGTTAGCATTTATTGACAATGTTTTGAATGACCCAGTCAAAATTGCAGCATATAACAACCTGACATTGTGGTGCATCAAATCTGATAACGTCCCAGAAACCCTTGACTAATATTCAAACCCCTGAGATGGGTGTCCAGCATGCGCATATACTTAATCTCTGTTCTCTCTCTCTGGATCTAGTCTTGTAATTTTTCCAGAATGGCAACTTCCAAGTCTTGTGTAGACTTGGTGTAGAGTGTTGGGGTAGATTAAAGTGGTTTGTCTATGTATTGCCATTCTTGATGTCTGCTTTATGTCCATTCACTCTTTTGCACACGCACGCACGCACGCACGCACGCGCGCACACACACACACACACACAGACAGGCAGAAAAATACGATAGTGACATAGGTATATGTAGTTACCAAAACACACACATACTTCTATATTAGCTTTTGCTTAGAAAACCAGAAATGAGCTGGAGTCCTAAAACATGATCACACCTTTTGCTGTTGTAACAATATAGACCAAGAATTGTCAGCTGCTTAAAAACCCAAGGCTATTACATCTAAAGGAAGAATTCTGCTATTTATTTGCCACTAATGTTTTGCTTCACATTTCATTGCCCACTAACTGTCTTTCTTCTGTATCCATTAAACCTGTTGTGAGCCATTGAGAAAATACCAATTTTTGTCTGTGGGGAATAAGGTAATCAGAAATTTTACACTTATTAGATTGCTTCCTATCCTTGGTGGTCATTCACTCTTAATAGCCCTCCTTATAGACCCAAGCAGCAATAATGACTTGCTACTAATAAATTTCTTAATGATGCTATCCAAATTAGCTCTGGTATCACGATGAATCCACTAGGAAAGCATTAACTGTTTTAAACTTCAAAACAATCTGCAGAAGTTCTACAATTCCTCCTTCTTGGCACATAGAATATTTTCTTATTTGGGGGCTAGGTTTAGTTTGGGCAAACAGTAGTTCTTCAGATATCAGGCTGCAACTTCCATGATCCTTCACTACTGGCTGTGTTGCCAATATCTAAGAACATTTTGAGGGTCAGATGCTGGGATAGAAAATAGTGTAATGTAAGTGTTATGAGATGGTGTTTCACCTTACAAGTTGTGCAAGTACTATATGATGTACAAGAAAATACTCCATAATGTTCTTCTACACCAGGGACTCTCAACCTGTGGCCCACAGGCCAAATGCAGCCCACAGTGTCATGTGGTGGAAGAAGGGCAAAATGGCAATTTGGCCCCTGAAGCTGTCTGAGGGAGTGTTACCCGGCCTCCAGCTTAAAAAGGTTGAGAACTCCTGTTCTATACCCTCCAGATGATTTTTTTAAAAAAATAATGAACACACTTTATTGAAAGGGAGCAGTATGATTGGAGATAAGCCTTCAAAATAAGTCAAAATAAACCCTGGCTTATAGATGGTATATGTGAACTTTTAGAGCCTCCTACACATTTTGATACAGTTCTTTTCCACAACAGTGTTGCTCCTCTTTATGACTTCTGTTACTTACCCTACATGAACTTTGGCTATCTCACCAACTGTTCTCCTATCTTAACGTTGGACAAAAGGCAGCATGTGAGAAGTATGTAGTCCTTGAAGATATTTTAACAGTTCTCTGCCTTTCACAAACCCATCCCTGATATCCCCACCATCAAAAAGAAATGGTGGTGGGTTCTGCTGCTCACAGTATTATTTGGTGGTTTTTTAAAAGTCTATCTGTGGGCCAAGTCTTATTAGACAGACAAGCAAACAAAAAATCTAATTGAAGCTTTGGCCACTGGGCTTACAGAAGTCGTTCATCCATCTAGGCTGAGTGCCCAAACAATGGCCCTTTGGCTGGATCCAACCCACAGCGCCAAATAATCTGGCCCACGCCACCCTTGCTGCTCCTGGAAGTGGAAGTTAAATCAGTGATGGGATGACCCCAGTTCCATCCGGTTCCTTGGAACCGGTAGGAACAATCCCGGAGGGTTCTTCGGGAGGGGAGTCAACTTTTGAGATGTCCGGTTCCGGATGCCTCATCAAAAGAATTTTTTTAAAAAATTGGAGCCAATGCGTCAGATTGTGCAGTAAATCAGAGCCATTTTGGCTCCAATTTTAAAAAAAATTCGGTGGCGACCACAGCGATAGTAGTGGTGGCGGCAGCGGCAATGACGGCGGTGGCAACAACGGCGGCGATGGTGGCAGCGATGGTGGCGGCGATGGTGGTGGCGGTGATAGCTGTGGCGGCGATGACAGTGGCGGCGATGACAGCAGCAGCAACGGCGGTGGCGGCAATGGTGGCGATGACGGCAACAGCGGTGATGGCGGTGGCGGCAGCGATGACGGCGGTGGCAACGGCGACGATGGCGATAATGGTGGTGGCGGCGGCAGAGATGGCAGCGGCGATGGCGGCGGCGATGACTTCTTCGGCAGCATGGGCAGGCGGCACCAGCCCTCAGAGAAGGGCACCTCCCCCGGGGCCGCCGAGCCCCCACAGGCAAGTTGAGGCCTGGCCTACCCTGGCCGTCCACCCCTGCCAAGCCCTCCCAGGGGTAAGTGAGGGGTTTGTGTTTGGGGTTGTATTTTAATTTAATTTTTATTTTATTTATTTATTTAATTTATTTATTTACGGGTTTGTGTGGCGGGTGGGTGGGTTGAGGGTGTGTGTGTGTGTGTGTTTATTTTATTTTATTTTTTATTTTATGTCCCCGCCCACGACGTCATGACGTCATGACATCAGCTCCGCCAATGACGTCATGACGTCATGACATTGGCCACGCCCATGACGTCATGACGTCATGGAGTGGTGGTTACAAATTTGTCATCCCATCACTGAGTTAAATGCAGCTGTGTATGTGCAAAACACTGTCACAAATGTACTGTGACTGTTATAAGTATATTAATGACAGCCATGTGTACATTTATGGCAGTTTTTTGCACATGTGCAGGAACATTTTACTTCTGCTTCTGGTTGGAGGAACCACGTGATGGCCCACTCAACCATGTGGCTGGCCCATTGTGCAAAAAGTTTGGGCACCCTTGATCAAGAAAGCCACTTCTTACTGGGTAACTTTAAATGTCTCATGTACTTCTGAATACAGTTTGAAAGCTTCTGCTGATATTGAACAAGGCAAATAGAACATGTAAGAACAATTCTCTGTGGGCTAAATTGGTTACTAGTATTCTTCTGAACCAACCAAGTCCTGATGTTATCTTTAGAGCCTTAATGTGTGATAATTGTATTTTAAGTGCCACACCCATTTCAGGCTGCCTATACATTAGAATTGACCTCTGAGCTTCTGGTTTACTGTCCACTGCGAATGTCCATTAAGCTGGACACAAGAAACAAGATTCTTTCAGTGGTATCCTCAGTTATTGCAGAATTCCCTGCCAAGGGACTTTGTCTTCTTTTACCTTGTGTGTTAATAGAATCTGAAACTAAATTTAAAATCCCTGTTAAGTGCAATGCAAAATCTAATGTTACACAGTTTCTAACAGCATTCACTATATTGTCTAAAGCAGGGGTTCTCAAACTTATGAAGCCAGGGGCCAGGTCATGCTCTCTCAGTTAGCTCTGAGGGCCAGATGGCCATTTCTCCCTGCCTGCACAATGGGGGTGGTGGCCATTTTGTCCCAACAGCTTCAAAGGGGCAGCTATTTGGTTTCTTGAATGCCCTTGGAAGGGGTGGAGTGGCTACTTGAAATGGTGCCATGAGCTGCATCTGGCCCACAGATCTTAGGTTGGGAACCCCTGGTCTAAAGACCTGGATTTTCCCTTTCCCTTTTCATTTTATAGCAAGTTATATTTTTAAAATACAGTTTCTAGAACTATTTCTCCTCATTATTTCCTCATGGTTGGTTTTAGATGGCTATGACTCTGCAATTATTTATGTTGCTTTGATTTTATTCTGAAATGTGGTACTGTATAAATTCCCTGGAGAGGTCTGTCTATAAATACTTAAAACAAAGAAAGAATTTTATGTGTTCCATTTTTACAGATGTTCTATGTCAACCCAGGACATGTGGAAATATTCCTTGCATCAGAACAGAAGTGAAACATAGAGGAAACTTCCCCAAAGAGAGGAAACCATTGTCAGTACACTTCAGCATCACCTGGGCAATGCAATGGTCAATCCATTGCAAACACAGTATACTTGCTGATAAGCAAAATGACCCAAAAGTCCTTTTTAGGACCACAAAAATCAAAAGTTTCTATTAATGCAGAAAGCAACATTTCATCTAAAGGAAAACTCTTAGCTTTACCTTTCCACAAATGAAAATAGGATGTCGTTTATATCCAAGACACTCATGGAAGAACTGATTATCAGGGACTGAAGCTTCCTGGGACAAGTCTAGATGCTTAGAGGTTCCACAAGCAAAATAAAGGTACTATCAAAGATCAGGCATAATGGTCCTCTCATTGGACTATACTGAAGAGGACAATATAGTAATTTTCACTGTTGAATTGGTTCCATTTATAGTAACATCAATTTATTAACCATCCCTGGAAAATAGATGGGGAAGAAGTAGAAGCAGTGACAGATTTTACTTTCCTAGGATCAAAGCTCACTGCAGATGGTGATTGCAGCCATTAAATAAAAAGGTGACTGATTCTTGGGAGGCAAGCGATGAGAAACCTGGGAAGCATAGTGAAAAGTAAACAAAAAGCAAACAAAAATTCGCATAGTCAAAGCAATGGTATTCCCTGTGGCAATGTATGGTTGTGAGAGCTGGACCATTAGGAAAGCTGAACGCAGAAGAATGGACACCTTTGAGATGTGGTGTTGGAGGAGAGTTTTGAGAGTCCCCTGGACAGTGAGGAGAACAAATAGGTCAATCTTAGAAGAAATCACCCCTGACTGCTCCTTAGAAGGTCAAATAATAAAGATGAAGCTAAAATACTTTGGACATCAAATGAGAAGAGAGGATTCACTTGAGAAAGCCTTGATCCTTGGAAGGGTCGAGGGCAAAAGAAGAAGGGGACAACCCAAGATGAGATGGCTAGATGGTATTGTAGAGATAATGGGCACAGAGCTGAGCGAGTTGAGGGGGATGGTGGAGGACAGGAGTGCCTGGCAGATAGTGGTCCACGGAGTCGCAGAGGGTCGGAATCGACTGTGTGACTGAACAACAACAAAAAATAAAATATATCATTCTGCTTTGGTTTTGGAAAACCAAAACACAGTCTCTCTAGTTGGACATTTTGACAGCCATAGCAATATTTGAGGCTGTGAGAAGGACAAGAAATCAAAGAATCATAGAATCACTGTGTTGGAAGGGGTCTTTTAGGCCATTGTGTCCAACCCATTGCTCAATGCAGGAATCCAAAACAAAACACGTATTTCCAAGGTTCGTACAATTCTCTCTGTAATGTTGGAGCACTCACCACCTCTTAAGACAGTTGGTTCCATTATTGTACTGCTCCAAAAGTTAAGATTCCACCCCCACCCCCATGACATTTAGCCTAAATCTGGTGGTGCAGTGGTCAAACTGTTGTACTGCAACCAAAAGGTTGCTAGTTGGCTCCTGAGCAGGTCTCAAGGTTGAGTACCCAGTATGTTGGGGTACCCTTTACTTAAAATCTTTTCAGTGTTTAGAAAATAAACCTTGGGAGAAATTTGATCTCAATACTTTCAAGAAGAACTTGCTGGATAGACATCATAACAGAGTTTCACATGGCAAGAAACAGCCAAAAAGCTTGGAGATTATTGAAAACTAATTGCCTAGATGATAGATGAAAATTAGAAAATTTTCTGCACTTGATAATAAGACAAATTTTCTGTGAATTTTGAAAAATCAATCAACAGAGCATTTATGTGCATGCAATTCATGTCCTACGACATGTACTGAAGACCTAGTATATGGCTAAGATAATACTATTGAACTAGCCAGTTTCTAGTCAAAAATAATGAAATTATTTTAACATTTTAATTTGCTTTGAATTGTATCTATGTTTCATACAGTCCATAAAGGTGTGAATTGAGTCTACATTGACAATTTTCCTGTAGGAACAATGTAATATCTTGTGTGATGTATGTACTAGAACTCCCATCATCCTTCACCTTTACCTTTATTGCCTGACCCTGATGTGAGCTTCAGGCTAATAATATTTGGAGGTCACACAATTTTTATTTCTGTGTTGTGCAAAAAGAAGGTGACAAAATTGTTTGTCATGGTAGAAGAATTTCCCCACCATCCAGAACAGACAGCATTATTGCAAAGAATATTTGCTAATCATGCCTCCAGTGGAGATTTAAACAAGGAGTGTTTTTTTTTTCTCATCACGGTACTTGTAATTTGCACATATTGTCTCTGTGCATATCCTATGACCTTTAAATTTGCAAAGAACAGCACAGTACATACAGAACAACTGGCTGGTTGTAGAAGAAAGAAGCAAACATTCCATACAATTATTCTGATCATTAAGCTTTCATGCCAAAAAGCAGTAGCCTTCAACATTTTGTATGACTGAAAACCTTTCCATCAAAGTGTTATTTGGATTTAAGAGTTATTTGTGCAGTTTTTTTTTTACAATCTGCGAGAAAAAAACAACCCCAACATTCCTGCTGTCATATGCTTTCCTTGTTCAGAATTTCACAAAAATAACTTGGGTGTGATTATTAGGTGGGGAATTGTGCTCATGCACAAAGACTGAATAGCCAAACATTTGTATCACTAAAGGGCTGTAATGAAATTTTACCATGTGTGAAATGCAACACTGACTCATATGATTTGCAATTTGTGTCTACTCTACTAACCAACTGTTGCTCTTCTGTATCCTCACCTGGTCTTTGAACCATGTATAAATTGTTGCTATATAGTCTCATTCTTATGCCTAAGGAAGTGAACTTAATCCATGAAAATTGACATTAAAATATAGCAGTTAATCGGGGGCTGTGGTGCCTCACTGGTTAAGAAACTTGTCTTGTTAGCTGGAAGGCCAGCAAGTTGGCTGTTTGAGACCCGGGTGCTGCATGATGGATTGAGGACCAGGTTCTGTCCCAGCTCCTGCAAACCTGGCATTTCAAAAGCAAGAAATTGCAAGTAGATAAGTAGGGACCACTTCGGTGGGAAAAAGATCTTGGGGACATGAAAGGAGCCTCATTCAGGCATTCCCTGAGCTGAGTTCCTCCAGCAAAAATCCTTTCAATATAGAATAATTTATGACATGAAATTATTATGATGTCTTATCCTACTACCCAGTCTAGCTATAGCAAAGCTATGATCATTTTTTTCAATTTCTTCTCCCAAGAGAATATGGTGAAGGTGACTAGAATTCAATTCTCTACCTTTCATTACTTTCAAAAGTTGTTTTAAAACAACATCTTTAAAACATTTTGAGGAAAAAACAAGAAACACTTTTTTGGATAATTGAATTAACTCAAGGGCACAACGAATATTTAGGACTTCCAGATAGTCTGCTGGGTCATTAAATAGCTTAATTAGAAGACAGGTTAGCTGAAGGCATGCATGAAAGCAGCCAAGAATATTGGCTGGAGGAGTAAAATAAATAAATAAATGAGTCAGTGTCTTTATGAATCATTAATGACTGAACAAAATAACTTCATTAACAGTATAGTTCAAATGACAGATGGATGTTTTCTGAAGGGTTGCAAGCCACAATCCAATTGATGGTAGCTAACACATTGTTTTCATTAGAGTGGGCAGGTCTGTGGGATAATGCTGGAAGGTGCATGGGCCAGTTTTTAAGCCCCGGATACTCGGGGACAGCACAGACTACAGAAAGGAACAAAAGTGAGTCTATGTATAATCAAGCTGCTTGCAATGTAATAATAATAATTATTATTATTTAACTTTTAAAATATGCAACTCACTTTTTTGTGGGGTAGCTGGGGAAAAAGTGGTCTATCAGCACCAAATTAGCTTCAATATCATATGGAACCAATCGCCATATTTTGCTCATCTGATTCTTCTTTAAGGCATGGGAGACATACAGTTTCAAGTATTATTTACAACATTACTACACTTTATGGAATTTTTAACATGAAGATTGTGTCACACCAGATTTAACACCAGAATTCAGTGTCTCCATTCCAAATTGCTGATCATTCAATACTATTTGCTATATGAACTGAAATCAGGATAATTGTACAATTTTAGACTTATACACCTGGGTCACAGCATTGGAGATCACCAAATGATAGCCATTTGTTGCCTCCTCCGAATTTCAGTGACTCCAAGAATGGGGCAGGGTGATATGTTTACAGTTGACTTCAATTTATATGCTATTTATATGGTAGCTTAGTAAAGACTGGTCTTCTTTATATCCTTAGTAATATATAGAATATTACTTATATAGCATTGCATGTTATTTGTGGCAACACTGCTTCTGTTTAAAAAAAAGGCTTTACTCTTCCTTACTAAACCTCTCTTTGTGTCAGGATCAGAAAAATTTACATCACTTTACACAAATTAATTTTCACCTTAGACGTCTTGCACTATATCAGGCAAACAACACACATTTCTGTGAAGTATAATGGTCTTCAATAAAGCTCTATTATAATTCCTTATAAATACATGCACACATGGGGCATATTTTTTAGATTGATGAACACTTCCATTGTATCCTTTGCAATGATTATCTGGATTCTTTGCTGTCATAGAAGCTATTTATCTGTTTCTCATTTTTTCCATATCCCCTTTTGAGTACATCCTTTTAAAAAGTACTCAATGTAAAAATGTTATAGAAGAAAGGAAATGAAGTATTTCTCTTCTTTTGATAGGTGCTTCCTGCTGCTGAATTTTCTGTGTTGGATAATAATAATATAAGAAATGAAAAATCAAATTCTTTGCCTTCTTTATTCACCAGAAAATTTTATGGCCAAACATCCAGAGAGAGATATCAACAGATGCTACACTTGATCTTAGCCAAAAGGCCAAGAAGTGATAAAAGCAACAGAAACAGTCAAGGTTCTACTGGGTAAGAGAGAAGAAGAAAAGGAACCTAATGACTTAAACAATTGTTGAGAAGGATTTATTCCATTGGTGTAATCTGTGGAATTTTCATATTGGTTGAGAGCCATTTGTTTATTTGTTTGTTGGTTTATTTTAAAGGAAAATTGCCTTCATATTAAGATCTAATGGGACTGACTCCAAAGTAAAACATTCAAAGACAAAGACACAGTGATGAAATAGTGTGAAACTAAACATGAAATTGAGCACCCTTCTTCATTTGACACTAGATAAATGTGGACTGAAGTGAGCATTCACTTCAGGCCACAGATCGTGGGTGGTTCTGAAGGGACAGCAAATGACTAGTGTCTTCTTCTGGGCCTATTCAAGAGTTATCTAATTCCAGATCATCAACACAGTAAAAGGCCTGTCCTGTATAGAATTGATCCATTTCACAAAAATGGAAGAATTTGTCTAGAGTCTTCACAGGTGGACTATTTGACTGGGATATTCATTTATTCTATGCAATTCAGATGGAGGTTGATATTACTGTCATTTCCTCTTGGCTCACTTTGAGACCTAAGGTTATTCATTCACAATAATTGTCTTCAACCTATACTTCTCCTTGACCTGACAAGTCTTCCAGTTAAAACAATCCGTGATATGTACATACATGTCTAAGTAAAAACAAGTCTCTGCAAGGATATTGTGCAAACCTTGGTAACAAAACTGCACAAGGTGATGATACTATTGTGTGGAGAAGCTGTCTACATTCTAAAGAAATCAAGTGGTGGTGGTGGGGAAGTCAGGGCATTTCCATATGGAAACTCAACATCCTTAATGAACTGTGATTTTCTTTTTTTTAAATTAACTTTTGCATCTTTTGTGATCAGGCATTGTTTTATGCCACAGGTCTTTCCCAAAGAGCTATGGACTATAGAGCTAAGACTTAGAGTACTGTGAAAAAAGTGGACCACTACATGCCAGGCACCCCTATCTTCCACCATGCTCCTCAAATTGTCCAACTCTATGTCCATTACATCAACAATACCATATAACCATCTCATTTTCTGCTGCCCCCTTCTTCTCTTGCCCTTGACCATTCCCAGTATCAAGTCTTTCTCAAGTTAATCCTCTCTTCTCATTTGATGACCAAAGTACTTTAGCTTCATCTTCACTATTTGACCTTCCAATGAGAAGTCAGGGTTGATTTCTTCTATTTGTTCTCCTCGCTGTCCAGGGTACTCTCATGTACCTGTATGTGTTCAAATCAGTCACTGCTTACTCTTTGGAAACATTTAGCACAAATGCAACAGTATAGTGTTATCACTGGAAAACTGAGGGATGATTTGTCCAGGGGAACCTAAAAACTGTAGGTATAAAAGTTCTCTCAAACATTTGTCCCCACTAGAAACCACAAAGAAGTATCATTATTTCCCCACAAATGAGTCAAGGGTCACACTGCAGTTTTGCAAATATTTACTTGAAACACCATAATGCTGGATCCAGTTTTTGAGGCATCACCCATTCTTTTAAGTGTCCTTTTAGCATGACTGATAATGAAGCTGCCTCACCCCAAGAAAAAGAACAACTGCTTGTTCTACTGGATCTCCCCTAACTTTTGCTTCTAATTAAGCTTATCACATTGGACAGAATTCACAGCCAAATGTCTTGCTCAAACCAGCATAACCAGGGTCATGCCCAATGGGCAGTTTGAGGAAAATTGAAAATCTGTTTTCAGTAGCAGGAAAGGGTTGTAGGAAATGTAGCTGGAGATTCTGAGACTTTCATAACCATTGGATTGGATTTAGGTCCAGCAGATTAATGCATTTATTGCTACTTTCAGGAGCCACAGATCTTCTTTTGTTTGATGTAGACTCAGGGACTGCTATAAGGTTTTACATTAGTGAATACTTTATTCTCTTCCCCCAATAAAAGGTGACACTCTTGTTATCAATAAGGCAAACTTTTTTCTTTTAAAAAAAGAAATCTACCTATTCCTATAGCCATAATTCCATCCAAGTGAGATTTTGTAGCAAATCTATTAAAGTAAACACAATAGCAAATGCAAGTTGACCCCCAAATGACTTCTCACAGTTGCCATTGATTGCATAAATGGGTTTGAGAGATTTGATTTCCAAGCAAAATGTCCATTTAGCAATCAAGCTCTCACTAGTTGTCCATACAGGAAATTAAACTCAGTGTCAAATCAGCCCTCAGAGAGCCATAAGTCATGGTTTAATATGCTGATTCAGTTTGGGGGGAAAGTGATAAATTAATATTAAGAATGCAATTGCTACTCATATGTGAATGGAGCAGACAGGCCAGTCAAAAGAGTGTGACTGAGCAAGTGGAGAACAGCAGGGTAAGTAACAGCTCTGTTGAGATCTGTCAAGATTATCTGGTCTTTTCTTTTCCCAACTGTTACTGGACAGCAGCCAGTGAATCAGCTCCCCCACCCAACCAATTGGACTTCTGGGCCTGTTGTCCAAAAGGGAACTTTCTCAGGCTCTTCCATGAACTGTCTCATGACTTAACTATGCCTTTTTTCCATTGACCACAATGGGCCTCACAGAAGCCTTTAGATATAAATCTAAATAAATAAATAAATAAACAATATTTAAACAGCGGTACATTTGAAGTGTGGCTATCCCTCTATTACATCATTTTCAACCCAATGAAGATGAAAATAGCTCTTCTTCTATAGACACACAAATCCCAGCCATTTTAAGCATTCTGCACTAGATTATTAATTCTCTACTTCAGCCATTATGTAAAATATATTCTTGGGAGGAATAGTATTCTGCTTAAAACATGGTTTAAATGTTATCCAGTTCACATGTTCAGGAGATATTCCTGACACTGTAGATATGAAACAGACTGAACTGTAATTAACTGATGTTTAAATAAAATATACCGCAACCCCTTCCTGAACCTTGAGGAAATATCCTCAAAATACAGTATGCTACAGTCATACAATGTTCAAACAAGACAACTCATACTATTTTGTGCTACTCTTGTGGTTGTGCAAAGGGAAATGCAATTGACACTTTCACAAAGACTTTACATAGAATAAACTTTCATCCAAATGTGGCAGGTCAGGAAAGGATGAAAAGAAACCATTCAAAAAGATGGTTCATATAATTAAAATAATAAAGTAGGTATCACCTGTAGTGATAACAGACCAGTTTGAGCCAAACTTGCATCATATCACCCAATAAACTTCATAATCAGCTTTGCAAAGTTGTTTTTTTCAGATGAAAGAGAAGACTGGAAAGAAAGCACTGCAAATTTTCCTACCATAAGTGATGAATCCTTGTAGTTAACTGACAGCAGCAACTGTGAAAAAGAATGATGGAAGGAAAAACATAGGAAGGGAAAAAAGAACCCCTTCTTTTTGGCAGTGACAACAGGTCAAGCTTAGGTTCATCAAATATAAGGAAATTCAGTGCTATGAATTGTGGGCAGAAGGGGCAAAGAGAAAGAAAATAATGTAGAAAACTGTGATGTACATACACTGTCAGTAAAATAGAACAGAAAGATTACCTAGGAGTATGGGGAATTTATTTTTCTTCTTTTGGAAAATAGAACAGCAGAAGATTTGAAAGAAACCTTCACTCATTTTCACTCTCTTTGATCTGCAAGAATGTATGATGCTACAATGTCCAAATGGCAGAATTCCACCACCACACAATCTTGCATACGAGAGAGAGAGAGAGAGAGAGAGAGAGAGAGAGAGAGAGAGAGAGAGAGAGGAGGGAGCCTCCTTTCTAAATTGTTTGATAATTGATGGAAATCTTGTCCCCTTTGTTGAATGAATAGGCACACATATAATCTTAGGCAAGTAACACATCAATGGCATTCCAGTAGCTACTTTCCGGGGTCTGAGTTAAACCAGAGTGGGCTCAACTGAGCATCAGAATTTTAGAACAATCTGAAAATAGAAGCATTCCATCCTTCTCATCCCTAAATACTACAGGAAGACAAATGTAGTGATAACAATGAAACTCATGTTTCTTCACCTGCCTGTCTTTCCTGCTCCATGAGCTCCAGTCTCCTCCTACAGATGGATTTCTTTGCCCACAAACATTTCTTAGCTCTATATTATAAGGTGGTGCCAGATACTAACTTGATCACCCACTGGAGCCCTATGCATAAGACAAAGGCATCTAAGCAGTGGTGGGATTCAGCATGGTATGCCCCGTTATGCCCAGACCGGTAGTAGAAATTCTATCTTGCCCTGCCCATCCTGTTGCCAGAGCCTTGGGTCATAGGCCTACACCTGCCTCCCCAGTTATGACCACCACCAACAACACATACCAACCGTTGTCTTCTGGGAGAGGGAGAAAATGACAGACCAGAAGGAACGCTTTTGAAAAAGTGACAATTTCCAGTTCCACATCTTCATCTGGTCTCCTTTCCTTCTAGGAATCATCAGCTCGGCACCCTTAACCCCTTCTGTGCCTGGTAGAATCTTCCTTCTTCCCCCTCCAAGACCCCCACATTTGTAAAAGAAGGATGAGCAAGTCACATGGCCACATGCCCATGCCCATCCAGTCACCCATGCCCATCCAGTCTCTTTTTTAGACTCCCACCACTGCATCTAAGTGAGCAAGTTGAAAAGCAATTAGCATGCAGATCATGTGCATTTTTAAACTGATGTCTTTCTGTTCTCTGACAAAAAAAAAAATGAGACTCCTGATATTCTCAGAACTTTGCTACCTGTCCTGTTGGAATGGTGATGAACATTCCAGGCTACAATGCTACTCCATCAAATAGTTTTCCAAGTCCTATCTGCCACAAGATCAACACATTATGAACACTATTTCTCACATTTGCTTTCAACATAAATGATCCTTATAGATCTATAGTTGCACAACATGTCCTAAGGAATTCAATCTTAAACTTCATGATCAGAGCAACTTCTGCAGTGGAATCTGAATGCATTGTGTTAAAACAGAGAATGAAGAAAAAAGAAAAGCTACACCACATGCCTGCCAATACTTTCCAATGCTGATTTTGGTAAAAAGTGTTTCAAATTCCCTTCTGAATTCTTCAGGTGCCAGAATATAATTTAGATTAAGAAAAAATCTAGACCCATGGTTCCCAATGAGGGGCACACACCCCACAAAGAGGCAATTTGATTTTTAAGGGGGCAATTAGAGAATGAGTTATTAACAGTTAATGGTCTTTTAGGCTTCCTCCACATGAGTAGGAGTTCACTTTTTGAATAATAAGATTTTAGAGATGCTTAGGAGGCGCATGGCCAAAAAAGGGTTGGAAACAACTGATCTAAACCAATGTATTCCCACTCACCTCCTCTCCAAACCTGGAAATGTTTTAGGTTGGAATTGAAATCTTATGACATAAAAAGTCCATTGAAATTAACCCATCTAAGTACTCTTTTGATAGTTTATTTCTGATTGTAAGCTAAGTTGTACAAAGATAAAACAAAAGCAGGATGAAGCCTGCCCTTTTGAAGTTGATCAAAGAAGAAACAAGGGGTAGAGGTCATGAATTTCCTGTGGAACAGGCAAAGTGTAACATTCTGTGATTATCATTTTATTTCCCCAGATTCTGTGGCAGAGTTGAGCATCTGAGTACCTGAACCTATCCTAACACCATAAAAATGCTCCTAAAGGAATCTGTCAAATGCAGAAAGTAGTACTGATTCAAGTTGAGAAACCAGTTCTTGTAGCTTTCACCTCTACCAGAAGCAGGTCTTCTGATGCATGTAGACCAATTTACTGCAGATACTTCTGTTTCAGTATGACAACTCACAATGATATGTTGTTGGTGGGAAAAGTCATACACTCTACTGCTGTGGTGATAATAGCCATGATCAGAAGAGACAAACACCCACTATGGGGTGTATATGGTAGATGATATCCTAGTCCATCTTAAAGAAAGAGTCTTAAAGGGAACTAGATTTGTGGGAACTAGATTTGATGCAACATTGTCTCCTGGGATAGATGTGCAATCCTTGCTTTGGAAAATTATTGTCCCTTTTTTTAAAAACACAAATCAAAGTAGGGAAAATAGTGTTTTATATTACACAAGTAATAACTATGGTGCATAATTATGATGGCTGCTTCTTTGTTTCATGGACTTTTTAAGAGTAAAAGAATCTCAGAGGATACTTGCCTCATGAAGGGTGGAATCATTCCATCATGCTTAGCTTTCTGTTTGCGTGGACTTTGCTTCTGAAAAGAAAAGGACGTTAGTTTTGTGCAAAGGCAATGGGCACAAATGATAGACACCTCAGTAAAAAGAAATAACACTCTTTGTCTTATTGCCTGATGAGAAATCTCATGGGTACGAAAACTTCTTAAATCAAGATAAAATAAATCAACAGCAATAAAAATTACAGTAAACATTTTTTTACACCTCTGATTCTATGAAATGAATGGATTGTACTCATAGAAAACTGATAGTGTAATGAAGCTCACTTAGCCAAATATAGTTAAAACAACCATGCATGGCAACCCTCTGGAAGATGTTTGTTTATTTGCTTGTTTGTTCTCCTTTCTGTTGTAGAGCTTTGTTTTTTAAAAACCCCAACAACAACCTCTGATAAGCCACCTGAATACCTGTTCCATTTCCTCTATTTCTGGTCTAGTTTAATGCATTCTTAAACAACACTTGTGACTATTCATTTTCTCACTCTAAAATGGTTAAACATATTCTGGATGACAGAAATATAACTGGGGGAAAATATCTGTCATTTGCAAGGAAAAAATATCTAATGTGTCTACTACGTTTTAGAGGGTGGAAATCTTCAACGTGACAACTTCCACCCAAGAAGCTTCAAGGAAATATTTCACACTTTTGCAATATATTGGAATATATTTGATTGTTATCATGCTCTCTCTTGTTAACATCCTTGTAACAAATGTTACATATTTATTCTCGTTCATGCTCTGAGAGTCCATTTAACTTTTGAATGAAGGGAAGAACACTTAGAAGAGCAGTCAGAGATGACAGAATATTGTTAAAAAGCTATCATATCTTCAGACCCATCTGGTGCTACCATGGTAGCAATGTGTTACAAGGTAATAAAATGACTACAAAGGATGGGGAAGCCAGCAGTAGGAAATAATTTTTGCTCCCTCCCTTCTTTTACAGGTCTTTTGCCCATTTGTTTTACAGTCAAGAGAATTAAATTGTCTTGTGTCATCAGAACTAGTTTTATGCAACTTGTTTCAACATCATCTCCATTACACTCACCCAATTTTGATTAGACCAATATGTTTTGCTTCTCCTTTTCTGAAGAGGCTACGACTTGGGTGTACGTGGTGTGCTGTTAAGTTGTAACTGATTTACAGTGACCCCATCAGGGATTTCAAGGTACCAGTAAGTGAGATTAGTGTAAGTGGTTTTACAAATGGATTAGAAAAATGCTTAATCTACAAATGAAATAATCGAAGAAAATACTACTGAAGTACTACAGTAGTAGGAGATCAACAATAAAAGGCTAAGCCCCTTTTTCCTATTTCCTACTTGTGTAGAGCTAAATTTGAAAATGAGGACATTTCTATCCATTAAAACCTTTTACACAGATGGAAAATATGAAAGACCAAGTGTCCTAATCACATGAAGATACTCTGCAGATAGATATTTATCTGTTTTATAGATTTAGCTCTGTACAAGGAAGAGCTAGGATGAGCAAGGAAGATTTAGCTTGTTCCCTCTGTTCATAGGTTAAGACAAGCCATCATACTGAAAGTCCAAAAAGGGTTGTAGGCTAATCCAATATCAATGTACATCAGCTGTATGGACTGAAGGACCTGAGGATTTGGAGTGTAAATCATGCTCCAATCTGAGAGAGAGAGAGAGAGAGAAGAAATGTAGAACAAATCCAATTGTGCAGTAAACCCTCACATAAAGAGCATCTCACTTAGAGACTAACTCGCGTAAAGAGCAGAATTTTCTCTGAATTGTTGCCTTGCTTAACAACTAAAACTAACCGAACACTTGTTTAACAACTAAATTGGGGTTCACAGCCCCCCCTGCCAGAAGTCACAATTGGTCACTTACAATTGTGTTTTGCTTAAAGAGCAAACTTGTGGAATGCATTATGCTCTTTAAGCGAGGTACCACTATATTAGTGCTTGACTACATCATCAAAAGCAGCAGGATTCAATTTATTTTTTACTGACCATATGTCAAAAATCCTGATTCAAATCCATCCAACACTTTTTGTTCCCAGCCTGTCTTTTCTCAATCTGCTGCTGGAGGCCTTGAATTTTTTCATATCAGAACAATTCTGTCAGAATTTCCTCCATGTTGTAAAGATTAAGGGACGGCATGTCTGCAGGTGGTGCTTTGGTGACATATGAAGCTGGTGTGTGATGTTCGGGTTTGGGGGAACACTCCCATGAGTTCTTCCCTCTCCCCCCAAGTGTTCTCTGATTTTTATTTTTAAATTTGAGAGTAGCTCTAGAATTGTCTTTCACTTTATTGCTGGGTCAGTAATTGGAGCAGGTTGGGAAGGTATGAGAAATTGGAAAGAGCTTTTTCCTCTTTATCAAAAGAAAAGGTGTCAATGTTCAAATGGAGAAAGAGACCCAATGTACTCAGTCTGTGAATAGGGAGGAGAGATGGAAATCTCAAATGGTGTGATTTGTGTATATGTGTGTGTATGTGTGCATATTTTAAAGACCTGACTGTTTTCTCTGCCACAGTGCAGGAGGGAGGAATTGGTAGAAATTCAGATGGACAGATTATTGCTGCAGCTGTCTTTCTCATTATTGCTGGGTTAATAACTGAGTGAATAGGTTGAATGA
Source organism: Furcifer pardalis (assembly GCA_030440675.1). Lineage (NCBI taxonomy): Eukaryota > Metazoa > Chordata > Lepidosauria > Squamata > Chamaeleonidae > Furcifer > Furcifer pardalis. The sequence goes on along the minus strand of CP126899.1, from coordinate 25,296,586 downwards.
GGGGAGAATCCCAATTTAGTGAGTCGTGCATATGTATGTGCATATCAATCCCCCACCTGTTTTCTTTTACTGGGACTTTTCCTAACATTCTTGGGCTTGTATTAATAAAATCACTAAGAGTGAACTACTCTACTATTAGTCCAGAAGCAATCTCACAGCAGATATCAGGAGTTTTATGTTTTTGAAAGCATTTCCCTATTGCATATACGTGTTGCAGGTTTTTCTAATTGTACACAACTTGAGCATATTTTTGCTATTTAGCCAGTGGCGTAGCATGGGTTTCAGTCAGCCGGGATGTAGGACAAATTCTGTGTCCCCTGGGAGGGGCCCAGGATGCTGATGGTGGTGGAAGGTCCCGGCAACCATCCCCGCAGTGGCCTCTTTGCTCCAGCCGCTAGGACATCTGGAGGTGGCAAAGTCCTGCCTCCCTAGCGGCCTTTTGTGCCCTGATGCTGGCAGTGTTGGAGGATCCTGGTGCCTGTCCCTGCAGTAGCCTCTTCATGCCAGAACAAAATGCAGACACTTCAGCTATGTTCAAGAATTATTTCATGGAATGATGCATCAAGGCTTGATGGGCGTGCCGGCCCTTCTCCTGTCATTGTGTTTTACACATGGAAAATGAAGGTGGGCTCTCTGCATGAGCAAGAACCCTGGAAATTTGGAGTGTCTGCTCAAAAGAAGAACCTATATAAAAATAGGAATCTCTGCATAGATGTATTTCTTTCTTTCCACATGTTGAAAAATCATGGCAGAAAAGGGAGCTGTTGGTGTTCCCTTTGAAGTTTGGTAGTGGAGGGCTGTAAGAAACAGGAACACAACCTGTCAAGGAGTGTGTTTCTTGTACCAGAGAACTGTCAACATTATTTGTCCCTAATACCAAAATGAGGTCACAGGTATTGCATGCAAAAGTTTATTTTTAACTCTGGAGCATATTCAGAGTCATGCTATTATCTGTGTCTGTGGAGTAGTCATCTGATTGCTCATATTCTTAAACAACAGTTAGTTGGAAACCTGTGCCAGTCTTCAGTGAATCAATTGATGATTCACTAGATCAGGTTTCCTCAAACTTGGCTGTCCAGATGTTCTTGGACTTCAATTCCCAGAAGCCCTGATCAGCAGGTGTGCTGACTTTGGTATTTGACATTCAAGAACACTTGGAGAGCCACATTTGAGGACCCCTGCATAAAAAGAGACTGTCCATCCTCCAAAGAAATGTCTCTTCCTCTTCTTCATACTTAAATAACTCCCCCCCCCCTTGAAGGTTCTATGAGGAAGTGGTTGGATAGCTGAATCAGATTACTTTGCATTGTATGATTTTCTCATTCTTAACCCTAGACTTGAATGAATGGATGAATGAATTCCAGTTTTTTCATATTAGTTTCCATGAACTACAACTGTGCAATAAGTATTTTGTTCTTCTGTCCATAATTCATGGACAGGCAAGTGCATTGACTGGGACCAGCAATACTTCGCAGCCAAAGATATGGTTCTAGACTTAATTGCTGACTTACTGTTATAAGCCAGTTAATACAACTATCTACCCACCTGTAGTAAGTCAGCTTCCATAGGAGTGTGACTTTAAAAGAAATGGTTCTTAAATAACTCATGTAAAATAAGTTATACAACCTAATAATCTTATAATGTATAAATCAATAGCATGCATTTCAGAAAAAAATGCTTAGAATGAGGAAATTATTTCATTGTTTCTCTCTCTCTCTCTCTCCTTCTCAAAAAATATATAGCCAAATATATGGGACACTCCCTCTCCCAAAAATACATGTCCCAGTTTTTCCCTGTATCCTCAAAACATATTTTTTTTCTTTCTACAAGACCATAAGTGGAAGGGAAATGTTACTTCAATCCAGGTGGTTGAATCCAACAAACCAGAAATGTAGTTTATTTAGTAGCAATGTTGCCTCTGTGTTGAGGTGTTTAATGTTATGTACATTGTCCAAAGTAGGAATAACTCCCAGATGGGTGGTATAGAAGTCGAATGAATGAATGAATATGTTTTCTATTCTGCTTGGTTATACTTGGTATTTTTTTAAGCTTTTGTTAGCCACCCTGAGTCTCTTTGAGGAGGGCGGCATATAAGTCTTTAAAATAAAAAATAAAAATAATAAATAATAATAACTTCTTTCTGCAGCTGGTTATAGAAGATAAAATAACACATAGTTTTCAGTCAAAGTGCACCAGTTTTTATTAGCCTTGTTTCTGTTTTACGCCTTGATTTATAGTGATGTCTAATTTAAGCCCCACTGATTTCAGGTCTTCTGTATCAGAGCTAATCCTAGAATCTGATATTTTGTTCTGACATGAAAGGAAATATATGCTACTAGTGTACTGAAATTTTGTAGTTTTACTTCAGACCAAAAGAAAGGTGCTTTACAAAATTATGTGAGCAGACCCTCAAAGGTTTATGTATTATCACTGTATCATTTAGGAAGGGAAATGGTCAAAGCTTCAATGTATAACTGGGACACTAAAGAATTACCTTTGATATGAAAAATACAGTGTACTTCTGTCCCTTTGATGTTTCTACTCAATGTGGAAAATTCTAATAAGGTCTCAATGAAGTCTCATATTTTTTCAGCCTTGTAGTCCAATCTAAGAATGAAAGATTGTGAATGAGGCATAAAAGGTCCACCACAGAGATCCTGAATAAAAAGACATTAAATTGGAATTTTTGTAACTCATGTGCTTAACTATATCTAAGGCACATCTCAAATTTGTCACAAAAAATAAGCCATGACTCTTATTTAAAATCAGGTTTAATGCATGAAGCCTTTCTAAAGAGTCTACAATATTGTATCTGAAGATTCTTTAGAAATGCTTCATGCATTAATCCTGATGCAGTCCATGGATTGAGATCCACAGAAGCTTATGCCAAAGTAAATTTCTTATTCTTTAAGGTACCACAAGTGAATATTATATTATAAATAAATATTATAAAATGCTGACTCCTTGGGCTTAAATCATTAATGCATTTACTTGCACTACAATCCTGTACTTGCCTTGGAATAATTCACACTGAATTCAGTAAGGCTTATTTCTGAGCAGAACTATATAATATTGTACACCATAGGTAATTTCACACATTTGTGAATGTGACTAATGTGTATTTGGATATATATTCTCTTAAATCCTGTTTATAGTTTAAGCCACGTTTCAACTTTCAGTCTGCCCATTCATAGTAAACATGATGTTCCCCCACTACATTTTTAGGGTGCAGAGATACAGGCAGCAGGTCAGCTTGCATGTAGACCCCTAAGAACCACTGCAGGGACACATTGTCTACCAAAAAGGAATTGAGCAAACGTTACCATTTCGCTTGCACTAGAAATGGGATTTCAGAAATGATGTAGGAAACAGAATAGGCTGGAGCTCCCTGTCAAGTGTGTTTAAGAAAGCCAAAGAATTCGACTTACAAATTTTTAATAGGAAAAATTCGACAGCCAAAAAAGTATGCTGAGATCTAGTGGCCTCTTCTGGCAATGCCATGTGTTTTTGACACACAATTTTTTTCAACATACAAATAACTTTGTGGAACAGGAAAAATGTATGTAGAGGTTTCACTGTATTTCCAAGCTCCCAAGTCCTAAAACAGGGCACTGTTAAATATTCCTTGAAGGTGTATTTAGGATGACAGGATATTCCCTCAATGCTATTGCTGTCCTTCTGTTTCAGTTACTTTTAAAAAACTTGTAAACAAATCATAACTTGCATTATCGACTATAGGCTGCCTCATCAGCTGAATGTCGAAGAGAGGTGAGTGAAACTGTGCGACCCTCATCCCCAAACCCTTTAGACTTCTATGAAATATCTTCCGACTTCAAATGCTTGGCATTTCATCAGCAGGTGACATGAACCTGTGCAGTGACCCAGTACTTAAGAAGCGTATGGACTGAATTAAAATAATTTATCAAAGTAAGGGTCTAGTCAAACAAGAGGATATGAAGTCAAAATATTGCATTTAGACAGCAGGATCCCCCCCCACCCACCCCACTTACCTTCCCTTGAGTCTGCAAACTGTCAGGACCTTAAAAAGTCAGAATAAATGTATGCAGCAGTCCAGAAAAAAGGGAGGGGAAAAATGCGTCTTGTAGCTAATCCAAAGGTAAGGAATAGATGATATTTTTATTAGGCCACTAAAATGCAGTGAGAGAGAGAGAGACTGTGTGCTTTTGATACATCAAAGCCTTCTTTAGGCTGAGCACCACTGCTTTGTTGGATGATGCACAAAAGTAAACTGGGGGCTTATCTAGGTTGGCCCTTCTAAGCATTTCAAACACAGCTTGAGGTCATGGATGGGGAGGAATAGAATGCCATTGAGTGTGGTCCCTGCATCCCAATGGCATTTTTCTCCCCTACTGGCTTAATTTCTGCTATCCTGCAGGAGCTGACAGCTAGTGTGGGATATAAGAAATAGATAATTTCCCATCGTCATCTGTGAATGGCCTAGAGAAGTAAAATAAAATATTTTTCTATGCAAAAATCATTGTATTGCATCTCTTCAGTGAAAGGATGACATACACCTCCTTTTCTGTGTACTGCTGATCAAATTTGGTCATTTTTGGACTGCATTTTTGCGCTTGGTCAGCAATACTTAGAAATGGGAATTTTTATCCTTTTGCCAAAGCAATGCAGCACAATGTTTGTGTAGGAAAACAAAATATTTTATTTTACTTCCTCAGGCCATCTACAGATGATCAGAAGAAATTAACATTTCCCTACTGTTACTAGTTGGAAGTTTACAATGGAAGCAGTAGAAAGGCTTCTTACAGTGCAAAAATCTCTAGTTTAACTTGTCCCAAACAAACAGACTTGCTTGGGACTGGGCTAAAATAGAGTGCTTCAAGATATTAGGACCCTGTGACAAGGGTTCAAAGAAAATTTGGGCAGAGCTAAAATGTTCTGACCCATATTGGATGCACGAATGTGATTCACACCAAACTGCCACAAAATGACAAAAATAGATAGCCTCAATGTTCAAAACCTCATGGCAGATGAGCATGCCATGTCTGTTTGTTAAAAGTGTGTTTCTTGCTCCTCCACTCCAAAGAAGACTCAGACACCAGTGTTGGTTGAAAACTAGGGTCACCTCTGTTTAAAATATAATTCTGAAACCATTCTGGGTTGTCCTTCTGCACATTGTACCCCTGGGCCTGGAGGGCCAAGTCCTTCTCTGGACTCCCTTCCCTTCTGCTGCTGACCACCCAGCCGACACACAGCCTGGAAGAGGCAGCTCACGTCCCCATGTGTAAAGCACACCCTGGGACAGTTTGTTCAGCAGTCCAGTGCCTAACCCTGGGCCCTTAGGGGATCCTGTTGACTGCATTACCTGCCAAGGTGACCTAAAGCAAACCCATCCCAGCTAAAAACCCAAATCCCCTCCCATGCAGGTGAAAAAACCCACACCAAAGGCCAATCTAGGTGCGAGTCAAAAAATCCTGTCCAGGCCTGAATTCCTGTCCAGCTAATCTCATCATGGACTTTAGAATGGGAGGGTGGGGCACTGTGTAGCCTGTAGACTACTCAAAGTGCTGTGCAGAAAACAACAGTTATTTATATTAACTTTGAACCACATCCAAAGACCCCCATATTTCTCTGATTGGCCCCGTCTGTTGGTGTGATTTCCTTCTCTGGGTCTGGATAGGCAAATGACATTCTGCTGGTGCAATTTGCATGGGCAAATGCTTGCCAAAATGAATGCGACAAACAGAAGCCAGGAGTGTAGGTTCAAAATCCCAATCTTGGTGGCATGTGATAGGATTCTTTGCACCAATCAACCAAATAAAGAAATAACTGGTATTTCAACATCCTCCTCTCCCCCATTGTCTTATTTTGAAACTGATGACTCCTTCTTGGTTGGAGACTGGAGTTATAGAGTGAGGTAGCAAACCCCCTATCAGAGAATCAGGGATAAAATTTATCGTTCCCATGGAATGAAGCTTATTAAAGCCTATTAATGGTATTTCCTAGTAGCTAGAAATGCCATTACATTTTACATGCTGCTTGAGCAATGTTGAGTGTCCATGTTTTCTTTGGAGACTGTAGTGACTATGTTATTTTTCATGTGATTGTGTGCTTTATGTATTCCCAATTTTAACAGAATTTCAAAGAAGGCCAATCCCACTCGCCCCCCCCAAAAAAACCCCTTTCAATGTGTGCATATTTATCTCCTCTCTTTCCCAAACATGTTAAACACGATGGATTGTTAAATATGTGTGCACACATGCATACAGCACCACCACCCATCTCACTGTGGTGTGTCTCCTCAGTTTGGTGTGAGGGGCAAATTTAACAGGCAAATTTAGGATCTCCATCCTAATATTAAACTTCAGTGAGCCAATACTCTCCAAAAGACACCACCACATAAAGAGCTGTCCCCTGACAGCTGCTCATGCAGAAAACATGTTTCTTCCAAAGCAGGGCACATAGCCATCCTCTTTCAGCTGAACCAATGGTTACATGCAGTGTAATGCCTGCAGCTAAGAGTATACATGACACTGCAGTGGACTGAATTTTACATGGAGCATATCTGCAGCCTTCAAAATAAAATTGATCAATAAAGACATTTCATGTAATGAATTGTGTTAATAATAAACAAGGTCAAATTCAAGAAGAAGAAGGAGACTGCCCTACATTTGGCTGTGTATTCCTTGGTATTTCTAACACAACTCAATTTATTAGCTGTTGTCTATTATGAAGGATTAGTCATAAGAGAGTGTTTAGACTTCCCAGTGTTGATGACTGGGTCAACAAGACTTGTTCCCTGTATGATTAAAGCAATAGCCTTTTATTTTTCTTTAGAGCATATAAATTGATGTCAGTTGGGAAGGAAGAAAATGGCAGCTTGCCAATTATGTAAGAAGGCTCTTGAGGAAAAAGGGCAGCCCTGGGCTAATAAGCTCTTAATTATTTTAATCTCTTCAAAGAAAATTAAAACAAAGTAGGGATTTAAACTCTTGCCTAGCTACCAGGTAAACATACAGTATACAATTCAGTGTCCCCTAAACTCATCTTAAATGTTTGTCTTCTATCAGTTAAAAAACACACACCAGAAAACAGAATATAGAATTAATTATTTGTCAAAACTACTCTTGCCTATTTTGTGGAAAGGGAGTTGACCAAGATGGCCTTCAGCACAAAATCCACAAGTTTCAGAAGGATATGTTTCTAGTAGAATTAAACCCAAAGGCTAGCGCATACATAAATTTAACTGCTCACCACCTGATGTATAATATTAGCAAATGATGTTGTCAATAGTAATACTCACATTTGCCCATTTGATTATTACCCATAAGATAGTAGGATAAAGACAGGAAGTTTGTACCCATCATTCTTTGATGGCAAAGATCATCAGAAAAAGTTGAATTATATGGAAGAAATTTATAAAATCTCTTAGTGACTCTCTGTTAAAAATCCCCCTAAGGACCACTGAAGTGACTCAGCCACTTCTTACCCAGCCCCTTGTCAAAACTCAGAGTTCTTAGACCCTCTCAGTAAACAAATCCCTATAAAACAATAAAGACTATCTAAACCAGGAATTCTCAACCTTTTTAAGCCAGGGCACAGGTCATGCTCCCTCAGGCAGCTTCAGGGGCCAGATGGCCATTTTGTCCTTCCTTCATCACATGGCACTTCCTGGAGTAGTGCAGGCAGTGGAGGGCCCACATGAAATGGCAACATGGGCCTCATCTGGCCCACAGGCTGCAGGTTGAGAATCCCTCATCTAAGCTATTCTCCTTACATAACAGCATACTTCCATGGTATAAGCAAAGTTCGGGAAACAATCAGACAGCAAAACCTCTAATAGCAACCCACAAGCATCAAGTGTTCTTTCTTGCCTCATTTTATACCCATCACCCACTCTTCCTGGGCTTACTAGGTCTCAGAATTTAAGTTTCCCAAATGTAACTTGCTCACAGGTTGTCCCTTAATTCAGATTTTATGGGTTTTTCCTACCTGGCAACCTTACAAACTTACTGTAAGGGCACTGAACATTATTTCTTCTCATGGAGGGTGCAGCTTCTATCACTGGTTTTTACCAGACCATTTCCAAGCTGCTTTCAGAGAAGCTTGAGGATACCAGACTGACTCCATTTTCTCATTTTAAAAAACACTTTTTTCCACCATGAGCATGAGTCACTTTTTTGCTGAAAAATGTTCAGCTCAATCTTTTTGTTCCTTTTGGAATAAAGCTTGACAATAAAGGAACATAACTCACTCAGACTTCAAAAACTGGGATCAGGTCGCCAACTGGCCTTTGAAAAACTCAGCAACAAATCCCTCATATCTTGATCGGCTTTTGATCCAATAGACAGAAATTAATGGTATTCTTTTCTGCAAAATGAGCAATAGCATTTACACATATGGGGTCGTTCAAATACCATCTGACCATTTTAGCAGGGAGGGGGGAGACCAAAACTCACGGAAATTCATGGGGGGAGGGGGGCTCAGCATGAAGTCATGTGACTCCAATTTTATAATTGCTTTTCTTATCCAGCTGGTCACAGATATATCTTCAAACCATGTGTTTTTAACTTTTTAATTATTATTGGGACCTGTTGATTTTTATAAATTTTAAAAACTTTTTAAATTTTATAATTGTAATTTTGAAGTTTTTAACAATGGGTTTGGGTTGGGTTGTATTATGCTTTTATGGTGTTGTAAACCGCCCTGGGTCACCCCGGTGAGAAGGGCGGTATAAAAATGTAAATAAATAAATAAATAAATAAATAAATGTGACTGGGGGGGTCGGTCAAAGGTCACGGAAAGTCACAAAGGGGGGAGGGGGTCAAAAAGTAGCCTATTTTAGGACATGTGGTATTTGAAAGAGCCCAATATATTGCTTATTGCACTCTCTCGGCTGTTCACAGTGTAATTAAAATTTTGCTTCAAACATGCTGGGTATTCGTTTTACTGACCTTGGAAAGATGTAAGGCTGAGTCAAACTTGTGTCCCATCAGGATCGACTCACAATGTTCTGGCTGCAGTATATCAGTTTAACCACTGCACCGCCAGGGCACTACTGAATGTGAAGAGTTTTATTAAAGTTTTTTTAAAAAAAAATAGTATAAGAAGTCTTTGTAAAACAAAAATGTTTAGGGATAGGCAGGATTCAGGAGTAGTTGTAGGTTCATAGGTATCTATTTGACCCTTAGACTTCTGGCACAAACCAGCAGAAGAGCTGGCCTCCAGCAAAAATATTAGTAGCATATACTGCACATACCTGATGAAAACCATATTTCTTCCTTTGGACATTAGGCCATTGCAGAAGAGCACTCTTGGGTTTGAAGGATAGCCCCAAAGAATTATAGGAGAATGTTACATTTGAATACTTGAATGCAGTCTGGTTCAACCATCTCAGAACTATTTCAAGCAGATTCCTCTTTTTAAAATTCCTTTTCAGTAAATAATGCTATAGTCTTTTTATGATACCTATGCACATGATAAAAGATGGAGAAGTAAACTTTTGATAACTTCAGTCAAATGTTGTTACAACTTATTTTGTTCTTGCTGCCATTGTTGATTCCTGGTTTCCAAATCCAAACAGATGACTGAAGATATAATATTGTGGCTTTATAAAAGGCCCACCATAATTCAGAATCAACTGGTTTATAATATTATAGAATTGTGACTCTATATATCTGAATTCCAGCATATAATGCCACAATATTTTAATTATTAGTTTAGTTCTTTCCTTGTTACACACTTCCCTACTTGCTGTAATTGATCTTTCTCTCATGAAAAACAACTCAACAGCCTTCGCTTGATCTTTCCTACCCTGGTGATATCTATCATTCAGTTCCTTGTGTTTGCATTAAAGATATCAGTGAGGCTCAGATGACTTACCCTGAAATTTAGTTTTACAGTTTACAACATTCTTTTCAAATAACACCATGAGTCACTCATAGTTTTTTCAAGCTGGGATTAAAATCTTTGACATAGTTTTCTGAAATGTAAAGCAATGCCAAAAAATGTCAGTCTCACCAGGATTTATAGGCACAGAAATAGGACAAAAAAAATCTTTCCCAGTTTGATTCATAATTAAAATGCTTTCCAACTACTCAAAACATTGATTTCCATCTGTTATGTGCTCTTCTGAAACTTCTCTTATCTGTCTTTAACTGAAAACACTGCTTCAATGAATAAGTTTTCCTCTTATCCTAAAAGAGGTATAAGGAATGTGGGGCCCTCCAGACAATTTCTTTCTTTATCCCTCATCATTGGCTTTGGTGACTATAGCTCAGTGGTTCCCAATTAGTTTTTTCTATGTACCACTTAAAGAAAGACCTCAAACTTGTGTACCCCTTATTGCAGGAACGTTAAATATCGCGTACCCCTTATTGCAGGAACGTTAAATAAAAATGAAATCAGGTGTATTTTATATTTATTATCATCAAAAGACATTCTAATGACAGGGAACACATGTTTCATTAATGTGACAAATGTGCACGTTGATAATGATGAGCAAATAGGCGGGAACGGGGGCAGCCCCGATTGGGTGACACGAGACGTGGGAGGCGCGGGATAAACTGCCGCCATGGGAGAAAGAGCTTGATGCATACGATTGACTTACCTACTGATCGTTTAATTAAATTGAATAATTTTTTGGCAATTGTTATTGCATTATTGTTTTTTAAGGATTTAATATTTTAGTTAAGAGATTGCTGCGCGTACCCCTTGATGCAATCTCGCGTACCTCTGGGGGTACACGTACGACTAATTGGGAACCACTGCTATAGCTGATGACTATTGCCACACATCTATGTTAAAAGGGCCACATTTTTCATGTTTGCACAAGAGATTCATTTAATCATGCGTTAGGAAAGGGTAGGGAATGCAATATTTTGGAATACCTGCTTTTCTTTAACAAAAACAGTCTGGCAAAAATCAACGTAGAGACAACGGATGATAGAAACTGTAATCCAATGACATGAAAAGTCACAATCTCTCCTCCTCTGCATGAGAAGTTTGTAACTAAAAACTACTGTCAAGTGCTAGCATTGCCTAGTCTAGATCCTTTCTACACTATAAAGAAACTAGTCTCAATTGGCAAACCTCATTACTCGGAAATCACTTCACAGGCTATGGAGTGGAGCTGGCAGAAACATTGTGATCCTAATTAAATGGGGATTATGCATGAATGTTGTCCTTTGGAAATGCAGAGAACAGGCAAGTTCACATCTATGTCAGTACATTCCGTGCCCTTCAGCATTTACCACAGAACATTTGATGGCCTCCAGCAAAAATACCCGCCAAGTTCTCAATGTTACCCATTATTTGGTGAAAATTAATTGGTATATTTATTAGTTGTACAATGGTGCTCCTGACATGAACATAGAAGGAAAAAACAGTCTCAAACCACTTAAATTGCTACAGCTTTCTCTAGTGAATCTTAGGAAATACTTAGAGAAGATTAGATTGTGAAGAACTAGTTACAAAGGCTTAGCTGTCCTATCAAGAGCTCTGAGTACCCAGATGTTTTGGTGAGAAGTAAATAACACATTTAAAGATACTACATAGCTTTGTGCTTTGGGTGTTTTGTTTGCTTGCCTCTTTTAGTCTTGTGATTAAATCTACCTCATAGGTTTGGTCTTAATTACTTCAATTTTCACTAAAAGCAAAACCCACAGGAATAAAAATACATACCTTGGTATGAAACAATTATCCTTTCATGAGAATCTTTCAATACATTATTTGCAGAATGGAATTTTCCAGATTTTTAGAGCACAAGCTACACGATGGAACAGTCATGAGTTCAATATGTGCAACAATGCCAATAAAAAAAGTCTGAGACACAAATAAGGGTTGAAGAGATAGCGTTTAAGGACACACAAAAAACTGAAAGGTCATAAAACTAATTGCATCATTGTAATCTCAAATTTCCTAGCCCAATTATGTATGACACATTAAAAATATGACCATCAGCAGTGGAGGGTTGGAACATTCAGGTCGCATAGCCTGAGGTTTTAGATATGATTCACATGCTTGTTTTTCCTCTTCTGAAGGTCTCTGTGATGTTATAAAGTTGACAGTAATAATAAATAAAATAAGTCAGGAAAATGGCTGATAATGTAACTCTCCTTTAGTTTAAATCTTCTCATTAATCTACCTTATTGGTTGTGGCATGTACTTGTTTTACATGGTGAAGGTCTAATAACTCCGTTTCTTTTACCATCATCCATATGTAGGGCTGTCAATCAATGACAATTATTCCTTAATGAACATGTAATGATGGGCAAGCCCAGGGAGAAAGGAACAAATAGATCCCTCATTACAGTCTTGATTGCAAACTAGCTGAGCCTCATTTCAGCATGACGTGCTGTATAATTCTGTTTGCACAACATCTCTAACCACAATCAGTTGGATCAATGGCAAGAAGAGTTGGAATTTGTCAACCAGGCAAGCCAAATCTATTTTTAAAGGGGGGAAATCAAGTTTCTAACAACTCTTTGTTGGCCCGCTGGGACATTGAACACATTTCCTCTCGGATTTTCACATCCGATTGAAATCCACTTTGTCTAAGGTTGTTTCAGTAAAATCATTTTCCTTCTCCAGTCTGTACAAGTAATCAGGGATATATTGTTCTATCAGAACAGAACATTCTTAGCAACTCTAAATAACTGTTGTTTCATCCACCTTGTGGCGTTTTGCTTAGAACAAAATGTGTCAATTTAGATATTTAGGGTTCATTCCTTCTCCTACAATTATGCAATATCTGCTGCAAATGGAATTTGTGGTTTAGGATTGCTGTTTTATATTAAAAATTACAGGGTTGGGATTGAGGAATGTTGTTCTTTGTGCAAGTAGAATGCATTCCTTGACAATTTTAACTTAGATCAGAAATATGTTGTGTATTTCAAAGGGTTTATTCATTTGAAAAATGGAAGACAAAATAGTGATTGTTGCCCAAAGGGGTAACTAATCTACTGCAAAGGCATGACAGAAGAGAATTCAAGTATTTATGTTTTACCAAATTAAAGCTAAAATGAAATAAAAGGAACCCAAGACTATTCTTCAGCAGTCTTTCTTATCATTCAAGAGCCTGTTAGGAATGGAATGCATTTATTGCTTTATGTATAGTTTGCATCAGGGTAAGTCTCATCAGTTGAAATTCATTTTAATTATGTTTCTCTGTATCTGCATCTTGCTAATCTCTTTTTTTGGTCCAAAATTAGCTTCTACTTAAGTAACATTTCTTCTGCGTGTTATCTTAATGTGTTGCCTACATTGATTATCACATAGGAACATGAAAAGAAAGGTCCTCATAAGAGGAGTTATCAAGACCTAACTTCTGTGCAACAATTTTGTCATTCACAGGATGGGGGGACCTTCATAATCCTGTTTCTTTTGCTCATTCCTATTCAACCCATATAGAATGATAGCAGTGCATTGTCAGGGCAGGATTTGTGCCCTGGTTTTAGCCTCATCCAAGATGAAGATTCCCATGCATGGGAGAACTTTTAGCACATATCTTACAGAGATTTGAATGTGAAAATATGCTAGCCTCATTGTTAGCCTCATGGGTAGGAAGAAATGAATCCTGATGTGTGATTGACATGTTACGCTGTATGATCATTGGCTAGATTCCTTTAAGGGAATGGCAAGGAAGTGGAGCCTGGGGGGGGGGGATATATAATCCAGAGGTAGGAGGCAAGACACTCTCTTGACTAGATACTGCTCCCTAAGAGTGAGCTGTGAACTGAGAAACATGGGCTTCCTCAATTAGAGAAGTTTTCTTTGTTTTGAAATGGTTTCTAATCTTTTGATAAACTTTCTTTTGTAACTTATTTATTTATTCATATTTCTATACCACCCTCCTCATCAGGGTGACCCAGGGTGGTTTGCATATCACAAAAAGCAGACGTAAAACAACCCAAACCCCTTATCTAAAATTTCAAAGTTTCAATTATAAACAATTAAAAAAAAATTTTTTTTAAATCGACAGCTTCCTATAATAATTAAAAAGTTAAAAACTAAATCCCAGAGATAAAAGATTAAAATATTAAGAGAGAGAGAGAGCTCAAACTAACCAGTGAGCTGGGGTCATGGTACCACCAAGCCCCCATACCTGACTCGCCAGCCATGTTTTTAAGTTCTTCCTAAAAGACAGCAGTCCATCTGTAGACGTAGCTCAGTTGGTAGGAGGTTCCATAGGGACCTCTGATTACAATATACTTTTTAAATACCTGAAGATGGAGTGTTTACTCAGCTATGTGCTACCTTATGTAATGTAATATTCTGGGTTGTTTAGCTAGGAAGGCAGCAGTTCAGAAGCAGGAACCAACCACTGGTGGGCAAGAAGTCCTACTTATGAGTAAAGGTGTTTCCTGACATGCATATGTTTCCTTTAGTGGTAATAATTGATTTTCCTCTATTTGTAAGTCAGAAATAGAATCTTCCAAGTTTCTAGGGCATGTCATTCCATGAAGCAGTTAAGGAAAACTGAACATGAGAAATGTAAGGTACTCTGAAGATCACCAGTTTTATAGTATCAAATTAATGAGAGCCCACATTACCAGATGCATTCTTGTCCACAATTGGCAGATATATACATAGTTAGAGCTGGTACAGTTCAGTGGGTTGGAACCAGCAATTCATATCTTCGCTGTGTCTCTCCAGGACAGGGCCAATAGAAATCACCTGAAATACAGTATATGTCACTGAGGGGTTGTATGCCCTGCCCCTTAGTAGGTACAGTATTAGGCAAGCTGAATAGTCCCTGATCCCCATCATATCAAAAGACTGCAAGCAACATCTGAGTACTTTATTTCTGGAAAAATCTGAGAAGGATTGCTGTATGTCAGAAACATCTGGCACGTTGTTGCTGTTGATGCTGATGAGGGAAAAGAGAGATACAGCACCTGTTTAGAAGCCTTCTCCTGATCAGCCCACCTGCTGAGACAGGTTTTCTGATCATGGGGAGGATTCTGTGCTCATTTATACAGATGGAGAGAGAATATGCATTCAGGCTTTTGCTGTAAAGGATTATAATTTGGACGTTGACAAACTGGACAGGGATTGAGGAGCAGGCCTGCACAGTCCCAATATCTTCTTTACATATCCACAATAGCAATAGCAAACATGTAGAAAGGTAAAGTTCAGTCATCAGAACATTATTTGTTGAACACACAATAATCTGGTTAACCTTACTCTTGTGGGAGTTAGAACAGAACACTCTGATTGGCATTTCATCAAAAGTAAATATAACTGATTGTTTGATGCATGTGTGTGTGTGTGTGTGTGTGTGTGTGTGTGTGTGTGTGTGTGTGTGTGTGTGTGTGTGTGTGTGTGTGTGTGTGTGTCAGCTGCAATTCATATTTGAGAAAGCATTTTTTTCCTGAAGCGGGGAAAATGTGTTTGGCATGAATTTGTTTAAGGTGGATACCAGCTTGCCGTGAAGTGACCCACACACAATGATCACAGAGCCATCTCCTGTGGCACACATGAAATGAGACATGCAGGATTTAACACCGGGACTGCAATGGATTGCCACAGCCTTGAAGATATGGATAAGGTATGCCTTCACAGCCAATCCATCTGACATGGCCTCTTCTGCCTCCCTGACCATTGGGAATCAGAGTTCCTCCTCTGTTCGTTTTGCCGTTGACCCCAATAGGATGGTTTCCAGTGGTATTTCCTCCACTGAGGTGGACCATCACCCCACCTAAAGGGGCTCATCTGCCCATAGCCATTGGCCCTTTTAGGGAGTCAGGTTATTTACCACCACCCAACACTCTGTGTTGAGTCGCTGGCTGTACGGGCTATTCCATTACCATAACAGAATGTTTGGCCAGACATAGCTGCATGTAATAAGGCTTATTGATTATTCAAATAATCAATTATTTATATAACAACAGATTTTTTTTTTGTAGTACCTTAAACAATTTAGGTCCAGACTATCTGGAACGCAATATTTCTCTCCTTCTCCAAAACAGGCTTCTTTTGGTATAAGAAAGAGGACGTTTTGGGTGGCTGGTCCCAGACTATGGGATCTCCCTCATGCATGGTGAAGGTGTCCATCCTTGAAGTCTTTCTCTCATCAGGACCTTTCTATTCAAGTAGGTATTTGGCCATTGACTGGTTTTTAGGGAATTGTCTTTTAAGCAGATTTTACTTCAGCTCTTGGTTTAATGCATAATAAGTTTATTTCTTTTGTTAATTTGTTTCTGCTTCCTTCCAGTTTTTCTATTTCTGCTCCATGTTCTAATTATTTCATAAGCTGATTTGAGTACCATTATTAGGGTAAGGGTGAGAATGAATACACATAAAGAGAAAGGAAAAACAATTAATACACTCCAGTCCAGAGATTTCTTTTTCACACTTCCCTCACTTTTGCACTCATGAAACAGCTATTATATATCAATTAAATAATTATGATTTTTTTTGTCTGATAATTATGTATAAAAATATATTTTTCCAAATCCATTCCCCCTCCAAACATTCAAAATATCAGAAGTTGTTGGATATAAAGGCTGCAGAAATGGAAGCTGTGAAACTTCAAATTTGATGTTTAAATTAACACTTAAACGCCAAACCATAGATACATTGAGTGAAAAATTGCATAATCAACCTACAAATTAAGGGCAGTATCTTGAGGTCAGTTCCAAACAGAGTTGATCCATTGACTCAATGGACTTTACATAAGTGTTGACCTCAAATTTGGCAATTGATTCAGTGAGTCTACTGTAACTGGAATTACTGTAGCTGGACTTTAGGATACTGGCCTATAAACCTATAAATCCAGGTTAGATGTTGTTGGGAGGTTCCAGTGAAATTTTCACAGGTTTGTTGTAAGACAGAAAGAAGGCAGCAAAATATCTAAAAGCTCTTTGTATTGCCTTTATGAAAGCAATAACTTTTGCAACAGCTGTGTGAAATAGATATTTTTATGAGAGCAAAAAGCCTTATCAGTGGTAAGCTGGAAAAAAAGGTTGACCCATGAGATATCTCTGCCTGAGATGAAAAACTAGAGGATGTCTCATTGTTTGTTTAACATATAAAAGTCGACTGGAGTGGTAACTGAAGGGTAGGCTTCTACCATTCTTTACTTGGTCCCCACCTCCTTTCCAAAAGCACTCAGAAAGCTCTGAAATGCTGGTTTTGCTTTTGTTTTAATTTCTTCAACTAGCATCTCTCTCTGGGAAGAATGTACATCTCTCTTCTTCCTTAGATATTTCCCAGTTCATGCCATTAGGACACTGAATTCCTATTTCCTGCTAATATCGGAGTGCCAGATTGGCTGGATATTTACTATGTACTGTTGCTTTAAGTCATGTCTTTTTTTGGTAGTGTTGTAAGCTGCCCAGAGTTGGGTTTACCTAATTGGGGCGGGATAACAAATTGGACAAAATAAATAAATAAATAAATCCACTGACTGCATTTCATCCTCTTCTGAAGCTGATCAGCAATGTGAGACATGTCAAGATGCAGGAAAGCTTAAGGAAGGAAGAAAAAAACCTTATGAAAAATCTACACTAATCTAAGATCTTTTCACTGCCTTGACTTTCTCCATCAGATTCATCTTACTCTATTTAAAAGAAAGGCCAGCCATGGCCTCATACTTTTGCATGGTTAGCCTGACATTTTAAAAGAGCAGACGATAGCTGTACAGACTATATGTGGGATCTTTCAATGTTTCATATTTCACTGATAAGAAAACTTCAGATTTTCCTTAGACTGTATTTTGAACAAAATTTGGTAGAGCTGTAAAACTCTGTATACACTGTCCCTAGTACTTTCAATAGTATTATCATAGTGGTGGTGTTTCATAGCTCTAGAATACTGATTATTTATTGCAGGTGTGGTGTGGTGATAGGGAATCTGCTATGAGCTTTACTCTTAACTTTATGTGAGCTATCCATGGTCCTGTACTATATCTCCCAACATATTTTCAGCAACTTACTTAGCTTCATTAAAATAGAGACTAAAACTGCAGCAGATTTACCCTCCTCAACAATATTGTGGTGTCCAACCTCCAGTGACCTGAAGGTAACATAAATGTTTAAGCCATTTAACCAACATAGTTACTTTGCGAATTGAGTTATGCTGAGAAATAGTGACCATTTGAACTCAAGCAGTGACATTTGTGTCTGGATTCAGGAGTTTATTGAATTCAGTCCATTCTGCCATTGCAACCACTAGCTCACATTTGTTTTCTCATGTTTTCAAGAGGATAAAGAGTGTGTGCCTGTATCAGAGTGGTTCTTCTTGTGCCGTATCAGATTCTGAATATTGGCGATCTTTATGGCGATTAGCTATGAAGACTGTCCTGAGAATATAATGCAATGGCCTTTCATCTGCCTTCCACATTGCAGCGTGACACCCATACCACTGATCCAGTTCCACAAGTCACTTCCTGGTCCTGAGCACGTTTGGCACAAAAAGTCCTCATCAGCCCCAGGCCAGTATTGATAGAGCTGCTGCCCTCCGTTCTGCTTCCCTCCATTCTGATAGAGTCAAGTGGGATTTAATCCACTTGGGGACCATCACCCTTCCCTGTGGACTTCGTTCCCCAAGGCCATTAGTCCCTAGGGTTGTCAGGTTAGTTAACCACCACCTGACAATGGGCGTTGAATTGCCAACAGTATGGTCGACTCTATTACCATAGCAGGATAACCTGGTCAGAGTGCAACCCATCTACAAATCCTATCACATCTGACTATTTTTGCATTTGTATTGTATTTCTATGCCGCTCTATTCGCCAAAGCAACTAAGAGCAGCTAACAAAATAGATCACAAAATATCACATATCAAAACATCAAAGTATTACATATCAAACATCAATGACATATCAAAGTATCACATATCACATATCAATAACATATCAATAAACTACAAATATTACATCACAAAATATCACCTATCAAAAACATATCAAAGCATCGCGTATCAAAAACATGGTAATTGATGCTGAAAAGAGATAAACAGTGACAAGTGCTGGAAAGCCATTATTTTCCAGTCCATGGAATACAGTGTCAAATACAGCAGACAAGGAGATGACAATCGTGATAGGCAAAGGGTAAACGCCACCCTTGTTCGAAAGCCAGTCGTATCTGACTCTAGGGTTCAGTGCTCATCTCTGCTTATAGCCAAAGAGCCAGTACTGTCTGCATCTGCAGACATTTTCATGGACATGTGGCAGGCATGACTAGACACCGGAGTTCCCCGGCCCCCTGTTTACCTTCCCACCAAATGGTCCCTATTTATCTACTATATATACTCAAGTATAAGCTGAGGTTTTTTAGCCCCAATTATGAGTCCAAAAAAGGAGACTTGGCTTATACTCAGGTCAATGGCCATGAGGGTCCCAAGACCACACTGGATTGAGATGTGCCAACAATTTAATTAATTTTGTCATGTTTTCATGTATTTTCATTATTGAAACTCACTAGCAGCTGCTGCATTCCCCACCCTCAGCTTATACTTGCATCAATCTACAGTATTTTCCTGGGTTTTCAGGTCAAAATTAGGGTCCTTGGCTTATATTCAGGGCAGTTTATACTCAAGTATATACAGTACTTGCAATTTCTTGCTTTTGAGCTGCTTGGTTGGCAGGAGCTGGGATGGAGCCAGGAGCTCACTCCAGGTGTCGAACCCCGACCTTCCAGTCTTCAAGCTCAGCATCTTAACCACTTGAGCCGCTATGGTCCTGCGGCTTGGCAAATGATCTGTATTAATGTTGTTGTTTTTTGTATAGTCTGCCACATAGAAATTGTCCTTGAGAAATTTCATGCTGCTCCTTCTTTTGTTTGTTTCTTCTGTAAAAAAAAAAAAAACACTCTTTGGGTTGGTCTTTCCATCAGAATCTTCAAAATTCACTTGTCTAAGGAATATAGGCAGACAGTCCAGTCATTTACTACAAGAAGCTTAGATAAAATATGTGCAACATAAAATATTTTAATGAGACCAAGTATGATGGGTTCCTAGTAACATCATTTGAAGTTATTTTAGTTAAGGATAGAACTGGAGAACAGCTAGCATACCCAGTGGTCATTATGACCTATTACTGTACACTGCAATTTTGCTTTTCAGAGCAATGATGACAAACTCTATTCATTACATGCCTTGAAAACAACTTTCTTATTCCCTCTTTTATCTTTAATGGATACTTGACATTGATGTTGCTGTTTTCTGCTGTTTTGTGCACAGACATGTATTTTGAAACACTCAAGAGTATTATTAGGGTTATTGCAGGTCCACAGTTCTGCCCCCCCCCTTGAAAATATGAACAAATTAAGTTCATTTTGATATCCTTTGAAGATGGTTAAAGACCTTTTTAACAGAATTTTGTTTACACACTGAACAGTAGGTCAAGGTTTAATCGTGATCTTGTAATTATTCAGATGGCATGTGAAAGAGAGTGAAGAAGTTCTCAAATTATTAACAACCCATTGGCAAGTCTGTCAATCCTACCACAGTTGTCTGTATTTAGATGCCATTATAAATCATGGTTTCTTGTGAGAAGAATGAATCTAGAGGTTGTCTTGGGATTGTGTATTTGCCTATCCCTGATGTTTGGTTTTTTTTTTTGCACTGTCACATGGAACAATTGTGGGGAAACTGTTACTACTTTGTTTTGGTTAAATTTGTTTTGCCATCAGAATACAAGAAATTGCGCTTAGGCACAGTGGTAGGTTCAAAAAAAATTACTACCACACTTTGGGCAGGGTGTGGTGGGTGTGGCCAGGGAGAAAGTCCTATGTTGCACCCGAGTTAGGACTACTTTATTTCAAAACCTGGATGGGCGCAGCCAGCCAGAATTTCTCCTACTGGTTCTGGTAAACTGGTGTGAACCTGCTGATGCCCACCACTGCTTAGGCATAACTATATCTTCTCTGAAACCAGATATTGTTGTGTTATGAGACATAAAGATGATTAGTTCATCACGTTTAAGGGTTCAGAGAAAAGGAATGGACAAACTGCAGGATACAGGGAGTCACCAAGCTCTTTTGTTCTATCTCTGCTACAAATATTCTTTCCTAAATGTTGGTAATACTGCTGCCTAAAGCACCAAAGTCACACCTAACCATTTTAGTCTCTTTCTATTTCTCAACAGAATCAAAATTAGCCACACTCTTTCCCATTCTTTCCTTCCTAACATAGATATAGTTTAATAATAAACATTTTTTCTTCTCTGCTTCTCTTTCTTCTTCCTCCTGCACTTTACATGTTCTGGTAGTCCCTTGAACCATACTTGAACTGTAAGTGTAATAGATCTGGTGGTTGTATCCAGGTAAAAGGTAAAGGTCACCCTTGCTTGAAAGCCAGTTGTATCTTACTCTAGGGTTCAGTGCTCATCTCTGTTTCATAGCCAAAGAGCCAGCACTGTCTGCTTCTGCAGACATTTCTGTGGTCATGTGGCAGGCATGATTAGACACCGGAGCATGCAGAATGCTGTTTACCTTCCCACCGAAGTGGCCTCTGTTTATCTACTTGCAATGTCTTGCTTTCAAACTGCTAGGTTGGCAGGAGCTGGGACAAAGGCGGGAGCTCATTCTGTCCTGCAGTGCTCGGGAATCAAACTGCTGTCCTCCCACCTTCCAGTCAGTGTCTTATCCACTTGAGCCACTGCAGTCCCATTTGTATCCAGGTAGAGAGATCCAATAGATCAAATTCAAGTCATTTTCCATGCAGAGCATAACAGCATCATAACACAACTGCAGGTGAGCTATGACTACAGGGACCAGTAAAAAGTCTTGGCTCTTTCTCCTTAGATACCGGTTCAAAACTAAAATATTTATGAATTGTCTGTTTCATATTCCGGTGTGTTGAAAATCTTGTTTCCAAGCTTCTTTGCTTACAAAGATTTGTCCATGTTCACCAAGAGATAAATCTCACACATTTCTCCTGGCTTCATACACCATCTTGAAATACTAAAGGACAAATGAGATAAACCATACTTCACTGGATTTGGCATCAACTCACAGGGCACTAAAAATACCAGCCAATCATATGTTCCATAAGGCAATTTTCCAAATAAATCCTCTTCCACTCTTGTGTTTTTTGTTCTCTGGATGTAAACATATTGACTGTGCTTTGTCACCTGGGTACGTTCAAGCCAGGGGGTTCTGATGTAAAAATATTGCAAAGTTGCATCCATCTATCTTCCTTTCGTTAGGAAAGCCAGTACATTGGGCAAACTGTCTTTGCCACCCCAGGCCCCCCCCTCAAACAAAGACACAAGACAACTCTGTGGAATAAAATTGGCCACTTTATTAAGTGACATAAACTTTACAACCCTAACCGCATGGGCCATCAAAGCACGGGGGGGGCAAACTCCGGGGGGAGTTTTGGGTTGGGCCAAATTAACATAACCCCGCCCTAACCCAAACTCCTCCCACTCCCCTAGGGCTCAAACACCCCCAAAATCACACCCCCACCCCCCGTGCTTTCCGCCCTACCCGACAATTCTGTCGCCCTATACCCTTACTCATCGAGATGAGGCAGGCGAAAAAGGTCACCAGCAAAGCCAATCAGCCGAGACCCAAAAATTCCTGCCCGGCCCAAAATATTGCGACCAACTAAGCCACCTCGATTTTTAGGGTGGGTGGGCGGGCGACCAAATCCCAACCCACAAAGAATTAACTCGAACACAGAACACAGATCCCCAACACATGCCACTCCCCCAAAAATCAAAACCACCAATCCCCAGCTTCCACACAGTTGTCTTCCGACCTGACCACCAGGGTGGGGCGGGGCGGCAAAGACCCTTCTCGAACAACAGTCGCTGTCTCAAAGGTGCCCTTGCCACCCCAGGCCCCCCCCTCAAACAAAGACACAAGACAACTCTGTGGAATAAAATTGGCCACTTTATTAAGTGACATAAACTTTACAACCCTAACAGCATGGGCCATCAAAGCACGGGGGGGCCAAACTCCGGGGGGAGTTTTGGGTTGGGCCAAATTAACATAACCCCGCCCTAACCCAAACTCCTCCCCCTCCCCTAGGGCTCAAACACCCCCAAAATCACACCCCCACCCCCCGTGCTTTCCGCCACACTCCGGGGTTCCGCTGGAACTCCGGACCCCCCCCCTAGGAAAAACAGGCAGCCACCCCCCGGCGAATGTCTTTAACAAAAAACGAAAAAACCCTCATCTGAAAGGGAGCTCCAATTGTCCACGAAGCACGCTGTATTCGTCTTCAAGATGGCCGGATGTGAAATCACCCGGCCCCCCATCTTCAAGAAAACCCTGGACAGCCGGTAGTTCAGGTACATCCTGACTTGTTCCTTGGTCTCAAACCCGGGTTCCAATCTGTCCTCCTCATCCCAGTCCTCGCACACCGGCAGGATCTCTGAAAATACAAATTTTGCACCGGGCCAAGCCTCTCCCAGCCGGGAAACAGCCTGGACCGCCCCTTCAACGATGTCTTCCACCCCTCTCCTGCCCAATTCATCCCCCCCCCACGTGCAGAACCACAACGCGTGGCCAAAAACCCCACGGCCTGGGAAACCATCTCCAATCCAACCCCTCAAAACCAATCCCATGCAACCCGGTCCAATGTACTGCACAATCGGAGAGTCCGATGCGCCTCCCCCAGAAGGATCGGGTGGCCCACTCCGCAGCCCCAGCTACGTGCTGATCCCCCATGATCCACACGTCGCCCCGCCACGGCGGTCTCCAACCTGTAAAACATAAACTCATAACAACATCAATAACTTAACACTCCCCCGGCAGGTCCCGAACATAAGACCGGAACCTGTCCGAGGTCCATCTCCCTGCTTTCTTTATATCCTCCACCCTATAACCCAGTGCCGCCAACGTTGAAGCCGCCCCGATCCTAAAAGAGTGAGAAGCAAAGTTCCAGCCCACTATCCCCGCCGCCACCAATGCCCTATTAGTGACAGCCTTAAACTGGAACATAGTTAAAGGGGCTCCTCCCTCATGCACAAAGAAACAACCACCACCAGCCCCCCTCAGAGCCAAGTATTCACTAGCCCTTCGCACCGGACACAACTCCCCAATGTGACAAGCCCCCAGCACCAAGCACTTACCCAAACCTCTTTGGTCCGTCTTAGAGCTCCTTACAAAGATATACACCTTACCGTTCGCTACCACCACGTCCTCCAATCCCAAGGCTCTACCTGAAAAATCCTCCCTCGCACGCGCCACTAGCTCGCTAATCCGCAACGCTCCGAAAAAGGCAAACAACGCCGCCGCCTTAAATAACGCCGTTTCAAAACCGTCCTCACACACCGTCCCCCACACCCCATCAAGCCTAAGTAATATGCCCGGGGAAAAGGGGGTGCGCCTATCCCCCCCCCTCCCCGCCATCCTATCCCACCCTTCTAATACCTTCTTGACTCTAAAATCTCCGGACTCATCCCTAAACCCACGCGACTTGGCATAAAAAGCTACCGCCGCCAGCTTCCCCCTAATCGTATTGGAAGCCAATCCCTTGTTGTGCAGCCACACGCAAAACTGCAGCGTATGCTCCACCGGGACCGGCCACGCCTCCCCCAACCCCCCTCCCTCCGAAACTCACAGAACTCCTTACACGCCGCCGCGTAGGACCTTCGCGTGCTCTCGGCAATGGACCCTCTGAGAGCCTCCGCTACTTGCATTCTCCAAGAGCCCACACCTCGTCCGGCAACCTCCTGGGCCGAGGAACCGCCAAAGGCACCAACTCCCGAAACCTGTCCAATTGCTGTCGGGATAAAGCATCCGCAATGCAATTGTCAACCCCCGGGATGTGCCTTGCGACAAACAGCAAATTTAACTCTAAACATCTCCTCGTCAAAGCCCTGACCAAAAACATCACCCGTTTAGACTTGGAAGTAAGGCTATTTATCACTGTCACCACCGCCATATTATCGCACCAGAAAATAACCGTCCTGTTCCTCCACCTGTGACCCCAAATCCATACTGCCCCCACTATCGGGAAAAGCTCCAAAAACGTCAGATCCCTCGTCACCCCCGTCTCCTCCCACCTAAGGGGCCACGTCCCACAACACCATTCACCCCGAAAGAATATCCCGAAACCCAATGCTCCTGACGCATCCGTCTGCACTTGAAACTCATCCCGTAGCAACAATCTCTCCCTCCAAAAAGACACTCCGTTAAAACCCACCAAAAATTCCTCCCACACCCCTAAATCCGCCCTAATCCCTTGCGTTAACCTAAGCCTGTGATGAGGTCTCCTTAACCCTTCCATGGCATCACACAACCTCCTCAGAAATGCCCTACCCGGGGCTACCACCCTGCACGCGAAGTTAAGGTGACCCACTAAGACCTGCAACTCCCGCAACGACACCTTCCTCTTACTCTTCATTACCTTGATTCTGTCCTTCAAATCCACCAGCTTCCCCTCCGGCAACCGGGAGCATTGCTGCTCCGCGTCCAACTCTACTCCCAAAAAGGAAAGCTTACGCGCCGGCCCCTCCGTCTTCTCATGCGCCAGCGGTACCCCTAACTCTTCACATACCTCCTGAAACAACTTCAGCTGCCCCAAACAATGTTCCTCCCCTTTTCCCGAACATATCAAAAAATCATCCAAATAATGAGTTACAAACCCCCCCCTCCCGCCTTAGTAGCGTATACCCACTGTATGAACGTACTAAACTTCTCAAACAACGAACAAGAAATTGAACAGCCCATCGGCAATGCCTTATCCACATAAAATCCCCCTTCAAAAACAAAACCGAGTAATCTGAAATCCTCCGGATGAATAGGCAACAGTCTAAACGCCGCTTTCACATCACATTTCGCAAGAAAAGCCCCTTTTCCCGCCTTCCTGATCATAGCCACCGCCTCGTCTAAAGAAGCATATTTCACAGAACTCAGTTCCACGGGAATAGCATCATTCACCGACCCCCCTTCCGGATAGGATAAGTGATGAATAAGCCGGTATTCCCCCGGCACCTTCTTCGGCACAAACCCTAGTGGCGAAATGTGAAGCCCCTCCAGAGGACAATACCTAAAAGGCCCCACTATCCTACCCAAAACCATTTCCTTTCTGATCTTTTCCCTCACATGTTCCTCATTACCCTTAACCGACTTCAGATTCTTATCAGCCGATGGACCCTTCATCCTCCCAACCACCGGAATACGAAAACCAAAACGAAAACCGTTCGCCAACAGCTCTGCGTCCTGCCTCCTAGGGTAAGACGCCAGCCAATGATCTAAGCTCTTCAAGTTAATTGGGCTGGGGTAAATTGAACCCAGGAGGCCCTTGCCCTCCAGGCCTACCCTGGTTTTGTCCTCCTCTCGCCGGCCCTCCTCTCCCCCGGCCACAAGCTGTGACCGGATGTGTGCCGCCACACTGCGAACACCCGTGTTTGAACCTACACTGCTTGCGGGCACAAAATCCATGTGAGTTAAATTCCCAGCAGACCAACCTGGGTTGAACCAGCTGCCCCCCAGAAACCCTGGGGGGCGTCAGAGGAGGTCCACGTAACACCATATGCCCACTGTCGTGCCTCTCCCCCAACAGCGGCCTGGCCGGAGCCAGATATTGCAACCAAAGCATGGAATGGGGCTCATCCCACCTAATATCCGGCTCCTGCTGAGCCAAAGAACGAAAGAATTCATCATATTTCATCCATGACCCCCCCGCAAAATCCGTGTACGCCCTGTACACTATGTCCAAATATTTCAACAACGAAAGCGCCCTATCCGGCCTCTCATAAATAATGACCCCCATGTAAATCAAATAAGCCGGCAGCCAACTCCCCCAATTTCTAATAGGTTTCTTTCTCTTCACCAACTCCTTCTCCCTCTCATCCAACTTCTCCGCTTCCTTCACATCCACCTCCCGATTAAGCAAGGAAAACAAATCCACATATTCCCCTTTTAAAATCTTGTCTTTCGTAGCTTGGGACAAATGATCCCCAAACGGGCAGCGCCTCTTGCGCGCAGGCGCGCCTGACCCCGCATCTCCTCCCGCCAAAACCTTCCCGCCTAACGGCACCAACCCCCCCCACTCTTCTCAGCCACCGCAACAGCCGGGGCCTCCACCCCCTTACTGCCGGCCCCACTCTCCTGTCCCCCAATCGCCACGGGTCCAGGACACCGGGCCCCATCCCCCTTGTCCTGTCCCCCACTAGTAGCTGACCCACCCGCCTCCGTTCCTGTTTGTCTCGCACCCGCCCCCCCTGGTAGTACCGCGCCCAACCCCCGTTCCCCCGATATCCTACCCACCCCCTCCCTATTTCCATAACTCTGAGGGCCGCAGGAGCAACCCCACGGCCACCCCCAATCACTCTGAGTTGCTCTGGAAGTCCCCGAGCCCCCAGACTCACCTCCTCCCCGCACGGACACCTCCTGGCTCGGCGCTAGCGCGCCCACTTCTGTCGCCTCGGCCGAACTTTTCACTCCGCCTCCCATATCGCTCGACGTATCCGCCGAGGAATCCCTCATGCCCGACTCGCCACGGCTAGGCCCCACCGGGCCCACCGCCCCGCCGGCCTCCGCCTCCATTTCTACACTCACAGGCCCCAATAACTCCTGCGACTGAGGCCTTTTCTTCCCTTCAATAAGCATAAGCCTCTCCTCAAGCTGCCTGAAGGCCTCCCTCCATGATCCTTTTCCTTTCTTGCCTCCTCGTCGGGTGCCTGAGCTTTGAGCACGGGGAACCTCCATTCCGCCCCCCGCCTCCTCCTCCAGGGACCTCATCCTGTCGTCAAAGGTCCCCAATTCATACTCCTCCTCAGACGACTCCTCCACCGCCTCCCTGGCTCCCTTCGGCTGGGAAGCCAGCTCCTCCGAGCTGACCGCCGCTTGCCCACGCTTTCTGGACATGGCCTACCACTATTCTCCCAAACAAAACACGTCCGCACCCGACCAAATCCCAACCCACAAAGAATTAACTCGAACACAGAACACAGATCCCCAACACATGCCACTCCCCCAAAAATCAAAACCACCAATCCCCAGCTTCCACACAGTTGTCTTCCGACCTGACCACCAGGGTGGGGCGGGGCGGCAAAGACCCTTCTCGAACAACAGTCGCTGTCTCAAAGGTGCCCTTAAGTGTAAACTAAATTATTATGAAACCCCAAAGATTTGGGACTATTATGATGATCAGCATTGTTTATATTCTGCTCTAAAATGAAATAAAAGAACACAAGGCATAAAAAATGCACATTTCTTGCTGAGAAAATTCAATATTAATTTAAGTATGGGGAAAATATCTTCCTATTTCTATTTGGAAGGGGAGCTTATATAAAACAAGAAATGCTTTTTATTTCCCCTGGTACCATTTGTTTTTCCAAAGGAAATTAAAAATGACGTCAATAATAATATTGGCTTCAACTAATTATCTCCAGGTTAAAGGGTATAATAGGAAGTACAGGCATCTTCATGTACATGTTGATGTTTTTTGCAATAATGTTAGCAGCTGGGGTCATTGCATTGGATACCTCCTGTGGAATTCAGAGTAAAACTCAGAATAAATTCACCCCCTCGCTGATATTGGGGCTACCAGCCTCCATGGTGACACTCAACTTTGGAGAGGAACATGAAAGTGCAGCATGAAATTTAGAATGAAGCTGCTCACTGTCATGAGACACCATCCTAGATGGTAGGATGGGAGAAACTCCTTAAACAATTCTATAAGGAAAACTAGAAAAGGAATTCCAACTACTGGAAGTGACCATTCTTAGCAGATTGCCAAGTCAATACAGCTGAAGTATTGAGACATCTTGAGGAAGTCTCAAGCGCTGAAATAATGGTGTATGTGCAAGACTGGAATTCCAAAGGCCAGATCACATTTTATAACAATTGGATCAGGCACACAGCTCACTCAAAGTGCCATATCTGAGCTAGTGTTTATCCATGATAAATAAAGAAAAAGAATATATTAATTTGCAAAAGGTTGGTTGAGGCAAGTTCATGCCAGATTAAATAAACAATGCTTACCTCTAGAGGAAGCTCTCTTTCTGGCCATATGTCAGCACTGTCAATTAGTTCTACTTTAAGTAAGAATGATGTAGTGAGTTTAATACAGTTCCTTTTATTTTTCCATCTTAAATGGTGAAGTTACAGCTGGGGATAAGAGACTTGCTTCTGTCTTCCAAGTCTGAAACAGAGGGAAGAACAAATGCATAGCCAGCATGGAAATGACACATGTAGAATCAGAATAAAAAGAGCTGTCAAGACACCATGGGTAACAAACGGATATATTTCCCGTATTTTTTTATATTTAGGGTTTCAAACTGTGCATTGCAATAGGCTCCTAGACACTGTTTTCTGTATCATTGCCATCACAGGTTCTGAATATCATCCTGGATATGTAAGAAATTATGTTGAGATAAATTGCTTTTCACAAATCTCCTTAAATGCTTTCAAACCTGGGCTAGCATGGTCACTTCTGTGGATGAAGCACTTGTGACTTGGAGGTGGGGCAGGAGAAAGCTTGCTTGAATTCTGGAGTGAATCATTAGGTTCACCAGGACTGAAGCCAGACTTCAGGATTGGCAAGAGAAAAACAATCAAATCTGTGTCTAAACAATCTAACACAGAGAGATTCATAAATAGTTGCTTGAAAAATTGAAAGAACAAATGAACTTATCAGGAGATTTATTTATTTTATTCAATTTCTATCACCACCCAACTCTGGGTGGCTTACAATCAGCCAAAAAAACAACAACACTGAAATATAATATTGTGGGGAGGAAGGGAACAGCAAAGTTGTTTTGAGTTTTAGCAAAATGACAATAGCTGCTGACCCTTTCCAAGTTCTTGAAGAACTGGAAGCATCAGATCTAACTAACCAATCATTCTGTATTTTGCTATCTGTTTTTCAAAGAGGCTGGGCAATAGTTTTGCACAGGTATTGCAGAAACCATGTCATTTAACAATTGTTTTGATTTTTTAAAAAATAGTGCACTATATCTTGCAGGTAAAGAATCCAATGAGGTGTGAAAAGGCTGCACTAAAGTGTCTTATCTAGTTGAGATAGCTTATTATCCAGAATACCAGCATATATATCTCAGCAGCAAATTGCAACAAGTTAGCAAGTTAGCAAAGGCATTTGCTGTCTTACACCAGTTAATGCCTATGCTGATTCCTTGTAGCAATTCACGAATGAAGGTTATACTGATAGGCTAGCTCAGTTTTTCAAATAGATTATAGCCAGCAAGTATTCTTGCTCAAATCCTGTCTGAAATTTAATGACTGAAATACTGTGGATTAACATAGTAAATATTACTGACAGGAACCAGAAATATTCAAAGTAGGAGACAATCCTGTCTGCCATGGTTTATCTTTTTGCAACATAAACAAAGACAACCATGTGATCCTTACACAATACAAATGCAGGAGAAAGACAATACTTTTATTGGATCACTAAAAAATTCCCAAACATGCATCTGATAAGTGTTGATGCTGCCAGAAAAAGATAGGGACTTACATTCATATGTGGTGGGACTGTAAACATGTGTGAGCTTTCTGGTTCAGGGTAGAATCAGAAATTAACAAAATAATGGGTGGGTGTGTAAAGATTGCTCCTAAGGGAGCACTAATTATGGAAATGGAAGGACTTAAATGAGATAAAAACATGGACTTATTAACAATTTTTCTGATGGCCTCAAGACTTAATAGCAAGGACTGGAAATCCAATCACACTTCTAGAATTGAGGATTGGTATAAGGAATTTTGGAAAATTGTTCTGAATAACAAATTAACAGGGGGATTGAAGTGTGAAAAGGGATTTATCAAAATTAATTGGTTTTGGGAAGTATGGAGACTTTTTGTAGAATATGTATTTGCTGATAATAAAGGTAATAAACTTCCCTAAGAATTGATGCCTTTTTTGGATAGTAAAGAGTTAATAAGGGTGGAGTATTTTATGGAACAATGTAGACAATCCCACAATCACAGATGAGGTTGCACTAGTTTATCTGTATTTGTATTATTATGAACGAAATAACTGGATATAAGCTGAGACTGACACTGCATGATTTTTTATTTTATTTTAATTACATTGTTTATTATTGTTTTTTATTGTTTTTATAACAAATAAAAATAATATTTTTTTAAAAAAGATCTCAAACATTATGCAAGCATTTGTGATCTCAGATCACTTCTTCAGACATACACCAATTTCTTGTTGGTACTGCAGGAAAATTATCAAAATTATCAATGGGATAATTTACTCTCATTGATAATTTACCTGCACTATCCATGAGAAATCAGTGCATGCCTGAAGAAATGATCTGGAACAGGGTTCCTCAAACTTGGTTCTCCATGTGTTCTTGGACTTCAGTTACCAAGTCAGCAAACCTGCTGATCAGGGCTTCTGGGAACTGAAGTTCAAGAACATCTGGGAAGCTATGTTTGAGGAACCCTGATCTGGGATCATGAAAGCTCATGTGATACTTTTTAAGAGACCCAATAAAGGTACTGGCTTTCCCTTGCATTTCCTTTGTAACCTAATAGTAATTTTGGACACTTTGTTTTTTCTGATCCCCATTTCCCTTGCCCACCCAATGTCTTTAAACATTTTATTCTTGTAAATAGCCTTTTGTATGAAAGGAAAATGCCCTTCTGTGAACAGCTAGCCAGTTTTGTTTTGGTGGAATGACTGGAAAAACAGATTAAAGTTTAAGAATCAGTGTTACACTGTGCCACCTAAATATTATTACTCAAAATGTTCTACCTTCCTAGCCTTTCATTGCAGTTCTGGAACATATGATGAGGTGTCTCTACATGCCCAATAAAAGGTATGTATCTACAAAGATTGGAAAGAAGCCCTTGGGTGTGCTAAGAAAACAAACCCTTGTGATTCTGGCTACACTGACATCATCATGTTTGGTGACCTTCCCAAACATATTGTGAATCACAGTTTTTGTGCTTTATTCTTTCCTCTAATGCTTCTTCCTTCTGAAGAATGGGCTGATCTATAATTTAAAACTTCATGAATTATAGCGCCAGAAAAACAGCTGTACATTGATTACTGATGAATAAGTGCAACTGGATGAGTGGCTATAGTTTGGTAGCAATTAGTATTTCTAAAAGAAACTTCACACAACAAGCCTATTCTATGGAGTGCTAAGTCAAGGTAGAGCTGGCTTTAATATTTCTACACCCCCTCCAGCTACAGGAGTTCCATAAAGCACAATTTATTTAAACAAAGTGAGAAAAGCAATTTGCTCAATTGATATTGTACAAAAGCTCACAAGCCATTTAGTTTATGACATTTTTGTAGCATTTGTAAAAATTACCCTTTGATTTTCTTAGTCCATATATAGAAATGGAATTAGTAATTGTATGCATAAGCTTTTACACATGGCCATATATGTAAGAACTTTCTCCCATAAGGTGTATTACATTCATTCTCAAATAAGATGTGTTACAATCTTACTTAATTTTTCTAAACTACAATATTATGATTATTTAGGCCAGGAGTTCTCAGCCTTTTAAAGCTGGGGGCCAGGTCATACTCCCTCACATAGCTTCAGGGGCCAGATGACCATTTTGCCCTTCCACTGCCACATGGCACTTCCTGGTGTGGTGGAGGCGGGGGACAATGACACATGAAATGGTGCCATGGGCCACATCTGGCCATGGGCTACAGGTTGAGAATCTCTGACTTAGGCCATGAATATTCATTATAGATGGTAAAAGAATAGCCTGTGAGATCCAGTGAAAGCTACTGATTTTTTCTAAATTATGGTTTACAATTCCACTGCAGAATGTAGTAAAGAAAAGCAGGCTTTGACCTTCCCTCAAAGACAAATAGCCTATCCTTCCCCACACAAAATGTACCCTCACATGAATATTGTATTCTTTCAATTATTATCCAGTATCCATATGAATATTGAAGCCAGCCACATGCTACAATCATTTATATTACAGAATGAGACACTGTGAGGTCTGTGTTCTCCATTTTCGTACAGCAAAGACCATTAACATACTTCCAGATGAGAAACAAACATGAAAAAGAATTATACACAAAGAGTAATTCAAAATGTGTATCTCACACTCAGCTGAGATCTAATAACTAAGATTGTCTGTTGGCCCCTTCATTCTTTTTGGAAGCAAATTCACAACATTGATTTGGATTTCCTGAGCAGTCTATCTTCCCTTCTGATTCAGTGTGTGTCAGCTCCTATTGACTTCCATGAGAAAATTAAAACAGCTACATGTCCATTTGTTTTTGTGCCATTTTAAATGAAACCTGAACATAAGATAAACTCCTGCAGCTGATTAAATCTGCCAAATTTCAGACAGGTTTGGAATACTAGTTGACTTTGAAGTTTGCTTTAAAAAAGGAAAGCAAAGCTGAAGCAATTTGTGGCCCATCTAATTCAATTTATACTCCAGGGCCAAAGTCTTAAATTCACATTCTGCTTCAATCTAGCCTTTGCACAAATCCTTCCACATCAGGCCAGTTTGGTTTGCATGTACATCCCTTCCAGTTTTATTCACTCTTAAACATCAGAGGGAAGGAAATCCTGGGCCCAGATCAGTACCCTTTTCTGAATCTATATCCTGTGTGCAGTAGATATTGGTGAGAACACTTCCTCCCGGCTAACCATGTGTAACAGTATCATTTCTAATATTGAGGAAGGCCCATGCTGAATAGACTACGTTAAAACCCTGACTCACGTATGCCTCGAGTTACAGAAAATTCGACTTAAGTAAAAGTCATAAAAGACTACGGAACAGACTGTTTATGTATGTCAAGGTTTTACTGTACTGTAATCTGCAAGTTTAAATCAGATCTCCAAAACCCATTTTGGCAGTCCAGGGTCTGATCAGGATATGAAAGAAGAAGAAGCTACTACAATGCTTCAGCAAAGAAAAGGAAGATTACTGATGCAAATGAGAAGAAACAGGAGAGACCTCTAACCTCTGAATCTGAAAAATTCATTATCTGAAGCATGAGCCAAAGTCCTTATTACACATTTACATTAAGTTCAAAGGTCACTTTATTCATGAATGTGCCTGATCAATTAGATGTATATGTCTCTTCAATTGCCTGCCTCCAAAATACATGTTTGATCATCTCACCTGAGATCATCCATACTATCTAAGCAAAAAAATAATCGGAGAATTTGTTGAAATGCAGCAATGACAATTGCTTTGTGTTTGAATGGATAGGACTAGATTTTGGTGAAACCTACTTGATCTGGAATTGTTTCTCCTGGAAGAAAAAAATTAAAAAGCAAATCATCATTCTATGGGAGCGGTGGTCAGATTCCTGAATATAATAACACCCTGTAGTATGCTGAAGGGGACTGTGGTGGCTCAAGTAGTTAAGACACTGAACTTGAAGACTGGAAGGTCAGAGTTTGATACCTGAATACTGTAAAACAGAGTGAACTCCCATCTCTGTCCCAGCTCCTGCCAACCTAGCAGTTCAAAAGCAAGATATTTATTTATTTATTTATTTTTATATATTGCTACAATCAATAGACTCTGGGTGGTGTACACAGTCCACTGAACACCCCACTGGCTGCTCAGCAAAACTTAAAAACAATATAAAAACAGTTAAAAGCCCTTCAATAAAACCAATTACAGGGGTGGTGGTGGCTCTGATGAGCCAAAAATGAGAGCTTGTTGGCAATCCTGGTCTCCAGACCCGTTCTAACCACATTTTGAATTTTCTCCTAAATGGTAGCAACTGGGCCTGGAGGCATAATTCTCCTGGGAGGACGTTCCATAATGTGGTGGCTATGAAGTTGATTAAATTGCAAGTAGATTAATAGGTACCATTTCTGTGGGAAGGTAAATAGCGTTCAGTGCACTCCAGTTTCTAAATATGCCTGCCACAAGGCCACAGAAACATCTACAAACACAGACAATGCTGGTTCTTTCGCTATAAACAGAGATGAGCACTGAACCCTAGAGTCAGATACAATTAGCTTTTGAGCAAGGGCGACCTTTACCTTTACTTAATTTGTCGAATAGGACTCTTAAAAACACAGATTTAAATAACAACCCTCTTTCTTTTGTGACTGGCATGATTTCCTTAGAGATCTAGCTACGGTCATAGAGGCGGAAGAGTTCCATGCCAGGTGGACTGGCTGTGAAGGCGCACCTCATCCATATCCTCAAGGTTGCGACAGTCCATTGCAGTCCCAGTGTTAAATCCTGCAAGTCTCATTTCATACATGCAGCAGAAGGTGGCTCCGTGATCACAGTGTGTGGGTCACTTCATGGCAAGCTGGGATCCACCTTAAACAAATTCACGTCAATGGCATTTTTCCTGCTTCAGGGGAAAAAAATGCATTCTCTGACACAAGTTGAAGCCAACGAATGAATGAATGGTAATAAGAATGCAATTCCCACAGCAAGCATAACTTGCAAAGTTAGTAATATGAGTGCAAAGATTTTATTTAAATGGTGTTCTATCATGGACTCTAAAAAACAAAACAGTGCAATTTACAAGAATAATCAATTATATATAGTAATGGGGCCTCAAGATAATAATATACAATAATAAACAGTTCCATAACAGGAGAAATACTACTGTACTGAGTTAGTTTGCTTTGGCTCATAATCATTAAAGGGAGCACAATTTCTCAAGTCCCAGCACAGGAGCACAGGCTATTTAGTAAAAATATTTTGTCCTGACTTTCTCCTAAATGTAAACCCAGGCGGTTCACGATGCTGAATCTATCTCTGTATAGTGGCATCTTCTTTAACAAAGAATACCAGGAGCACCAAGTTTGATATGACAATTAAAAAAACAACAACCACACAACATTTTCTCTTTGAGCTCTCAATAAGCTTTGTTTAAAAATTAGACCTTTTTTAGAGGGAAGGAGCATTACCCAGAAGTAAGAATGTGAAATTAAAGGAGCAATAAGATACCTCATGCCAAGCAGTTGCCCACCTCGTCTTTAGGAAAAAGTAAAAGTCATCCGAGCTCGAAAGCCAGTCGTATCCAACTCTAGGGTTCAGTGCCCATCTCTGTTTATAGCCAAAGAGTCAGCGCTGTCTGTGTCTGCAGATGTTTCCATGGACATGTGGGCAGGCATGACTAGACACTGGAGCACACGGAACACTGTTTACCTTCCCACCAAAGTGGTCCCTATTTATCTACTTGTAATTTCTTGCTATTGAACTATTAGTTTGGCAGGAGCTGGGACAGAGATGGGATCTCACTCCATCATGCAGTACCTGGGAATCGAACTCCGACCTTCCAGTCAGCGAGTTCATTCATTTCATTTCATTTCATTTATTCAAATTATATATCACCCTACTCAGGGCGGTTTACAGAAACCATACATATAAGACAATCAAAAGTAATATAACATATAGCATAATCAAAGGTCATACAGTATAGTACAATAAATATAACAATACAGTACAGCAGCGCAATAAAACAAAACCACACTGCAAAATAAGATTACAGAATACAATTCCAGTTACATATACATGACATAGTCTCAGTAATGCAATACAATATAAAAATACAGTACATCAGTGGTTCCCAATTAGTTTTTTCTACGTACCACTTCAAGAAAGACCTCAAACTTGTGTACCCCTTATTGCAGGAACGTTAAATAAAAAATGAAATCAGGTGTATTTTATATTTATTATCATCAAAAGACATTCTAATGACAGAGAACACATGTTTCATTAATGTGACAAATGTGCACGTTTTTCTTTGCACAACTCTGAAAAATCTGGTTGCATTTTGATCAGCTTCAATCTCAAGTCGTCTTCAAGTTGAAGTCTGTGACGATGTTTAGTTTTTAAGTTTGTCATTGTGGAAAATCCGCTCTCGCAAAGGTACGTCGTGCAAAATGGCAGTAAATGTTTTATTGCTACTTCACTGACATGATAAACGTCTTTAAGACCAGCCCAAAAATTAACCAGTGATTGCTCCACAAAACAACTTTTGAGTCTACTGTTGCATGAGATGTCTATTAATTCCTCTTGATCAGAGATGGATAGGTGATCAGTGGGACAGTTTCCAAAGGGGTTGTTTACCCAGTTCCATTGCGATGATATTTCTGGGAAATAAGTGCGTAATGTGGTCGACAAATTTTGCAAGTGGCATTTTATGGCTGATTTTACATCTTCATTCACTGATGAAGAAGTAGTTTCCAAAAAAAGTGTTAAATTCGGAAATTGATCATATTTACATCTGTCGATCAAAGATGTCCAGAGAGACATTTTTTTGATTGTTGACTCAACCTTCTTCTGCATAGTGAATATGGTTGTATCCTGGCCTTGAAGCCCCAAATTCAACTCATTCAGTTTTGTAAAAATATCTGACAAGTAAGCCAATTTTTGTAGCCACAAAGGATCAATCAGCATCTGTTTGTACTCGGCATGTCCCTGCTCGGTCAAAAATAACTCAATTTCATGTCTCAACTCAAATATTCTTGAAACAACTCTTCCTCTGGACAGCCAACACACTTCAGTATTTAACAACAGGGTCTCATGCTCGCTGCCAAGCTCTTTACAAATGTCTGTAAAAATTCTTGAGTTTGTGGCAGGGGCCTTGATTTAATTGACAATTTTCACAGCATTTTTAAGAGTACTATCTAAGCAGGCTGGAATTTTTTTACAAGCAAGTGCCTCTCGATGAATACCACAATGGGTCCATTTTGTTTCTGGGGCTACATCTTGTATTCGCTTCACAAGTCCTGAAAAACGACCAGTCATTGCTCTGGCACCATCAGTGCATATTCCTACGCATTTCGACCAATCCAATTTGTTTTCTTTTATAAAACCATCGACCAAGTGAAATATGTCCTCCCCGGTAGTATGAATCGGAAGGGCACGACAAAATAGGAACTCTTCATGAACCTTTTTGGAATGAACATAACGAACATATGTTAAAAGTTGAGCCAAGTTTGATATGTCTGTGGATTCCTCAAGTTGTATGGCAAAGTAATCACTTTGTAAAATGCGTTGAATTTGGTGGTTTTTCAGATTATCTGACATGTTTGCAATACGATGAGAGACAGTGTTATTTGACATAGGAATAACATCAAGTTCTCGGGCCATTTTTTCTCCGAACATACATTTCACTATCTCTTTTGCTGCAGGCAGTATAAGGTTTTCCCCAATTGTATGCGGTTTTGCTTGCTTGGCAATTAAATAACTAACTCGAAAAGAGGCTTGCAGGACGTTCATATTCATGTTTAAAGAAAGTGCCTCAATACATTTTTGTCTGTGTTTGAGGTCTTTTAATTTATGTTGAAAGGAGGATACAGATTCATCTTTCAAATTAGCATGTTTGGTTTCTAAATGGCAACGTAGTAAGGATGGTTTTAATGAATGATTTGATAGCATTTCTGTACAAACGACACATTGCGGCAATGGGGAATTAGGATCTCCAGAGCTTGTAAAACCAAACTGAATATAACTATCATCATATTTCCTTTTTTTGAGAGATGATTCCTTGTTATCAAGGTTTCTTTTTTTGTGTGTCGGAGTACTAGTAGAGGGTGACACATCATTAGCAGGCGACTGTTCAGTATTTTCTGATACCTCCTCCTCAACCTTTCGGCGCCTTAGCAGCCACTGTTCCATCTAAAAAACAAGGGGACTTATTAACTCACCTTTTGTATTTTTGTAATGTAAGTAATTAAAAAGCTTAGAAAACCGGAAAAAAACAAAAACAGAAAGTGCGAACAGGCAAAAAATTGAATTTGTCCTTCTGTATTCGAAGTAGGTACATAGTAGAAAACAAATTAAATATTATTGCTTTGTACTGAAATTTGCAATGAAAATAGTATTAATGTAACTTAAATTCTAGAAAACAGAATCCGCGAACATGCTTACAACTGAAACAGCTTGAATATTATTTTTATTTTCTAAGCATAATTACATTGTATTGCAGATTATAGTGAAAGTGCAAATTTAAACACAGTTTTAAAACATTATCTTACTGTTTACCGAGGTAGGTATATAAGGCTGATCGACGCGACATGGTGCAATGGATATTTATTAATTCACAATTAAAACAACACAACGAGCACAGCAACACGCTCATGCGACATAAACCGAACTGACTGATTGACAATGACGAGCAAATAGGTGGGAACAGGGGTGGCCGCGATCAGGTGACGCGAGATGTGGGAGGCATGGGAAAAACCACCACCACGGGAGAAAACGCTTGATGTATACAATTGACTTACCAACTGATTGTTTAATTAAATTGAATAATTTTTTGGCAATTGTTATTGCATTATTGTTTTTTAAGGATT
This sequence comes from Furcifer pardalis, assembly GCA_030440675.1. Lineage (NCBI taxonomy): Eukaryota > Metazoa > Chordata > Lepidosauria > Squamata > Chamaeleonidae > Furcifer > Furcifer pardalis. The sequence goes on along the minus strand of CP126899.1, from coordinate 25,257,459 downwards.
TAATATTTTAGTTAAGAGATTGCTGCGTGTAACCCTTAATGCAATCTCGCATACCCCTGGGGGTACGCATACCACTAATTGGGAACCACTGTAGTACATGATCCAACAATGTCAGGGCTCTCACCCTAACCACAAGCATGCTCTGGAAGCCATGGCAGCATCCCGCCGTAGGGGCTTTTTTAGCCTGACATGGGGATGAGGCTCAGGAGCACCGGTAGGTGAAGCAAGTCTGGGCACTCCCGGTCAGAGTCCTCCTTGCCCAGCTCGAAGCCAAGGCGGCAGTGGTGGGAGTGCAGTTTTTATGCTGGCCAGTTGCCCCTCACAGCTGTTCTCCATTCTCTCGGCCAGGGAGCAGCTGAGAGCATCCTTGGCCGGGACTCCTGCTGGCGACCCTTTTCATTCCCCCGGACAGGTGTTGCAAGTCCGGGGGAGGCGGAGATGTCAGCGCGGCCAGGGAGCGGTCAAGGGTGTCTCTGGCTGGGGCTCCTGCCGGTGGCCCTTTTCACTTCGACAGGTGTTGAGAGTCGGGGGGGGGGGGCAGAGACATTCAGCGTCCTTATTTATTTATTTATTTATTTATTTATTTAGATTTATTATCCCGCCCCAATCAGGCGAACCTGACTCTAGGCGGCTTACAGAAAATTCATAAATTAAAACCTTGAGGTTCGAAATTACTTTAAAAAATCAATTAAAAAATAATTAAACCATGAATTTACACTTGAGCTCCCACAGTCCCGCCTCTTCTTTAGACAATAACAAAACAAACTTTACTGGGGTATTTTACTATTTCCATGCTATGTATTGCAAGTAACATTCTAGACACCCAGTGACAGTCATAGTTAGAAACAGAATGCTAAACTGAGATGCACTTTTGTTATAATCCAGCAAGACAATTTTTATGGTCTTTCATTAGCTGCATCAACCCAGCCCAAATGTTCTGTGTGCCACTCTAATGCTTCAGGAGCAATTTCTGTTCTTGCTGTACTATCTTAGTTGAAAATTAGTACCATAATACCATAGTATTTATCCATTTGTAGAATTTTTCCCACATGCACGATCCAGCATTTACAATCTTGCATTCAGACTGAAGTTTATTATTACCCATTTATAAGCAGCCAGCAAGATAGTAAATTATGTATTTGAAAGCCCTGCTGGCTGACATTTTTAAAGTTCACTGGGCCTTTTTTTCCTTTTTGTAAAAAAAAACCCTGCAGAAATGTTCTTCTAGCACTCAAGATCTGAAATCCGATTCCCATTTAGATGTCATTGAGAGGAAAGTGCAATAGGGAATTCATTAATATTTCATCGCCTAAACATTCCCTGCTTTGGCACAATCGTCTTGTCGTCATTTGTCCTACACTGAAAAGAGCAGCATGTAATTAGATAGGTATATTAGCTTTGATTGTCTGTCATTGTCTGCTCTGAGCATTCAGTACACTGCTCAGTAACCCTTAATGAAGTGTTTATATTTTAGTTCATAATGTACAGAATTCTCCAGAACATACTGAGGCATGCCAGTAGATGTCCTAATATTTGTCCTCTCAAGGTCAGCCAGATTGCTTATGTGTCCCATTAGCAAATATGCAATCTATGCCTCTGCAATGCTATTAAAAGGAGATTCCTGGAGGACCTTTTCAAACATACATGCTCTCTTGACAAGGGATGCAAATCCTTTCCTATTATGAAAGTGAAAAATTGCAAGTATTTCCTTGTTGCCTATGAAACAATGAGGGCATTTCTGGCCACCTATGTGAGAGGTCTCATATTTGTGAGAATGATTTTTGTGTGTGCAAATTATGGTGTACCCATAATTGCCAACAATTTTCTAAAATTATAAATGTCAAACAGATTATTTTTCTCTCTTTGATAAATCAGCCAATCCTTTGATCAATCAGCTTAATTTTGTGCTTTGTACAAATTGCAGTCTCTGACCAAAAAAAAAAAGAGAAAGAAATAAAGAAAAAGAAGTATTTTTATTTTTTCCTTCTCACAATGGAGGTAAGAAATCTCACAAGGGTTAACAAGCCCTTCACTGGTTATTTTGATGTGTTAAAACAACCTGATCCACTGAGAATGAATAGTTTAGCAAGATATATTTTGACATTTCCATCAACACTATCCACTTGAATACATTTTAAGACACAATGCAAGATAATTCTAAGTCCTGCTCCACACCCACATAGCAGAGTAGTTGCAAGATTCTACTCAGTTGTTATGTACTGCCATCAAATCTTCCCATCCTGATAATTTTTTCTTTGCTCAACTTTGTCATCCAGTTTTGTCATCCAAACCATGTCTACTTGTTTTTTAAGCTAGATATATGTGTCCTGTGTTTATCTGAAAATTTCTCCCTACCTTGTAGCAAGACCTTATGGGAAAAGTTTTGTGCAGATCTGAAGGTGAAGTCATGGTCCACTAACTGTCCATGCTATTTAGTATATAATATGAAACAAAATAAATTGACAATCTATACCAGAGGTTCTCAACCTTTTTTAGCTGTGGGGCGGACCACACCCCCTCAGACAGCTGAGCGGACCACACTGGTGGTTCCCCTGCTATAAATGCTGCCATCAAACACATCCACAGCTATCATAAATGCATTTACAATGACCACAGACTCCTTTATGACTGTTGTAAACGTGTTTATGATGGCCACAGACTCATTTACGGCTGTAGTAAATGCATTTCTGATGACCGTAAATGAGTCTGCATCCGATTCCAGATGTAGCAGTGGCAATGGCGGCTGGAGCGAGGCTGGATTATTTGGTGCTGTGGGCTGTAGGTTGAGAACCCCTGGTCTATATGAAATAAGCAAATGAAATCCATGGCCTAATACCATTAAACTAGTAAGGTGTGTGAGGACCAGTGTGCTACAATGAATACATTGACAAACCAGGTCCTTCATGCCAGGTGCAAATTCCTTTCCTCTTGAATATTCAAAATAACCTAAGAGCTTGAGAATGGAAGGATGTTGGGCATTGAATGTGGAGTCTTATTAGGAAAAAGAGAGAAAGAGGTGGATAAAGGATGAAATATATTGTATGTTATCTTAGATTGTTAGAGAAGAAATGTCACTGTTGTAAGCATGTTCAATGCTTGCTCGTGAGTAGAAAAGTAGAAATGTAATCCTGATTGTGTCAGCTGGCTGGACGAGGAAATAAAGATAATAGATATTTCGTTATTGTTTTAATGAGGGAAAGAGGGAATAGTAAAGAATGTTCCTTTTTCATTTTATAACTTATTGTGTTCCTGATCCTTAAGCTATTTTTCCTTCATATAATAATCTTTGACCTTTTACAGAAGAATTTTTTATATAGAGAGAGCATAAGCTGGTGGAAGAATTTCAGTTCCATTTGAAACTTCATTGGCATTTTGCTACCTAATTTACAATGCTAAGTCCTACCCGATCTAGTTGGTTTGTAAGCATAAACAGCTAGGGATTGAAATTTCTCACAGATTTCCCTTGTTTGGGACAGAACCAGTGATGGGATGTAGCACGTTCTCACCAGTTCGCCAGAACCGCTAGTAACTTTTCCCAGTGTCCCGAAGAACCGGCAGCAGCTTTTTGGGGGAACCATCTTCGGGGCTTACCTTTTCATTGGTTCCCCCACTGCTCATACACGCCAAGCACTTGGTGTGCATGCATGCCTACAGTGCTTGGCGCGTATGGACAGCCTCCTTCCTGTCCTCCCAAGTGGGGAGGAGGAAGAGAAGCTGCTAGCCTGAAGCTCCCTATAGCCTGCTCCCCAGGGTAAGTGACTCACCTTTAGATATGGTGTGTCTGTGTGTATTTTAATGTGTATTTAATACCTTTACCTATATTGACATACTACCACAGTTCCTAAAAAGGCCTTGCGGCTGGCAGGCCTGGCAGCCTGGCTTGGGGTTTTTAAGCAAAATCTTGGAGTTACCTCATCAATAAGCTACACCTGTGCTGTTCCAATTGCTGTTCCAGTTGGAGAACTCTTAAGGAGGTACAGCTGTTTTACATTTACATTAGGGCATATTATCCTAGAGAACTGGTTAGGCAAATACTTAGTAGCTAACTTCTTTAACTGTTGAAAAGTTGAAAAGTGCCAAAATGAAGCCATCTTGTGGTGAGTTCATTCTGTAGTTCCTCCCATCTGACCTAGTGTGAGAAAGATTAGCCAGAATAAGCTTTAAGCTCTGGTTTAAAAGCTCTGGTTGATTTGTGTTTGGGGTGGGTGAGTGGTTGTTTGGGTGGGTGGGTGTATTTTAATGTATTTTTTATTTTATTTATTTATTTTATGGGTTTGTGTTGTGGGTGGGTGGGTTGAGTGTGTGTGTGTTCTTATTTTTATTTCATTTTATTTCATTTTAAATTATTATTTTATTTTTTTATTTGGCTCCACCCATGACATCATGATGTAATGATGTTAGCTCCCCCCACACTGTGATGACATCATGGTGGGGTAGTAAAATTTCTGACATCCCACCACTGGGCAGAACCTCATGTACTCTGGAGAAGCAAAAGGTCTTATGCTGGTTTCCTAGATGGGTGGAGGTCTCTGTCAGGTGGAACAGATCCTGTGGTAGTAGGTTAAGGGACTATGTTATCCTTACAGTGACCAGCATTACATGAAGAGTACTGTAATTGATTTCCCAGTCTCTGGCTCTGCAGTCTAATACTGAACTCACTGAGCTGCTATAAAACCATTATTTAAATACCTCACATCTTTTAAACACCTCACAACCTAATTGTTGTTCCCATTATTCAGCTACAACTTGATGACACATTAGTACACACCACCGCCAGTATCCTGTTTGTGATGGCGTAACATAAAGTTATACCAGGCATACATTTATGCCTTGAATTTCATATGCATAATCGAACAACAGAATCTTGACCAATGCCGGAATGGGAAAACGGTGGAAACTCGTATAATGAAAATAGTTCGTCCTGTAAGGCTGTTCACTATGCGATTCTTTTCGTATAACACAATTTCCTATGCTTCATATAACAAAATTTCCTATGGGATGCTTCATATAACGAAAATCTCCATAGGGATGCATTGAAACCACCCTGGGAGAAAAGTTGCTTCATATAATGAAAATTTTTGCTATGCAAGGCAACATTTTTCTTCTAATTGCTTTCATTATACGAGTTTTTAATTATAAGAGCCCTTTGTTATACAAGGTTTTACTGAATATCCATATGCACCTCCTGTGTTGAAATACCCTATGGCATTTCCTCCCTTAAAAGATTCACTTTTCTTCCCTTTCCTTTTGCAAAGTAGCCCAGTGCATTAAAATATCCAAAGAATAGATACCTTGAACTTCTTTGCTGGTGTAGCGGCACATGGCATTTGTTTGTAAAGCTCAATTTGAAAAGGGAGCAAAGTGGTCTAGAATGACAGATTTTTGCGTCACCCAGTATTTAATTTTGCATGCAGAAAGAACTTTTGCTGTCCCTTCCATCTTCTTTCTTTCTTTCTTTCAAAAAAAAAAAAAAAAGGCCACATTTTAGCCAATCAATGATCCAATCTGAAGCAATTCCCCCCTTTACAGTTAGGAGACAAACTGTCTCCTGGGCAGCATGGCATTTCAGTATAAAGAAATTTCAATTTTTGCCATTCTAGTGTCTTAACCCACAAATTGAATATAATACTTATGGGGAGCAGTTTATTACATTTGTCCCACACAGATCCTGACCTTTACGAAGCCATTAAAATCACCAGCATGCAAATGTAGCAAACCTCCCCAAGGAGTGATTTATCTTGGACTTGACCTCTTGGTTTAACCTTGCTAATAATGTTCCCAATACCTGCCAAAATTGACCTCATGTTTTTTGGAACCTGTTTGAAAGAAGGAGATTCATCATCTGAATCCTCAGCTAGGTTTTTAAAAAATATATATATACAGAGAATGGTTGTATAGCCTCCTAACTTGTGATAATAGAAATGAATACATGACAGTGTTTTTGAAATTCATATTGAACTTTTTCAGTTATTAAGGAAGCAGGGAATTTGCATTTATAAGTATTTGATTGCCTGAGGTTCCTCGGCCAACCCCAGAGATTAGGGAGAGAGATGAGTGTGATCTTCTGTGTTTTTCAATTCCCAGTATATGGGAACCTTGTCTGGCCGGACATCTTGTTACGGTAATGGAGTAGACCATACAGCCAGAGACTCAATGATGAGTGTTTTATGGCAGTAAATAATGTGACTCTCTAAGGAGGCCAGTGTCTATGGGTGGATGAGCCCCTTTAGGTGGGGTGATGGTCCACTTAGTGGAGGAAATGCTACTGGAAACCATCATATTGGGCCCAATGGCAAAATTGATGGGAGAGGAACTATGATTCCCAGTGGTCATGGAGTTGGAAGAGGCCGTGCCAGATGGACTGGCTGTGAAGGCGCACCTTGTCCATAATCCTCAAGGCTGTGGCAGTCCATTGCAATCCCAGTGTTAAATCCTGCATGTCTCATTTCATACATGCTGCAAGAGATCATAGTCACTTCATGGCAAGCTAGGATCCACAAATTTACATAAGTGGCATTTTTCCTGATTGCCTCAGAAAATGAAGGCAGCCGAGAAGCAGGTGGCCTCCAAGATCAGGCCTCCTGGTGTCCTGGGTCAGGAGAAAAATGTATACTTGGATCGAGTTGCGGCAGCCACCGCCACCACTGCCAACAACAACGATATGGGGAACTCTGCCAAGAAATGCTATGGTGGTTTTCTTTACCTGTACCACTGAGTTTTGCAGCTCTCCTGTTTCCTGTTGCTTCTGTTCTTCATTTGTGTAAAAAAAAATGAGAGGGGAACTTGTCACTGCACTTCCTGGGAGTCTTGCTGTCAATTGGCTTAGGCTTCTGGTAATTTAAGTCCCCCTGTGGGGCATGTGTCCCATGTTGGGAACCACTGGTCTAAATGAAAAGATCAATGGTAAGAAAAATAACCACTGTTCTTCTATGTATTGTAGATTGTATACCATATATACTCGAGTACAAGCTGAGTTATTTTAGCCCTAAAAAGGAGACATGGCTTATACTCAGGTCAATGACCACAAGGGTCCTAAGACCTCACCAGATTGAGATGTGCCAACAATTTAATTAATTTTACCACACAGTAGTACCTCGGATAATGATGAGACTTGGTTCCACAAGTCTCATTGTTATCTGGTTTTTAACATTGTGCGATGCATTGATCGCACAATGTTAAAAAAAATCCCTGTTTCCCTGGAGGCTGCAGCAAGCCAAAATGTCGGGATTTGAATCCTGACATTTTGGCTTGCTGCAGCCTCCAGGGAGGTGGGGGAACTTTGGAAACAGCTTGGATCAGGTCTTCCGACCTCCCTGGACCCGGCAGGGGGGTCAGGGAGCCCAAAATGGGTAAAAAAGTCCATATTTTTTCCCATTTTGGGCTCTCTGACCCCCCCCCCCGTGGGGTCCAGGGAGGTTGGAAGACCTGATCCAAACTGTTTCCAAAGATCCCCCACCCTCCTGGAGGCTGTAACAAGCCAAAACGTCAGGATTTGAATCCTGATGTTTTGGTTTGTTGCAGCCTCCAGGAGGGTGGGGGAACTTCAAAATTAGCGTGCATCGGGTCTCCCGACCTCCCTAGAGCCGATGCGTGCTATTTTTGAAGTTCCCCCAACCTCATGGAGGCTGCATCAAACCAAAAGGTCAGAATTCAAATCCTGACGTTTTGGCTTGTTACAGCCTCCAGGAGGGTGGGGGACAGTGATGGGATGTCCCCGGTTCCATACGGTTCCCTGGAACCAGTAGGAACAATCCCGGAGGGTTCTCTGGGAGGGTAGTCAACTTTTGAGGCATCCAGTTCTGGACGCCTCACCGAAAGAATTTTTTTAAAAAAATCAGAGCCAAAATGGCTCCGATTTACTGCGCATGCGCAGAAACTCAATCTGCCGCATTGCGCATGCGTTAGATTGAGTTTCTGCGCATGCACAATAAAATTGGAGCAATTTTGTCTCCAATTTTACTGCGCATGCGGAGAAACTCAAACTGATGCATGCGCAATGCGTCAAATTGAGTTTCTGCGCAAGCACAGTAAATCGGAGCCATTTTAGCTCCAATTTTTTAAAAAAAATTCGGCGGCGGCAGCAGCGATAGTGGTGGCGGCGGTGATGACGGCAGCAGCGATGACGGTGGAGGCAACACCGGCGGTGACTGCAACAGCGGCAGCGATGGTGGCGGTGGCGAGAGCGGTGGCGATGACGGTGGCAGCAACGGCGATGACAGTGACAGCGGCGATGGCGACGGTGATGGTGATAATGGCGGCAGCGGAGATGGCAGCGGCGATGACTTTGGCGGCGGCATCAGCCCTCAGAGGAGGGCACCTCCCCCGGGGCCACTGAGCCCCCACAGACAAGTTGAGGCCTGCCCTGCCCTGGCCGTCCGCCCCTGCCGAGCCCTCCCAGGGGTAAGTGAGGGGTTTGTGTTTGGGGTTGTATTTTTATTTAATTTTAATTTTATTTATTTATTTAATTTATTTATTTACGGGTTTGTGTGGTGGGTGGGTGGGTTGGGTTGAGGGTGTGTGTCTGTGTTTTTTTTAAATTTAATTTTATTTTTTATTTTAAGGCCCCGCCCACAACGTCATGACGTCATGACATTGGCCACGCCCATGACGTCGTGACATCATGGAGTGGTGGTAACAAATTTGTCATCCCATCACTGGTGGGGGAAGTCCATAAACAGCTTAGATCAGGTCTTCTGATCTCCCTGGAGCAGGCAGGGAGGTGAGAGAGCCTGAAATGATTAAAAAAAACCCAGACTTTTTTTTTTACCCATTTCGGGCTCTCTGACTTCCCTGCCTGCTCCAGGGAGATCAGAGGACCCAATCCAAGGTGTTTCTGGGCTTCCCCAACGTCCCCAGCCAGTGGAGCAAGCCAAAACATCAGGGTTCGAACCCTGATGTTTTGGCTTGCTGCACTTGCCAAGGACGTTCGAGAAGCCCAGAAACAGCTTAGATCAGGTCCTCTGATTTCCCTAGAGCAGGCAGGGAAGTCAGAGAGCACAAAATTGGTTTTTAAAAAACGGACTTTTTAAAACCTATTTTAGGCTCTCTGATTCCCCTGCCTGCTCCAGGAAGATCAGCGGACCCGATCTACAGCTGCAGGGTGGCTGGGGAAGCCAACGGGGACTCCCTGTTGGCTTCCCTAGCCACCCACCCTTGCCTCCGCAGTTGTGGGGTGGCTGGAGAAGCCAACGGGGGAGCCCCCCATCAGCTTTCCAGCCACCCCACCCCTGCCTCCATAGCTGCAGGGTGGCTGGGAAGCTGAATGGAGAACCCCGTTCAGCTTTCCAGCCCCCCTGCTTCTACGAACGACTGTATCGGATGACACTAACAGATCATTATCCGATGCAAAAATTCTTTAGAAATTTTGCATCGTTATCCGATTTTAGCATTATCCGATGCAGTCGTTATCCGAAGTATTACTTATTTTCATGTGTTTTGATTATTGAAACTCACTAGCAGCTGCTGCATTTCTCACCCTCAGGTTATACTCGAGTCAATCTATTTTCCTGGGTTTTCACGTAAAAATTAGGTACCTCGGCTTATATTTGGGTCTGCTTATATTTGAGTATTTATGTGCATGTTTGATTTAGCTAAGCTTTCAAAAACCTATAACTGTGTATTGTTTCAATGCAGAATGACTCAATGGTCACTTGTAATTGAGATGGAGCATCAAAGCATACACATATCCTAGACCCCACGTAGCCAGCTTTCAGTTCAGTTTAAGAAATATACCTGACAAATTTCTGACATGAAATGTTGGACCATTCATCATTAATTGTTCTGCGCCATACACAAGATACTGATGCATAGCCTGAAGAAGTGGTGTTACAACCACAAAAGCTTGGTTGATTTTTTTTTTTTTAGTGATGTGATAAAAGTATCACCCCCTTCAATATTTATTCCAAATAGTCTTTGGTGTTACAGATCATTAAAAATAGTTTTTAATATTGCCCTTGATTTGTTTTTAAAAGCTTGGCAGCTTTTAACTTCATGTTAAAACACACTTTAATCTATTGTTAAACAATGGTTTTCTCCTTTGTTCCACATTGATTCAGGAGCTTTCATGGGCAAAAAAGTAATATGCAAATACTTTTGATATGCAAAAAACAACAAAGACAAACATGAAAAAGGTGAAGGTAACATAGCTACACATAGGAGTTTCAGTGCTTAAATCTCAAAAGTTTTGGTTTGAACCTCTATTTCAGGGGTTCCCAAACTTTTCAAACCAGGGACCGGGTCATGATCTCTCAGTCAGCTTCAAGGGCCGGATGGCCGCTTTGCACTGCTTGCACGATGGGGTGGCTATTTTGTCCCAGCCATTTCAAAGGGGTGGTCATTCTATTTCTTGAATGCCCTTGGAGGGGTGGAAGGCCCACATGAAATGGTGCCATGGGCCCTTGGGTCTTAGTTTGGGAACAACTGCTCTATTTGTACATATTTGTGGTTAAAAATGAGATCCTCCACCTCTCTTTTGTCTGGGTATACAACAAATGAATGGCAGGCAGGCTTCTGGTTCTGCTCATGCTATACCAGTAGAATGTAGGGAGTGCAAAAGGCTGATAATTTTGTTTATGTCAATTACACTGAGAACTTATGGAAAGTTTTAACTACAGTTGCCTTTGAAAAGTTGATAGAAGGCACCATCAACAACATTTTTAAAGTGGGAATAAACAGAACGGAGGAGAACCATCCATCTCTCTTCATCAGGCAAAGTCCCATTACCAAAATTGTTGTTCTTAGCTGCTACTCGTGTCCTAGTATACATTCCCCCCCCTCAAAAAAAATCATTTTCACAGTTGATGATAATCATAATTTCATGTCAGAAATTATTCTGGGTTGAAAGGATTTTTGTTGGAGAAACTCCACTCAGTGGATGCTTGAATGAGGCTCCTTTCATGTCCCCAAGAGCTGGGACAGAGATGGGCGCTCAATCTGTCATGCAGTACTCGGGTCTTGAACATCCGACTTGCTGGCCTTCCAGCTAACAAGGTGACCTTCATAACCGCTGAGTCACCACAGCCCCTTCACAGTTGATGTACGTGATGGAGTGACAAAAAGGAAACATGCCATTGGCATGAATTTGTTTAAGGTGGATCCCAGCTTGCCATGAAGTGACCCACACACTATGATCACAGAGCCATCTTTTGCGACACATATGAAATGAGACAAGCAAGATTTAAAACAGGAACTACAATGGACTGTCACAGCCTTGAGGATACGGACAAGGTGCACAGCCAGTACATCTAGCATGGCCTCTTCCACCTCCATGACCATTGGGAAACAGAATAGTGATGTGGTTCTTCCTCCACTCATTTTGCCATTGGGCCCAAAGTGATGGTTTCCAGTGGCATTTCCTCCACTGAGGGGACCATCACCCCATCTAAAGGGGCTCATCCACCCATAGGTGTTGACCCCTTTAGGAAGTCAGGTTATTTATCGATGCCCAACACTCAGTGTTGAGTTGCTGTCTGTACGGTCTATTCCATTAACATACCGGAATATCTGGCCAGACAGAGATTACAAAAATATGAATGATTAAAACGATTTCTCCATGGACTTGCTGCTGCTGCTGCATAATTTTGAAATGCTTCAAAAGGTGGGGAGCCCTGAAATAATATTATCTCAGATCCAAAATTACTCAACAAATGGTGCCTTGTTCTTTATTTGAATAGAATATGAGCCATGGCTGTATTACAAGGCAAGAGCCTGGAGGCTTATATGCTATTTGTAGCACAACTGCTGCCTTGTTGTGGTGATTATATCATGTTGATCAATAGCTGTGCAATTGATGCTACAATTTTCTACATAAATCACAGCAATGGAAGTGTAGCATTGATGCTTCTATTACTTGAGCTAGAAATGGAATATATGGAAAAAAATGATCATACTGTATTGGCAAGCAATATGGAAGCTCTGGGTTTTCTGAGAAATCTTCTTAATGGGGTTGCATGGATATGTAATTTCCTTCTACAAGGTCAAATATGGAAATGCAATGTGAGTAAGAACCAAACTGTTCTCAACAATGGCTCTCAAGAAAACCAGTTTTCTAATGCAGGGGTTCTCAACTTACAGCCCATGGACCCTGATGCCATTCCATTTGGTCCACGGTGACAACCCCAGAAGTGAAAGCAGATGCATTTACCACAGACATAAATGCACCCACTCTTAGGGAATGCTTACTCTTAGGATGTCCTCTGCCAGAGTCTTACACTCCTCCTTAGCTAGACTGAGATGTCTCACAACTTCAGGCTCTCCCTGATGAATGGGAAACTTTGTTCTTCAGCTCTTGTTTCCTCTAGAGGGGATGAACCCCCAACCCTCTTTCCAATACCTCATCTTTCTTTCTGCCTTTTATGCCAATAGCTGAGAAATTCCAGCAGAGGGTTTAAGCCCCTTGTTGGATGCAGTCCTTCCAGGTGCCACCTATCATCCTCCAGATATTCCTCAAAGAAGGCCTCCTCCAGATGAAGCAGGACACTGAACAACATTAACTTCTGCAGCCTAATATTCAAAGTGAGTTGCATTCTGTGAAGCAATGTAACCATTTAAATACCATCCCTTGATGCTATAATTATATACAGAATAGTTGTGATCACACAATGGTCCAATGCAATGGAACACATATGGAGCATTAGAGAGGAAATTATGTTCCCTTGGAGTTTTCCAGAGTATTTGTATATTATATAAAGGAGGGTAGGGGTTTAGTTCATCATCCTGGATTAAATCTCAGACATCTGTTAACATCTAAAGAAAAGATCTTGGTAGTCTTAATTTTTCCTCAACCATGTGTGGATGACAGAATTCAGGAGCTGAGCAATTCACACTTGCTAAATAATTGATTCAATTAATTTCCTCACTCTTTGACAGTTCCAAGAATAAATAGATTGCAATTTTCTTTAATCTGTTCTCTATGCAAAGTTATTTAACAACTCTTCTGCCTTAATAAATGGAATTGCTAGAGCTGAAACAAATGGGACATAGACACATTCATGTACAGCAATGTGGCCTTCCACATGCCTCAGTGAATACCAATTATTTATATTCTGGCTTTACTGTGAAAAATGCTCTGACTCAGCTCACTAGAAAATATACATAGACATATTTTATGCATATTTGTGTGTGTAATATTACTGCAGGGGTGCCAGTAATTTAAGTGGGACTGATGTAGGAGATGGGCTCATGGCTTTGTCTCATTAGTAGAGGATGTTTCCTTAAAACAGGTTAATTTATCTCATATTCAGGTTATTCCCTGCCAGTTCACCTCACCTCCATTCCAGAGGTGGAAGATAACAGCCTTGCAGTACATCTGTCTTGCTGAAAATGCAGACTCAGTACCTTAATGTATGTTAACCATCTTGAATGGCTTTGGCCAATAGGACATTATAGAAATAGAAGTAATTAACATAATTAATATGTACACCCAGATCAATGGAAGATTATAAATCAGTAATATGGAATTGCTAGGACTAAAATTCTTATTATTATTATTTAAATGGAATGCAATTAAATGTAGGGAAAATAAATAAATAAAAAGTGTGACTACCTAATATGGAAAAATTGTAACCTAGGGGACAGAAAGCTTTCCAGACACCACCTCACTCATGAGACCCTCTCCCTCTTATTTTAAAAAATGTAGTTATGCTACAAGGGCTTTTAACATATGTGCATATGCATATGTGTGCCCACAAATGAATGCCTGCATTTTGTGTGAGTTTTCAGTGGCTAGGTCAGAATTTCTAGTTAGGATGCTAGGGTTGTACGGTTAATTTTTCTTTTCTTGCTAGTGCAGTCATTTGACTTTCAAAGTTTATAATATCAAAGGCAACAGGCCCTATCAGTGCCTGGAAAATAGATGGAGAAGAAGTAGAAGCAGTGACAGATCAAAGCTCACTGCAGATGGTGACTGCAGCCATGAAATAAAAAGGCAACTGATTCTTGGGAGGCAAGCGATGAGAAACCTGGGGAGTATAGTGAAAAGTAGAGACATCACATTGCAAACAAAAATTCGTATAGTCAAAGCAATGGTATTACCGGTGGCAATGTATGGTTGAGCGCAGAAGAATAGATGCCTTTGAGATGTGGTGTTGGAGGAGAGTTTTGAGAGTCCCCTGGACGGCGAGGAGAACAAATAGGTCAATCTTAGAAGAAATCAAATCTGACTGCTCCTTAGAAGGTCAAACAGTAAAGATGAAGCTCAAGTACTTTGGACATCAAATGAAAAGAGAGGATTCACTTGAGAAAGCCTTGATGCTGGGAAAGGTCGAGGGCAAAAGAAAAAGGTGGCAGCCAAAAATGAGATGGCTAGATGGTATTGTAGAGACAATGGGCACCGAACTGAGCGGGTTGAGGAAGATGGTGGAGGACAGAAGCGCCTGGTGGACAGTGGTCCATGGGGTTACAAAGGGTTGGAATCGACTGTGCGACTGAACAACAACAACAACATAATTCTTTTGTATTCCTATTTTCCAGGATGGAGGTGGGCAAATAATTCTGCCAGAAATAACATTGATAGTGGCCTGCATTTCCCCATTTCAAATCACAGCTGTTTGTACTTTCCAAACAATGGCAATTGAGTTTTTCTCGCAGATCTAGACACTCACAAATTCCTGCATGGAGACAAGTAAGGATAGGACTAGAGTGTCTCTAAAAGGGTACAAGGGAAATCAGATACCCATCTGTGAAACTATATTCTACTACTGCTTTGCCAACATTTGTAGCCAGTCCAAGAGAGATGGTGGATGCATGAAGGCCTTCCCTCTGATCCATAAAAAGAACTATCAGGACTCTCACAGATGTGGAATACCACCATATGTACATAACAAGCCACTTTAAATTGGGTCTGATAAATGTTCCACCTAGCCTTGGCAGTGGCTATCAAGGGTAGGAGTTCTCAACCTTTTAAATCCGGGGCCCGGGTCACGCTCCCTCTGACAGCTTCTAGGGCCAGATGGCCATTTTGCCTTTCCTCCACCACATGGCACTTCCTGGTGTGGTGGAGGTGGTAGGGGCCTCACATGAAATGGTGCCATGGGCCACATCCTGCAGGCCGCAGGCTGAGAATCCCTGATCTAGGGTTTCAGGCAAGAACTTGACCTGTCTCATTCTGGAGATAGTGAAGACTGAACGAGGAGCCTTATGTACGGAAAGCAAAAACTCTACCAGTTCACCATAATTATTTGCTTCTTTTCCTGAGAATGATAATGACAGAGATCAGGGTTCCTCAAACTCAGCTTTCCAAGTGTTCTTGGAAACTACTAGAAGCCCAAGTCAGCACACCTGCTGATCAGGACTTCTGAGAATTGAAGTGCAAGAACTTTTGGCGAGCCAAGTTTGAGGAATTCTGGGCTAGTGGGTTCCATTTCTCATTAGTTCATTTTAATACCCTGTTTGGACCATAGACCACCCACCAACTCTAATGCATACAGAGCTAATGTAGAGAGACAGCTTAGGAACAAGGTAATGCTTACTGACAAATTCTGAGGCTTGGTAGAAAGGGCATCCCATGGAGGAAACAAGTACAGTTCAAGAAAAGAAGGAGGAAATTTTTGAAGAGTTGAGGAAAAGGATTAATGTAATCTCGAAGCTCATGCTGGAGGCAGCATTTGCTACTTAAGACAAGTCAGTGCTAATGCAGTTGGAGCATATTGTTTCCTAATCTACTTGGAATAAATGTTTGGGGATTTTATTAACATAAAACAAGATAGTGCAAGCAAATTTGATATCAATTAACATACTAATTAAATGTCACTTAGTAGCTTTAGCAATTACTTGATATTTAATTAACCAGTTAAATACCTAGGGATGTTGTCTTATTGTACAAGTAGCAAAAGGGCAACCATATTGGACCTTTAGGTATTAAAAGAGCAGAGGAGGGATTGAGGCAGACATCTGCAGACTTCAGGAAAAACCTGCATTGAGGCTTGCGGGTGCTGAGAAATCATCCTCTCAAGGGATTAATTTTATGATATACCAAGGCCAAGTACCACTTTCGAAGCTTAAATATACTCCACAAGTGTAAAGACCCAAACCCTACAATGGACATATATCTGGAAATTGATTTTCATTTAGGCTAAGTTAAAAATGCATGTCACTGCTTAGTATTCGTGAAGTGTGACTAGAAGGGTATATCTAGATGGTTCATTCCAACAGCTGTGTAAACACAGAAAAGAGATAAAATGTTGTAGTCGTAGTCAGGGTCATGATGGTGGTGGTGGTAGAGTTGCAAACTCTGGTCTGAACATCTGGTGGACTTGTACACCTTTCATCCTCTTCTTTCTTCTCATCATCATGTGCCATTAAGAGTGGGATAACACCCAGATGGGTGTTATATAAATTCAATAAATAAATAAATAAATAGATTCTAACTTTTATTTATTTATTTATTTATTTATTTATTTATTCATTCATTCATTCATAGTTCTCCACCGCCCTTCTCACCGAAGTGTCTCAGGGCGGTTTACAAGTAATAAAAAAACAAAAAAAACATGACAGTAAAACACAAACACTACCTAAAAACCTTAAAACTGTTAAAATTAAAAGTTAAAATTTAAATCTAAAAAAGATTAAAAGCACACCAAATGCTACATCTTACTAATTAAAAAAGTAGAGAAAGATAGGGGCTCAGATCATCCAGCGAGCTGGGGTAATTATACCTCCCGCACCCAGGGTTAGCTTTTGGCTGTCCTTTCCACATTTTTATAGATAGAGAATACAGTAATACCTCAGATAACATTTACCTCGGATAATGCTAAAATCTCATAATGTTAAGTAATCTGGGGAGGAGAATTGGATCGAATAACGTTAAGGTTCTATGGGATGTATCGGATAACAACTGCTAAAGGCTGTGCAGTTACAATGTATTTCTATGGAGCTTTAACGTTATCCGATCCATCCCATAGGATTTTAACATGCATCGGATAACACTAAAAATTGGATAACACCAAGATTTGTGGAACCAAGTCTTAGCGTTATCCGAGGTATTACTGTATACAGAATTGGTTTACTATTCCTTTCTCTCTCTTTTTTTGGGGGGGGCGAGAGGGGGAGATGGAGGGGGGGGCAATCTGAGACTGGGCAGCTTGCCCACAACTTAACAAGCTGACTCTTCTTCCAATAGGCACAGTGGGGGAATTGAATTTCCAATTCTCTCCCTATATCACTATATAGCACTGCAGTGGCTTAGTGGGTAAGACACTAAGCATGGAGACTGGAAGGTCAGTGTTCAATACATGAGTGTTGTACAATAGATCTTGGGGACATGAAAGGAGCCTCATTCGGGCATCCCCTGATCAGAGTTTCTCCAGCAAAAATCCTTTCAACCCAGAGTAATTTCTGACACAAAATTTATTTTACTGAGCTCTCCAGCTAGATATTTTAAAACATGCTGTTATAAACATTGGAGACTTTTTTTAAATGCCCAGTGTCCAAAGTATCATACAAACCACTCTTAAATTCATATCTTTAATACACAAGTATAAATAAATCCTAAAGAGTAACACAGTTTTTAACACAGTTTAAAAACAATAAAACAGTAGTTTACCCTGCAATCAAAGAGAAACTAAAAGAACACTTTAAATAGCAGATATACTCACCAATAAAATAGTATATAACTGCAAATTGGACAGCTTCTTTTAGTATTCAGCTCTTCATTAAAAGGTTTAGGCAATTCCTTTTTTAAAATGAGCTCTTAAATCTGAACAGCAGTCATGAAGAGGACTTAGTCCATTTATTTTCTGGGGTGCTGTAGCTGTATTTTACATTTCAGATCTGCTGGTGGACAGGATTTTAGACTGTTAAGATCCTTAAGATTTGTTCTGATTCTAATGTTGTCCCCAATTTGGTAGGCCCGGGTAAGTAAATTCACTGAATCAATTGCTGAATCTAATTGATTTAGTGGGGTAAACTTGAATTAAGATAATTTCAGTTTGGGATATTGCCTTTTTAAAATATTCAATGATGAATTTTTACTAGATACATGGTATGTAAATGCATTAAATAAATAAAAGAGCAGAATTTGAAGCATGCAAGATATACGCTTCACTGAAAAGCTATAATATACGATAATTATGATATATATTGGCCACAAACATTGCTCAGACACATCAATGGAAACTGTTAATGCCACGCTTTATCTAGAAAGGCTGGTCAACTAATTGTCTAGAGTGGATATGCTAAAGTTTAATAAAACACAGCAGTGAAGATCTGAATTACCTCATGATTCAGTTACAGCATGAAAATGATTTTGTATATGAAAAATGTCTCCAATACATTCTAAGTAGAAAGAAGTACATTCTTGTACACTTGTAAACAATGTATTGACTATGTTTGGACATCTCCTATATACTATTGTGTCCAAATTCTGGTGGACAGCAGGGAAGCGAAGAAACATCTGTCTCTAGTCATCTTTTCTAGCCCTATCTCTCCTTAGCAACTATCTTGGAAATAAAAATAATAGGGTAGGGACATCAAATGCATTTAGTAAATATTCTAGGGAAAGAAACTAGATTTTGCCCACATCTTGTTTAGCCTGACCACTTGAAAAATCTACGATAGTTCCTTCTTGCTTGGTTATTCAGTGCTGGTGAAATTTTAGATGAACATTAGGGTTTTTGATGTTTTGACAGCAGCGATCCTTGAAGTTACATGGCATCAAATGGCTTGTTTCTCTGCTGTGCTTCATTCCTGTGATTCATTGAAGTAAGTTTAAATTAAATATTATTTTTCAAAACCCAAAAGCTTTCTTGTTGTGCAGTATAAGAAAATCTCTCAGTTCAAAGGCTGAAATCCTGTTCTGTAAGGTATGCCAAGTAAAAACTCACAATGATTTTTCAGAAACATACATTTTCCAATTGACCTGGAAGGTCCATAGGCTCCTGTGTAATCCATTCTATCATGGTGGAGCTACCACAAGGTATATGTGAAGATGACTGTCACCAGTATAGTTATCCTGCTAGCACTGTTTTTTGGAAATTAAAGTCTCTCTCTTTCATCCTATAGCCCTCAATGACTTTGGCATGATGAAATGAATCCCACTGGACCCTTGGGATCTTTGACATTGGGAATCAGAAATGCAGAATTTCTGAAAAATTGCCTTGACCGACATCAGGGATTCCAAACCTATGGCCTGCAGTGCCAATTATCTGCCCCATGCCACCCACACTGCTCTCAGAAGTGTAAGTAAAATGCACCCAGGCATGAATAAATTGCTGCCATAAATGACCCACGATTGTCATAAACATATTTACGATAGACACAGGTGCACTTACGGCAGCATTTTGCACATGTGCAGGTGTGTTTTACTTCCGCTTCTGAGTGGGGGAAACCATGTGACTGGCCCGCTCAACCACATGACCAGCCAGTGGCCAAAAAAGGTTGGAAACCCCTGGCCTACATGGTGTGGCTGCATGAATGGGATTTCAGCCATCTGTTTCCCTGAATCTAATCTGCATTTTCTTCTTGTCCTTGTATCATAAGTGATTCTAAGACATATTTTCTTCTCACACCAAAGATCATTCTTTACAATTATTCAGGTGACAATTGCGTGAGAGGGCTACCTTATAGGTCGTGTTCTGTGTGAATTCCTAAAGTAAAACAATGACTCTTGAGGACTACAATATGTCTTTCAGGATAAGTTTTTAAAATAATACTTTCCCCATAGAAATGAGCACAAATTTTGGATGATGTGGTATCAATGATCATAATACCATTATCCATCTAGGTATTTTAACTTCTGCTTTTTTTTTCAGCAGCTTTCCCTAAAGCTTTAATGAACAAGCACTTCTATCAAAATGCATACTGTGACTGTTACAAGGACTGGAGAACAAAGACGAAATCATCATTAACAAAAACAAAACACCAAACCCATGTTGGGGAAAACTACAGCTCAGAACATTTTGTCGAATGGGGAGTAAAGAAAGGAAATCACAATGCTTTCATCAAAATAAGCAACATTTGTGAACGGATTACATTTTGGATTAGAACACCCAGCCAATTAGATAGCCTTTTGTCCCAGCTGAGAGGGGTAATTGGAAAATCTTGATTTTTACACACACACACACACACACACACACACACACAAACACACACACACCAATTTTCATGTGATCTGCCTTCCTTTTGATATCTCTTGCATTGTCACTTGGTTACAATCTGAGAGATTAGGTGGCTCAATATATTCTGGATTAAAGGTCATGCGTTATTAGCGGTGGGATTTAATTGCTAAATCTGCATAAAGTCAACATGTGGCACTAGTTTCTTGTTACAGCTGTGCATTCCAGATGGTTAAAAAAAAGCAGACAAGCTGCAAAGCCTAGGAGACTTGCTGTTCCTTGATTGACATGACAGATGAGCAGATCTCCTATTTGAGCATTCTCTAAAGCCCTAGGCAAGCATTTATCTGCTCACACTTTGCACTAACCTGGATACAAGGAAATAGGTGTGAACATAAACCCTGCCCTTTGTGCATTGGAAATAACGGTCTCTATAGGACTCTGCACATGTATCCAGTTGAATGGGGTTTTAGGGAATTCTTGCAATGATTCTTCAGAATTCCACTTCCTGGAATGCAACAGCTCTTACTAAAACAATTTTTCTTTTAACAATTATTCTCTAAAACATTGTTCTAATTTTACAGAAGAATTTATAGGAGAATAGCTGGGTTACTTCAATTGTTTCTGGGTCAGACTGGTGAGAAGGTAGTTCTGCCAGGCCCATCCTCCCCAGAGATCATTGCATAACATTAAGCAGGGGCTCTGGTTGGCCCAGATCCACTTGGGTGTCTGCCCAGCTGATCACATTAGACACATATTGTCAGTGATGGGATGTAACAGGTTCTCACCAGTTCGCCAGAACCGCTAGTAACTTTCCCCAGTGTCCCAGAGAACCAGTAGCAGCTTTTTTTTTTGGGGGGGGGGAGCCACCTTCGGGGCTTACCTTTTCACTGGTTCCCCCACTGCGCGTGCGCGCCAAGCACTTGGTGTGCATGCACACCTACAGTGCTTGGCGCGTATGCATGGCCTCCTTGCTATCCTCCCAAGTGGGGAGGAGGAAGAGAAGCTGCTAGCCTGAAGCTCCCTATAGTCTGCTCCCCAGGGTAAGTGAATCACCTTTGGCTGAGGTGCGTCTGTGTGTATTTTAATGTGTATTTAATACCTTTACCTATATTGACGTACTACCACAGTTCCTAAAAAAAAGCCTGGCAGCCGGCAGGCTTGGCTTGGGGTTTTTAAGCAAAGTCTTGGAGTTACCTCATCAATAAGCTACACCTGTGCTGTTCCAATTGCTGTTCCAATTGAAGAACCCTTAAGGAGGTACAGCTGTTTTACATTTACATTAATGCATATTATCCAAGAGAACTGGTTAGGCAAAGACTTAGTACCTAACTTCTTTAACTGTTGAAAAGTGTCAAAATGAAGTCATCTTGTGGTGAGTTCATTCTGTAGTTCCTTCCATCTGACCTACTGTGAGAAAGATTAGCCAGAATAAGCTTTAAGCTCTGGTTTAAAAACTCTGGTTGATTTGTGTTTGGTGTGGGTTGGTGGTTGTTTGGGTGGGTGGGTGTATTTTAATGTATTATTTATTTATTTATTTATTTATTTATTTATTTATGAGTTTGTGTTGTGGGTGGATGGTGGGATGAGGGTGTGTGTGCTTATTTTTATTTTATTTTATTTTATTTTATTTTATTATTTTTCCCTTTTGCTCCACCCATGACATCATGACATCATGACGTTAGCTCTGCCCATACTGTGATGACATCATGGTGGGGTAGTAAAAATTTTGACATCCCACTACTGCATATTGTCCCACTTTCCATGTGCCCCAAATTTGTAACCCTTAGAGTCCCACAACACTCTTTTGCTAGAATTATACAGCCTGAAGGCTATGAGTGAAAAGATTTGGGGAGAGGTACTAATACCTTCAGGTAGGAAAATGCCTAACATCCTTAGCTGTAGCTCACAAAAGGACACCAACAAGAGTTGCAGGATGACTCGATTTCATCAGACTGCACCGATGAGGACTTAAGTTTGGCCAACAACAAAGCCAAGAAAGTGGCTTCGTTTTGGCAGTCCATGGTTTAATTGGGACATGAAAGAAGACTATCAGACTGCTCTCTTTGCTTTGTGTTCCATCAAATTTTATAACTTGGGTGCAGTAATATGGCACAGTGGTCTCATACTGGAGATGACATTTCTCAAATTGACTGAGAAATCTCGAGATCTGGGCTATGGCAACAATGTGTCTCCAAGACTGTGGAGCCAAGAAGGTAGGGGTCCTGGTAAGGTCTTCTTGCCTTTCTATGTCTAGTGTTCTCTGTTTAATGGTCTGTTTTGCCTGGTGGAGATTCTTGCCCTGAATGAGACGTTGGGAGAGGCCAAGATATTGCAGTCTGGATTGGATTGTTCTTTTCCATGCTGATTGAAAGCTATCCTGGAGAGTTAGAAGAGCCAGGTCACTGGGATGAAACAGAATTTTGCGCCAAAGGTTGAGAATAGCTATCCATAACCTTGCCTCAACCTTACCATTCTTGTCTCCAGGCAAAGGGTGGCATTGGATGCACAGTGAGGGGTCTGGAGTGCTGCATGTAAGAATTTAGATTGTAATCTTCCCATAAGAGCCAGGTTGTTAGGTGGGCTGTTTGGACTCTATAGAGTAGCTGCAACAGGATCTAGTCTTCAAATAGTTTGAGTGCAACAGGGATGTAACGACCTCCTTTTGTCCTCAGGAATTTTAGTATGGTGAAGGTGAGTCTCTGGGCTATAAGTGCGTTGTGTGTGGTATGGGCATTCCTTAAGCCTGAAGCTTGGATAACTACTTCCAAGCATTTAAAGCTGGTAACCTGTTCTATCTTGTGGACATTTATTCTCCAGGTATAGGACTGAGGTGGATCAAGAGGTTAAGATGCTGAACAAGACAACTGGAAGGTCGGCAAGTCAATTCCTGAGTACTGCATGATGGAGTGAGCTCCTCTCCTTGTCCCAGCTCCTGCCAACCTAGCAGTTTGAAAGCAAGAAATTGCAAGTAGATAAATAGGTGGGAAGGTAAACAGTGTTCCATGCACTCTGGTGTTGAGGCATGCCTGCCACATGTCCATGGAAATGTCTGCAAACACAGACAGTGCTGAGTCTTTGGCTATAAACATCCTGGAGATGAGGAAGTAATCCAGTGTGCTAGTTTTAGAGCCTGAGAGGAAAGGTAAATTCACCTGGATGGTCTGTGGGAAGGGTGACATTTAGTACCTGGAGGTGGAGTCTGGTAGCCATTTTTGAAAGATGAAATCCTGTGTAGTTTGCCTTCAGGTCTTTAGAGATGTGGTTGAGGTAAGGTAGTTCATCTCCAGGTTGAAGAGGAAGATGATCATTCCTTTGCTTTTGTTAGTCTGTCTTGGATCTCAGAGCATTGCAACTTCAACGGGAACAACAGTGTTTTTGAGCAACGGTCTCAAAAAGTACAAGCTACAACAGGGGTGTACTGGACACCTTGGGAGGGCAGTGGACAGGAAATGATTGGACGCCTATTGGGAGGTTGGGGGGTGGGAGAAATCCCATACATTCCCATTACCTCTGCCTGCCTCTGGGAGGTAACAGTTGCTGGGGTGAACCGGGATGAGTCCCCGTGGGCCAGCACAGAGGTCCAAAGCCAGAAAGTAGGTATTCAAGGGAGCAGCATAGGCTGGCAGGAAGCTTTTGAAAAAATTTGGATTCTGGAGAGCTAAGACAATGATTTCATCTAATAAATAAAGTCAGCACAAATAGGTCTGGCAGGGATAAGCAAGAGGGTTCAGGCAGAGATAAATAGAAAATGATACTAGCGTATCTTTTAATCTGTTTTTTCCCCATACTGACTAATGCAGGAATTCTCAATCTTTTAAAACTGGGGGCCAGGTCATTCTCCCTCAGATAGCTTTGGGGGCCAGATGGGGGCCAGATGGACATTTTGCCTTCCCTCCACCACATGGCATTTCCTGGTGTGGTGGAGGTGGTGGTGGGCCACATGAAATGGTGCCACAGGCTGCATCTGGCCCACAGGCTGCAGGTTGAGGATCCCTGGACTGAAGAAACATTCTTAGTCATAGGTCCATCTCTGCCTTCCCTCCTGGCTAATCCTGGAATAATGATCACAGAATGGTCTAGGTCAGTGAAGCCAAACCTTGACACTCCAGCTGTTCTTGAACTTCAATGCCCAGAAACCCTGATCAGCAGAAGTGCTGACTTGGGATTCTCGTAATTGAAGTCCAAGAACACTTGGAGTGCCATCATGGGCCTAGGTGCTGAAAGAAGATGAAGAAGATGGGTAGACCAGAGGCTATTTCTCCTCAGTCATTGTTTTTAGCCTATACTTGTCCTTGGTCTGACAAACATTCCAGTTAAAACAGTGTGTGCCATGTACATAAGTATCTAGGCAAAAATGTGTCTCTACAGGAGTGTTGTCAAAACCCAGTGAGTTTGGTAAAGCCTGGCTTTGACTATGTTTTCTCCTCCAGCTTCCTGTTTCTTGTTTGGATTTCTTGGATTGATTCTGACCTTGTTTTCTGTTTCTTCTACTTTCACATTGACTGCTTCAAGACAAAACTAAGGTTTTGTCCAGTCATCACCTGTTTGATGGCAGACTTCACACTGTTATACAAACATGAGCTTTAGAGATAAAAGTTCCTATTTCTGAATCACTACAAGAAGAAATATTGCTTTTGCTAGATATGTCCTGGCAAAATGAACAAACCTTAAAAATGATGTACTGTACTCCTATTAAAACTCAAAAAATGGAGAAAAGGACACCTTGTCAGGAAACTGGACAAAGTTTTTGATAGCTGATGAGCGCTTACTTACTTTTGAAATGTGTTAATTCAATAATAACCTTTAATAGTTGCCAAAAATATAAATTTTCCAATTGTACATGTTTGATTTAAAATTCTACAAAGGGACTTTTTTTTAGTGGAAAGTATCTGGATGTCAATGTAACATTTAAATTGAAGCTAGTTCTCCATCTGGCACTGAGGGAAATGACATTCATTGGGCAGAAAAAAATTAAGACCATCTCCTCTGAGTACATATGTTTTTTTATTTCCTTGATTTAGAGTATCTGTGGTTAAGTTGCTGAATCAATTAATGTTTGTGTATGAGACATGTGCAAATAAATAAGAGAAACTTGGACCTTAGTTATTGGGAAAAACTTTATTTCTCTTCTTTTGAGTTCTGTGACCTCACAAGTAGATGTGTTCATAATCTGTTGGAGCCTTGAAAGAGTCTTGAGATCAAGGACAGCTTTATCTTCCTGGCTCAGCATTTTTCAGGGATCCAACTGATACCACAGCATATGCCCTTGTACAGTTTCATGCCCAACAGCAATTAGGCCTTATGTCTTGTGTACACTGCGGTAGTCCAATTTATATAGAGCACTGTTTTCCAGACACTATTTTCTAGAAATCTTGATCATGGAATATTTTGAAACTCCTAAACCTTGAAAACTCAATACATGCAAAGTACTAACAAGACACACTGACTTCGACCCATATGGACCAAAGGCTTTGTTAACAATCCATCCAGTATTGCCTTATATGTGTATATTATATGGAAACTTATCTAGTCAAATAGCAGTTGGTAGACAAGTAGCAATCTTGAAGAGAAACTCATCTATCATTCCTAGTCTCTTTATTGAGACACTGTTAATAAATTGCAAAGGAACCCCAGGATTGCCTGTAACACAATCCATTATTCTAGATTAATGATGGGATCCACATAGTACTGTGAAAGTGACTGGAGCAAATGAAAAATGTTTTAGGTTTCCAGAAACAAATTGTACATATGCACTACATTGTCCAAGGAACCTTTAAGCAGAGATGGGTGATTCTATTATTTTATCCCATGTTTATTAGTTATAAAATTTTCTTTTTTCCCTTATTTTTGGCATATAAATTGACAAATTTGGGCAAACTATCATATATATTTAAAATTTATTTATTTATTTATTTATTATTTATTTATTAGTTCAAATTTATATTGCCGCCCACTCGCCGTGGCAACTCAGGGCAGCTTACAGACAATACATTACATTACATTACATTACAATATGTTGGGGTGGGCACAGGGGGAGGGGCAGCAAGGTCTTCATCCTGCCCTGGCTTCCTCCTCCCCTGGCAGTTGGTATAGGCACAGCGGGAGGGGCGGCAAGGTCCTCATCCTGCCCTGGCTTCTTCCTCCCCTGGCAGTTGGTATAGGCGCAGCGGGAGGGGCGGCAAGGTCCTCATCCTGCCCTGGCTTCTTCCTCCCCTGGCAGTTGGTATAGGCGCAGCGGGAGGGGCGGCAAGGTCCTCATCCTGCCCTGGCTTCTTCCTCCCCTGGCAGTTGGTATAGGCGCAGCGGGAGGGGCGGCAAGGTCCTCATCCTGCCCTGGCTTCTTCCTCCCCTGGCAGTTGGTATAGGCACAGCGGGAGGGGCGGCAAATGAAATTCTGACAGTCTAAACGGGCCTGGTTTAAGGTTTCTTCTACGTAATTGAACATGTCCTATATGCCTGTTATATACTGTAACTAAAAAATTGAGAAGGGGTCATGGTGGTGGGAGGAAAGAGTAGAAACCCAAATTCATAGCATAAAAATGGTTACAAAAATGTCCATTTAGTGGAATAAATGGCCTCAGGAATGATGGATCTTAATGTCTTGGGATTCTTAGCCCCTTAGCCCCTTCACAGGTCACACTGGGCTCAGAAATGGCAGGACAGACATTAAAAAAATTAAATAGCAAGTGTTAAAGTGGACTTCTCTCCCCCTAAAAATTTTTTGGGGTGATGAGGATATTGGCAGTGCGTCCAAAGACCCATAAAAATAAATTGCCTTTATAGGCCATTGTTGGGGGGCAGGGAATGCAAAATAAATAAATACATAAATAAACACTCTCTTTAGCCTGAGAGGCCCCGGAGTTTCAGTCTGAAGATTGCATAATGCCCACACATGTTTGAGTTTTGTTGTTGTTCAGTCGCACAGTCGATTCCAAACCTTTGCAACCCTATGGACTATTGCCCGCCAGGCACCTCTGTCCTTTACTATCCTCCTCAACCCACACAGCTCTGGGCCCATTGTGTCTACAATACCATCTAGCCATCTCATCTTTGGCCACCCCCTTCTTCTTTTGCCCTCCACCTTTCCCAGCATCAAAGCCTTCTCAAGTGAATCCTCTCTTCTCATTTGATGTCCAAAGTACTTAATCTTCATCTTTACTATTTGACCTTCTAAGGAGCAGTAAGGGTTAATTTCTTCTAAGATTGAACTATTTGTTCCCCTTGCTGTTCAGGGGACTCTCAAAACTCTCCTCCAACACCACATCTCAAAGCCATCTATTCTTCTGTGCTGTACACAAGTTAAACCACACAGTGTGATCACACAGTAAAAAGTTACAAGCTTTTTGGATTTGGATTTATAGTGGCATATAAATCCAAATCCAAATACAAGTGAAGGATATCTTTCTCTCTGTATATTTTTTCTTGGCTATCATACATCTCTTTTAATCTACCCCAAAAGCAGCTGTTTTCTGTCCTGTATTTGTCAGCAGCATGGCTTTCCAGACTGTACCAAACAGGCACATCAAAAAACCTCATACTTCTGATTATGTTCTTAGTGCTCCATAAGCATAAGCACTTTCATCTGTTGTTATTTATGTCCAAAGAAACAAATTGAGAGATTTAGATTTCATCTGTTTGTTGAGCACAAGGAACAAGCACTGAGACAGAACATGTAGGAACCTGTAATCAGCACTTTCATACAGTCCTCACATCCTCTCTTCTCCCCACCCTTGCTATTTTGCAAGAAGGTGATTAATGAATTGTTGACACTC
This sequence comes from Furcifer pardalis, assembly GCA_030440675.1. NCBI lineage: Eukaryota > Metazoa > Chordata > Lepidosauria > Squamata > Chamaeleonidae > Furcifer > Furcifer pardalis. Next base: position 25,229,636 of record CP126899.1, on the reverse strand, counting down.
ATGTGGTAGGAAACTTCTTGGAGTTGTGACTATGCATCATTCACTTGGAATAGCACCTTAGTAAACCTTCTTTTAAAATTGGTAATACTTTGCAAATCAATTTCAATTTGCCATGGGCATCTTTCAAGCACATTTTTCAGTGCCACGATAGTAAATAATAAATCATACCAATGGTGAATTCAGACTTGAATGTCTTGATTTAGACATGATTGAAGGGAAAGACAGAAAAGCTCTGAGGAAGAAAAATTCTAAGCTAGCTCTTTGCAGCGCATGCCATAAAAGCCTGCATCATAACAATGCTCTAATGTGTAAAAGAGGACTAGGCTGCTAGACATAGTGAAAAGACTTGTTAAATTTTTCTCTCTCTTTTTTTTTGGTTCAGTCGCACAGTCGATTCCGACCCTTTGCGACCCCATGGACGACTGTCCAATTTTTGAGACCTTTTCTTTTATCATCTCCAATAGAAAGAAGGCTATATGGAAAAACCTTCTCCATATGCTCTCCACCATTGGTTCCTTTTCACATGTTCATTGACTCAAAGAGAACTTTTCTGCTTGTGGCAAGACAGTGAGGGCTTCTGGTTTGTTTGTTTTTGTCTGTTTTCCAGCATTTTCTCCCTCAGGGTGGCACAGACATTACTTAGCTCCCCCCCCTACTGTTTCTTCCTGATGGTAGAATGAATTTTCTAGGCAAGACATTCCTGATACCTATGCTATTTTACTGTGAAATGCACAGAAATCTCCCCCACCCCACGAAGGATGGACTATTGAGATGTAAGTGCTGGTTTGTTCACAAATGTAAGAAACATTTTTTTAAAAAAAAGTAGCTGGATTTTGCTATGGCAAATTTTGGTTCCAGCATCAAAATAAACAAATGGGAAACTTCATTTATGAGATGGCTTACTAGTTATAGGCAGCCTTACTCCAAGAATATCAGAGAGTATAGAAAACAAAACAAAAAGAAAAAAACAAAAGCAAAACAAAACGCTGTGGGGCCTTAAAGAATAACTGCTGTATTTTAACGTTAGCTTTTGTGGATCAAGTCTACTTCATCAGACATAAGAGTGAGCATCAATTTAAATACACCAGGTGCAGAGGTACAGAATGGTTAACATAAAAAATAGAAATGATAGTGAACCTTGGCATAAAAAAGAGGTTCAAAACTAAAAGGGAATATTTTTATTTTTCCCCTTCCCAAGAATAATACAAGAAAGGCACATCAAGCTATATTTCCTGGCCTGGCCTAGCCAGCTAATACGTTAGATTACTTTTTTCTACTGTTTACTGTTTACTCACAAGCATGCTCTTTCTTCATGGAAGCACACATAATCATAATCAGCAACATGTGGTGTTTCTTCACATTCCAATATAACCTCTTCCTGGATCTTTAAGCAAATTAATCACAGAATACAATATCCATCCTTTTTAGTTCCATTATCACAGTTTTCAGCATATTTTGACTATTTTCAAAAGTAAAATAACCAGCACCTGCATTGAAGGTAGTTTCTCAAGCTCTTTTAACTACTTTAACTCACTAAAAGCAAAAGCCCCATTTTAATTCATTACATGGTGTATCAAATTTGATACTGTCCCTGTAACCCTTAACTAATATTCAAACCTTTGAGATGGGTGTCCAGCATCTGTATGTACTTTGGTGGATGATCTCTGGAGAGAGCTGGATGGAGGTCATCCGTCTGTCCTGGCTCTTCTCGATCTCTGAGCGGCCTTCGATACCGTCGATCATGGTATCCTTCTGGGGAGGCTCCAAGGGTTGGGGATCCAGGGCACTGTGTTGGCCTGGTTTTCCTCATTCCTGAGGCGCAGGACCCAGTCAGTGTGGCTGGAGAATGAGAAGTCCAGCCCTAGGCCCCTCCAATACGGGGTGCCTCAGGGCTCGGTACTTTCCCCTCTCCTTTTTAACATCTACATGAAGCCACTGGGTGAGATCATCCGTTCCCATGGGGTGAGGTATCATCAATATGCAGATGATACCCAGTTGTACATCTCGGCCCGTGGGGACCCAAGTGGTGCGGTGGAAGTCCTTTCCAGGTGCCTGGAGGCTGTTAAGGTCTGGATGGGGGAAAACGGGCTACAGCTGAATCCCGGCAAGACTGAGTGGCTATGGGTAAGAGGTCCTGTGTTACTTCGGGAGTTACCAGCTTTGGTTCTGGATGGGGCAGTTCTGCCCCAAACAGACCCGGTGTGTAATCTGGGGGTCCTCCTGGACTCACGACTACTGTTCGAAGAGCAGGTGGCAGCCGTGGCCAGGAGGGCTTTTGCACAATTGTATGTAATATGCCAGTTACGCCCACTCCTGGACCAGGAGGTCTTGCTCATGGTCACACAGGCTTTGGTCACCTCCAGACTTGACTACTGTAATGCGCTCTACATGGGGCTGCCCTTGGTGACTATTCGGAGACTACAGCTGGTCCAAAATGCGGCGGCTCGGGTAGTGATGGGGTGCGGGCGATATGCTCGTGTCACACCACTGCTCTGGGAGCTGCACTGGCTGCCAGTATGTCTCCGGGTGCAATTCAAGGTGCTGGTCATTACCTTTAAAGCCCTATATGGTAGTGGGCCAGGATACCTAAGAGACCGCGTCACCCTAAGAACGTCTGTCCATCCCACTAGGATGGACCAGAAGGGGTCTCTTGTTATTCCATCAGCTAGGGAGGCTCGCCTCACTAGCACTAGGAAGAGGGCCTTCTCTTTGGAACCTTCTCCCAACTGAGCTGCGCCTACAGGCAGAGCTCCTGCCTTTCCGAAGAGGCTTAAAGACCTGGCTGGCGGAGCAAGTATGGGGACCTAGGAACGTGGGATCCCATGCAGGTTGGCTGATTTAAGGGATTTAAGGGACAGCCACCCCTTTCTGCCCTTGTTTTTATCTGTTGCGTTGTAATTTTTCTTATGAATTTTTAAAGTTTTTTATTATTTTATTTTATTTATCCAATTTTTATACCGCCCTACTCGGTTGGGCCGACTCAGAGCGGTATACAGACAAAGAAAAACAGCGAGTTCATAAATACAACATATAAATATCAAAAGTAATCAGTGTAAATACCAAAAAACATATCAACATCATTACAACATCACTACAGCATCAAAAAAAAATTCAGTAAGCATCAGTTTTAAACAACAATCCAAAAATTACAAAGTCATCAAATTCAGAGAGAAAATTACAACAGTACCAAAAGATCTGACGGCACTGCAGCCTTTTGAGCCCCGGCCGGGCTAACCTGTGATTTTAATCTATGATGTAAGCCACCCAGAGTCGGGTCTACCTGATTGGGGCGGGGTAGTAAATATGAGTAAATAAATAAATAAATAAATACATAAACTTTATCCCTGCTGTCTCTCTCTGGATCCTTATCTTGTAATTTTTATGTTCCAGAATGCCAACTTTTTGCATTGTCCAGGTAGATTGAAATGGTTTGAAACAGGATTCTGTGTATTGTCATTCCCGATGTCTCATTTCAGTTCATTAACTCTTTTGCACAGAGATGATCCTGTTTGTCATATGTAGAATGCAAAAGGGCATTTTTGGCAAAATATGGTATAAATCACATTGGCAGCAGGACAAGTAAAACTACCTTTAATGTTGTGTGTAGCATTGTTGGGTTCAGTAAATGTGGGGGCATAAATGACATCTGAGTTTGCAGCAGGGTTTAGTTCCCATCTCTGTTTCACTGTGCATAGTCTGTTGTGTGACAATAGTTGCTTGAGATTGGGGGCTTTTCTGTAAGCAAATAAATGTCTGTCACCAAGGGCATTGGAAAGTGAAGTATTTTTGCCCAAGATGTGTTGGAGAGGTTTTAGTCGTGGGCTGAAAGTGACAACCAGCAGTGTTTGATTGCTTTTATAACAGACATTTACTTGCTTATAGACACCCACACCCACACACCTATCTCAAGCATCTTCAGACACAGGGATGGCAATACACAGAAACCTATTTCAAACCATTTCAATCTACCTGGACATTGTGCACAACACTTGAAAGGTGCCATTCTGGAACAGAAAAATTACAAGACAAGGATCCAGAGAGAGACAACAGAGATAAAGTAGATACATATGCTGGAAACTCATCTGAAAGGTTTGAATATTAGTCTAGGGCCAGTGATGGTGAACCTTGGCACTCCAGGTGTTCTTGAACTTCAATTCCCAGAAGCCCTGATCAGCAGGAGTGCTGAGTTGGGCTTCTGGTAACTGAAGTCTAAGAACACCCAGAGTGCTAGGGTTCACCATCACTGATCTAGGGTTTCTGGAATATTAAATGTGATACACCACAACTAATAGCTTGTTATAGCCTGCTATATATCTTGTATGTTATATATTGTTATATTATACCACTTTTACAGAAACTACTTCAGTAGAATTCTCATCCACAGCCTCTGGCTACCTCTCAGAACAAAGGAAGAACATGGTGCCTGGCCTGGGCCGCTCACACAATCGATGCTAGGTGTAAAGGAATAGGAGGGGGTGCTTGTTAAATTAAACTACAGTAGTTAGTCTTTAAAGTGCCAGTGCCACAACATTTTTGTCTTTTTGGGGTTTTTTTACTCTCTGATATGCTTGAAACACAGACTAATGTGGCTACTATTTCAAAAATTGTTCCAAGAAATTCTTTAAAACAATTTTCTAACCCCAAAATACTATATATATTTTTTTACACTCAGGGTGGAGAATTTTGAACCATTTGCACATTCTGGTATTATCAGCTGAGACTTCATATTGCTACTTATTTAATGGCACATTTTAATTTGCTATTCATCTAAATTTTATGTTGAAGATGTTTGCTGTGGCAATTTCTTCATCTGTAGTTAATATTCCTCTGCAGTTTCTGTTGTTTTTGGCTGAAAGACAATGAGCAAAGTTCAAGCAGGCTGTTCAAACACAAATGCCCTTTATTGCTCTCTGTTCTGCATCCATTATGCTGTTCTGCCTTTTTTTTCTATTTTCATTTCTTTAGTATTTGTGTTCTGGTAGGTCAGGGAGGAGGAAAATGAGATAAATGGGACTTGTGTCCCCTTACTATGGTCAACTAATGAGGCATTTGTAAAGGAATTTGTTATGGTCAAAACATTTACAAATAAGAATAGGGTCCCAACAACTGGATTGTGTCACAGGGATACTGTCTTCTTACTTGAGATGCTTCTGGAAAATCATAACTTTCTAAGGACAACTATTTGATTTACTATAGAATTGACTGGTTTGAACTCCTTGCAGTACAGGGGACTCTTAAGAGTCTTTTCCAGCACCACAGTTCAAAGGCATCTATTCTTCTCCGCTCAACCTTCCTTATGGTCCAGCTCTCACAGTCATACATTGCTACTGGGAAGACCATCACTTTAGCTATGTCAACTTTTGTTGGCAGAATGATGCCTCTACTTTTTATAATGCTGCCTAGGTTTGCCATAGCTTGACTCCCTATTTATTTCATGGCTGCAGTCACTGTCTGTAGTGATCTTAGATCCCAAGAAGGTGAAGTCTGTCACTGCTTCCATTTATTCCCCTTCTATTTGCCAGGGAGTGATGGGTCTGGATGCCATGATCTTGGTGTATTGCCAATTCAGACTGGCAGGGTCTGATGGATTTCAGGTTCTTTTTAGGATCTCAGAGACAAAATAAGCACTCAATAGGTAAAAAAACCAAAGTTTTATTCAGATAATTTTCTAGGTAAAAATAGCATATTTCAGAGAAAGAGAGAAAAAATATATCAAGAGACAAGAATGTAAGTAAATATTTTTACCTAGCAGCATGGGTTCCCTCTATCCCTCCTTTAGCTACCTGGGAGCTTGGTTAAGATATCAGAGAAACTCTTGATGGTCCAAAACAGATCCAAAATCTGTGGTCTTAGGCTGATACTTATATACTGTAAAGAACTTCAACATCATCCACCAAGGTTGAAGTCAAGGAAGAGTTTCTTAAAAACAATGGCACCAATTCCTTCTTCAGAAACTTGTCAGTCTGAACTATGGAAAAAATATCACCAGAGGGTTATGAGTGACAATGGAAAAGACAGCAGGAGGTTACCATCTCCAATATGGGACATAGAGGATACTGAATAGGCTGAGAACTGGGGTGACACAATGCAAAACAAACCTAAAGAGTTGGGGCCACACTGACAATGGTGAACTATGCAAGTGTGGTGAGAGACAAGACTTTGAAATCTGCTAATCTGTAGCAAATTACCAGAAACATGTGATATCAAGGATTTCTTTGAAACAAAAGACAGGGTTATTCAAACTGCTGAATATTGGGAAAATAGGTGTAAGCTTTGTCAGGGCATTTTGGCGGCGGCGGGGGGGGAGAGCTTGAGTTGTCTTATTAAGCAGGGTTGCCCATTTCTTGTCAATGATGTTAGACCAAGACTAAAACTCACCAAAACATCCTCCGTCGGATCCCTTGGGCAAGGTGAAAGCGGAGGGCACATATCATGGTCTGCCTAGTCAGCAGGTGACATGATATCCAAATGGCTAAAAACCCGCATGCAAATGGGCTTGATTTCCCAAGTTCATGTGCATGTAAGGGATGTCAACATGGAGACATCTACTAATGTGTGGACTGCTCACTGAATAACAACTCCAAAGTATCTAAAGTAAGGGCGTAAATATGTAGTGTATGAATGTATACATTTAAGATTATTAGTGATTGTTTTTGAATTATGTTGGTTTTAAATTTTAGTGTTTTGGAGTAAGATAAATAAAATAAATGGAGGGAGGGTTATTTTTGCAGCTGACATTCGCCTTTGCAAAAACATTACTGAGAAGTACTGGAAAGAAGATAAAAAAATAAAAGATCCAAGCCTGAGTGAATCATAGGTCAACTTAGCAGTCTCAAAAGTGGAGCTTCTCTCAAACAGTGGGTTATACCCTTAATGGGTCCCTGATGAGCTCTTCCTCTTTTTGCAATACCCTGAAGGAGAATCATCTGGTGATATCATTGGTCTCTTCTGAATCCTATTTATTCAAGATGCTGAATCTAATGAGGTACAGCCAGAGGACTGTCAGAGGGTCAGAGTGTACATGGCATCTTTTGCAGAATAATAATCAAACATCTGTTCTTTTTGTCCCATAAAATGTGGTTTCTAGGACAAAGTACAATTTATTTAAATTATATTTTAATACATTTTAGTTTTTACAATTTGCTCAGAGGTTCTCAGCTTTTACTAGTGTAAAGAAAGGATCTGCAGTTTCATAGTAGCTCACATTATCTATCTACAGTGAATTAGGTTTTGGTTATATGATATTTTAATTTCTGTAATATGCTGTACATGCCCTGGTTTTGGAAAGTGTTCTGAGACTTCACTACAGCTAGATTGCTAGTTGGAGTTGGTTAGGGAGGGGAAAAAATGCCATGTTTAAAATAGTTTCACTGGCTACCAGTTCATTTCACAAAATAATCTGGAGTGTTGTTTTGACTTTAAAATCCTTAAACAACTTGGGTTAAGGTTATCCAAGGAACCATATCTCTCCATTTGAATTTCTTTGGGTTTTAAGATCTTCAGGGGAGGGTTCTCTTTCTCTCTGTTCTGCTGCTCTCCCATTCATGTTTAGTGTGGATATGAAATTCAGCTTTTCAGGGTCCATTCCCTGGCTGTGCAACTTCTTTTCATGACAGATCAGGTTTGCTATTCACCAGGCATGGGCTGGGCCACTGGGATGGGGGATTCATCTTGGTGTGCCCTCACCTCTGGTGCCCTGGAGCACAAATGATAATGTTATTATTATTTTATCCACCCAACGCACTGCACTTTAGATTAAGCCATTGCTCCAGGCTCCCTCCTTCAGTTTGGAGCAGTGGTTTATTCTAAAGTGCCTAGTGCTGGGTGGAGCAAGTGAGGGGCAGTGACCAAGCAGTTCCTGGGGGCAGTCTTCTCCCCCATCCCTTGGTGTCCACCCCTCACTTGGTCCACCTGGCACATGGCACTTTAGATTAAGCCATTGCTCCAGGCTCCCTCCTTCAGCTTGGAGAAATGGTTTATTCTAAAACACCACAGGGCAGCCCTCTCCCCTGTTGCTTGGCCACCACCCGTTACCCCTGTCCAGTGCCCTCCCATTGTGCCCAGCACATCCCTGCCCTTCACTCCTGCCCTTTGGGCACTAAGGATAAACCTTTCTTCTTAGGTAGGCTACTAATAAGTAAACCACTGCTAAGGAAGAGTTTGAAGAGGGGTGATATTTTTTTTGTCCATTATAATTAAAATATAGTTTAAAATATCTGTAGTATCAATTTCAAATGGAAGATGTTATCAAATAGTGTAAGCTGGCCACCAGACATAATTCTCTCAGCACAATTCTTCCCATTCCAGCTACTGTACATCTATGAATTCTTCTCACAGCAAGTAGATTCATTGAAAATTCAGTTCTCTAGTACCTGGCACTTGTTCACAGTTGATTGGTTGATGGTAGACTTTACTTGTATGGACTTATGATTGGTACGGTGGCTGAAAGAGCTGGCGTGAAGTTCACAGTCTTACAGAACAGATTTCTTGTTAGCAGAGGATAAATCTGAATCAATTCCTCTAGAAAGAAATGCCTGTATCTTGAAATTAGGTCATCACCTTCATGTTCAAGGTGATGCCAGAAGATCAATACCATAGAAGTGCCTGAGTGATCCCCTTCTAAGTTACACATCTGTAGCACATTTGGCTTCATTCAAGTAAACTACATTTAAAGGAATGAGTAAAACTCCCTCCTTCCACTTATTTATTGTCTAGTGATCTGTGTTATTATTTTAGCATGGCCAGCTTATGGTTTAGAAAGTGTCCTATGGCTAGTCTCAATAAAGAGTAGACCCACTGAACCAATTGCTAAATTGTAAATGAACACTTTGGCAAACTCTGTTTCTCTTCTGGGCATGAAACTTTAAGAAGGATGCTAACAAACTGGAACAAATTCAGAGGATGGTTATAATGGTTATAATGAGGAGAGTGGAAACCATGCCCCATGAGAAAAAACTGAAAATAACTAGGAAATTGCAGCCTTGAAAAAAGAATATGGTGACATTCTTCAAATACTTAAGAGACTGTCATGGGGGGATATATTCTCTGTTATCCCAGGAGAATAATGGGCTCCAGTTAAAGGAAGCCAAATACAGTAATACACCAGATAACGATTGGACCGGATAGGACTAGCATCGGATAACGATGCAAGAGTTTTGGAAAAACCTTGCATCGGATAACACGATTTTTAGTGTTATCCAAGCCAAACGTGTGTGTGTGTGTGTGTGGGGAGGGTGTCGGATTGGTTAGACCATCTACCCAATCCACCCCCCCCAGAGATGGATTGCTGCTACTGAACTAGGGTCGGGCAAAAGGCACGCGGGTGCCTGCCTTTCCCCTGACCCTAGTTCAGTAGCAGCAATTGCTGGATAAAGCCTGGCGGCGCACGGGCTACGTAGCCCGAGCGCCGCTAGCAGTGATGGGATGTAACAGGTTCTCACCAGCTCGCCAGAACCGGTAGTAACTTTTCCCAGCGTCCCGGAGAACCGGTAGCAGCTTTTGGGGGGAACCACCTCCGGGGCTTACCTTTTCACTGGTGTGCATACACGCCTACAGTGCTTGGTGTGTATGCACTGCCTCCTTGCTGTCCTCCCAAACAGGGAGGAAGAGAAGCTGCTAGCCTGAAGCTCCCTATAGCCTGCTCCCCAGGGTAAGTGACTCACCTTTGGATGTGGTGTGTCTGTGTGTATTTTAATGTGTATTTAATACCTTTACCTCTATTGACGTACTACCACAGTTCCTAAAAAGGCCTGGTTTGGGGTTTTTAAGCAAAGTCTTGGAGTTACCTCATCAATAAGCTACACCTGTGCTCTTCCAATTGCTGTTCCAATTGGAGAACCCTAAGGAGGTACAGCTGTTTTACATTTACATTAAGGTATATTATCCTAGAGAACTGGTTGGGCAAAGACTTAGTACCTAACTTCTTTAACTGTTGAAAAGTTGAAAAGTGCCAAAATGAAGCCAATCTTGTGGTGAGTTCATTCTGTAGTTCCTTCCATCTGACCTAGTGTGAGAAATATTAGCCAGAATAAGCTTTAAGCTCTGGATGATTTGTTTGGGGTGGGTGGGTGGCTGTATTTTAATGTATTTTTATTTATTTAATTTATTTACGGGTTTGTGTTGTGCGTGGGTGGGTTGAGGAGTATGTGTGTGCTTATTTTTTAATTTTATTTATTATATTTTTTATTTTTGTACTTTTTCTTTGGCCCCACCCATGACATCATGACATTAGCTTCGCCCACACTGTGATGACATCATGGTGGGGTAGTAAAATTTTTGACATCCCACCACTGGCCGCTAGGCTTTGTCAACAGCCCATCCGGGCTGTGTCCGAAGCTGCTGGGCTTCGGACACAGCCCACATGGGCTGTGGAAGAAGGCTAGCCCAGCCCAGCTGGGCTGGGCTAGCCTTCATCTGAAGCCCTTCCATGCTGTGTTCAAAGCCCAGCGGCTTCGGACACAGCCTGCAAGGGCTGCAGAAGAAGGCTAGCCCAGCTCAGTTGGGCAGGGCTAGCCTTCCGAAGCCCTTGCAGGCTGTGTCCAAAGCTGCTGGGCTTCGAACACAGAGCGGGTGCCTCTTCCCCCCACCCTACTGGCCCCAAACAGGAATAACCAATGGAGAACATATCTCTTCAGTCTTGATATGAGGAAACTGCTTCCATGGAAATATCCATGATACTGTAACCAGTTCCTAGCCTTGCAACTTGGCTGAGTCCTTGCTAAGAGCTGAAATATTTGCTTAACTGTTATAACTGGTGCCATTGGTGTTGTCAACATTCAGGCTGTCCTTTCCTATGTAAAGATTGGCATCATTTTTCCTACTGGCAATGTGGGAATGATATTGTGCAGCAATCTCTGGCAATTTCCTAGCATTTTGAATTGTGGATACAGAATCACAATATCCCACATCCATAAACCAGAGGATTTTTGATGGATTTAATCAATATGATTTATTCTCTAGCATGAGCAGAATTGTCAGCCTTGCATAGGGATATTTATTTCCTGGAAAAGAGTCAGATGTTCCTAAGTGAGACTAAGAATCCAAAGATTCTCATAAATATGGCCCACCAAATGTTTGGAAAGGATGGACTCAAGGGATAGATTATTACCTGTGCTACATAATTTTTCATGAGTATAATTACAGTACAGCTGGGCAAGAATAATTTAGTACAGCATCCTGACATGTGGGATTCGTAATTAAGAGAGAATGTGATTTGGCTACTTTTGGTGCACACCTTTCCAGATTTCTACTTGGCAAGTGCAACACTCAATGTTATGTAACAGGAAGGTTTACAAGGCCATTGCATTATATTTCCCTGTACATCGTTAAAATTTAGTGTTTTGGATTTAGTGCAGCATTTTCTCTTTTTCTTTCCTTCCATTATATATATTTTTTAAAAGTATGTAGTTTCCAGCTGCCTTCAGAGGGACTGACTGGATATAATTGCAACCTCATTGTGGCTGCATGCCTGACTGTCTGTGATAGTCTCTTCATCATCACATAGGTTTTTAAGCCAGGCTAGAATGAAACAACAAAAAAACAAAGAAGAGAACCAGCATTAAAATGTGTTCAGATTAACCATCTTGCCAACCTTTGGCCATCACTCAGATTCATCTAGTCCAACCATTTGCGTCACTACATTTACGAAAAACACTTTTCTTTGATTTGTTAGTGGCATTTAGGAACACATGATTATTTTTCAGAAAAAAAAATATATGCATATAAGAGTATGGCATTTAAATCTCATTGACTTTTGTGGAATGTCAAGAATGTAGATGAACATCCTGCACTGAATCATGGTTATATGGAATAAGGTAAGGGTTAGAACTGATTCAATTCCTTTCTGGATATGGATTAACCAAATTTTATCATAAATTTGATAGGAAAAACTTCAGATTTTTTTAAATGAAAGCAGTGAAACAGACATTCAAGCAAAGGCTTTTGCTAGGCTTGGTTTCATGGATTGGTGGAGCAAGCTGTTGTGAGGTGAATAGGGTCATGTAAAGATGGGCAGATATTTCCATTTTCCATGTGGTGTAATCTTTGCACCCTCATGGCACAGGGTTCCTATTTGGTCCACCATATCAATTAAATAATTTTTTTAATTGAAGACTTCCTCGAAGAAGTGGGTGAAGAAACAACATGTAGGATTTTTTAATTTATTTATAGCTAAAGAAAAAAACTTTCTTTGCCAGAGATATAAAAGATAAAAAGGAAAGGAAAAAATTTGCTACTTTCCCTCCTCCTCACACTTCAGGGAGGAAACATCATTTTTTCCCCTTTTTCGTTCGTTCCTTCCATTCTTTTGCAGCAGAGCAAAAGAATGTTCTACCAGGCAATCCTAAAAATGAATGCAAACAACAATGGTAAGTTTGAACCTCTACTCTGGATCAGCACCAAATTTGAAGTGGATATAACAAACAGTCTGTGTTTGCTCTGTGACAAATTTGGAAAGTTGGGACAAAGAGGTCTGCATTTATAATGTTTTCAAAAAGTAAAACTGTTTCCTCCTATGCAGAGGTAAGCAACCCTTAATATCCCTATACAGTAATACCCCGGATAACGATTGCACCGAATAATGCTAAAACTGCATAATGACGACAAATTTGGGGGGGGGGGATTTGTACCGGAGAATGTTCTTTTTAGCGTTATCCGATGCATCGGACCAGCAGAGTGGCTGGAGCTGTGGATCCTTCCCCTGTCTGGCTTGGTAAGGGTCTAGCTACCCAGGCAGGGGGTGGTGGTGGTGGTGGTCTTCTTAACAGAGTCTTGGATAGGGGATCCAAACCTCTATTAAAAAGACCACCACCCGCCTGGGTAGCTAAGACCCTTACCAAGCCTGGCGGGGGGGAGGGGTTCTAAAAAGAAGGTAGGAGTCTCCCCCCCACCATCTTTTTAGAAACCTCCGTCTGGCTTGCTAAAGAGTAATGGTCTTAGCTACCTAGGTGGGGTGGTGGTCTTCTTAATAGAGTCTTGGATAAGGCATCCAAACCTCTGTTAGGAAGCCGCCGCCGCCCCCGCCTGGATTGGTAAGTTCTTTAGCAAGCCAGATGGAGGTTTCTAAAAAGATGGTGGGGGGGAGAATCCTACCTTCTTTTTAGAACCCCTCCCCCCTGCCAGGCTTGGTAAGGGTCTTAGCTACCCAGGCGGGTGGTGGTCTTTTTAATAGAGTCTTGGATAAGGGATCCAAACCTCTGTTAGGAAGCCCCCCCACCTGGATTGGTAAACTCTTTAGCAAGCCAGACGGAGGTTTCTAAAAAGAAGGGACCCAAGAGAGGCTTGGGTCCCTTCTTTTCAGACCCCCCCTTGCTAAGCAAACCAGATCAGCCCCCTGTTCTCTTTCCTCTTTGGAAAGGGAACAGGGCTTTTTTTAACATTGTGGGATCAATGCATCACACAACGTTAAAAACCGGATAACGTTATGACTTGTGGAACCAAGTCATAATGTTATCCGAGGTACTAGTGTACTTAAAATGGGTCAAATAAGCTAAAATGGTTGTCCCTACACATTTTATATTTATTTAGAAAGCATATCAGCTACAGGATTTTAAATATTGTTCCTTTTTAAAAGGCCTCTCAAAAAGAAAATTGCATAAAATAGGCTTACCAGCACCTAATGTTCAAAAGTATAGCTACATTGTTGCAAGTTTGCTGAGCTCTAGGCCAACTTGAAGTTAACTCTGCTCTGACTCTGCTACTCAGGACCTTACTAGCTGACATTCACAAGGAAAAAATAAAATCCATCTTAGCCAAATGAACAGCAAAAATATATTATGCTTTTATTTGTAAAAATATTGTTAGACATTTTTTAAAAAGATAGAGAACAAACATTCTGAGGCTCACTCATTTAATCTGTGAAAAAATTGATGTTTCTTGCAACTATACAATTGTTTAGTAATTAAGAACAAAACTCCACATATGTTATGTGCCATCAACTCACTCCTGATATGTGCTGACTATATGAGTTAATGATCTCCCAAATACCCTATCATTAACAGTTCTGTTCAGATCTTCAAACCAAAAGCATCTCATGTTAAGTTATCTCTTCCTACACACACCCTTCCATCAATATTGTCTTTCCCCGTACATTTTACTCAAGTCTTGCAAACTAATAGCTGTGGCTTTCTTTATTGAATCAACTGATCTAATGTTTCTTCTATTCCTATTGTTCCCTCCCCACTTTTCCTAGCAATATTGTCTTTTTGGACAGTTGTGTATTTTTGTTATATGCGTATGAGAGGGTAACCCCAGTTTACTCATTTTTGCTCTAGTGAGAGTTCTGGCTTCACTTAATTGAGCACACATCTATTTCCCTTTCTGGTTGTCTGATGTATTTGTAAGACTCTCTTCTAACATCCCATTTCAAATTACTTGATTTTTCTTTGTCTTTCTTCTCTGTCTTTTTAAAACATAGATAATTTTGACCTCAGTCTAGAGTGACAATCTTTAATATCCCTCATTCTGAGATAAGTGGACATATTTGGGAAAACATGCACACAACATGTTCCTAGAGTTTTTGGTCTGATGTAGCTTTTCTTCCTCAAGTTGCCTAACCTAAAAGGAAAATGTTGTATAATCATACGTATAATTTGAATTTCCAGCTTTTGAAATTATTGCTTTTTTAATGGGCATTTAAATGCAGAGGACCAACTTTGATTCTGGATGCTGCATTTTTGAGGCACAATCAGGTTACACTTCTAAGTGCTCTGAATGGGGTTCAGACTGGAATCATTCATCTTATCCCCATTGTACAGAATTGCTTCAAGGCAGAAGAGCAGATTCACCATCAGAGCTAAGGATATAAAAACCTTATGATGGAGGAAATGAATGTTTGCCTGCTGCTCAGAGGTAGAAATCCATAATAAAACTACTATTGATTTTTCACTCAACATTGCTGAACATTTTATTGAAATCTCAGCTTGTCCCATCATTTGAATGTTCAATAAAGGGAAGCACATCTGCTTTCACAGTCTAAAGATACTTAAACTTCCCTAACTCTCTTTCTTGTTTGCTCCTCAATACAGAATAGAGAAAATGTAATGTTTGGACAATTTCAAAAATGTGTACATTGTTTGCAAAAATTTCAAATACCTGAAATATAATAATAAAGATTAAAGGAAAGGATCTGTCCTCCATCATCCCAGAGTGGAGGACACGTAACAATGGGCTGAAACTACAAGAAGTCTGATATAGGCTGAATATTAGAGCGGAACAACAGTGGAACCAACTGACTCAAGAGGTGGTGAGCTCTCCAATACTGGAAACATTCAAAAGAGAACTGGGCAGCCTCCTGTCATATCTGCTTTGACTTGATGGCCTAAAACGACCCTTCCAACTCAGTTATTCTATGATTCTAGACTGAACATTTATTAGGACTGAAATATCTTCACAAGCTGGATCATGTTTTCTTGTACAAAATTCTAATGGCTACTTACACTAGGTGCTTAAAATCCAATTTCAGTTCTGTACAAGTAATTCTTAACTTCCTCTTATGAGTATTGGTGTTGGTGTTTTCCTACTTCTGTTTCCCCTTATTCCAGTAGCGCTGAGACAATTGCAAAGAAGTTGTTTGAGACTAAACAATGCATAAAAATTTCCTCAGTCATCAGGAATAAGAATGCCCTAATGCAGTGATGGCAAACCTTGGCACTCCAGGTGTTCTGGGACTTCAATTCTCAGAAGCCCTTATCAGCAGGAGTGCTGATTTGGGCTTCTGTTAATTGAAGTCCAAGAACACCTGGAGTGCCAAGGTTCATCATCACTGCCCTAATGTATGGAAAGAAACCTTATTTTGATGAGAAAACAGTGTTATGATGCAACCAAGTCTTTATTGACATTGGTCAATACTTTTTGTGTTTCTTGAGCCTAGATGAAACATCAATAGGAACTTCTTGACCCAACAGTATTGCTGAAGAACTGCCTTAAAAACATTTGTGATGCAAAATCCTAATTTTTTAGGCTTACTACCCTTCCTTGAGACTCCATTTGTTTTAAAAGATGCATAGTTCTTTATTTCCACATAACAGTAAAACATTTTTCCTAGTCTTCCATCAATCAGTTTTACAAAAGGGTGGCTATTACTTTAGTCCGTTTAAAATTAACGGTTGGATTATAGATCTGTCTGTCTGTCTATTTGTCTGTGAGCAAAGATAACTAAAAATTACCAATCTAAAAAGAACAAGAAAATTACCTTACTAATGCAGTAAAATCAACAAAATATAAAAATAAACATTCTCTAAATCTCCTTTCTGGTGATAGTTTTGAAACCATCTTCAACATGTTGTGTTAGATGTAGGATTTGTATTGTACAATTCATGTGAGATCTAAAGCCCACCTGTTGCTGAATGAGGACATTCAATGTCCTCCATCTTACTGTTAAGAACATTCTTTCCAGGACTTACTACAAGTGGCAAAGTAGTCGATTGGTGCAAAAATTTTCGGATCTTTTGGTTGTTTGCCAGGTTTCAAGATTGCCATTTCTCTTGACTTTCTCCAAGTTTTAAAAATCAAGGCATAACTTCTTTGTTACTGTGCTAAAATGTTTTATTTATTCTACCTGGATGTCATTCAGTCCTTCTGCTTTTCCCTTTTTGTCTCCAATAGCGTCCACTAATTTGCTTAAGCTGAATGGTCTTGTAAGGTCATCGGTCTCCAGTTGCTTGTTTCTTTCAAGTCTGAATTTTGATTTCCCATGGTGATGTTCAGTTCTGCCATTAATGACTTGATGGGCTATTTGATTTGCTGAAATGATGCAATTAAAGGCCTTTAGTTAGGTCATGGCTAAACTGCTTTAATAATCGCTTGGCCTTTTGACATTTTCTTGACATGTTTACTTCTTCCATGATTTTTATCCAATTATCCCTTTCAGTTTGTTAGGCCAAGAAATTAATTACTGTCCAGCCAATTTTTTTTCGTTCAAAGGTTTTTATTCAAATTGTGAAGAATAGTTATCCATTTTGGTGATTATTTCTGATGATAGGCCTTGGAGGTAGTTGTTTCTGATCCTTGGATAATCAGGATAATTCCTTCAATGCCTCAATGAACTATTTAGAGTCTTTGTGGACTGGACAAATGTTTAATAGAACTCCTCCTAATGTTGTGCTGAACATCTGCTAATATGTTTTTTTAAATTGTATCTCCTGCAGAATAGTTCTGCTAATGGTCATATCACCTCCATTAGCTGGCATATTATGAGATGGTGTTGTGTATTTGAAATTGGGTACAGACTGTGAAAATGGTTTGAAGATACATGCAGTGTAACTCAAACTAAATTGAGGTTTGATTTCCACATGATTTTTTTTCAGCAACAAAAATACTAGGCTATTTGCCATTTCATTTGACCCTTAAATCAACTTATATTAGGTTTAACACAGAGGAAGATGACTTCTTCTGCCAGAAAAAGTTTTTTTTCCAGATCCAGCACAAAGGCCAAAAATCTGATGTTTAATATAGTAAATTACACTAAAGTAGGCCCATTGAATCAGTTTGGTGGTTCCACGCCACCATAATTTATGTGGCTTCAAATGGGTCTACAATGACTACAATGATATGCTAAAGTAAATGGGAGTGGAAGTAACCATCTTTGAATCCAAGGAACTCACAGAGGAGCAATTCACCAAATACCAATCAACTCAATGGACTGTTGTAGTGCATTTTATTATAGGGGTATGCTATCAGACAGAGGTTCCTAACCTATGACTCATGGGCTGGATCTGGCCCTCAGTGCCATTTCATGTTGCTTGCCGCCATCGCTCATGCTGCTGCCACTGCCACCACTGCTGGAAGCTGTACCATGTGTGGTTCCTTTTTTAAATGTAAACAGCATTTCAAAGCAGATAAGGAAAAATCATAAGCAAAATGCATTTGTAAGCTCTCTGAGTTATATTAGTGACTTTCTGTCCTCATTTGTCATTCATGCAGTAATAGGGGGGAGTTTAAAATTATCAGATTTCCATCAACTCAATAACCCATTATATCATTTGGAAATGAGAAGAAAGCACTGGAATGGATTTTTAAAGGCAGCAAAAATCAGAATTAGCACAACAGAGCACAGTCAAGCCATCACAGTTGGTTTGGGTTATATAAAACTAATTTAGGAATTACACACATGAGGTATGCTTACAAATGATCTTAATTACGAACTAATTACAATTTGGTTCAGCTAATCAGATGACAGGATGCATTGATTGTTATCAGCTGATTAACCCTAGTATAAAGCAGTGCAAGGCAACTGGAATATTTTATAAGCTGTACTTTGTTTTTGTTTTGTTTATTTGGGATGGAAACCTTACTGTTCTGCTATGGAGATCTGATCTATAGCATCACTGTCAGAGCAGTGGCCAATCAAACAAAGTAAATTTCACCCAAGTCAATCCAGTGAGATTCACTGGTTGAAATTCTGTTGAAATTCTAACACTAAAGGATAATGTTTGGAGCTGAATTGCTAAAGTTTAGAAAGCTGCTGTGTGTGTGTGTGTGTGTGTGTGTGTGTGTGTGTGTGTGTGTGTGTGTGTGTGTGTGTGTGTGTGCCAACACAGTAGGGTTTCAGTCATTGTCTTTCTCTGAAATGTCCATAATGCCATAATTTAAATTTGTAGACTAACACACACAAAAACCCAACATTTTGTTTCTTTCTTCACCACTTGCTCTGACAAAAATATGCTGTTTTCCAGATGGCAGTTGTAGAATCTAGAGGACAGGGTATTGTAAAGCATAGGAATGATGTCATATATTGTCATCTAAATGCAGCTGATGAGGCATTAAGGTAGCCTGTAAATCTTTCCTACAATCATGTAAACATTTAAAACTAAAAATTGGGAGTCAGTAGGCTTTAACAACTTATGCACTGAAAAGTGCTTAGAATATTAATGTGCAATGTGGTGATCCTGGAGAGAGCAGTATAAGAAGTAAATGACCTTCATAATCCTCTGCCTATAATTCCTTGTGGAAGGTATGAAAATAGATAACTGCAATAGGAATGTTCATAGTCATGTAACTGCTGAGATTTCATCAAGACATTCTTTGTCTGTCTCTATGTTGAGATTGCCTGTAGAAGAATTTCTAAATCTCACAGTGCAAGATTAAGATATCAAGTATGCATGTGACTATAAGGTTTATCTTCTCTATTAAAATTTGTACAGAACTGCAGTCTGCCAACATAGTCAACAACAATAAGAATAGATTGATCACAAAATCAGGGACTGGGGTGGCTCAATGTTTAAGAAGCTCACCTTGTTAGCTGGAAGGTTAGCAAGTCAGCAGTTCAAGACCTGAGTACTGCATGATGGAATGAACTCCTGTCTCTGTCCCAGTTCCTGCGAACCTAGCAGTTCGAAAGCAAGAAATTGCAAGTAGACAAACAGGGACCACTTTGGTGGACATGAAAGGAGCCTCTTTGGGGTGTCCCCTGAGCAGAGTTCTTCCAGCAAAAATCCTTTCAACCCAGAAAGCAACTTTGTGTGTTTCTGACATGATTTTTTTTTAAAAAAATCACGAAAGCACAAACTCACTGTATAGAGCTACTGAATTTATCAATCCATGCAACAAGACAGTCATTATGACCTATCCAGTAATGGCAAACCTTGGCATTCCAGGTGTTCTTGAACTTCAATTTCCAGAGGCCCTGATCAGCAGGAGTGCATAAAATGACCGGTAAAATAATATCAAATACTGTAGGACCCATATAGAGACAATAATTCATCCTACGAGGCACTTAGCTATACAATTTTTTTGTTATAAAATGCATGCATCATACAATGAAAATCCCAATGGGAAAAATCATACAGTACAATGAAAATCTCTATTGGAAAAACCGTACAAGAAAAAAAGTCATTGTATTATTTTTCCCATAGAGATTTTAATTGTACGATTTTCCCACAGAGATTTTCATTGTACAATTTTCCCCATATTGATGCATTGCATCATATACTGAAAATCTTTGTTATATGGTGCACAATGGGTTTTTCAAATCCTCTTTGTTGTACAATTTTTTTGCTGTAAGATGCATTCGTTATATGGGGTTCTACTGTAAAAGTAACTAATTAAAACAGACAAAAAGTACAAGCCCACCTACTGAGGAAGAAAGTCTAAAGAAGGCCTCTCTGTAAAGGAAAGTGTTAAAAATCCCCTTAAAGGACTGAAGAGAAGAGGACAGGTAGATCTCAGCAGAGGGATCATTGCATAATAAGGGGCCTAAAGCTCAGAACACTTTCCTCTATCACTTCTTTTAGCCTCTCTCGGTGAAGCTGCCCTCAATCGCACAAACTGAGAGGACCTTGTATGACAGGGAATACAAGCAGCAAAGGTACAAAGGAATTGTAAACAAGTGTAAGAACCTTAAATCTTGCATGAAAAGCCTTAAGAATGTGGTAGGGTAGCTACAGTTGTCTGGCATTCTGAAATTGGTGTGAATGTTGGTGAGCCCTTAACACAATACATTAAATTATTCTGGTTTTATTCTTCATCAACTTTATTGCAGAACTCTAACAACTGAAACAAATTTGCATTCACATCACCTACCTTGAATTGACTGGATAAGCCTTGATTCTCTCATCAATATCTAAGTTTAATCATTGCCCTGGGCAAACTGCAATTTTAACAATTTTAAACCTTTGCTCTGCCTGTGTGGCAGAATGCATATTTGTCTTCATTTCTGTTCAAACTCAGTGTCCTTGTCCTGTACATATGGGAATGAAAAGAGGTAGCTTACTTTGTCCAAATGTTTAGGGAAAAGTCTTACTTCTCAAGACTCTTTGATTCTGTAGGATTCCCCTCCACAATGTAACAAAATTACATTTCAACCTGAAAAATATGTATTGATGAGCCTCCCTCATCCTTTAAGAAGAGCTTACTGTAGAGCCAGATTCGAGTTACTAGGTTCCATGAATAAATATGAGTGTTTTCACCAATAGCCATATCACGAAAGAACGTGCATATGTGGTTCTCCAGATATTGAAAATATCTCTCATATTTTGTTTGATTGCCAGTTATACACCGATATCAGATTTAAATACACTACCTTGCATACCTATTGGAAAAAACAACTTTTTGGGACTCTAATCACAAACTGTCCTGTCTCCTTCTGTGTTCTAACATGCACATTTGTATGTAGAACTGCCAAGTTTATAGTTAAGACAATGACTAAAAGAATCCAATACATCAATCAAATTGGGGCATCCTGCAAGGGAGATTCACTTATCTGATTATGGATATGCATGTATTAATTGTATTAAGGCACCTTCTCCAGTTTATATTCCTTTTAAAAGTAGTTCAGATATGTACATATTGTATTTTTATTGCATTTCATTGCACTCCATCGTCTCTCACATATTTTAATTCTTCTGCTATGTTATTGATAAGTTCATAAGACTAATCAATTAACAAACATTCATTCATTCAATACTCTTCAATTCATTAGGATTCCCCTCCACAAAGTAGCATTTTAAGGGGCCTGAAGTGTTGTGAAGTCAAGGAGGGCTGCTGTTTGCAAGAGGACAATTTGCTTCCATCACAGCCATTTAAATCTGGATTGCATTGGCTAAACTTATTCTGCTGGTTGGACAGCTCAGTAGGTTAGATATCTGGCTGCAGAATCAGAGGTTGGATTTTGATTTCCCCACTGTGTCTTCTGAGAGAAGAGTCAATCTTTGTAGTCATGGGCAAGTTGCACAGTGCCAAGGAAACTCAGGAGAAGGGAATTATAAAACATTTCTTTACTTAGAAAACAATGGAAAGTGTAACTGTAAGTCAGAATTGACTTGGTGGCATTCAGTTATTATTAGCAAACTTACTTTACCACTGTTTGGGCACATCATGTGAAGATAAGGCTCCCAGGACAAGACAATAGTGCTTGAAACAAACATTACAGGAGGAAAAGGAAAATCAAACATAACTCAATAAAGGAACACATTCTTGAATTGACAAGACCTGAGCAGGCTGCTAATGATTGGATTTTCTCTTGTTCAAAGAGTTGTTATAAGTCAGGGGTTACTTGACAGAACAAAATAACAACATATTTGGATCCAATGCTACACTCAAAACTCTTGAGCTATTTCGTTTAGAATTTTCTCCTCTATAATTCCAAGGCTATACACATAGATGGCTTTTCTTTTGTCACATTGCTTCTAGCTATAGCTCTCTCTCGAGAGCTGTATGGCTTTTCACTGAATGAAAGGATGTTCAAGAAGTATGGCTGATTGGTACAGAAACAAGAAAACAAAAGCTTTAACTTCTAAGTAGAGTTATATACACAGATGCACATACACAAACATCTATCTATCTTTCTTATAGTGTGAGCATCTGTGTCTAGCACCATTAGGATTATTTCTGGAATAAAATATTTGCTTGCCTGCAGCCCAGAGAACAGAAAAAGAGAATCAAGAGATACTTGTTACAAACTTGGGTATATCACTATACTAGCACACCAAAAGAAAACAGAAACTACAGAGGGGAATAATGATGGAAGACATCCTAATATCCTAATATGAAGTTCTGATCCAGTCCCTTATGTATCACATGAGCACTGCACTTGTATACTCTCACATGAACTTTCATATCTTATCAATCACCGCCCCCCCGCCCCCCCAGCTGTTACAAATCCCCAAGGCTGACCTTGTGGATGGAAGAGATAAGGAGATACTCTGTATTGGAAAGTCACAGTCCCATACACCTTAGAAACTGTCTGGATTAGGTTTCTTGGTCCTTCAATATAGTTAGAAATCTGATTCTGACTAACAGGGGACTCATCCCACTCCTAGTGACCCCACAACCCTCTTAGAAAGCCATCTTAAGACCTTTGCTACTTCAGGGCATTTAAGATCACCTTCCAGAGCTAGAGAAATCCCTGATAGATTTTCAATTCCTGCTTGGTTGTTGTTGGTTTTTCACTTTTGACAACCCTGATTATGGGCTAGAACCCTGGAAATTTTATAATCCTTAGGTTGCTAAACTACTCTAGATAGATTTAACTCCCATGCATGAGTGTTGTTTCCTGTCAATCAATTTGACTTGATTTGACTTGACATAAATTGACTTTTCTATGTTGTAGCCACGAGTGACTGTTAGAATCATAAGATGTATACCTAGAAGAGATGGCATGGATCATCAAGTCTTATTTTTAGAACACCTCTTGTCAGTGTCTAGTTATAATTTATTACAGAATAATAAGGATATGTTCCCAATTTGGTGTAGTGGATAAAAACTAGGACTCAAAAGTCCTCAGTTCAATTCTCATCTCAGTTATAGAAACTCACGGAGGGTGGGGTGAATTTGGTAAAACCACTCCCTAAATATTTCATCTACCTTGAAAGACCTATTGGGGTCACTATAAGTCAGTTATGACTTGATTGCATATAACAACAAGAAGGATATATCTTACTAAATCAACCAGTGGAAAATGAAGGAAGTTAAATATTGACTATATATAAGAAGAAGTCTCCTTATAAAATGCAAAGTGCTTTTCATTTGTGAAATAGATTACCTTGGAAGATGATAGGCTTTTCTTTGCTGGAGATATTTAAGCAGAGATGGCATGACCATGTATCATAACTGCCATAGTTATCACTTTCATTGTATAGCCAACATTTTGCAGAGAGCTGGACCAAATGTCCATCAATTTCTCTTCAACCTCTTTGGCTCTATGAAAAGTTTCTATCGACCCTGCAAGACTTTCATGTGTTTTCCCTTCAGGGTTCTGTTCACAGCTACTGAGAGCAAGTTATTGAACAGACATTCATTAAACTCAATAAATTAAGGAGGGGGGGAGTAAGAAATGTATTATACATGTGAAAGCAAACAGAAATCAAAGAGAAAAACAGAAGAAAAGAAAATATCTGATGGTTGAGGGCTTGCGTTTGGACAATGACAAAGAAAAAAAGTGGCTTAATTTTGGCAGTCCAGTGTCTGATCAGGACACGAAAGAGAGAGATCCACTTGGGGACCATTATCCTTGCCTGTGGACTTCAGCACTCGAGCCATTAATTCTCAGGGTTGTCAGGTTAGTTAACCACCATCTGATGATAGACATTGAGTCGTTGGCAGTTTGGTGTATTCTACTACCATAGCAGGATAATTTGGATAGACTGGGTGTATCTTATTATTAAATCTGTTATTTAAAAATAGAATTAGGATGAACTATACCTCACTTCAAAAAAAAATCTTTTTTTAAAAATTGTCCGTAATGTTGTTATCATGGATCCTGAGGGAAAGACAATCAGAAGAGGGTAGGGTGGGGTTTACTATCTTTAATTTTCACAGAGGACTTGTGGTATGTTTTCTCATTCCCAACAGTGAAAAAAGTTCAAGGAAAACTTGTGGTCAGTTTTCCTTGATGAAGAATTATACTGTACTGTAAGCCACTTTTGTATACTCTATAGTTTGAAAAGCCTGGAAAGTGTGGTGATAAATCAGAGCTGAATTGATGGAACATCATTATTAATGCTTACAATCAATCAATATGTTTATCCATAATTGTCCTGTTCATCAGTTATTCTCTTCATCAATATCTTTTATTTTTAATTATATTGATTTTATATTTTAAGAGTCCTGATATTACAGTTTGAAGGCAGAACATTGCATGCAACTTGTGGTGTTGCAAGAAGTTCTGCCCTGTAGATGTCTATTCTGCCTCATCTGCACATCTTGCAATGCCATTAATTTTCTTTACCTCACCTCAATCAACACTTTGAAAGTCCTTCAAAGGTTGGCCACACATCGCACAATGTCTATATACAAGCTTCAGAAATTATTTCTATGGTAAATTTCCTGTAGCAGAAATTACATTTAAAACTAAGGGTAATAGGTAAAGGTCTCCTTTGTTTGTATGCTAGTCATATCTGACTCTAGGGGCCACTGTTCATCTTTGTTGACAGCCAAAGAGCCAGTGCTGTCTGTATTGGCAGACGTTTCCATGGTCATGTGGCAGGCATGGCTAGATGCCAAAACACATGGAACACTGTTACATTTGCTGCCAAAGCAGTACCTATTTATCTTTTTTGCAATTTCTTGCTTTCAAACTGCTAGGTTGGCAGGAGCTGGGACAGACGATGGGTGCTCACTCTGTCTCACAGCATTCAGGTCTCAAACTGCTGACCTGCTGACTTTCTAGTTGTCAAGCTCAGCGTCTTAACCACTAAGCCACTGCAGCCCTGAAGCCAAGGGTTCCTTTACATAAAAGTTCACTTACTAACAATGTGAGAAATTAACGTTCAAATCTCAATTCTGCCATGACTGGTATGAAGAGACCATGGCAGTTGTGTAGAGGTAAATCCTGAAGTGAAGGCACTCAACATGTGTATCTATAGCAGGGTTTTTTACACCATGGGTCTGACCACACCTCCAGATAGCTGAGTGGGCCAGACCATGTCTCCCAGAAGCAGAAGTAAATGTGCCCTGCATTTACAACAGTCACAGGCAGAAGTAAAGGCATTTACACATGTGTGGGCTCAGGGCC
Source organism: Furcifer pardalis (assembly GCA_030440675.1). NCBI lineage: Eukaryota > Metazoa > Chordata > Lepidosauria > Squamata > Chamaeleonidae > Furcifer > Furcifer pardalis. Next base: position 25,204,189 of record CP126899.1, on the reverse strand, counting down.
GGATTTACATGAAAAGAGGCCCTAGGCTATTCCACTTATGTGGCCCTTTGTGATATATATCAATATGTTAAATGAATGGGTCCATGTCAATGAATGTCAATGGATCACAATTTGAATATTGGTCCCTCTTGATCTCGAGGACCTAAGCTGAAGCCTAGTTAGCCTATAGGAAAATTCGGCCCTGTGTGGGCTGATTTTACATCTGTCGTAAATGTGCTTGCTTCCACCTCCGGGTGTGGTGGTGTTGGGCCGCATGAAATGGTGTTGTGGGCTATAGGTTGGGAGCCCCTGATCTATAGTCAAGCCTAATTGAATGTTTGAATGCAGAGACAGATCTGTCTTTCTCTGTGCATGTGTATTAAAATGTGAAAATAGTTCTTTTAATTTCATTGCATTGCAAATCCCACCATCACTTTCTTCCTGTTCTTATCCCTATTCAATCAAAATATACTTGATTCTTGGTGTAAAGTTTGTGTGGTGTATCCAGCCTCTTTTTCTTCCCTCCCTAAGCAAAGTGACATACAGTGGTGCCTCGCATAAAGAGTGTTTCGCTTAAAGAGTAACTCACTTAAAGAGCAGAATTTTCTCTGAATGTTCACTTTGCTTAACAAATAAAACCAACCAAAAACTCGCTTAACAAATAAATTGGGGTTCGCAATCCCCCCCCCCACAATTTGTCATTTACAATGGTGTTTCGCTTAAAGAGCAAACTCACTTAAAGAGCAATCCTGTGGAACACATTATGCTCTTTAAGGATCCTACTTGAACACAATTTTTCCACATGAGCAAGAACCTGAAAAAACAAGGTTTTATTCTCAAGGAGAACTTACATCTGAAAAGAAATCTTTCCCATTCAAATTCATCTATCTTCATTTGGAGCAGGGGTTCTCAACTTGCGGCCCATGGGCTGCATGTGGCCTGTGGCACCATTTCATGTGGCCCTCCACCACCTCCACCACACCAGGAAGTGCCATGTGGTAGAGGAAGGGCAAAATGGCTGTCCAGCCCCTGAAGCTGTCTGAGGGAGCATGACCCGGCCCCCAGCATTAAAAGTTTGAGAACTCCTGATTTAGACAACACTACATTGGAGGGAAAATGGGTTGGATACTCCAAGCAAATTGCTGAGAGACAGCTAATAAATGAAAGTAGAAATCCCATTTTGATCCAGGGGCAGGACGGCTTCTTTTTTCTTTCCACAAATGCACATATTTTCCATATAGTTTCCTATTGTCTGCATGTATTCATCTGATGCACATATTAATCTAATGTACACGTTCTGTGCACTGATAAGATTAACAAACCACAATTCGCCAGTGTGTGAGGGAGCATTTTTAAGCTATATGTACTTTAGTTCTAAAATGTCAGCCTACAAAGGACGAATGAACTGTCAGACTGGGATGCATGTCTTCTCATCAGAAATCGCAGGAAGCACTATTGAAAATATCAAATATAGTAAAACACTGGATAACGATTGGGTCGGATAATGCTAGAATCGCATAACGTTAAGTAATCTGGGGAGGAGAATTGAATCTAATAACGTTAAGGTCCTTTGGGATGGATTGGATAACAACCGCTAAAGCCTTTGTGGTTACAATGTATCTCTATGGAGCTTTAAAGTTATCTGATCCATCCCATAGGGTTTTAAAATTCATTGGATAACACTAAAAATCGGATAACACCAAGACTTGTGGAACCAAGTTTTAGTGTTATCCAGTGTTTTACTGTACTGTATAACAAAAAAGATGTCCATGATTCTGGACTACATGTATATAATAATTGTACATTCTGACTGCCCATTGCTATATAGAGTTTGATATTATTTTTCCTATGATAATGGTGGCATTATATTGTACATTAGCATCCAGCTATTTCCTGGTGTTTTGAATCATATATATGGAAGTGGAACATCCCACATTCATAAACTGGAGCTTTTCTTATGTATTAAACTGAATTGCCTAGCTTTTTAAATATATTTACAACATACACATATCCCTACAGAAACTTCCATCTGATACAATAAACAGTTCTAGGGGATTCCAGAAGATGGTTACATGACCTGTACTATGGTTGCTAGGAGAGGAGAGAAGCGAGGACAGCTGGGATATAACTGTAATCCCTCAGTGCCAAAATGGTGATGTAAAAATGTGAGGAAGTACAACACATACAGCAGAAATAAAAACATACTCTTTTACCTCTTGGGTAAACCAGTGTTGCCATGCCTGCTCTGCAGAATGCAGACTAGAAAGCAAACTTTAAATTTCCAAACTATTCTCTTGAGGTGACAGAACTTGAGAAGCTGATATCAGACCAAAAGCTGTATTAACATGTTGCCTACATGTTTTTTCAAAAGAGGTCCCCTTGCCTTTTGAAATTAAAAAAAAATAGGAAGATCTGGAAATTAGAATGATTTCAACATCATCTGTACTGTGCAAACAAAATACAGAGGGGAACGACAAAGAAAAAAACCCCATCCATCAGAAATGTAGTACTGTATTGGAAAAGAGCCTTACAGATACCATATACAGCCAGGAAGGCTAGTGAATGGGTGCTCAATCAACACAAGCCTGAACTCTCACTAGAGGAAACATGAGTTAATTGTGGCTATCCTACCATGCACATATATTATTTAATTGTGTCAGAATTACACAAAAGTGCTTTCTGGGTTGAAAGGATATTTGCTGGAGGAACTCCACTCAGGGGACACCCAAATGAATCTCTTTTCATGTCCACAAGATCTTTTCCCACCAAAGTGGTCCCTATTTCTCTACTTGCTTTCGAACTGGTAGATGGGCATTCAATCCATCATGCAGTCCTTGGGTCTTTAACTGCCAACTTGCCAACCTTCCAGCTAACAAGATGAGCTTCTCAAGCACTGAGTCACCACAGACCATATATAATGCAAACACTGAATTGAATTATGGTGCTCTATGGATACTTTGGGCTGCCAGAAAGAAGAGGATCCTGAAGCAACTAGAGCCTGAACTGCCTCTAGAGGAGAAAATAATGAAGCTCAGGCTGTCTGCTTTGGGGATATCATGAGAGGGCAAGATTCTTTGGAACAGACAATAATGCTGTGAAAGGTGAAAAGCTGCTGGAAAAAGGAATATCAAACATGAGATGGATTGACTGTGAGAGAAACTGTAGGCTTGAGTTTACAAGAGATAAGCAGGGTTGAGGACAGGACCATTTGGAAACAAATTTCTTTCAGAGGGCTAACATAAGTCAGAGATGATTTGACAACATGTAACAACACCATGCATCTTAAAATATCCTTTAAAATGTTTACAACCAGAAACAAAATTCTCCCTTTAATGCCTGTTCAGCTAAGAAGGAGTTAAAAAGTTTTCCTTGTGATGTCAGTTAATTGGATACTGATTAGCAGGTTCAAAAATTCAGATTACCCAAGTGCTCTTGAAACCTGCAACAATGAGTCTATAATTTGGAACTGGCAAACCTACATTGCTGATGGGGAAAATTCAGCCATGCCCATGCTATTGTGAATACTACAAATAGATTTGGATAACTGATTTTTTAAAAAAGATTGTAAATAACAACATTTCTTCTAATTTAATTTATATCATTTGTTTGACTCTACAAGCCCTGACTCCAGTAAAAGAAAACTGAAAGGAAGAAATGCCAATACTACTTGAGGTGATTAGATTCCCAAGAGAATACCAAGAGGATCAGTTGATGTCTCCAGAGACTAAGAAGCTGGGAAAGCATTGCTATGTAGCAAGGGTATCTACACGTGATGCTCATGCAATATGTAACATGCTGTTCACCAAGTAATGGCAACAGAAGCGAAGCACATCAAAACTTCTCTTCCACAAGTCATTAAAGTTTCTTTATCTCTCTGCTTTTAGCACCAGATGAATTCTATCTCTAGCTACTAATGAGAAATTGTTGCACCTGCTTTTTTAAAAGAATGTTTTAGAATTTGTGAATTTCTTCATACTGAAAAATAGAGTGGTTTTAAAAAAAAAATGTATTTGGAATAGATAGAGAGATCCATTCAGGTTAAACATGATAGATTTGTCCATGAAGACCCTAGGCTTGGGGTGCCTATTTTTAAAAGTCTGGTTTTGACTCCTTATCTCTTCAGTTATATTTGTACAACTAAATTGTGGAGACCATTATTTTTCTTAAAGACTCCCTTTTTTAAATAGCTATAGCCCACACAGGTGAAACACAATACTGTTGATTCTGAGATAAGCTGTTTCTCTTGAATCTGGTTCATGCAATGAGGAGGATATTAATTCATTCCATTCCAATATTTGCTGTTCATGCATTTAGGATGGACAGAACTTGAGATTAGACACTTGAAAGTGAGATAAACAGAAACAGGTATCATTTCATGTCTCTCTTTGTGTCTTACTGTCTAATGGAAGAACATTCACAAACAGAGATGGGGCTTCTGTTATGTGCTAAACTCTCGACCTCTTCCTTACTTTTCTTGTTACAATTTTTCTTGATCCTTCAGTTTCATCAAGGCCAATGTTTAGACTCCATGTCTTCTTCTGTGTCACTGGCTCTGACATCTGAAATTGATATTTCAACCGAAAATGGAAGTAAATGCAATGTTTCTTGTAAAAGAACTGCCTGAAATACCTTCATCAATTTTAAATCATTTATTTCTAATTCTTGAAAGGAATTATTTTTTCATCATCTTTAGCAAGGACTGTTTTTTCCCTTCACATTTAACTGACATGGTAAAACAACTTGCCAAAAGAATTTGGGTATGCAAAAAATACATGGCTGCTATGTTATCTTTGATTTCCTATCCAAAGAAATATGTTCCTGTCACCAAATATGTGACTGATAAGGTTTATTCCATTGAAATGAGGCATAAGCCATGTTAAGTGCATAAACCAAAGAGGTAAAACAGCAACAAAAGAAAATAAGCAAGTAAGTAAAAGTTGAGGGGAGAAAGGAAATGCAGGAACAGGCATGGGCTGGGACACCAGGACAGGAGGATTGCCTCTGGCACCCTGGGGTGCAAATAATAATTTTATTATTTTATCCACCTGGTGCACAGCACTTTAGATTAAGCCATTGCTCCAAGTTCCCTCCTTCAGCTTGGAGCAATGGTTTATTTTAAAGTGCCTAGCACGGGGTGGAGGAAATGAGGGGCGGTTCCCAAGGGCAGCTTTCTCCCCATCCCTTGGTCGCCACCCCTCGCCCCTGTCCAGTGCCCTCCTATGGTGCCCAGCATACCCTTGTGCAGGAAGACATTAAGTCTCTTTTTAAAACATTGCCCCCTTCCAACTCAATTCTATGATTCTGTGAAATATTATGAATTCAAAAGTCTTAAAATACAGATACAAATGAAACCAGTGTAAAAGATATCAATATTACAGTGAAGATTGAATAACCTGTTGGATGACCTCCTTCAAAAAAGAAGGTCTTGTTGATACACCTTCCAAAATGTTAGTAGGGGAAAGGCTGTGATAATATGTTACTGGAAATTATGCTAAACTGTGATAAAATCAGTCTGTTTGTGACCTATATCCCTTTTGCATAATTTCCTTCATAAGACTATTCTCTTCCATATATAAATTCATTTTATTTATTTTTAACAATGAGAAAAAGGTGAATTATGTCCATGATTTAAACACTCTGTGCCTCTATAGTGATATTTCTATTTTAATAATTGCATGCTGTCAAATAAATTCTTCTTATGTTAACAACTCTCCTGGGGTTTTTAGGTAAAGAATATGTTGCCATCGTTGTCTGCAACTCATATACGAGAAGGTGGATTCCAGCTTGCCATGAAGTGACCTACACACTATGATCACGGAGCTATCTCCTGTGGCACATATGAAATGAGACATGCAGGATTTAACACTGGGACTGCAATGGACTGCCACAGATTTGAGGATATGGACAAGATGCATCTTCACAGCAAGTACACCTGGTATGGCCTCTTCCACCTCCATGACTATTGGGAATCAGAATTCCTTCTCCACTCATTTTGCCATTGGGCCCAATAGGATGGTTTCCAGTGGCATTTTCTCCACTGAGGCAGCCATCACCCCACCTAAAGTGGCTCATCCACCCATAGCCATTGGCCCCTTTAGGGAGTCAGGTTATTTACCACCACCCAACACTCAGCATTGAGTCACTGGCTGTACAGTCTACTCCATTACCACTCCCTTCTTTCTGGGAATGACCTGGTACCATGCAGTTTGCCCACTTCTCCTAGAGGCATAGTGTGGAATCAAAGTCCTAACTTCTGGCTCTGCAACCAGGTACCGGTACCTATAACAGAGAGAGAGAGAGAGAGGAGAGAGGGAGGGAGAGAGAGAGAAACTTGATGGTGAGCAAAGTGATTCAATGGGTTTTTTTAGGACCACAAATGACAATAATTTCTGTTAAAATAGAGGACATTTCTTCATCTAAAGAGGAATTACTAGCTTTACTTCACCATGAACAACAATACGATGTTCTACGTGTCCAAGAAACTCATGGAGGAACTGATTAGTGTATCCCAAAAGTTCCTGGAAGGTGTCAAGTTTCTGATAAGTCTCACAAACGATGTTGTCCCTAAAACTGAACCTCTTCTAATTTCAGAACATGCAGGCTTTCCACATGGCAAAAACTGTACAGTTCAAATTTTGAATCTATCCCAACATTTAGGAAATCATTTTGAAACATATAAAACAACTGAAGCAGCGTTTGTTGATCTTATAGTGACATATGATACTGTCCATCATCAATTGCTCTTTAAAAAAAGCTCTAAAGCAGAGCTTATTAAAGATTATGGACTAAGAGAAATGGTTATCATTGTACTTCAAAACCAAAGATTCATTGTTGAATTTCAAGAGAAGCACTGTAACTAGAGAAATCAAAGATACAGACTCCCACAGGGTAGCGTCCTGGCACCACTACTTTTTAACATTTACACAAATGATCAACTGACATTCCCACATACCAGGGGTTTCGTCTATGCTTTGGGGAAACCTTTGAGTCCATTGAGCACCAGCCAACCTCATTGAGCACCAGGCTTAGAAGATCTTTCCTTATATTATAAAACGACCAGCTGAAACCAAACCTTTTGAAACATATTTCTATGCCTTCCACTTAAAAAACAGAGGAGAAGAGAGGAAGCTCAATGCTGCATGGGAAGGAATTTTTTTTAATACTGCTCTATCCCCAAAGTATTTGTGCATTAATCTAGATCAGGGGTAGGCAACCTATGGCCTGTGGGCCAAATCTGGCCCATGGTGCCAAATCTACCAGCCCCTACCCTTGCTTCAGCTGCCCCCGCGGCTGCCAGAATCAGCTGTGGACTCATTTATGGCTGCAGTAAACACATTTACTACACCCAGAGATTCATTTAATGTGCTTACAACAGCTGTAAATGAGTCCACAGCTGATTCCAGTGGTGACGGCTGGACCAGGAGTCCAGCCTGCCAACTACCTGAGGGAGCAAGACCCAGCCCCAAAATTCAAAAGTTTGGCAACCTCTGCTCTAGATTGAACCACGAGATGCAAAAATATAGTTCAAATACCAACCAGAAAGTTATTATTGGAAATAACATACTTAGGAAACAGACTGGTTCAGACTGGAGTGCATGACAACAATAAGAACAACAGGTCTATCCCTATACTACCCTATACTACGACTTTGCATGCCAAAAGGGATCAGGACCAGAAAGTGTCTTGTGGAGCTGGATCACTGGTATGAGTATCACACTGCAATGTGGAAGGCAGCTGAAAGGCCACAGCAGGACAGTCTTCATGGCTGATCACCATGATGATCGCCAATATTCTAATTGAATATGGCACAACAACAAGAAGAAGTTAGATTAAGAAAAAGAAAAGCACAAACAGTTCCAAAGTCTCTTAAATCTAATGTTCAAATGAGAAAAAGCTGTCTTTTAAGGGGTATTTACACAAAAATATTTTCATTCTTTGCTTTTCTTAATTTTCAATTCAAATTCTTATTTTCCCTCTTTAATTCTCCACTATTTTCCACTCCAACGTTCCCTTCATTTTCTTATCCCTTTTACTTTCTTTTCCATTCCTCTCTTCCCCACAGACCATTTTCCATTTCATCTTTATGCCCCAAAATCTTTTCCCACCAAAGTGTTTCCTATTATCTTGCAATTTCTTGCTTTCTAACTGCTAGGTTGGCTGGAGCTGGGACAGAGATAGACACTCAATCTTTCATGCAGTACTTGGGTCTTGAACTCCTGTCTTGCTGACCTTACAGCAGACAAGGTGAGCTTCTTAACCTCTTCTTCTTCTAATATGTTCTCTGCTATTGACTCTGTGATGTTTCACACAGCATCACAGCATCAGCTGCAGATAACACATTAGAAGTTAAAAGTGATGACCAAGTAAGAAATGATGCATTATGTTTGTTGTTTGTTGCCAATAACAACATCATCCGCTACTAGCCTTCTCATCTGCCCTCTGAAAATTTGTGACATGGTGCCTTCTCCAAAGAAAATGCTCATTTCATGGAAAACAGACAGATTACTGATAAAGAAGAGGGGGGCATCATCGAGAAACTGATAAATCATTTGTGACCCCTCCAGTTCAAATACTCTCCCCATCTATTGTTTATAATCAAATCCTAATGGTTAAGTATCTGCCAAGATTTCTAATGTCTTAGTAAATTAATTCAGCTTCTGTGTACTGCCATCTTTCATTAGTGTTAGAATTCTTGGGCATGCATAGGTGAGTACCTTACTAAAAAATTAGCCAGCTCATGTAGAATACTTATGCATTATATGCTAATTCATATCTGCTGGGAAGTTAATCATCTACCTTCAATAATCTGTTTTGATTAATGTAATTCTGGAGAAATTTAGCAGTTTGGGGGCAAATCTGAATGAATATAGATGCATTTCTGCTAAGTACATCTGAGCCACACTTTATAAACACAAATCCCTTATTCATAACTATGTGCCATTTACTGACACAGATATTCAGAGTGAACATCAGGATTGTAATAGAACTAGAGTCTTGTTTTCAATTTTCTCTCTCTCTCTTTCTGAAATTCACAGTAATGGATGCTTTTTAATTATGTATGCTATATATCTACTAGCTGAACAAATCTGGCAAGGGAGATCAGTGAGCAGAATTTCACATGGTTTTCAAAACTATTCCAGGCAACTGTAGATTAAAACTATGATGCAGGAATATGTGTACATGTCTGGTGCAAAGAGTGGGCAGTTGCTATGGGGCAGACAGTAAAAACTTCCTTCCCCTAAGTTCCTAAATGGGCAGTAAATGTTCAAAGGATACTGTGTGGAAGCTTGTGGTCTCCATTTTCTTAATCGCCCAAGGCTGAAAAAACAGAGTTTACTGATCTTGCCATATAGTGATAGAGATACACCCCTCTTTCTCAGCTCATTTTTCACAGTTCACTTCAGCCACCAGGCATCTGAAAAAAGCCTTCTAGTAAATTCCCCTCCTTTTACTTCCACGTTAATTTTCTGGACAGGTTTAATGCTCAAATCAGATTCCTAGTACTGTAAATTTAGAAGGGGCCCTAATTTTGCCATTGTTCTATCCTATGCTAATTTGCAGAGATGTCCAACAAGGTTGTGTGTTGTCTCCAACACTGTTTAATATATATATTTTCAGAGATTATTTTTTCAGAAGCACTATCAGTTTTAAACACTGGCGTTAAAATCAATGGGGAATACCTGAATACCATCCAATATGCTGATGACAGTGTCGCTGGACACAAACCTTGTAGCTCTTCAGTTGATGCTGGGTCAAGTTAGAACTTCATGCACAGAATATGGTTTGGATACCAACACCAAGAAGACTAAATATCTTGTTATGAGCTGAACACCAACTCACAGAAAATTAATGACAGGAATACAAGAAATCAAAAGAGTAGATAAAATTGTCTACTTGAGGAGTATGTTAAAAGAAAAGTGGGATCCTGAAGTAGAGGTTAAAATATGAATTTAAAAAAGCAAGACCCACCTTCATCAAAATGTGACATTTGTTATGCAGTAGAGATCTAACTCTTGCTACAAAGATCTGAATAGTGAGGTGTTATGTATTCACAGTGTTGCTATATGGAGTAGGGGTAAACGGAAAGTGCCTCCTTGAAGATTGTGAATATACAGTCAAACCTCACATAAAGAGTGCCTCACTTTAAAGAGTAACTTGCTTAAAGAGCAGAATTTTCTCTGAATGTTAGTTTCGCTTAACAAATAAAACCAACCAAAAATTCACTTAACAAATAAATCAGGGTTCGCAATCCCCCCCCCCCCACAACTGGTCACTTACAATGGTGTTTCGCTTAAAGAGCAAACTTGTTTAAAGAATAATCTTGTGGAACGGATTATGCTCTTTAAGCGAGGTACAACTGTAATTGGGAATATTCTGCGTGGCAAACTTGCCAGCTAATCTTTCTAACACCAGATCAAACAAAAGGAAATGAAGAATGAATATATGGAGTAGAAGTTTGGACATTGATTAAAACATCTGAAAAGAAAATCAAAGCTTTTGAAATGTGGATCTACAGACAGCTGCTAAGGCTATCATGAGTTAACCATGTGACTAATGTAGAATTGTCGCAGAGGATGGATAAAGAACAAGAACTGTTTAAGACCATTAAATAAAGATAGCTCAAATATCTTGGGGATATCATGAGGAATAACATGAAGTATAGAATACTCCCAATCATTCTGCAAGGAAAGATAAGGATAAGGGAAGAGAAGCCCTGGATGTAGATGGACTTCACGGATAAAGAACCTGAGAGACTGGTGTGGCATGTCCTCAGAAGAATTGTTCCAAGGAGTTAAGAACAGGATAACTATCACCATGATGATAGCCAATATTCAGAATTGATATGGCACTTGAAAAAGAACAATGCTAATGCAAGAAATCCATAGCTAAAGATTCCTTGATGAATGGCACCAAATTTCAAAATCCTGTGTTTTACTGTTGGCCAGTTCCACATCTCAGGAAGTATTTCCTCATCATCAATATATCCTTTCTCGATTCAGGTGCAGCAGCAAAAACCAAGCATGCTCCACTTTCCTTGTGACAACCTTACAGTTATCCAAAGGTAGCTATCATATTTTATCTCGGTGGTGGCATAGTTATCATTTTGCAATGGACACACATATGAAGAGACTGCTGCATATGTCACCTTCCCATGTCTTATTTGAGCATTTCAAGGGACTCCCTGGAATTTTTAAAGTTTCCCCCTGTTCTTGTTCATAAATTGCCCAAAAACTGAAGGACTATTTCCTGCTAGCTGAAAGAAATAAAAGTGAGAATCTCTGTATTTCATGTCTAAAAATATATCTAAGTCTCCTCAGTCTAAATCAATCTGGAAAAGAATTTGGAAAAGAGAGTTGTAATGAATTGAAATGGAGCCTTCGCTTTTAGTGAGTTAAAGTAGTTGCTGAGTTATTTGCTCCCTGAGGGAGAACACTATTGTTCAGGAAAGTGAGATGACTCAGGCAGCACAAACTAGGGCAGCAATGGCAACTTCCTGAACATTGTTGGATAATACCACAGCTGTTTGTCTCAGTCACACAACTTGCCTTTGAGTCGCCCAAATTGAGGAGCTGCCCTCTGCTCTCTTGGAGAACTGAAGTAAATGTGAACACCCAGTTCAGCTCACTTCCCTAAAAGAAATGGAAGCACAGTCACATTGTTCTTCACTTTGGTCAGCACAATGGTTTGCACTTGACCTGTTTGGTTGATATACTATTACCTGAACTGACTTACTAACAATAATTTCACTGACAGTATTGCATAGATAATTGTGTGTTAATTTAAAGACATTTGCTTGTCTTTGAAGAACTATGGTCTGAAAATTCTTGAAGATAATTTTCATGTTAGAAGTCAAAAAGTTAATGGAATGGCAGACCAATTTCATAGCACTTAGCAACCATGCTTCAGTCATAGTCCTTTAAAATAAACTATTGTAAGCCACTGAAGAAACAATATTATCACTATGTAAAATAATATATTTTCTCTGCAGCAGTGTTTCCCAACCTCTGGTTTTTAGACTTTAATTCCTCAAAGCAGTGACCAGCCAATGTCTTAGGCTCCTGGGAACTGAGTCCCCCTGTGGGGTGTTGGTCCCACATTGGAAACCACTGCTCTGTAGGGAATTGAAATAAAATGCACATGCTTGGCAGATATTTTAAATCTCTCAAATTGCAATGGACAGAACCAAGTTTTTGGAAGAGATGAAGAAATATAAGGAAGGTAGCTTAAGTTTTCTTTGGTCCAGGGGATTTGTGGAAGATTTTTGTAATTTCAAGGAGGGAAGTGTGGCACTGCCAATTTCTGGAAATTGATTTAAAAATCATATGAACCTGTATTAAGAAGTGCAGTTTGCTTGCTTCCAAATTAATACATTTAAAGGGCTTGCTGACTGGGAAAGGAATGTCATCCAATTAAGCTTATCAATGAGCAAGCTAGAGTTATGAACATAGATAGAGAATATTTGACAGAAGAGGACAAGAAAGATAAAATGACTCTGAATCATCCATGCCCTATGCTGATAGGTGAGCCCATACCTGGGATATCTAATGAGCTGGGGAAAGTCCCTGGAGTAGTAAGAAAGGGATAAGACAGATCACGGCAATCCTTTTCTTGGCTGATAACCACTGGTAATGAATCTGATGCACTCCACCTACAAGGATGTCACACCAGTTAGTCTATTCCAGAAGGCAATTGTTTGGGTTTGGAGATATCTATACATCTCTCAAACAAGGGATACAGAGTCAACGAGGATGAGACAGCACTCTGGCTTAGGGTATAAAAGGAGAGAAGGTTGGCCCATGGACTTTGCAGTTCTCCATACATCAGAAGTACCAGAGGTGTCCCTGCTACATACCCTGGGCTCCCAGGTAGCTAAAGAAAAGGCAGAAGGAAGATTGACAAGTGTTGTTTTGTATGGATAATGTTAAGGATGTGTATCCCAAAATGGTGGTGGTCCTGATTATTTAGCCACCTTGTGATGCTCTAATTTGGGAAGGAAGAAATGCAACCATGTGCATCAGGAAATGTGAGGTCAAGTCTTCTCTTTCATAATGGACCAATGTCTTCCTGAGAGTCAGTCATTTAGAGGTAGTGTTTATTGCATTCATAAAATGCAGTCTAATTGGCAAGTCACTTCCTGATTTTCTACTATGAAGTGCCAACTGATTGCCACGTGCTATCATCATTTCAGCTATCATGATATGTATTACGAAGTTGTTCAGCCTTGCAAGAACCATTGAGATTGTCCACAGCAGTCCAATTTCTAAATGGATTGATCTCAAAGATTGAGAAAAGCTAGCTGATGTGCCTTTAACTGTATCTTTATCATGGATATTAAAAAGCCTTATCTTTGCTGTTTTGCAGTCATTGCTCCATGATGAGGATGCACCTTGAGAATTATTTTTCCCAATACATGACTAAGACTTCAGGTTTTTATTCTCATTATAGTTTCTGCAGGTCTGCAAAACTCCTGCCTCTGTACAAAATCTGTGCCTTTTTTCTTCAAAATAAACACACATGCTCAGCAATCACACAAAGCAGTCTTACTGTGCACAATGTCACAAGCAACCCATTAATTGCCTCTACTTTTATTATGATACTATGACATTTTTCAGTATTGTGCATGTAACAGAGTTGTACATAAGTTTTCTTGGAGAACAATCATACAAAAGTCTATTGGTTCAAGTCACATCAAGATTTGCATAACTACTGTATGTCTATACTTACATTCGTCTTGATGACATTTCTGATATTATTCTGCCTTTTAACTCCAAATCCTCTTTATGAAAGTCACTTATGTAAGAACAATCTAACAACCATTTCCCTCTTTTTGATCATTCTCCATTGTGCAACCTGGCACATGACTGTTTGTTCTCCCAGTAGATGTGGTGGTGCTTGAGCAATGGAGGTGGGTGGCACTTTGAGCACCAGATAGCAATAGAAATTACACTTATTTACCACCCAATAGGACTTAGCCCATTATCTGGGCAGTTCATAAGATAAAGAAGATTTTGAACTCAACATGCTGGATAATCAATTTTTACCAACTTCGAAGCCAGTGTTTTCCCAAACTATGTTCCATGGAACACTAGTGGACTTCGATTCGCAGAAGCCTAAGTCATTACATTGGCTGATCAGTGCTTTGGGAAATTGACTTAGGCTCCTGCGAATTGAAGTCCAAAAAAAAAAAAAAGTTGGGAAATACTGCTCTAAAGGATGGAAGGCTGGTCCTTCAAGACTGAAACAGATCAAGAGCAGACTTTTGTCTTCACTCTCTGTGCCATGATAGCTTTTGAAGGTGGATAATTGTTTAGATGGTGTCCTTAAATGACCACAGAATATAATTTAGTTCTGCTCTTTTTTTAGTACGTGAAGCCTATGTATGAATGAATGAATGAATATTTATTAATTGATTAGTCTTTCGACCTTATCAATAACATAAGAGTTTAAAATCTGTACAATGCAATAAAGTGCGATAAAATACAATAAAAATACAATAAAATACAATAAATACAATATATACATACCTGAACTACTTTTAAAGAATGTAAACTGGAGAAGGTCCCTAAATACAATTAATACATGCATATCGATAGTCAGATAAGTGAATCTCCCTTGCAGGATACCCCAATTTGATTGACATATTCGATTCTTTTAGCTGATGCCTTAATTATAAACTTGGCAGTTCTACACACAACGTGGATATTAGAGCCCAGAAGGAGATAAGACAGTCTGTTTTTTGAGTCCCAAACAGTTGTTTTTTCCAATAGGGATGCAAGGTATTTAGATCTAATATCAGTGTACAACTGGCAATCTAATATAATATGAGAGCTATTTTCAACATTTGGAGACCCACATATGCATGTTCTTTCGTGATATGGTAAGTGGTGAAAACGCCCATTTCTATTCATGGAGTCTAATAGCTCGAATCTGGCTCTACAATATGCCCTTCTTAAAAGATAAGTGAGGCGCATCAAAACATATTTTTCAGTTTGAAATGTAATTTTGTTAGCCGCCAGCCACCTTAACGAACCATTTTTGGCCAGTAGTTCCAGGTCAGATTGTGCACTGATATCTAAGACTCTCTGTTTAAAAATTTCCTTGGCCTGAGTGGCCACTGAGAGCAAATACTGAACTGAGAACCCATGGTGAGAAATTACTTCACAGAGTTGATTAACCCAGGATTTGGGATGATCCCACTTTATCTGTTCGGTTAAGCATAATTTGGGCAGCCTATTTGAGTCCATTGATTGGATCTTCAACCAATATGAGAATGTTTTAAATACTAAATGGCTATACAAGGAGTGGAAGCCCAATTCTGCTCTGTCTGCAGGAGCAGAGGTGTTGCTATCAGTTCCTAAATACTTCTTAGGAGTGAAGCCTATGTTTACATGGTGGTAGGCCAGGCTTGATGCTGTTGTATTCCTAACTGTTTCCTTATTTCTCCTGCCTCACAGAAGGAAACATGCTTCATAGGAATGGTATGAGTACACAGTGCTGGCACTTAAAGATATAGAGATGTGAAAAAGCATTTCAAAATGCCCTGTATTGTTATGAAAGGCTTACAAACAAAGGCATACAGATAAAGGTATTCTTTCGGAGACATTCCAACCCACCCGGCATGTATCCAACGTTATTAGCTATGGGGTTTCATATCTATTTCTTTAAAATCCCAGAAACAGAAGAAAACAGAAACAGTTATGATTGGGGGTACTGCACAGTAATCTAACTATGTGACCTTTCTCCTCAAGACAAGACCACAATCATTCTTCTACAAATATACCCAGTCTCAATATTTCAGCAAACAAGCAGGAAGAAAAAGAATATTCCAGAACAACAAAAAGTCTGTCTAAATTAGTGTTTCCCAACCTTTGGTTTTGGGGCTTCAATTCCCAGAAGCCTAAATCAATTCCGCAAAGCACTGATAGCTTCTGGGAATTAAAGTTCCACTGTGGGGTGTGGGGGCCACATTGAGAATCACTGGCCTAAACAGTGAAACAGATTATTCACTTTGTCCTACAGCTTCCTAAGACAGCTTCTTGAATAGCCACAAGAGAACATATATACAATGTATGATGACCTTAGTCCGAAACCCTTTCTCCTCAGTGCTTCAATGGTTTGAGTGTCCAAACAGAACCTTGGGCTTTATGGTTTCAGCCTTTATTTATCTTCTTATTAGGCACCAGCAGCTCATTCTACTATATTATTTTTGATCTTGCCTTTCCTCAATTCGAACAGCTCATCACTTTTCTGACTCTGTCACTGTTGAATAGAATATGAAGAATGTGTTGTGGTATTGCTTAACTTTAGGCTATCAAAGGCTAATCAAATATTATTTATTATTATTTATTAGTTCAAATTTATATTGCCGCCCACTCGCCGTGGCGACTCAGGGCGGCTTACAGACAATACATTACATTACAATATGTTGGGGTGGGCACAGGGGTAGGGGCGGCAAGGTCCTCATCCTGCCCTGGCTTCTTGAATTGGGATTGAACAAGTATAAAACAGTCTCTCTAAGCATGTAAGAGGTGATATTTCATAATTTTAGTGTCACCCAAGGTTTTATAGAATTCATCTCTTGCATCCACTACCCCAAAAATAGATGTAGAAAGAAAAGGGAAAATCCTAGAACCTGACACTTCTTTTCATCATTGAACCACTTCTCATCCCAATGCAAAGAAATTGTTGTGTCTGTTTTCTACAAAAGTAGAGTGGACTCCATTGTCTTGGCTTACAGCTCTACTGGCTTGAAAGTCCCAGAAGGTATGGATAAACATTTGGAGAAATGTAAATTCATGTACAGATTTACTAGGCTCCCATTTGGCCCTTACTTATACATCGCAAAGTGCTGTATAACTAATACTTTTGCCTCAGCAGAGACCATATTTAATAGGTAGGTTCTGTAGAAGATTCTGAAAACTTAAACCCACTCTTGTGAAAAGAGAATCATTACCAGTTCATCCAAGGAATAGTAATTCTAGCCTTACCTGTGGATTCCTGTTCCTCTGGTATAAAGGAGGATATCTTGGCTCAAGTCCTTAAGGGTAGGGAAATGGAGATGTACTTAATAACATTTTCATAGCTCCTCATCCTAATGACAGATGACCTCTGGAGCCAACTGCAGTGGGATATGCATAGCTTTGTTGGAATTGTTCAACTTACAAACTTGGGTTGAAAGTCCTACTGTTCCATGAAACTAATTGGGTAACTTTAGACTCACTCAACTAGATATTACGATAGAAAGGGAGCTTTAAAAGAAGTTACATTGGAATATTAAATAAAAGAAGTGCCAACAACACAGGATTAGGCATTTCCCCCCCTGTTGGCTGATCTCAGAAGCCAGGATGAGTGGAGAAGGGGCAAGGCAAAGGAAGAGAGGAGATATGCTTGAGGCAAGCCTACTCTTGCCCCAAGGAACAACAACAGAATTTTGGAGCAAAGTTAGACCCTGAATGGGTGTTGTCTTAAATAATTCCCAACAACCCTATTCTACAATTGGGTCCAGCATTTATCCTAGTGCCAGTTTGATTAGTACAAATTTACCCAGCTAGTATAGTGTTGTTATATGCCATTAAATAAAATAACATCGCTTAACTGCATCACAATTCCAATGATTTAAAAATGTTCTGATACATCTTTCTTTTAATGAAGGTGAGGATGGTTCAGATTTTCACTGTAGCTCTTCATCTATACATTTTATCAATTTCCATGCAGACATGTTGAAAAAAGGCTCTTAGGCACAATTTTCCTTCCCACTCTCCATTTCCACACAAACCTTTCTTCATGCCATACCAAAAGCTACATTAGAAAATAAATTGCATTTCCTTGCCAACTCTTCCATCTCAGTTCTATAGCCTACACATCAGAAGCATCCTGGCTGGAGTATAGCAATGGTGAATTAGTCCCACTTAATTGTTTTGAATTCTAAATTTCTAAAAGAAGTGAAAGGCTGCAGGAACGAAAAAGGGTAAGGGAAAAATAGTCAGGCAATATTTCACAGTAAATGTCAGTGCAGAATTTCAGCTACTGCTAATGTCAACAGGATCCATGAATTTATGCACTCCTGGGGATCAATTCAAGCTGAGAATTAGCCTCAGAATCCACCTAGGAACAGATAAATTGCAATGTTAATACATTTGGGTAAATATCTCCTGGTAAAGAAGAAAAACACGAATTCATTTAGGGCTTTTGCTGGATTTAATGAACATGTTCTATAAAGAGATAGAGGAACACATTATGTCTTTTATAAAGGCCACCATCCAACAATGAAGTAGATATATGAGCTCATGAAAGCTAAGAGGATTGTACATTGTGCTGGATTATGATTTAACTCTTTCAAAGAGAACTACTTTTTTTCCCTTTTAGATTTGATTTATGGAATCCAGATGTTTCATACTATTTTTCAATGCTTATAAAAACTGATTGGAGAAGACAGAATTGCTGTTCTTAATGTTATGCTTTTTTAACGAACGTGTTTTTGTGACACCTACAGTTTTAGAACTAATGTCCAGAATCCTATTGGTATTTGCATAAGTTTTGCTTAAATGCACCATGGCAAAGTGTGGCTAATTGACAAAAATGTGTGCCTGGCTACACACCTGATTTTGCAACTGAGATGGGCCTTGTCATTTAGACTTGACAAGTTACACAAACCGTACATAAAGACCAGTTGGATTCCAGCCAGTATTGCATACCACACTGTTACTGAGTCAGACAAGCGCAAATTCAAATCATTCTGTAATACAAATTGGCACCTGGTAACACCAGTTTGTATGTTCTGTTTCAGAGGACTAGAAATTATGCTGAGAGGAGTGATTCCTTGCATTATTCTACAATAGCTGCTGAAATGACACAAAATAGAAGGTGTCATAGGGAGAAACCTTTGAAGCATACTGTGAGCAGAGGGAGAGACAAACTGATCTGTACTCTCACTAAACCTTGTGATTGTAAACAAAAAACACTGGGGAGATAAGAGACATAGAAAATAGTGGTTTCAATGAGGAAAACAATAGATGTAGAAGGGTATGAATCCCTCTTCCTATATGAAGCTATGTATTTTCCACTTTATTATTTGTCACCATGTGGGTCTCATTTTTCCTTCACTTCATATAATATTTAATTTTGTGCAGTCCCCAAATGCTGTAGTCTCTCATGTCAATGAAATACATTCACCACCATTGCATTAGGTCAGTGGTCTGCAAATAGTGGCTCTCCAGGTGTTTTGGACTTCAATTCCCAGAAGCCCAAGTCAGCACTACTGTTGATCGAGGCTTCTGGGAATTGAAGTCCAAAACACCTGGAGAGCCACTATTTGCAGACCAAGGCATTAGGTAAAAGTAAAAGTCACTCTTGCTTGAAAGCCTGTCATATCCAAATCTGGGGTTCAGTGCTCATCTCTGTTTATACCAAAGAGCCAGTGCTGTCTGCCCCTGTGATGTTTCCATGGACATGTGGGGGGGGGTATGACTAGATGCCGGAGTGCACTGAACACTGTTACCTTTCCAGCAAAATGGTCCCTATTTATCTACTTGCAATTTCTTCTTTTCAAACTGCTAGGTTGGCAGGAGCTGGGATAGAGACGGGAGCTCACTCCATCATTCAGTACTGTTATCCCTTTCTGTTCAGCACCCCCTTCTGCACAAGAATCTCTGTTCAAGGGGTTTCCTTTGATTTTGTTCTCCCAGTCACCAGAGATTTCCTGATCTTCCTCCCTATTCTCTTCCGCATGGTAGACTTCCCCTAGTTCTTCCTGGGTATCTCCCCAAACACCACTTCTGTCTCTTACCCATATGCTGAAGGCCCCAGTCCTGGGCCCTCTTCTTGCCCAATCTGTACTTCCAAGTCTGAAGTCTTAGCCTTTACCTTCTGCTCTCACTCCAAAATACACCCTACTGTCTTCAGTTACCTCTTATATATTTTTCTAGTCTCGAACTGCCTTCTCCCCCTTCACCCCATATAGGAATTACTCTTCCCTAGCCAAGGCTTCTTTAATGGTGTCTACAGACAGTAACTTGGTCTATATTTAACTGTCCTGAACATGAGCTCTGTAGGTTCTCCCATAGTGAGGGTTTATCCCATCTCCCCATGCCTTGAGCTGGGGCTAGACAGTTTGTTAGAGGTTCCCTTGGTAGTGTCATGTTCACAATTTGCAAGAAAGCTGAGGCAATGATGACATAATATTTCAGGAGAATGTTAATCCAAGTTGGAAGAAGAAGGAAGTCGGAGAAGAGCAGAAGTACTGATAGAACCAGGGTTGCTGGCTTTGGCAGGAATAGTTCAGTGATAAAACACAAACCATGATGGATCTAGAAATGCTGGTGACTGAAACCAAAATGTTCTGCATAATTTCTTATTTCCCACTTTTCATGAGGTGTTTTCCCCACAAAGTTCAGACAGGAAAAGAGAAGTCAGAACCTTTTTGTGCACTAACTTTGAAATATTGCATTCAAAGCATGTGGTCACTACAAAGAATGTGATCAACCCTTGACCTATAGATGTGCATTTGAATAGGCATCCCACCTATCTATTGCCTGAATGGAGATATCCCAAGAACAGCTATTATTTGAGGGAATCACTTCTATCATGGTATCCCATGAAATGAGAGATTCCCTCAAATAATCCTCTGAAATAAAACAGAACACTACTGCAGCTAGCATAGTAAGTCACAATAGGATAGGTCCATTAAATCAGTGAGGATTTGGTAAGTCTACTCATCTGTAAGCACTGTGGATTCAAATGGGTCTGCTCTAGCTACAACTTACTATGCTAAGGCAAGGCACAGTTAGAAGCCCCATTTGAATCAGTGAAATTTACAGAAGATTTAACTCACAAAATCTCCACCGAGTCGGTGGGCCTGCTGTACTGTGACTTGCCAATTTGTCATGTCATATGTTTTGGGATAACTAATATTACATAGTATAAGAAGAAGAAGTGCTGTAATTTTCTCCTTTAGATAATGATGACTGAGGGTTGTATTAGTGGTGGTTTGCAGTGACCTTGATCATAGTGTGCATTAAGTGATCAAAGGTCATTTCACCCGCCATTTAAATGATATCTAGTAATAAGCTACTTTTGCAGTTCAGGCAGAGCAGAGTTGGTGTTACATCTTTTAATGCCAGCGTGAATGTGCTTTGAAGATGGAAACTACTTTAAACCCAACTATATAATCCTTGAAGCAGACTGGAAAATTGGGAATATCAGAGAGCAGAGAAACAGATATTACTACCATCAAATATATTGTTTGAGCAACCTTTTTGGGACACAGAATAATATTCCATGGATGCAATCCAGTAGAAAGTTACACAAGAGTAGAATTAGCAGAAATTTGCATAGTCAGTATCTGTGTAAGTTCCATTGATTCAGTGGATAAGTTCCACTGATGTTGTGGATCTACTCCAGTTGTGACTTTTTGCTGAATTTCAAATCATTGATTTGTTCTAGAATTGTTAGTCCAGTTATTCCATGGAAGACTTCCAGATACAGTATTGGACTTGCAGGCTGTGCCAATGATAAGTACTAATGGGAGCTGTAGTCCAGTAACGTCTAGAGATTTGCGTATTCCCCATCCTTAGACTGATGAAAGCAATTGACTCAGAGCCAGGTCTGATGTTTACAAAACCAGTGACAGACCTCTCAACGTTCAGGAATCTGAATGCACAGGGATGGTCCTGGTCACATAAAATGAGAAAGGCATAGAAGTAAAATCCAGGATAAATCACTTTATCTCTAGTCCATATCAATTTCACAAGTGTTTAAGCAGGCAACCATTTTCTCTCATTATCAGACTGCCTTTGTTTAAAACCCCCACAAACTAATATTCAGATTTTTTCGTGTGCAATTTCTTTTAACATAAATATTTTATGCAATATGCATAAATGCATGCAGCCGCCACAAAGATATGTTATTTTGTATGTGATTTTCTCCAATATCCATATATTGCATGGCTTTCTCAAATATATACATTCATGCAGGCAATTTTGAGCTGTATGTATCATGTCAAAATGAAGGGAAGGACAGTTTGTGTTTTGTTTAGTCAGAGTTATGAAAACTTTTAGCATACAGAATGGACTGAACAAAGCTCTTCACTGCCTAGCAACTCTGTTCTATCAAAGAGCCATCCAAGATCCAAACCATCTGCTATCATGGTTCCAGTAGAGGAATCAATATTTAACCAAGTGCTCCCTGGAAATACTGTAGGCCAGTAGATCATACAGGCCAGTGAATCCAAGTTCCTGTGAATCCACATGAATGGGTATACTGGGCTTCTGGAAACTGAAGTCAAAGAATAGCTGGAGTGCCAAGGTTGGCCATCATGGGTATAGACATTCATCATTTGTTGCCATTGAAACAGAGCACCAGATAATCAATATGATTCCATATCTGCATCTGGCTACTAAAGCTGAATGGCTTTTGACACAACTTATCTACTTTTCTTTTCATTGATGCACTTTTTTTAACTGACATATAGTCTTCTATGCTAGAAGGCACCAGAACATCTAACAATACATTTTCACTAATCAAATTCAATGTAAAGAAAACCATCTTTTGTTGATCCAGAATTTTTTTTTAATACAATAGCCAGCTGCACTATTATCCATCTGTTTCTCTCTGTGATCCTGGCTTCATCTCATGTCAAAGAAGCACCAGTCAGACTCCCTTTCAACATACAAAACCATTCTCTCTCTTCACAGAATTAATGGATCCATTACAAAGCAAAGAGCAGACATCAAGGTAAAAATATATATGTGGTAGCCTTCCTTTCAACAAGCTTTTTTTTTTTTTAAATATTTCTAGGTTTCATCAATATATTATGACACTTGCACAGCTGAATTCTATATACAAGGTATCCTGCATTGATGTCTGCTGGCACAATGTCGAACAAGCAGCAACCACAACAACATGTTTCATTGTGAAGAGCTTTTGCTTATGATTTCTGCTACTGAAGTCATACCATTTTACAAAATACTCCACTCCTCTCAACAATCTGTAATTTTTGTCTATTGTGTGAATCTTGGATACTGGGTCCTTTCTGCCATACAGTTTTTATTTCCGCAAACCTTTGCATTTATTCAAGTCTGTGAGTAACTCTTATTTGGGCAATGTTTGTGCCAGTTTGACTACATAAGGATAGGAGCTTACATTGGGGTTCCTCAAACTTGGCTCTCCAGGAAGTTCAAATAACGGAAGGCCAAGTCAGCAAACCTGGCTCAGATCATGAGGGTAAAACTATACAGTAGGGAGGTTTTTTTATCTGCCGTAACTGCAGTTTTTCAAATAAGGTGAAGTCTATGTAGTCATCCAGATGATAGTTACTATGTTACAGGTGTCAGAAGGAGCAAAGGTGGAGGAAGCTGTGTATGCATGGGGTTCCAACAGCAGAAGCTGCCTTGATCTGATGTGGTGCAAGTTGTGCCAATTGTGTCACGTGTTGAGCGGCGGTAAATAACCTGACTCCCTAAAGGGGCCAATGGCTATGGACAGATGAGCCCCTTTAGATTGGGTGATGGTCTCCTCTGTGGAGGAGAAATGCCACTGGAAACCACCATATCGGGCCAAACAGAAAAATGAGCAGAGGAGGATCTCTGATTTCCCAATGGTCATGGAGGCGGAACAGGCCATGCCAGATGGACTGGCTGTGAAGGTGAACCTTTTCCACATCCTCAAGGCTGTGGCAGTCCATTGCAGTCCCGGTGTTAAATCCTGCATGTATCATTTCATACATGCCGTAGGAGATGTCTTTGTGATCATAGTTTGTGGGTCACTTCAGGGCAAGCTGGGATCCACCTTAAACAAATTCATGCCAATAGCATTTTTCCTGCTTCAAGAAAAAAATGCAGATATGAGTTGCAGCCAATGACTAAGGTGCCAATTGGCAATATTCACTGGGTCTACTCCTTCCCTTCATCTCTTTCACTCTTTTTTTAAAAAAAATCTGAAGAGATTTCATGATAATCTGATGAAGCAATGACTTTGGGAAGGTTTTTTTTTAAAAAAGGCGGCTTTATTTAGAGATAACAGACACTCAGCTGACACCTCTAACAGCACCATTTTGCATCAGATCTGGCAAATACACAGGGCACAAAACTGACATGTGAAGCCAGTCAATTGGAGCAAAATTGAATCACCCATGCTAACTGAACAAAAAGGAGTACACAGAAAGAGCCTCCTCCGAGATTGTGGCATTTTTAAATGAAAATTGGACGTACCCTGATAGCTGCTACCTTGTGTTTCTGGCTAATCTTTCCTCACACTAGGTCAAGTAAAAGGAACTACAGAATGAATTCACTAAAAAGTAGCTTCATTTTGGCAGTTTCATATCTGGCCTTGACACAGAAGAAGAATTTTTTTAAAAAAGCTGATGACCCCAGTGGAAATAGATGATTCCCCGCCCAGTTCACTGCCTTCAATTTTACCTCATGTAGTTGCAGGTTTTTAATTTGATTTCCTTTGTGCCTATACAGGGGTAGGCAACCTATGGCCCATGGGGTGGATCTGGCCCATGGCGCCAAATAATCTGGTTGTTGTGATCCAGCCCTCCTCTGACTCTGAGGAGGACCTGGATCAGGAGGCACTCCCTGTGTCCAGCCCAGTTCTGCCTGCACTTGAGCCTGAGGATGCCCTGAGCCAGGGATCTCAGCCTATGCCTAGCCCAAGTCTGTTTTCCCCAGCAGCTGATCTGTCAGATCAGGAGTCTGGCTCTGACAGTGATCAGCCCTCAGACAGGGAAAGGTCCAGAAAGGAGCTACACCTGAGACACAGGCAGGCTAGAGTGAAGTGCCAAAGAAGGTTCCCAGATGATACTGATTAGCTGGGAGGCTTATAAGCAAGCTTCTTGCAGCCTGCCAGTGTTGGTGCAACGCTTGTGCGAAGACTAACATCCTGCTTGACTCCAGACTGCCTGCGTACAGCAGCCGTGCCTGCCCTCACTCCAGCTGTCACAGCTGCCAGAGCCACCAGAATCAGCCATGGACTCATTTATGGCTGTCGTAAATCCATTTACGACAGTTGTGTCTGCACTTACAACAGTTGTGTCTGCATTTACAACAGCCTTGTCTGCATTTATGACAGCCGTAAATGGCAGGGGAACCACCAGTCCGGCCCCTTCAACTGTCTGAGGAGTATGACCAGTCCCCACCTCAAAAAGGTTGGTAACTCCTGGTCTAATCTAATGCAAGCTGTGGAGCAAATGCCCCCTAAGTTTAATGATGTTGTGTTGCTAATATATGTTTTTGGAGTTATCTAGAAAACATATCTTTTGCAAAGTGTTTGTATCCATTTTGGACCTTGTAACATTTCCTTGTGAGGAACGTGGCAGAAGCTGTAAATTAATGACTTACTCTCTCCCATAGGATTTTTAAACCCAGTTTCCAGTCCTTTCCTGGCCGCCTGTAGTCATTCCCCAGAGATCTCGAATGCTTGCTGAAATCCTTTTGCCAGGGAAGAAGAAAAAGACTTTAGTACTGAAAACGTTTCTTTGCTGATTGCATGTCTGTGATCACAGAGTCATTCTCAAAAGACTGGCTTTCAGAAACAGATGGCTGATTTATTGCTTTTCAGGTTGGAAGGAGGCAATAAAAAAATCTCATCTGACAAAAATTTATGGCGACTCTTTTCTCCCACAGGTCAAATCAGAACAAAGACTTCAATGCTACCTTTTTGTGATTTAATTCATAAGTCTTATATGTGGTAGCCGCCCTTAGTAAATCTGCTGTAATATTTTCTCTAGATTGTCTTAGCATTAACATGTTTCTCTCTCTTGACAAGTACTGTATAAAATCTCAAACTGATCCTCAGTATATATCAGTATGGCTTCTCTTAGGTGAAAGAGACATGGAGAGTTTTGGGCAGGTCTGTTCCCCCTTCGCTCCTCCTTTGTACCTGGAAAAGGAAGGGGGGGCAAAAACTGTCTGCTTTACTGCTAATCATAATGACTACAGTGACTCACGTGGCTAAGACATTGACTGGAAGAGGGCAGGTCAGCAGTTCAATTCCTGAATATTGCAGGATGGAATGAGCTCCCATATTTGTCCCAGCACCTGCCAACCTAGCAGTTCAAAAGCAAAAAATTGCAAGTAGATAAATAGGGGACAGTTCAGTGGGAAGTTAAACAGCATTCTGTGCACTGCCAGATGACCACGGAAACATCTGCAGGAACAGACAGCACTGGCTCTTCAGCTATGAAACAGAGATGAGCACTGAACCCTAGAGCCGGGCATGACTGGCTTTCAAGCAAGGATGACCTTTTCCTTTCTGCTAATCATATTCCATGCCACATACAGACATAGAACACATGCCTCACCATTAGTTTAAAATCAGAAGTTGAAGATTTCAATATGCTTAGCTCTGGGCAGGTGTTTATCCTGTACTCAGGAGATCTAAACAAGGAAGAGATATTGTCATGTATGCCATCTCCAACCTGTCTGTTTCCACCTTTATTTTGCTAAAGAGAAAGGGTTGCTGATAATGCAATGTTCCAAGACACATGGAATTCTATTCACCATCAGATGTATGAGGGCAACTTTCCTCAACATAAGAAAGCTTGGCTTGCTTGTGTGCCCTTATTCTCTTTTTATTTTCAGTCCTCGCGTAATCAGAACAAACATCTGTGATCAGCACTGTGGATCTGGATTCAGTGAACCTGCGTTACAGGTTGGAAAAATCTCAGTGTCAAGGTCATAGAATGACCACCTAGATCCATATAGCAGCTTACACATTAGTTAGAAAAACCAAGCAAGGGGAATTCAGAAGCACAGTCAGAAGGGAAAGCAGAATCCTACCAGCAAAATATGTGAAGCAGATGAGGCAGATCCAAGCATTACGGAGTGGACAAGTCCAGAGATCAACTTTTATTCAAACTTTGTTGTGTGTTGTCAAGTAATCTCCAACTTATTGTGACTCTATGAATAAGAGACTTTGAAAATGTTCTGTTCTCAGCAGCCCTGCTCATGTCCTGGGGTTTCTAGTCTGTGGCTCCCCTTAGGGCAGGGGTGCCCAAATTATGCCCATGGGCTGGATCTGGCCATGGGATCTAATAATCTGGCCCATTCCACCCATCCCACTCCCAGAATTGGAAGTAAAACACACCTGCACATATGCAAAATGCTGCCATAAAGCACCCATGGCTGTCATAAACACGTTTAAAACAGCTGCAGGTGCATTTACGGCAGCATTTTGCACATCTGCAGGTGCATTTTACTTCTGTTTCCAGTGGTAGGAACCACGTGACTAGCCCATGGCCTGAAAAATTTGGGCACCCCTGTCTTAGGGTATCAGTCTATCTTGCACTTGGCTTTCCTCTTTTCCTGCTTTATTTAGAATACAAATGACACAATCACAAAGTTTAATTTCAATACCAAAACATCCAGCACTGAATATAGCAAGCAGTCTTCTGGTTTTGTTTAAATTAAGGCCATTTGGAATGGTTCTGCTTCAGCTTGGATTTCTTTTTAATGACAACAACCATTTTAATAATATGAAATACAAATTTTCTGGAGTGTTTCCCAACTAGTTAAAAAAAACACTAAAAATAAAAACTAAACTGAAATGCAGCCAGTGGAGTGAGGGATGCTGAAATTAGGCAAAGGAACAGCATGCAAGGAAGTATTCTTAACACTTTTTATTCCAGCTGATTTCCTGATGATGCCCTCCACATAGGACTTTTCCTGTCATTGAGTAAAAAATAGTAACTTCTTTGATGAAAAGCAGTTTTGGGAAAAGCAGAATAAATGAGGAAACCATCCCAGGTGAAAGAATGGAACACAAGCTCTTCCAATCACAGGTCTGATTGGATGAACCATGTGACTAGCCCATGGCCTGAAAAATTTGGGCACCCCTGTCTTAGGGTATCAGTCTATCTTGCACTTGGCTTTCCTCTTTTCCTGCTTTATTTAGAATACAAATGACACAATCACAAAGTTTAATTTCAATACCAGGATGAGGAAACTTTTTTTTTGGGAGGAAACTTTTTTATTGATAAAATTCTTACTACAGTACCATCTGTCGAGGTGAGCTACATAAACTTGTTATCACTTTCAAAAACTTGAAAAAATATAGTTACATAGCTCAGTAAACATAGTTACATATATAGTGATTGTGGAGGGAAATATACAGTATATACAATATCAAAAGAACAATAATATTTACAATTATATTGTCATTTACATGAAACTTAACTTTTAATATTGTAAGTTAGTCCCAAATTTCTTTCTGTCAACCACTGCCTCCATTTGTATCTGTCGTATTCCTTCTGTCTCACCATCATTCTTTTAGCATATACTCTGAGCCTTGCCATCACACTGCCCACCGCTTGTTTGGGACCTGCCAGCTTTCCCGTCTTCCCTTCCTGTCCCCTTTGGAACATCAGAGCGCTTAAGGCAAACAGATTAATTACCCTAACCAAGGACCAGGGCACTTTCCAGTTCTCCAGCTTCCCTTTCTTTCTTGGTCCCTTCCATCCCTTTCCTGGCTCTGTCCCTGATAGAATCATCTCTGCTCTCTGTTCCTTTAAATAAGGCCAGTCCAATTTACTTGCTAGACCTTCCCAAATTTCTTGCGATGAAGGACATTCTTTTGCAAAATGAGAACAGGTTTCTCTTGGGGGTCTCTGGCCTGCTATCCTACATCTAACATTCTGACATCTTATCCTCTTGCACTGCTGTTCTTCTTCTTTTTTCCATGGGTTGGTTGCTCCTACATTAAGTACCTGATGATATGCCCTCCAGCTCGTTTCCCACAGACAGAGAGGTATATTCCCATCTTTAAACACAGTCAAGTCCTCCTCCCCTGGCTGCAGATATTCTGGCAGATTAGTTTTAGAAGCCCGTATCTCTCAGAATGGCCTAGGGATTCTTTCCTCTACGGCCTCAGTGTAAATAACCCACTTTGACTCCCTCACTGTATCGGCAATCTTAAGTGTGTTTGCCCTCACCGCCCAACCATTGGCTCCCTCCGCCATATCTCTAATGTACGGCCTCATTCCCATTGTCGAAGCACTGGTCAATCTGGGAGAATGGAGTTCCTCCTCCCACCACTGTTTCTCCCATCCTCTGCTTTGCCATTGGTTGCCTTGCACACCAATCGGTCAGGATTCTCCCACATTAGTCTTCTGTTTCAAGTTATTGGCCAGAAAGGTACCTAGGAAAAGACGGCCGAGAGCCGGCAACCCTAACCCACCTTCTTTTACCGAGTGATACGCCACTGCCCTAGGGAGAGGGAAAACCTTCGTTCCCCACAAGAAAACAAAAACCCTTCCTATCACCCTGTCCATAAGTTTCTGAGGAGGGGGATATATAGCCACCACATAGTTCGCCACTGGTACACAATAAGTTTTGAAGAACTGTACTTTCTTGTAGAGACCCATTCTCCAGGGTTTCCACCTCTCCAGTCAGTTCTCCATTCCCTCTTCCCACCTTCTCCAATTCTCTTCCCACCCATTGGGGTCAATAGTGAACAGGATGCCCAAGATCTTGACTGAACTTTGGCTGCTGCCTTTATTATCTCCTTCCCCATCCAAAGCTTCTCTTAGTGTCTTTCCCCTGAGTTCTCCAGTCTTTCCACCCAAAATGTACACTCTGCTTTTTGTGGCATTGATGAGTGCTCCAGAAGCCTTCTCTCTAATAACTCCGCCACTGAATCCAACTCCTGTTCTCCCAATGTAAAAACATAAACGTCATCAGCATAGGCAACAAATTTGATTTTCTTATCTGCTTCCCTACCATCGAGGTCCCTCCTAAAAGGTAGGAATCCCCCAATCCAGTTGTCTTGTTCTATCAGTGTCAAAAGTGGATCCAATGCCAGCACATACAGTGCTGTGCTCAGCGGACAACCCTGATGCAACCCAGAACGAATGGGGATCTCCGCCCCTTTCCATCCATTCATCTGTGGCTGTACCGTGACCCGACTGTACAGATTTTTCAGCCATGCCACAAATTGCATCGGAACGCCCTTCAGCTCCAGCACCCTCCATAGATAGTTCTGGTCCACCTTATCAAAGGCCTTGGACTGGTCCATCTGTAGGAGAGTTCTTTCTCCTCTGAACTGTCCTGCTCCTTCAAAAAATTCCCGAATGATCCCCAGTGATTCTGTCATCTTTCTCCCAGGGACAGATGATGTCTGACCCTTTGCCACCAGTTTTCCCATCACTTTAGTCAACCTTCTATTCAACACCTTTGCCAGCAACTTGTAATCTACATTAGTTAAGTTTATAGGTCACCAGTTAGCCAGATTTGTCAGATCCCCATCTTTAGGCAACAGAACCAGCGTTCCCTTGTAAAAGGTATCTCCAAGTTCTCCCCTCTGTAGAGCGTGATTGAAGCAAGCCGCCAAGAGTCGGGTCTACCTGATTAGGGTGGGATAGTAAATGTGAGTAATAAATAAATAAATAAATAAAATTCCTGACACGGGCTCCTTAAATTCTTTGTAATATACATAAGGCACTCCATCGGGTCCTGGAGTAGAGTTAGACCTGCCTTCCGGCATAGCGGCTGCCACTTCCTCATGAGAGATGGGAGCAGTCATGTTTAGAACTTCCTCCTCTGAAAGCTCACCGTACCTATGCTTGACTACTTTCTTCAAGAATCCTTCCATCTCCTCCGCATTTAATACCTTCCCTCGATATAGCTCTTCATAAGCATGTCCCACCACCTCCAAGATAGCTTGTGGATCTGAACTCAGCTCGCCCGTTTGGGGGTCACGTAATGCAGCCATGCATTCCCGTTTCCTCCTCGGCATTCTGTCTTTTTCCCATTCCCCTTTTTCGATCACCAGGCCCCTGGTCCTAGCTCTATCCTCTTCTTCCTTTGCAATTGCTGAAACTCCCTAGCTTCCTGCTTCAAATCCCTCACTCTCCCAGCCTCCACGGGAAATCCTTGAGACATCAAAGAATGGGCCCTCAGACCTCATGGTACCTTCTCAGACCTCATGGTACAAGACCTCATGGTACCTTCTCAGGTCCCTCCTGTCCGCTTCCTTTTGGAACCCTGTTGCTCTTCTCCTGAGTTCTTTTTTCACTCCTTCCCACCAACTTATCTCCATTGTTTCCCCTTTTCTGATCACCAGCATAGTTTCCAAATCTTTTTTAAGCTCCTCCTTACAGAAATCATCCTTTAACAGCATCACAGGCATCCTCCAGCCCGGCTTGCCTTGAGGGACTACTTCTCCCTTTCTCAAGTGCACCACCAAAAGTCCATGATCTGACCAAGGTGTGAGCACCACTTTTACCCGTTTAGGGCAAAGTTCCTCTACAGCCCACAGAGGATGAAAAAACGTATAGGAGACCCCATCCACCTTTGGGAAATTTTTGTGAAATGCCCACTTTTCCCATATTGGATAAGGATAAGGATAAGGATAAGGATAAGGATAAGGATAAGGATAAGGATAAGGATAAGGATAAGGATAAGGATAAGGATAAGGATAAGGATATTTATTTATTTATTCATATTTATATGCCGCCCTCCTCAGAAGTGACCCAGGACAGGTAACAGAGCTTTAAAAACAACAATTAAAACACAGGATAAACATAGAGTAAGAGTAAGAGTAAGAGTAAGAGTAAGAGTAAGAGTAAGAGTAAGAGTAAGAAATTATTCCACATCTCCCCAGACTGAGACCCAACGTTGAGATTCCTTCTTCACCAGTGAGGTTTCCTGGCTTCCCAAAACACCATCTTGCTTTTGTACATTTGCAAAATTGTGCATTAAAACCATTTGGACATTATCAGCATTTTCAGAATTGTGCACAATTATAGATATGTACATAGGATCACAATCTTTCTTTTGTTTTTAATGCTTTCTTGTTGGGAGAAGGAGCATGGTTTAATGGAAGGGTAGCAAGAAGGAGAACAAATAATAATCTCGTGTCAGATATTATTCTGGGTTGAAAGGATTTTTGCTGGAGAAACTCAATCTGTCATGCAATACCTGGGTCTCGAGCTGCCAACTTGCCAGCCTTCTAGCTAACAAGACGAGCTTCTTAACCACTGAGCCACAGCAGCCAGAAGAAAGGTGGTAGAAAAGTTTGCCATGTTCCCTAAAGGGTCTGTGCTGCCTAAGTGCCCCATATCTCAGGTCACAGCTCTAGGGTTCAGTGCTCATCTCTGTTTCAAAGCTGAATAGCCAGCGCTGTCTGTTTCTGCAGATGTTTCCATGGTCATGTGGTCATGACTCAACACAGAATGCTGTTTACCTTCCCACCAAAGTGGTCCCTATTTACCTACTTGCAATTTCTTGCTTTAGAAATGGTAGGTTGGCAGGAGCTGGGACAAAGATGGGAGCTCATTCCGTCCTGCAGTACTCTGGAATTGAACTGCTGATCTCCTGCTTTCCAGTAAGCATCTTAGCCACTTGAGCCAAAAAAAATAATAATTTTTTCCATCCTATATGGTGAGGAGACTAATGTTATAGCGCCTTGCCTTCACACACAAGGATAGCGGAAGCAAGGACTTACATCCCTGTTGGGAAGCTGTATTATTCTTTTGAAATCTTAGGTTTAGTGCATCCTAGAAATCATATATTGCACTGATATTAATAAAATATTAAGGTGCATCATCTCCACTCACTCATATTTTAACGGACCAAGTGCCCTTGTTTTTATTGAATAGGGACTGCAGTGACAAAGTGTTCTAATAAACCTGCATGATGCTGCTGCCCCATATGGACATCCAGAGAATACATTACTTACTTTGCTGTTCCCATTCCCTCGGTTTTCACTGCAAGAGACCTCATCAGATGCAAATCACATGGATTCTTTCACAGGCAGGGAATTAATGAGTAAATAAGATTTTTGTCTCATTGAGGCCATGTTGTAGGTGACCTGTAAGTAACTTCTACCTCAACGTTATTACTAATTTGTAAGATATGTATCTGTATTTGGCGTGCAATATTCTGTAGCTTTACTCTAATTACACTGTAGACCAGGGGTTCCCAACCTACGGAACGTGAGCCTAATCTGCCCTGTGGCACAAAATAACCCAGCCTATGGTGGGGAGCTAGGCAATGCCGGAAGCTCCCAGCTGCCACCAGAAAAGCCCAAAAAGCTGCAGCAATGGGAACAATCATGCCAATTTTTTTTTTTACTACATTTGCAGCCTCCACCACTTCCCATGGTAGTGTGGGAGAGGACATTTTCACAGCATTTAGGCAATTTTCATCATGTTTTCACCACATTTTTGCTGCAAAAATGCTGCGTTTTGGCAATCATGGGGGCAATCATGGAATTTTTTTGGCTGCTTTTGCAGCCTCTGCCACTTCCCATGGTGGCAGGGGGCAGAGGACCTTTCCACCATGTTTTGGTAATTTTTAATGCATTTTTGCCACAATTTTGCTACATTTTTGCTGTGAAAATATGGTGGGAAATTACCATAACAGGATGGAAATGTCCCCACCGCACCCCACCCTTCTGCCATGGGAAGTGGTGGAGGCTGCAAAACCAGCTGGAAACAGGTTGCATTTGCACCCACCGCAACCCTGCTGTGGAACCTGGAACCTGGAAATGGCGGGAAGTGTTGGGAATGGGTTTGGCTTGTGGTGGAAAAACATTGACCACCCCCTACTGTAGACTAAACTGAGTGTCAGGAGAAATCTGCTGGCCAATACAAACCTATGGGAGAAGGAGTATCCATAAAGGTTGAATTGCAAAATGCAGAGCTTTAAGGTTGAAGGCATCCCAGGAGGTCTTTGTTGGCCTGTGACTGAGTCTCTAAATCACACAAATCATGGTACCCAAACCATGGGCCTAGTCATCCAACAATACCCTGTGGGACTCACTGCTGGCCTCTTATCCTGAATAAATTGCCACCAGCTTTTTCTTGGCTACCCTACCCCCACCATAGCTATTCAGTTCCCCACAACCCCTCCCAAAAGTGTGTCCCACTCCTAAGTCTGAAATATGTAATATGCCCCCGCAAAACAGCTCAGTGCAATCATATCGGATGCTCCAGTGCTCGACATACAGTTCATCCTTCATGTATATATATCCAAGCCCAAAGTTCATGATTTACAGTTCTGCAAACCTTACCAAGACAACAAGGTTCACCATCCACTCTCCAAACACACTGAGGCAGAATGATAAAACAGATCACCAACTTGTTCATTCAAGAAACATATATCATTACCCCTAAGTGTACTAACAACACTGTAGGGGCCAAACCAGTGTATTCATGAAGGACTGTCCTAACATATCCTACATTGGGCTTTTCACTTAATGGTAGAACTATGTCTTAACTTAAATGGGGATCTAATCCTGTCTGCCTTGCCCTCTTCATTCAATAGAAGAAGATGCTGTCACTAAAGAGGAGCACATGCCTTTTTCCGTGGCAAAGGGCCCTCTGAAAGGTAAAGGTAAAGGTCACCCTTGCTCAAAAGCCAGTCATAGCCGACTCTAGGGTTCAGTGCTGATCTCTGTTTACAGCCCCTGCAAGACATAAGGAAAAGGTCAGTAGCAACTAAATAAATGAACACATGTAATGCTTATGACACATAGACTTCCAATGCCCATCCCTTATCATGGAGTCTTCATCAAAACCAAGCACATCTGCTGTGGGAACAGCCCCAGTCTGGGAAGAATGAGTGCCAAAATTGACCCAGCACAATAATAAGATCTCTAGGGCATGGCCACTCATGGTCATAAACTGGTATTTAGTCAGGTGAAAGACAAAAGAGAGCTGACACTGAGAAGGCAGGCTTATGAAACTGTTTGGCCTGCTGAGAGGACAGTAGGCAGGGATACGTGTCTTCCTGATCACATCTGTATTGGTGAAAGCAGGAAAACAGTCCCTTTCTCCAGCTTCATCATGGCAGATATGCAGAGGTAGTCTTCTCTTCTGCCAGAGTAGGTGAAGGATCTGAAGAGCTGCATGATTGCTGTGTACTTCTACCAACAATTGTGTTGCAAGTGAAGGAAACTGTTTTCCCAGAGTCAAGTGATACCCACCAAAATCACTCTGTACCTGACTTCTGTACTGGATGTGTATAAACTGATGCCATGAAGTCTCACTCCCATGCCTGATGAAGTGGACTTAATCCACAAAAGCTCACATTGAAATATAACAGTTAGTCATTAAAGTGCTACAGCATTTTTGTTTTGTTTTGTTTATTCACTGATATCCGCCAAAATAAATTATCCCAAATCTTGATAGTATGGCCACTAATCTGAGACTGCAACTCAGCCGGCAACATTTGCAGTGTTGCACAAGATCTTGGGAAACCCAAGTTCTATTCCGTGCATTCTCAAACTGCAG
The DNA here is from genome assembly GCA_030440675.1 of Furcifer pardalis. Lineage (NCBI taxonomy): Eukaryota > Metazoa > Chordata > Lepidosauria > Squamata > Chamaeleonidae > Furcifer > Furcifer pardalis. The sequence continues at coordinate 25,168,980 of CP126899.1, read as the reverse complement.
TCTGTGGGCCAGTTGTGGCCTGCAGCACCATTTCACGTGGCCCCTACTGCTTCCATCACACCAGGAAGTGCCATGTGGTGGATGAAGGGCAAAATGTTCCTCTGGCCCCCAAAGCTGTCTGAGGGAATGTGACCCAGCTCTCGGTTTAAAAAGGTTGAGATATCCTGTTCTATTCCCTAGTACGAGGGAATTGCTTCTCTCTTGGGCTACTTCACAGGTTTTGTGTAAGGATACAGCAAAGAGGTCAGCATTGTACACTAACTTCAGTACTTAAGCAAATAAGCATAGACTTATGAAACCCATGTCTCCATTTAAACTGTATCCTATTATTTCTATGTGGGTACTCTTCAGGCTTAGACATACTAACAGGTGACTTCACTCCTTCTGGAGGTCTATTACAATAAATGGTTTTGGAAGCATCTTGGAAGGAAAAAAAAACCATTGACAAGCCTGACTACATTTTAAAAACACTGAACTCATGGCCTGGATTAGCCAAGAAGATTTCAGTTGCTATGGCTGCAAAGTACCCTGTAAACCAAGGCTCTAACATGCCTCTCATAAAGGGCCTTCATAAAGTTGACCATTATAACCCTTCAGGGGAAGAGATATAGAATTTAATGAGTACAAGTAGACTCTCTGTCTTTACATCAATGTTTAATACCATTCTGGGCTAATCTGTAAAACATTATTGATTGTTGTGAGCCATGCAAAGGTACAGTAAAGAAGGGCTTGGATTACTTTCCTTCCCCACTCAGTGAGCAATTATTTAAATAAGCTAGTATTACTACCAGTCTCAGATGATGCAGACTCCGCAACTGGGCAGGCTTGCAGCAGCCATCGCTCCTCACCAGTCACTGGAGTACCCCCTAGCCTGGGGGCCAGGTAAGGCATTCACACATCCCGGCTGTGGCTGTGTGTGCCCCCTGACCTTTCCAACTCTTTAATGGGCATGCCCTTGCCAATACCCGCACTACCCGCCAAACACCAATATCTCTCCCATGTCAAACCCAGTCGAATGATAGTGTGGGAAGGGTGACAAACCCCACCATCCAAATGAGCAATACAGGATGGAGAACAAAAATCCCCTTCCAGCCCTGGATCAGCCAGCTAGCCTCACACTATTGCTGCAGGGAAGGAGGTTGGGAGTGATCTTGCCCTGTCCAGTTAAGGAAGGCCAAAGCAGGGAAGAGCTGTCCCTTAAATAGGGCACAGTCCCTCCCTCCTCACCATGTGCCTGGAGTGCACCAAATTGTGTCTGCTCTCTGGGGGGGGAGGCAAAGCGCCGCCTTGCAGCATGCGCCTTCAGGCTGAGACCCATTGGCCAACATGGATCTGCATCCCACACAAGTGAAAATGGAGTATGGCCAATACTTTTATTTAACTTAAATTGGCTGTGCATAGGAAATACATACAGTTGTACCTCGCTTAAAGAGCATAATGTGTTCCACAGAATTGCTCTTTAAGCGAGTTTGCTCTTTAAGCGAAACACCATTGTAAGTGACCAATTGTGACTTCTGGTGGGGGGGATTGCAAACCCTGATTTAGTTGTTAAGGGAGTTTTTGATTGGTTTTAGTTGTTAAGCGAAGCAAACATTCAGAGAAAATTCTGCTCTTTAAGCAAGTTACTCTTTAAGCGAGGTGCTCTTTACGCGAGGTTTGATTGTAGAGTGAAAGAGTGGTGGAATTTTTTGTCACTCTTCTTGTGTCACTGAAATTCACTAGTGGCCTACAAAGAGCTGTGGCAATCATATTGTGAGGTTTTACTGTACTTTGAGCACCAATAAATCCATAAGAAAACATGGAGGTCGCTAGACGGGAACACAAAATATGAGATTGACTACATCTGCATCAGCAACGTAGGGAGGTCATCATTACAAGATGTAAGAGAGCATTCTAAGGTGCAGCCGTAAGATCAGATCATCATTTATTAATAGCAAAATTCCATCTACACCTGAAGAAATTGAAAGTGGAGGGACCTGCAGGCCTCTGTGCTGTTGAAAAATGGAAAATCACGATACTGCTGATTCTTTCAAGATAGAACTTAATAACTATTTTGAATCTCTTCAAAATATGGCCAGTGTTGAAGAACAATGGCACTGGCAGATCCTGTGGGTGTGGTGGCACACAAAAAGAGCAATGGATTTAGGATTAAACCTGCAAATTAAAAGATGAGAGGAAAATAGCCAAGGGGCAATGAAAGCAGTAAAAAAATTGCAGAAGAGAAAGAAATGGCAACCTATTCTTATCTACTTTCTGTACTCTTCACTCATTCCTCACCCGTCACATTCTTGCCAAGCTAATGAATTCCAAACAATGCATTTACCATTGCAATATATTTAAATATAATCAAGGCATCACAGAGGGCAAGGTGTGTTGTTAAACTCTTGACAAGAAAACAAGCTGAGAAGGAATCTTTGTGTGTGATAGTGTGCATTGTTATTTAAAAGGATTACCAAATTGTGTACAAATAATTTTGTAAACTTTAGCTCAGGCGTACTAAATTCAGCCTTCAACCAGTTTACTTTCAGCTGAACATTGGGATTTTTTTCTTAGGAAACAGTGGGCAAAAATATTTAAATTTGCTGAGAAGACACAGAATTATAGGTGTTTTAGTATTAAATAGATTATCTGTGAATTGCAATAGAGTACAGTATTCTCACCTTTCGTGTGAGCCCATCTGGTTTCCAATAAATGTTTTATTTCATATTAAATATTCAAAGCCATTAATCAAATGGAGAGTTGCTGGTTATGCTAATGTATGAATACCTTTTTTATTATGCAGATTAAGAACATACAGTAAGTTAGATTTACTTAGGAAAAACATATTTGTTGTTATTATTATTTTATTGGATGGAAACAAAATAAATTATCTCTATATGGCTTTGTACAATGAAAATAAAACAGCAGGGAAAATGATAATAAAATGTCAAAATGCATGTACATCCCAAATTCTGCACATAAAGCATATTTCACGATACATATTTCCTAGAGCTCCATTTATTTAACATGTGGAAGACCTGCATAGGTGGTGTTAAGCATTGGGGTGAAGCCTTAGCCTTTTGAAGGTTTGGTGTTCCAATAGAAAGGGACATTTTAGGGAATCCAAAATAAATCAAGTTCTGGGTTGTAAAGACAAAGGAAGAATTCAAGACGATAAGGAAGAAAGGATTAAGTAAGACTGAGTTTAAATTCTGTTGTTTGTGCATTTGTATTGGGGATCTGGTGAGGATCCAACAGATGAAAGTTTTATCCTACCTTTTTAAAAAAATACTCATCCAGGCAGATTTTTTTTTAAAAAAAGTCTCAATTAATTCCTGAGGTAGTTTTTGACCATGTGGGAATTCCAGTGCATTAAAGGTTGGTGGATGAGATAAAATTTACAATGTAGTTCTGATTCGGATTACGCTCAGTGAATCTTGTGTTTCCTAAACCCACTCAATATTCTGACATATCAAAAAACAAAATAAAATAAACAAAATAAAAATAAAATAAAAACACTGTAGCACTTTAAAGACTGCTATATTTTTATTGTTAGCTTTCGTGGATCAAGTCCACTTCTTCAGACAAAGACTAACATGACTACTATTCCAAAAAATTCAATATTCTGATTTTCCCTTTTTCCAAATGAGACCAACCTACTGACAAGCAGAATGTGGTTATTTGCTTGCACCATTGCTTGCCCATAAATGGTATGGGAATGTGTTTGTTTTGTTCCAATATGTTATTTGTTTGCTTGTTTTACTTAATATGCTGCTTCTCTCCCAGAATTGGGAGCCATGGTGGCTTACAAACAGCTTAAAACAACAGAAGATTAAAATACAATAAAATTGCAAATAGTAACATGCCACAATTAAATAATGCTATTAAATTATATCATTCCACTATATTATTAAAATGCAATCAAAATTAAACACATTAACATCCCTTGATTAAAAATATTAACACTAATTTGCAGTAAAACAGCAGTAGCTAAGGACGCATGATTTGAGGTTCCTGATTGTCCAAAACCTGCCTGAAGAGAAGAAACTGTGTTTGGTTCCAGAAGAAGAGCAAGGAGGGGAAAAACTATCCTCTCTTGGTAGTGAGTTGGACAGCCTGAGAAGGGCCATAGAGAAGGCTGGCCTCTGGGCAAGCATAATGCTCAGCCCAGGGTCTCTCTTTCTCTCTCTCTCTCCTGTTCCAAAGTGAATTAGACCACATTATTTCTGAAATAGGGAGGCAAGAAAGTAGCTGAACATAACCCAGAGAAGCCACAAATTAAACCACTGTGATAATCCAAAATACCTGAAATACTGGATCATGCTTTAACTTATAAACATCACTGTCAGGATATTAAGTGAAAGGTATGCACCAGGATCAATCTCACCTGCAAACTTACTGAAATCACATGGGTAATGCAGTCCACTGTTCTCTGTACATCTGACCTTGTCCTGTGTTTCTCTGCTGCAGAGTCAGCTGCAGCAGTTTGGAAAGACTCTGCTTATGCTAGTCAAGTTAACATGGCACTTTATGAAACAGAGGCTGGGTACAGAGAAAGAGCCTCCTTGAAGATTGAGGTATTTTTGAACCACAATTGAGTAACTGCTTTGTGTTGCCAACTAATCTTTCCCTCACTGGGTCAGGCAAAAGGAACTGCAGAATGAACTCACCAAAAGGTGTGTTAATTTTGGTAGTTTTATGTCTGGCCTAGATATGGAAGAAGAATGAAATAGACCATATAGTTACAGGCTGCTTACAACCAATGTCTGTTAATAAAATCTTCTTTATCCACCCTGCTATGGAGTGTCATTAATACGCCAAGCCAAGTGGAAGAGACAAAGATTGAGGTGGTGGTGGAAGCAGCTGAAGCAGCCACATTTCTGGCAGCTTTGGGGACATTTCCAGTGGCCACAAGTGTGTTTATTTCACCCACGTGACACCGCTCCTACAGGTAGGGGAGTAGTGTGGGGGGAGGTGGGCTTTTTGGGGTGTGGGGTGACCATCAGTCCAGCCCCTCAACAGTCTGAGTGAGGGTAGCCCAGCCTCTGGCTTCAAAAGCTATGGCACCTCCAGATGTAAGAAGACAAGTAGCAGCAGGAGTTGAGAAGAAAAAGCAAGAAACAGACCCAAGGCACTGAAATGTTTGAAGTTCAGTATCATCCATCAGGTTCAAGTCAAGTAAGAGCTTCCTAAAAAATAATAGCACCAATTCCATCTAAAACTGAGGTTCCTTGAACTGAAATATGGAAAAGAGTAAAACCTAGAACATGGTTTCTCCTACCTTGGGCTCCCATCAATTCTTGTACAGCAATCCCCAGAAGCCTTGATCAATAGGTATGTGGACTTGAGGTTTTGGGAATTAAAGTCCAAGAACACCTGGAGGCCCAAGTTTGATAAATTCTGACCTAGAGAGTTATGGGTGGAAAAGGAAAAGTCAGCAACAGATTACCCTCTTCAATACAGAACATAGAAGATACTGAATAGGCCATTAAGCCCATTTCTAAGTAATTGCTTTTACACCAAAACATTTGTTAGAAGTATGATTTTAGGTTGGCTGTGTAGAAAGAGGGATCTAAGCTTGCTCCTCTTCTTTATATCCTTCAGAAACTGTTTTGTTACTTTCCTTTTCTGCTTATTTATCTAACAACCTCTGCTGTTGGTAAGACAGAAGGTCAAGCAGGGATGCTGGCTGTTTCAGAGAAAAGAGTTGAATAACATCACCTCTTCCAGACCTCAGAGATATACCTTTGTTTCTGGTCTGACAAACAGCTCCTTGGTTTTCAGCTTACCTCCTCTAGGCTAGCCTTCCATATTTCATTTTCCTCCTCCATGTGTGTGCATGTTTTTTTAAAAAGCCCTAGGTAACTTCCTTCCTGTCTAATGACTACTTGAGAGGATTCATAGTTACAGTAAATCAATCTTTCAAATGGTATCGAACAGGGCTTTCAGAATCTCAAGGTGACTAGCTCATTCTTTGCTGATTAAACATGACATGACGCCATCAAAGTCAGCTGCAGAGTTGTTTCCCCCCTGTTTCGGCTTGCGGTTCAGGCAAAAACCTTGTGAGCTTTAGACCTATGATGTTCTTCAGCTTTGTCCTTCAAGAACAATGACATGTTTTCACCATTCCTTTGGGGAAAGAAGAAAGAGCAGATAAATCTCTTGTCTCAAGCAAGAAACAGAATGAAATGTGTCATTATATTAAGGCATTCTGTTGTTTTTGTAATTTCTTCCCCAACCAAATTTCTCCCTGGTTTTTGAACTTCCAGATTTCCTGCAGATATTTCCTTCTTCACATGAACTGATGCATTTCTCATTCATGAATTTTCTACAAGTTGCTGTGTGGCTTTTGAGTCTGTTTGGCTGTCTGCTCTCCATAGAATTATTGGGCTTCCTACATTCATTTAAAAAAAATGCAAGTACTGTATAAAGCGAAATACAGAGCCCCTCACTTAGAGACTAACTCGCTTAAAGAGCAGAATTTTCTCTGAATGGTTGCTTTGCTTAACAACTAAAACCAACCTAAAACTCACTTAACACCTAAATCGGGGTTCACAATCCCCCCCAAAAGTCACAATTGGTCACTTACAATGGTGTTTCGCTTAAAGAGCAAATTCACTTAGAGAAAAAACCTGTGGAACACATTATGCTCTTTAAGCGAGGTACCATTGTAAAACAATTTTATTGATGTGATCCTATATATAACTGTGTCAGGCTTCTTGTTTGCAGTGTTTTATCAAAGTACATTTCGGACTTGTTAAAATATTTCATTAAAATGTATTGAACAAATGCTATGTATTATCTTGCATAACTTTTATGACTTTGATTTTAGAGGAATGGAAGTTGAGATGGGGAGGGTATTTGTCTGGGTCTCCAATTTATGTCTATCATTGTTGGGAATAAAAGAGGCTGTCCTTCGAGATATATTATTATTATTATTATTATTATTATTATTATTATTATTATTATTATTATTATTATTATTATTATTATTATTATTATTATTATTATTATTATTATTATTATTATTATTATTATTATTATTATCTATGAGGGCTTAGTAAACTGCATAAGGTACAGATGATTCTGTGTTTTCTCTCGCACACATGATAATTTGAGTAAGGAACTTGTCATTGAATTATGCATACCATAGGTCCACTTCATTCTCCTTGTCCATGCATTTGAATGCTTCGTTGTCATTACTTCTCCATTCTCATAGTCTGATATATTGTTACCCTTGTTCACAATTCTTCTGTTCTACCACTCTTAGCCACATAAAGGCTAAGCCACCTTGGTCCCTTCTCTGTTAATCTTTGGCTGCATCTACTTCCATTTATCTCATTCCAGTTACCACTTACAGGAAATATTAATGCCAACTGAGTTTTATATGAATTTCCTCTTCTGCTGTGTTTTGGTGAGTGATTCCATTCTTAATTTCATAGCAAATTCCCAATGAGCTTGAAAACAGCCTCTGCTGATTCAGAGGCCTCATCAGACCAATTGGTAATAAATGAATGGGCTTTGCTCATTATATTCTAAAGTATTTAACGGATGGCCACACTGTATTGTATTTAACCTTTTTGAAGATCTGCCTTCTAATTTTCTGCCTCATAAAGGTACTCAGGATTATTTATGATGATATCGCAAAAATGAGTCTCTTGAAACAGAGAAACCGCTCAGATGTCATACGTACTTTGAATGTTGCTGCTATTATCAGAAATACATTATTTCTTCAGTTTCTTTTGAAACTTTGCAGAATTGTTGTTGCAAAGAATGTGGATTTCCTGAGACACATAACATATTTTAGTCATTGTTGGTGAATGCTAACATAGATGGCTTTAACCTCATTTATGTTACATTGGCAGAGGAGCCTAGTGTGCTGTGTTCCATGGAGTAACAAAGAGTCAGACTCGACTCTGCAACTGAACAACATGTCACATTATGTGTTATCAGACCAGAATTGACTTTTGGTGACCCTAAGCAGGGTTTCAAAGTAAGTGAGATATTTAAGGAGTGACTTTAATACTGGCATATTTCCATGGATGAGGGGGTTATGGCTAAGTGGGGAATTTAAACCAATTATCTCAAATCTTAGTCAGTTATTATAGCTACTATGCTACATTGGGTACCAAGCATGAATCCTGGTGGTGCAGTGGTTAAACTGCTGTACTGCAGCCAAAACATTGTGAGTTCAATCCTGAGGTTGAGCCTAGCCTTCCATCCTAGTAAAATGAGTATGCAGCATGTTGGGGACAAAGTGCTAATTACCAAGTGAATCGCTTAGAGAGTACTGTACACTAATCACTATGGGATGGTATATAAGTGTAATTGCTTTTGCTCTTGCTATACTAAGCATCATCTATTAAACTAAAACAATTGCATCACATATTCTGGGGTATTTCCTGAGCCCAAGAAAGTCCCAATGGATTGAGGTTTAACAGTAGGGTTAGGATCAGGATTGGGCTCAGTGTTAGAATTAGCATTGGATGTTAGTTTATAGATTAAGTTGTATTTGCATGTTGTGAAAATTATGTTGTAATCAGCTTTAGGGTTACAATATAATTGTAACTGTAGCTGTGTTATCTTAGTTAAAGATCCACCTTGCCTGTATAGCCTTATGGACCCTAGGTCCTAAAAAGGTATGTTTTGCAAATAAGGGATAAAAACATGTTTTTTGAGAGCTAGAAAGGAATTTGCAAAGTTAAGAGTTACTAGGATGAGTACAGAACATCATGAAGAAAAAAAATTGGTGCTAGAAGTAAGCAAGCAGGAATGCAATATACGTCAATCTTATAGGAATAAGTCTAACAACAACAAAAGAAAAAAGAAAGAAGGTTTCTCTAATCAAGAAATGTGTAAAATGTATAAAAAGGAGCATGGAAAATAAAGATGAGACATGTGTCTTTTGGCATGAGCTAAATGAGCTATATGATCAGGGGACTGGAAACCAAACCATACGAGGAAATACTGAAAAAACCTGAGCATGTTTAGTTTATTTTTTTATTCATTACATTTATGAACTATGCTGGCTCTGATCCAGGAAGAGCTTTATGGCAAGAACAAACATTCTTGAGGGTGCACAAGAGCTCCCTGAGCAAGGAACATCAGTAGAGGAGGATATAGCTGAGGAACTCAACCTCACCAATGTCACTTGAGGGACCCTGAATAACCTGAGGGTTGGGGTCCTTAAATATTAGACCAACATGCTCAAGTGGGGGCTGCTGGCAGACAACAACAGACTGTGTGAATGTGGAGAGATACAGAATCTGGCTCATTTACTGCTCTACCAATTACTGCCAGAAACATGAACTGATGAGGACTTAAGTTTGGCCAACGACAAAGCCAAGAAAGTGGCTTCATTTTAGCAGTCCAGGGTTTGATTGGGACTCAAAAGAAGAAGAAGAACTTGGAGCCAAAGGAAAGGTAAGTTTGCAAGATACCAACAGCATAGTTGACCTTCTTTCTTTATTCATAAATTTTGATTATATTCCACCCATCTATCAGATCAGCCTTCCATTTTTATATGGTGTTCATTTTACCCTCCAGAGTAACTTTGTGAGGCAGAATGGAGTGACAAATGGTGACTCATGTAGGGGACACTTAGGAAATTTTCATGATTGATCAGGTATATGAGCTTGGATTTGTTCCAGTCATCTCTCAGATATTTGTTAATGCAGCTGCAGACCTGAAAAAAAATCTAAATTGCTCTATTATTTCGATCAGTCCTTATGTTAAATACAAGAACAAAAACTGCCACAGCAACTTGTGATTTATGAAAAGAAATCATTGCTCATCTGAGAGTCGAGTTCAATTCATGTTGTCGTATTTAATCAGTGTTTTTCACCAAGACTCTGTAGGAAGGTAATGGACTGCAGTAGCCGATTTAATCAATTCTTCTTCTGCACAACAGCCTGTCACATCTGTCGAAAAGTCCCATTGCTTTCTTCAACCATTGCATGAAGCTGGGATGACTCTAAGGGGATGAATATGGACCTTTTCAAAAATTTCTGCTCTGTTGTTGATCTAGCATTGCTAGAAAAAAAATGGGTGGGGGGAGTTAAAGAAGGCCTTGCCTATTGCATGGCCTTTAACATTTGAAATAAAATTGAGACATTATCTCCAAAATAGGCACATGATTTTAGAGTAATGCAGAATCAGGGATAATTTGGGTGCGACCTCCATTCCATCAAATAGTAGTACTTTGATGCAGAATGATAGAACTATAGAGAAAAAAGGCAATCAAAGGTTCATTGTGTTCATGGAGCAGAGCCAGGATCCCCAGCTAAACCATCCCTGAGGTATGGCCACCTGGCCTCTTCTTAATCTTGAAAAGAGACATCACAATTTTCTGAAGTAATCTGTTCCCCTGTCAAGCAACCCTCGTTGTCAGCAGTTCCTTCCTAATGTTCAATTGGAATCTTCTTTCTTGTAACTTACATCCATTAATACATATCCTACCCTCTGGCACAGCAGAAAACAAGGTTGCTCTGTCTTCTGTGTGACAGCTCTTGAGATACATGCCAAGATAAGGAACATACCATTGTATATCCTTTCAGAGACTACACTCATGGTTGGGTTGAGAGGCATGCAGCATATTTAGGGTGGATAAATTGCAGTAATGTTCCAGGAGACCTAGTGCAGTGCAATGGATTGAGTGTTAGAGTATAACTGAGGAGACCTGGATTCAAATCTCCATTTTACCATGGAGCCTAATTAAGAGGGAAGCACTGGTAAAACTGTTTCTTTGATATCTCACTTACCTTGGAAACTATATTAATGTTGCCACAAGTAAGAATCAACTTGACAGTATCAGGCGGGATCCCATTATAAGGAGGTCAAGGTGCTACTTGTGAGTAAGAGGATCCTGACACTTGATGCCTTGTACAGCAGCAGCAGCAGAATGGCAGAAGTGTTGGAAAGAGTTACATATATTCAGAATTTATATGAGGATTCATAGCTAACAAAAGGGATATGCATTTTATTTGTTCTTGACATGCTGGATTTTTATCTGTAGAGTTTCCTCATGATGACACACTGAAAAATGTGTTTACATAGATGATGACAGAACTATTGAAAAGGTTTTCATTAACTACTCTGGAGAAATGCTTAATTCCCCACCACCACCACTTTTTCTGTGAGAGTTTGCATTGTTAAGAGCTGTCAAGTTGTATTCAATTTATGGCAGTGCTACGAGGGCTCTCTCCTTCTTGGATGCACACCTTAATGTGATCAAAAGGGTTTGAGTGTGTCAGTGGAGCTGACATTAAACTGCACTGTTTGAGGTTTATCCCCACATTAAACAGGCAGCGTGGTTACAGAATCTAGAGGCCAGCACTCTGAATCCCTCAGTTGATAGGCCATATATGTCTACATTCCATAGACTGTCTCATCTTCAGGCTGTCAGTCATGTGGAAATGATAGCTTCCAAGAAGTCTAGAACTCTCCCCCACTTCACACTTTGAAATTACCCTTTCCTAAACATCTGAGTGGAATATATGTAGTATAATACTATAAGTAAATTTATACAGCTAATAAGGCTGAAGTGAATATGAACATTACAACAGTGTTACCATTCAGTTTTATTATAGTCTCATACTGTGGTATAGAAAGTTTTACTATAGTATCATGGATAAAACTGACAGGTATGAAACACCTTTAACAACCACTGACTGTGAAATCAGATTCCAGTGATAACTGATTCTTAGTGATAAAAATATGTCCCTCTGTATTATAACTTCAAGGCTCACCCACTATTTTGATTAGTAAATGGTGGTACATTCAGTTTGTGATTTTAATCTCCTATGCCTTTCCTTTTCATAAAGGCCTACCAATGTACGAACAAGATTTTTAAAGTCAGTGCAATATAACTTGACTGGCAAAATATCCAGGTTACCTCAGAATGCAGAAACAGTGCATTGGGAAGTTCATGGTTTCTCACATAAATATGTCATGAAGGATGATGGAGAAACCTCTATGCCTTTACAGTTCTTTCTCCACTGTTGTTGACTTTATTGTACCGTATTTGCTGGTGTACAAGATGACTTTTTCACCCTGAAAAACATGCCTCCAATGGGGGGGGGGTTCGTCTTATACACCGGGTGCACTTCAGTTGGGATAGACATAAATGCCCATAGTGGCCTCCCAATGCTCACCCACCTCATTCTACATACCATCCAGATGAAGAAAGAAGCTCTACATTACAATTGTGTCTCCCTTTCAAACTGGTGGGTATATAACAAACAGCGAGTATATAACAAACTCTATATTTTGAGTGGAAATGTTGGGGGGTCGTCTTATACGCCCAGTCGTCTTATACGCCAGCAAATACGGTATATACTGTAGTGCAGGGGTGCCCAAACTTTTTGGGCTGTGGGCTATCACGTGGTTCATTGGGGTGGTCACTATGGCCTGTGGGCTGGATCCAGCCCCCGACACCAATTCATCCAGTCCCCAAAGCCCTCATTGCTCCCTAAGCAGAAGTAAAATATATGGATACGGCCCTTGAAACCAATTCATCTGGCCCACAGGCAGTAGTTTGGGCACCTCTGGTACAGTGTATGGCTTTTTAATGATGCAATAATTTGTTTCCGGGACTTGGCATTGAAATTAACACAACAGCTAAGATGACTTGGATTTATTTTTGCCATGCTTCTGATAAAACCAGGTGATATTCCACACCAAGCTTGATATTGGTATTCACCATAGGTCTTAAAATGATCATTAATTTCTCTCTTTTCTATCCTATTTGCATATTTCAAAGCATATGGGAAAGATACACAGTATGAATCCTCTAATAAATGGCTTTGTTACCAATTGTTAATCAGCAAAGAAAGCCATTAGTAAGGTTTCAAACTGTGTTTGGACTTAAATGTAAGATGAAAGTGGTACAATAACAAGTTCAAGGTAATTAGCACAAACTACAATGGCACAATTAAAGTGATAGCCTTATGCAATATTAAAGTATCACCTCTTCATAGTATGACAAGAAAACTAGTTGAAGTTGATTAGTTAGAGGCCTTGGTCATTAAAAGCCAAGTGATTGCATTTTGTTCACGTGCTTTAGGATAGGAGTTCTCAACCTTTTTAAGTCGGGGCCCGGGTCACGCTCCCTCAGACAGCTTCGGAGGTTAGACAGCCATTTTGCCCTTCCTCTACTACATGATACTTCCTGGTGTGGTGGAGGCGGGGGGGGGGGGGGAAACATGAAATGGTGCCATGGGGCACATCCAGCCTGTGACCTGCGGGCTGAGAATCCCTGCTTTAAGGTGAACAACTAGAGAGGGAGATGGCCCTCATTAGCATCCCTTGCTTTTGAGCTACTTGCCATCCTCTATGCAGGGTTGACATATGATACAGAACTTGGATACACAAAGACCTTGTAAGTGGAAACAAGAGAAGCTGTACCAGTTGTATCCTCATAAGGTCTAAGCCAGGAGAGGGAAGCTTTTTTTTTTTTGTCCCAGCGGGCCACATACATAAAAAATTCCTAGACCAGAAGCTACATTTAGAGAGAAAGGAAGGACACACCAAGCCTTCTTTCTCAGTTGCTCTCTCTTTCACATATATTTACAGTAATACCCCAGATAACGTTATGATTTGGTTCCACAAGTCATGACGTTATCCGGTTTTTAGCGTTGTCCGATACATGCATCCAACAACGCTAAAAATAAAGCCCTGACTTCAGGGACAAACCACTTTAAAGGGAGGCATGGAAAGAAAGAGACCTCCCTACCTTTAAAGCCACCCCCATGCGACTGCAGTAGGGTCGGGGAAAGTGCCATTCTGACGCTACTGCAGGGTTCCCTCTGCTTACCTTCCTTTCCTTCTCCGACTCCCAGCTGATTGCAAAAGGCTTGGTTTTTTTAAGCTGCAGGGAAGGGGGGGAAAGCTGTTCTTGCTTTACTTCCTGAATTGAAAAAAAAAATACAGCGATGTGATTGGTTCTTTAGATCAGTTGATCTAGAGAATCAATCACATCTCTGTATTTTTTCAATTCAGGAAGTAAAGCAAGAACAGCTTTCCCCCCTTCCCTGCAGTTTAAAAAAACCAAGCCTTTTGCAATCAGCTGGGAGTCGGAGAAGGAAAGGAAGGTAAGCAGAGGGAACCCTGCAGTAGCGTCGGGGGAAAGGCAGGCGGGCGCTGGGGAGGGGGTTGGATTGGGTACACACACACGCTTGTACCGGATAACGCTAAAAATCGTGTTATCCAATGCAAGATTTTTCCGAAAATCTTGCAACATTATGCGGTTTTAGTGCTATCAGGTACAGTTGTTATCCGGGGTATTACTGTACTAGAATTCTAATGATGAAACAGCAGCTATTTGATGGATTAGCAATTGTGCCAGGAAAGAGCATGTGCTTGCATAATGTTCACTTTCTTCCCCATGACAGTTGCAGTGGTAGCACCAGGTGTGTGTGTATGTGCATTTGGTGGAGTTAGCTTGTTCATTCACAGTGGGTTGTGCTGGCAGATTCTGTTCCTTCATTATGAGAATGGTTAACATACAAGACATCAATATTAGCAAGAAACCCCATCTATATCCTCGTTCAAAATAACAAAGCTAGAACTTAAATGTAGTGAGACTGAAGAGATGGTAGGAATTGTAATTCTAATTTACCAAGAGGGCAATTTTGGGAGCTGATTGCCTTTAAAAAAAAATGAAGTTGTTTTGTATCTGAGCATGCTGCCTGGAGGATACTGAAAGTTATTATCCAAATATTAATACACATACCTCTGGTTAAGAGGACATTGTAAAGAGAAGAGGTTTGTGACATCAGCAGTGCAATTTTTTAAAATTAATTTAGGTTGAATAAAAGTCAACACAGTTGGGAGAATGTAAAGGGCATTTTGGTGGCTGTGTCTACATCTCTCCATGTAAACAAATGAAGCTTCACTACAGACATAATTGCATCCATCAGCAATGGTAAACTGGGAAAACTGCATCAAAAGGATGTATGTGATGTTCAGACAGCAGACAGACAATTCACCCATGCTTCAAATGCACACAACATATTGTTATTTCTCTAATCTCAGTATGTGTATATAGTAAATTCTAGCTTTGTTATTTAGAATGATCTAGATGGGATTTCATTCATGAGTGTGTGAAGCATTTTAAATTCTTGAAATGCATGGATACTGAAATATGCAGACATGCAAAATTTCACCAACCAATGCTTCATTTTATCTTGATTTGGAAGGAAATGCATTTGATCTACAGGAAATATGAATGACTCATAGAGCATTGTCCACCTCCCTTTCCCCCCTCTCACTTTCTTGTAAAACAGATCAAGACAGAAATAAATACTGATTCAGAAGATTCAATTAGTAAGATCTATGTGGATATGAGCAAATGCATTATAAACTGAACAGAATCAACAATGAGCAGAGATCTTCTCTGAGCAGAATCTCTTGTGAAACTCTTAATACTTATGCAATAAACCAAAAGAAGTGTGGTGGTAAAGGTAAAGGCCACCCTTGGTCGAAAGCCAGTTGTATCCGACTCTGGGGTTCAGTGCTCATCTCTGTTTCAAAGCCAAAGAGCAGACATTTCCATGGTCAAGTGGCAGCCATGACTAGACACCAGAATGCACAGAACACTGTTTACCTTCCCACCGAAGTGGCCCCTATTTATCTACTTGCAATTTCTTGCTTTCAAACTTGCAGGAACTGGGGCAAAGATGGGAACTCATTCTGTCCTGCAGTATTTGGGTATTGAATTGCTGACCTGCCGCCTTCCAATATCCACTTGAGCCACTGCAGTCCCTGTGGTGGAGATGGGCTTAAATGCAAAAAGATTGAGTTTACACCTTGCTGAAAATTGATACAAACTCTACAGCAATGAGAATGAAATCCTTTACTCCTTGTAACAGGCATATAAATCCTCACCACTAGCTTTAAAGTGATGGTCTGTGTCTAACTTAAACCCATTGTCCTGCAAGCAAACAAGCTGCTAGACCTAAGAAGACTGTACATTGCATTCAGCCCACTGTTGTTTTGGGGCATTAGTTTGTCTGCATAATTTTCTCACAACAGTGAAGCCTCGATACTCCTCTTATGCAGGACCTTATTAATCAATATGTTAAGTGTGCTATGCTGTACACCAAAATTAAAAGGTAGTTCCACTTTACTCTTTATTATCCTTTTCCAAACTCACAAGGCAATTAACTAGAAGGATCACTCCTATTTACTTTTGATGACTCTACAACCTCTGGCCCTACTGATTTTGTTGGATTACATCTCCTGTCAGTCCTGGACAGCATAACTGAGGTTGAAAGATTGAAGGAATTGCAGTCCTACAATCCTTATATGTTTCTGTTTTCTCATGTTTTCTGTGGAATGCCCCAGTTTCTATAACATCCTACTCAACCTGTGCTATTGGTAGAGTTGTAATTTTTGAAGATGTAGCCATGTTAGTCTGTGCAAACATATCAGAGAGTAAAAAGAACAGAACAGCAGCAACAACAACAAAATACAACATTGTGGCACCTTAAAGACTAACTCCTCTATTTAAATGTGAGTCTTTGTGGATCAGGTCTACTTCGTCAGACATAAAAGTGAGACTTCATATAATCCACCATTCTATACAGCAAATAAAAGAAAATCCAGAAGGATATTGCAGATCTTGAACCACTTACACAAAACCAGGACTCTGCACTGGATAGTATACAAGTATTAAACACTACAAGAAAGAAAATCTATGATGCACAGCTTTCTTTTTTGTAGACAAAGAGAAAAACCTATCCAATCTATTACAGAAACACATACCCCACAACGAGAACAACATGGATTTACAGAACAACACCAGAAATCTTTCAAGCCTAGCAAAAGACTCAATCCTATCATGAGACCTGTCCTTCTGTCTCACCAAACACACACAAACAATACAATTCTGTGGTGCCCTGGAAATATTATTTGTATATAATACAAATAATATTTCCAACTCTGAGAACAACCAGCATGACAATTCACAAGTGGTTCCTCACTCACTGCAACATGAAAAGGAGCCAAGCACAGATCCACAGCCATCTTATTCCCAACAACACAGAAAAGTAATTCTACATGGACTTCTCTGGAGGGTAGAAACAAGGAATTGGACTTCTACATTGAATGCTTCTGCCACTGTGCCCAAGCAGAGATCATCATCCAGGGATATAATTCAGTGCACGATCTCATCCGAACAGAGCATGAGGCCATAAACAACCTCAAAAATAACCCCAACCTCATCATCAAAGAGGCAGACAAGGGTGTTGTTGTAGTTGTTATGGTCAAATTGAACTACATACACACAAGAAGCTTACACCCAATTATCCGACTCTACATTGTACCAGCCCCTAATTATGGACTCAACTGCCAAATATCAAAAGGAATGACAAAACCTTCTACAAACTGTTCCTGGAACTACACATGATAAAATCTTGACTAACATACTGCAAGAGCGTCAAACAGCCACTTTCTACCTGCTCCCAAAATACATAAACCTAGAAGCCTTGGGAGACCCTTTGTTTCAAACATTCTCACCTTCACTGTTGGGATATCTGGATATGTGGCTCCACTCTCAAACCTTATGCCACCAATGTGCCCAGCTATGTAAGAGATACCACAGAGTTTCTGAAAAAACTTCAGTACACACATGAACTACCAGAAAACACCATCTTAGCCACAATGGTTCTAGAAGCGCTCTGTGTAAACATCCCACACAAAGATGAACTACAAGCCATCAGGGATACCATTCAAAATAAAGATGAAGCCCATATAATTACCACCTTCTGCAACTTTGTGCTCACACACAATTATTTCACCTTCAACAATAAAACCTACTTCCAGATCAATAGAACTGCCATAGTTACTAGGATGGCTCCACAATATGCAATATATTCAAGGTCAGTCTTTGTTCAAGCCTGGCTTCTGCTGACTGGGTTTCGGCTACCCATGGTTTGGAGTTGTTGCATCTTCCAAACAGCCCAGAGCCAACAAATTTTCTTTAGGTGATATCTATGATATCTGACTATATTATTACATTGTATTGCTGGACTGTATTTTCTTGACATTGTATTACGTTATTGTTTGCTAGATTGTATTGTTGGATGGTATCTCTACATTGTATTGTTGGACTGTACTGTTATATTATTGCTTGATTGTATTGCCACATTATTGCTGTTTTGTTGTGATGTGTTCTATCACAGTATTGTTATGCCCTATTATTGTATTGTATTGGTGATTATATTCTATTTGTCTTGTACACCACCCTGAGTCGGTTACACCGAATAGGGCATTATATAAATCTAACTAACTAACTAACTAACTAACTAACTAATAAATAAATGAATAAATGAATAAATGAATGAATGAATGAATGTGCTGCTGAAGTCTCACTGGCTTCCAGGTTCTCCTTTTCTCTTGCTGACTGACACCCCAGGCATTCCTCCTACTACTTCCTCCTCTACTGTTTCCATTGGGTTGAGGTAAGGTTGCCAAGCTGGTTGCCATGGTTTCCATATGTCTGATAAAGTGGGTGCCATCAAGGGTGAACTGAAGGCCTCGTCTCTCAACTAATTTAAATTGGAGCCAGACACCTCTCCAATGATTCTGGATGGTTAATATGTCTTTCTGACCTGGGACACAAAACACTGCATCCAGTGCTCCCTCCACTCTTCTCTCTCCGTTCCTTTCCACCTCTTTCTCCTTTACATGAGACTTCTTCCAAGCTGGGCCTGGCCCCCACCTGCCCCTTGCTTCTCTTCCCCTCCCTGAACTCTCCATTCCTGAACTCTTCTGGTGTCCAGAAGCAGGCATCTCCTCCAGGCATGCCAGGAGGTCAAAGTCAAGGGCAGTCCACCTACTAGGGTTGTCCACTGCATCCTCCTGACTCTTCGAACTAACCAGCCAGCCCTGTTGAAACAATTCACAGTTAGATTTTGATGTAATGAATGTACAAAGTGAGGCTCAGAGGGTGAGCATTCTCAGTTTGCATGAAGAAGCAAACATAAATATTCTTTTTTTAGCCTGCCTGAATAAATAATAAATAAAATGCTATGTCATCTCTGAATGACAAATATGTGAATTAACAAGTTAAAACAGATAAATAGAATATTAGCAGGCTTATAGCTAGAAGGGCATGCAGCTAATGAATTGTAGCTGACAACTGGTAGGTATTAAAATTGGCCTTTTTCTTTGTGGCCACTTATGAGCTGAAAAAATTGAACCTGATTGCTTCAAACAAGTGCTGTAATTAAAAACAGTATACAAATACTCTGATTTAAGGTAGAGAGAGGGAGTGAAGGAAGAAATCTAGCTCTTTGTATACTTGGGATAAAAGTAAATATTGTTTTATAAACATGTTTTATAATTTATGATTAGTGTCTTTGTAATCTGTTTATATTTTTAAACCTATTTGTGGCTCCAAAGGATTGTTATACTTTTGTCATAATTGTCTTGCCAGAAATCCTGCTACGGTAATGGAGTAGAGACCATTCAGCCAGTGACTTGACACAGAGTGTTGGTAAATAACCTGACTCCTTAGAGGGGCCAATGGCTACTGAAGGATGAACCCCATTAGGTGGGGTGATGGTCTCCCTCAGTGGAGGAAGTGCCATTGGAAACCATCATATTGGGCACAACAGCAAAATAAATGGAAGAGGAACTCTGATTCCCAGGTGAAAGAGGCCATGCCAGATGGACTGGCTGTGAAGGTGCACCTTGATAATATCCTTAAGGCTGTGGCAGTCAATTGTAGTCCTGGTGTTAAATCCTGCATGCCTCGTTTAATGTGTGCCACAGGAGATGGCTCTGTGATCATAATGTGTGGGTCACTTCATGGCAAGCTGGGATCACGCCACTGGCATTTTTCCTACTTCATGGGAAAATGCATTCTCAGATAGTTTCTTTATGTATACATTTAGTCCGATCTCTTTTGGACTTGATTTTGATCAACCCAATCCACCTCAGATTTGATCTGAACTGGTTCCATGCATCCAATACAAATTGCAATTCAGTCAAATGGCTTGCACAGCCCCACATTTAACAGCAAGGATCGTTACTTTTGCACTTACACTGTAGACATCACACAGTGTATTTTTTTCACTGTGGCAGGCTTGACAGTACTGTCTGCTAAACCCGTTTTCACTCCTATGCTTACTGAATGGTGGGCACAAACACAGCCACATTCTAAAAATGCAGCAGATGCCTTTTGAAAAACAGGTTTCCTCACATCACAAGATGTTAAGGAATGCCAGCAGTGCTCCTCATTAGAAACACAAGGCAATATAAGCTATACATACAGACCCTGCCTGGCACCTGGAAGTGCTTTTAAAAGTAACAGTTGCTGTGGAGCATTGATTGCAGCCACGTGTCCATACTTCAGCAGTGTGGTAGCATAAATCTTTTGAGACGCTGCTATTTGTTCCATGAAGGGCATGTTGCTATGAGTTCTTTATTGAAGTCATGCAAGTTTTCCTTCTTTTTCCTCTCTTCTTCCTTCATTTCTCACCCCCCCCAATTGAAGTTAATCTTTACAACACTTCCTGAAAGTTTCTCATCTGTAGGCTTTTACTGAATACATCCAAAAGATTCATACATCCTGCATTTTTGATTTAGTACTGTTTGACTAGGGATTAGAAATGGTGACACACAAGATGAGGGAAAAACAGGAGAAAGAAAAGGCTCTCTACGAGGTTGTTGTGGCCCAGCCCAGCCAAGCTCTGCAGCTGGCAAGTGCTGCAGTAGAGGTAAGAGAGGGTTTCCTTACTTGAGTACAGAAGGGGCAAAGCAGAGCCATAACTGAATGTCCAGGGGGCCAGAAGCTGGTCGAGTTGTACCAAAGATGCAAGGGTCTTCTGGAAGTGTAGTTGAGGTCATGAGCAGGGGGTCCAAAAGCCAGTATTCAGAGTCAGGAAGCTAGGTGTGCAGTGTTGGGTCCACAATCAGTGGTGGGCTGGTGCATCGGGCTACCGGGACTCAGCCCGGGTAGCCCCTCAGGCCCTCAGTACCATGGCACCCCCTTTGGGGGTGGATTGAGCAAATGAGTGGGGCCCCATGTTCCTCTGCCTGCCTTCTCCTCCTTTGCCACCAAAAATAAGGTTGCAAAAACAGCCCCACTTACAGTGCATCCGCTATGGCTTAGAGAGGTTGCAATTTTGCCTTGTAAGCAAGAGGTTGTTGGCTCGAGTCCCCAGAGGGGAGTTTAAATTAGAAGGTGAGTGCAAAAGTATATATTTTGTTAGGATTAAACACCCTCATCACTCCCTGTCCAGCACCCTTTTAGCAGAACCAGCATGCCCCTGTCCACAATCAAGAAGAATTGATCCGACAAGAGCCTGCCAGCACACCCCCTCCTTTAAGGAGAGTCAGACTCCACAGCTGAGGGACAGTTCAGGAGGTGTCTCCTAGCCCTCCTCTGCCTCAGCTGTAACTGTTGTCTCAAGGAGTCTTTGCAATGGGCATATGTGCTGGCCCGCTCCTGACCGGATTACTGGCACCTGGCCGAACTTTCAAGATCCAATCCTCTGGCCTGGCTTGGCCCTGATGGAATGGCTCCAAAGTGACAGCTGGCTGCAGGGCTGGTGCCAGGTCCTTGTACTCCTGCTCGGCATCCTGATCTGGGCCAGCCATGGCCTGAGGGACTGGTAGGAGGTCCTCCTAAGGCTCAGATTCCAGATCAGAACCGGCAGCAGGCAACTGGGCCAGCTGACTCTCCTCCTCCTGGTAACCAGGACCCCAGGTCACAACAGAGCTAAAGTAATCAGTCATCAGTCCCAGCTTTCTTTTGCTACCTATTAATTAATGAAACACACAAACTTGGGAAGCAGTGGCTGTAGATATCCCACTTTGGAACCAAACCATCTCTGCTGCTACCAATCACTTTGAAGGAGAACGCTGCAGACTTGCAGAGGCTAAACGACAAACACAAAAGCTTCATGAAACTCAACTACGTCCTTCACCATCTATTCAGTGTAATATGTGTGGTCACATGTTTCATGCCATGATCCATTTATTGAGTCACCAGAGACATATCCATCAATTGACAAAATGACTTCTAGGAAAAATGTATACTTAAATGTGAGTAGCAACGGATGACAAATTAATCAAATGGAAATACCATATCTCTTTGTTCTGAACCTAAATAGATGTTGTGTATCATGTGGTTAAGACTCTGAATTTAAGGACTGGAAGTTCAGCAGGTCAGTAGTTTGAGACCCGAGTGCTACACAATGAGCTCCTATCTCTGTCCCAGCTCCAGCTAACCTAGCAGTTCAAATGCAAGTAGATAAATAGGTACCACTTCAGTGGGAAAGAAAACAGCATTCTGTGCCACATGTCCACAGAAAAGTCTGCTGATGCAGACAGTGCTGGCTCTTTGGCTGTAAATGGAAATGAGCACTGCACCCTAGAGTCAGATACGACTGGCTTTTGAGCAAGGGAGATCGTTACATCTACTAAATATTTGAACAAATGAAGGAAAGAACAAATGAACAATGATTAATATTCCTTCAGTCCTTTTGGCATATTGTGCCAGAAGAAAAGAATCAACGTGTAATGCTAGTTCTGCCCATCTCAGTAGGACAGCATGAAAAGCCCTAGAACATGTAGGGTTGCTATATTCTGGCTCCTCACGTTGGATTATGTATTTTGAGGAAGCCTTGCAGGCTATTCAGTAGCCTCAGTAGAGGTTCTCCCTTCAGTTAGACAGAGGTTTCTTGTCTTAGCCTACTGAAACAAGAATGGACATTAATTCCATTTCTATAACAAAACGACAGCGTGAGATCCGCGGCAAGAGAATACCCATTTTATGTCTCAGATTCATGTACCTGAACTGATCAGAAACACTACATTTATATTTTATTCTGTTTCCCCTTCACTTGCTCCATTTCTCATTTCTTTTCAATAATAAATCATTTAATTTGTTCAGGTGTCCTCAGATATGGTGAGAGGCACAAACGACAACTGTAGTCATGATGTTTTATCATTGCTTCTTAACTGTTCGCAGGTTCTATGAGCAGCAGAGATCCACAGACCCTACGTTTCCAGGTTTCACTCGAATCTCTCAGTTCCAGGTGGGTATGTTTATCCACATAGTGGAAACCAGTTTTCTCTGATCTTCTCCCTTGCTGCTGTTGACCAGGATCCAGTTGGGCCTGTGTGCAAATAAAAGGCACATTGTGGGTGGATTGGGAAGACAGGTATTTCCCCTTGCAGGCCTCCCAGTTTAGTTGTTATTTTTACTTGGACTTCTCATTCAGATCCTATGCTTAAATACTGGAAAGCAGAAACTGAGACATATTGCGGTGTGGGTGCAGAAGATTGTTTCCTGCTCATTTAAATAGCAACCTTGATCTGTCAGCACATGGGCAGAACTGTATTACAGCTGCTATAACATTAAAAGAGCTGGAACTTTATGGACAGCCCAAGCCACAAAGGCCATTTGTCTCTTTGTTGTTGTTCAGTCACACCGTCAATTTCAATCCTTTGTGACCCTATGGATCATTGCCCGCCACGCACCTCTGTCCTCCACCATCTTCCTCAACCACCCAGCTCAATGCCTATTCTGTCAACAATACCATTTATCCATCTCATTTTTGCCACCCCCTTCTACTTTTGCCCTTCACCTTTCCCAGCATCAAGGCTGTCTCAAGTGAATCCTCTCTTCTTATTTGATGTCCAAAGTACTTTAGTTTCATCGTTACTATTTGACCTTCTAAGGAGCAGACAGCGTTGATTTCTTCTAGGATTGACCTGTTTGTTCTCCTCATTGTCCAGGGGACTCTCAAAACTCCCCTCCAACACCACATTTCAAAGGTGTATATCCTTCTGCGCTCAGCGTTCCTTATGGTCCAACTCTCACAACCATACATTACTACTGGAAATACCATTGCTTTGACTATGTGGACTTTTGTTTGCAAGGTGATGTCTCTACTTTTAACTATGTCCCCCAGGTTTCTCATAGCTTGCCTCCCAAGCATCAGTCACCTTTTTATTTCCTGCCTGCAGTCACCATCTGCAGTGACCTTGGCTCCTAAGAAGGTAAAGTCTGTCACTGCTTCTTCTTCTTCCCCATCTATTTTCCAGGGAATTATAGAGCCTGTTGCCATTATCTTGGTTTTCTTAATGTTGAGTCTCAAGCCAGCTTTTGCACTAATGGTGACATATTACTAATGGTGACTTATTGGGAACAGTTCTTGGGCTGGCACCACTGTTTAATGGTACAGACTGTGCACACATTTTTAAATGAAGCTGCAAATAATATATGTTAGCAGTTCATTGAGCATTATCATCATCATTATGGCCATCATTTTAATGAGACTATTAATTTTATCATTTTTATTACTTTATTTTAACAAAATCATTATCATTTGGGGATTAAAAAAATATATTTTGAGGGAATACTGGTGAGAAATATAAGAAACACCTCTTCAATATATGTAAAATGGTTGAATATTCAACATCCCCTTTTCCTTTGGTGTCATCGTTTTGCCATGCCTGGTGCTAATTGCATTTCTTGTTCCTTCAACATCACCTGAACATTCTCAGCCAACCATGACTCACATAAAGACCAGGAGAGTAAAACAACAGTTGCTTTACAAATTAATGGGGAATTGAACAAAATGGGTTTAGATATGAATATGTATAAAGGTTACTTAGATTGGTGTCAGATAAATTGATCTGCCTATTCTTACCTTTTAGTTCTACTTAAAACTAGGCATGGGGCTTTTATTTATTTCTTGAACTACAAATTATTATTATTATTATTATTATTAACTCACATTTACTACCCCGCCCCAATCGGGTAAACCCGACTCTGGGCGGCCTACAACATGAATTTAAAATCACAAGTAAATCTAATATAGTAATAGTATTTAAAATCTCAAAACCTTAAAAATTATAAAAGATTAAAACGGTGCAGCAAATAAAACAAAAGCATGAGGGGTGGCTGTCCTTTAAATAAGCCAACCTATGTGGGATCCCGTGTTACTAGGCCCCCATACATGCTCCGCCAGCCAGGTCTTTAAGCCTTTTCGGAAAGGTAAGAGCTCTGCCTGTAGGCGCAGTTCCGTTGGGAGAAGGTTCCACAGGGCCGGGGCAAACACAGAGAAGGCCCTCTTCCTAGTGCTAGAGAGATGAGCCTCCCTAGCCGATGGGATAACAAGAGAGCCCCTCCGATCCGCCCTGGTGGGACGGACAGATGTTCTTAGGGTGACACGGTCTCTTAAGTATCCTGGCCCACTACCATATAGGGCTTTAAAGGTAATGACCAGCACCTTGAATTGCACCCGGAGACATACTGGTAACCAATGCAGCTCCCGGAGCAGTGGTGTGGCACGAGCATAACGCCCGCACCCCATCACTACCCGGGCCGCCGCATTTTGGACCAGCTGCAGTCTCCGGATGGTCACCAAGGGCAGCCCCATGTAGAGCGCATTACAGTAATCAAGTCTGGAGGTGACCAAAGCATGTGTGACCATGAGCAAGGCGTCCCGGTCTAGGAGGGGGCGTAACTGGCGTATTACACGAAGTGTAATAAGTCTCCATTCTGGTAGTTCCATCTGACAGACCCACATGTTCAGACATCTAAATGTGGGTCATCTGATAAAAAGGCCAAATTGCAAAGGCTTTGTGGCTTACCATAGGCCAGTGATGGCCAACCCTGGCACTCCAGATGTTTTTGAATTTCAATTCCCACAAGCACTGATCAGCAGTGACTTGGGCTTCAGGGAATTGAAGTCTAAGACCACCTGGAATGCCGAGGTTGGCCATCGCTGGCATAGGCCTAGCTCCTCCTGGCTTCCTAATCAGATAATATGCTTTGCTCCCACAACTCCAGAACAAAGACATGGAGATATTTGCTTGGTGTAAGCTAGGGCCACAATTTTATTTAACACAAAATCCAACTGGGGTGGGGTGGGGAAGACTTCCAACCTTCTCTGCTTACAGACAATGAAGTTCTGTGCTTTTGTAGTCTGTATGCATCAAGAGTAAAAGAAGCCCATCATTCCCTTTTTATTCTTTTAACAAATTCTTTTATCTTTAAATGTTTACATAAACTCTGTAATCATCTTAAATTGCAGACCAGATTGCTCCCAGAAACTGTATTTTATCCCCGAGATATATCTAGGAATTTTTAGACTGTTCTAGAGCAGGAGTTCTCAACATTTTTAAGCGGGGTGCCAGGTCATGATCCTTCAGACAGATTCGTGGGCGGGATGGCTATTTTGCCCTTCCTCCACATGTCACTTCATGGTGTGGTAGAGGCAGTGGGGGGACCAGCTTGTGGGCTGCAGGTTGAGAATCCCTGTTCTAGAGTCTCTTAAATACTTGATTTTATATTTTTATCCATTTATAGTTGTATGCCATTACTTTTTAAGTGTGAAATTTTTTTGGTCTGTGACTGTATAAACAAATTTTGACTTTGACAACAACCTTCTCTGCAGCGGTGCCTGAGTAGTGCAGGGTCATGAATGGAACCAAGGGACTGTTTGAGGCCCCACAACTGTTGAACATGGCCAATTCCCATCTTTTCACTTTTCCATTCATACTATTATTATATATATTTTTTGGGGGGGGCATTTCATCTTTTCTGTATCACTATTAAATAATATATACATACTGTACTAAGATCGCTGTTAATATAAGAATAATAATTACATGAGAGTGGCAAGTATTTAAAGCAGGGTGGCCAACCTTTTTGTGCCATGAGCCTGACCACACTCCTGGAACAGCTGAGTGGGCCGGACCCTGCTCTTGGAAGGGAAAGGGGGGTGCATTTATGGCTGATGTAAATGGACCCACTTCCATGTTTACATTAGCCATGGGCGTGATTGTGCATGGATGGACACATTTTACAGCTGATGATGCACCTGCTTCTACTTCCAGGTGTGGGGGAGACAGCAATGGGCCAGTTGGAATGGTGTTGTGGGTTGAGTCTGTCCCATGGACTATAGATTGGGAACCCCTAGTTTGAAGAAATCCTTCTTTGGAACAGAAAATAGTCTTCCATCTAGCACACTCACCACTTTAGACTGAATGCATGTAACAGGAGCATTCCTGCAAAGTTTACATTTTGGCTGTCTCTTTGTCTGTGTGTGAGTGCTAAACAGATATTGGTTTGAAATACAGCAATTGATGGTATTGCCTGGCCAAAAGGACAGTTTTTGAAAGACTTAAGACAGTTATAGTGACTTCCAATGCATTTCTGGGTACAACTAACTGAAAAATCTGGTCTGTTTTAAAACTGCAATGCTACAGTTTAATTCAGGGTCTCATTTTTGCTGGCAATCTTGTGAGTATGTTCATATTCCTAATTTCACAATAGAATTTGCACAGAAAGAAAAAAAAGAAATACAGAACTGTGTAGAGTTGTAACAATCCCTATGCAAAATGGCTACTTTTGTTGTGCAGGATTAAATGAAGAGAGCATTAAAATATGCATAGGACAAGAAAGGCAAAACATATACAGTGGTACCTCGCTTAAAGAGCATAATGTGTTCCACAGGATTGCTCTTTAAGCGAGTTTGCTCTTTAAGTGAAAGATTAAGTGGGGGATTGCGAACCCCGATTTATTTGTTAAGCGAATTTTTGGTTGGTTTTATTTGTGAAACGAAGTGAACATTCAGAGAAAATTCTGCTCTTTAAGCGAGTTACTCTTTAAGCTAAATACTCTTTATGCGAGGTTTGACTGTATTGTGAAAAATATCAGGATCTCATTTTTGCTGGAAATCTCACTGATTTGAGTGAAGGCGATTTGGGACATCCCTGACAAGGAACAATCTTGTGAATATGGTCATATCCCTATTTAGTGGGAAAATGGTTGAAGAAACACAGCAATCTTACACTGTCTTTCCTGGTGATGGTGCAGACTGCCTAGTGTCCGAGTGACTGAGGTCTGGGGAAGAGAAGCCTAGGGAAGGCATCTTTTCAAGTTCCCTCAAAACCTTTAGGTAGTAATTTCCATGGCTTGGGAGATGTCAACTGCTCACCAGATACTCCTTTTGCTGTTGCCACCTTTAGTCCCCTGTGAAAATCTATGAGGAAGCATAGGGAGTAAGTGGAAAGAGAAATCAGTGCCAATGCCTACTATATAGCTCAGAGGTTTCCAACCTATTCACATCACAGGACCGACCACACCATGGGACAGCTGAGCGGTTTGGTCACATGGTTCCTCCCACCATAAACACTGCCATAAAACACATCCTCGGCTGTCATAAATGTGTTTACGACAACTGAAGGTGTTTTAACTGCAGTGTTTTTGGAAGGGGCAGGCACATTTACGCATGCACAGGCACATTTTGCAGCTGTTGTAAATGCATCCACTTCTGTTTTCAGTAGTGGTGAGGGAAACAGCAGGCCACATGAAATGCTGCCCCAGGCCAGGTCCTGCCCACAGGCCATAGGTCAGCCACCTCTGCTCTAGCTAGTGCTTTCCTTCTGAATAGCAGAGGACCACAAATGAGCAGTGAGGAGATGGTCTACCAGAGCACTCGCTCAAGAGCTTCCCCAACTTGGATGTGGCAGTGAATTTAACACATAGTTTTATGCTCTGCAGCTCTGCACTGTTCACATACCATATTTTAGCAATTACAAGTACATGATACAAGAATCTGAAGAGGAGCTGATGGCTTATTTTACAATGAAGGATGGGGATTTATCCAGGCATGCAAACAACTGCTATGTACTCTACAAAGCCACAATGTAAGTGGCTAATTAGACCTAAATATGGATAGTTCTGCGGAGAGAGTACAAGATATCATAGCCATCATCTGCTTCTACTTCTTGATAGCTTTACTCTGCTGGCAGGAGAAGGCCTTTTAAATGGCAATCGGGACATTTGGTATCAAAGGAAACATTTGGGGGAGAGTGGGATTATTTTTAATTAGAAGTCTACGAAGCAATTCACTGGGGAGAAAAGCAGTGGCAGACATCCAACTCTTGGCTGCAACTGTGCCATGAGATCAGCCAACAAAGTTGTTCACTTGGGCATTTGGAGAGATCTGGGACAACACATTTGCTTAATTTCCACTTTGGCTTCCAGCGTCAGCTAAATATTTACTAGACTTAGAGAACACAAGGGAAAGAGATAGGAAAATTGTCTACCTAGCTTTCCAGATCACCAGCTTCCACTCTCCCATTTCAGAATTGCTGAGAGAGCTCATCACACATTAAGTTCCATTTTAAGTATTCATTCATTTCTGTTTCTCAGACTTTCATCCCAAAGTTCATTGGAAGCAGGAACACTCAAAGGAATATGTGACTAACAACAGGCTGGCAAAGAATATGCTTACAACATGGAAAAAATATAAATGCACATTGGTTCCAGGGATTTCTCAGATAATAGAGTTAGAGGAAATAAAAAACATGCCCTTTGAGGTGGGATGAATCAGTCAAACCAAGATTCGTAGAATTTAAGATCAAATTATTAAAAGATTGGATAGAGTTGTGTGGAGACTGTCAAAAAACACAAGAGGTATATAATAATTTAAAGTTAAATTGGTTCATGATGATAAAATTGGACTGCTGATACAGAAAACTTAGGCAACGATTTGGGGAGAGAGATGACAACATTTGAAGGTTTTATCAAGTAAGTAAGGAAAGACTCAGAAAAACTCAAAGGAGTAGTTAGTAAAATATATAACATTTTGTTAGGAATGTTCTCATAGCTCCATGGAACAGTAGTTTATTGAGTGGTTCCCCCATATAGAATTAAATGGATAGTGAGGTTACCATTCTTGAGAAGCAGTTTGGCAACTCCAGCAAGTAAGTTCCCTTTTGCTTTTCAGCCACAGCAAACAATGGTGGTAGGATTATTTATTTTTGCATTTTTCCTCCTCTTCTAGTCCCAGACATCCATCTGAGAGATTGTAGGTGATTCCTGAGAATTGAAGTTCTAGAATTCCATCCTTACCATGAACTATATTGGGAAATAAGGAAAATATGTGGATGGAAGAGGAAAACCCAGACTTGTTCAGGGGATATAGATGGTTGCTGAAGATTTCTTGAGCAGACTCTTGTTTAAACATGTAATAGCCATTTTTGCTGTATTACCTCCCAACCCGCCAAATAAAGATGCAGGACAAAAATTAGTGGTGAAAGGCATGTGATCTCACTTATTCCTGATCCCAGAGCATGAGACATCTTGTCACCAATTCAGAATGGATGGGCAAATCCCTTGTCCCCAGGAAGTGCTACACCTTCAACATCTACTACCTAGGCCAGCTTTCAAGGGCTTTCCCAACTCTATTTGTGTGAACGGATGTTGGACATGATGCCAAGATGGCACAAGGTGTGAGGGCCCAACTGTTTCACCCAAAATCATGCCAGGCAGGAGGTTTCATCTCATCCAATGACACCCTGTGGGAATCACCGCTATCACCCTAACCCAGCACTACCTGCCTAACCTAGTTAATCGACTACCTCTAAGCCACAAAAAGGTTCCTAGTCCCAGAATGGGATGGTGAAAAACTATGTATCTTCTATACATGCCAATCAGGAGATTTTAAAAAAAACCACACAACTTATCCAGCCCTCGAAGGTGGCCCAAACATTCTGTCTACTCTTTTGACTTGATTCCCTCATCCATCCAGGCTGTATGTTGAAATGAACTGAAGTGGAAACATCCTACTGCATCTGAGATTTCATATGCTAATTTGTTTTAGTCAAATTGTTCCATAAAAGGTTATGTTGATAATGCAGCTCACCAATTCCAAGTCACAGAACAGGGACCTGATGACCAAAACGGAAAGTAATGGGTTAGGATTCTCCATATTGAGATGCAAAGGAGGAAATTTGAGAAGCAAAAGAAGAAATATACTATTCGGGTTCTTTTCAAATCCCACTATAATCAATTTCCAAAGCCTATTTGATTTCTTCTTTCTCTTTTTAATTTTTGAAATTATATATTTCTGTAGCTTGTATAATGCCAAGATAGAGCCGTCACAAAGAAATGAATGAGAAAAAAGGCAACAGGAATTGCTTGATGATGTGGTACACAAATTATATGATATTTTTTTCTTCCACTCTTCCTGTAATCATAAATAAGGTAAGCACTTGGAAGGGGGAGGGAGGAAACAGATTCTTTAAAATGTTAATTCTGTTTACCAGCAGAGACACACATAATTTTTCTTTGTAAAAATTTATGTCTGTTAAACAGGTGTGTTTATCTCCTATTCCACATGAAGCTGGAACACACGTAAGCAAATAAAATATTTGGAATGTATTTTCCCCTTCTGCTCACACTGTGCCACTTTTTTTAAAAAAAAAAACGGGATGAACAAACCCACCCTCCCTCCATTGCTCAATTTGTAACTGGTTCCAAATAATAGAACTGTTTTTGCAAACTGAAAATATTTTACCGGTTTCTAAGCACAGTTGGAAGCCCAGCTAGATGTTTCTATAGTCACAGATTTTTCTTCAGGATGTGATTCAGGTACAAGTTCTAGTTGCAATGTAGACCCTTTATGTGAAGAGGTCAGGGTGCTGGTTCCTTTATTTGTGAATGGAGACATATGATAAGAGCTGGAATCCTAGAAAACAAGGTGTATTGGTCATGGGGGTGTTGCATCAATATTAGAATAATATTGAATAATTCAGAATAAGAAATGTTGAATTAATTGTCACATGAGAGAACAGATGATGTTATTTCCTATGCTTTGTAAAGGATAAACAAAGTGTGGAAAACACATGTTCTCTAGTTAAACAACATAGTCTGGCTTAGTTAGCCACAGCTGCAGAGAAGGAAGTTGTGGGGTAAATAGATATCATTATAAAAATCCTATAGTAAGGCTAGGCCAGCTGAACTAGTCATGAAATGAGATATAGATCCTGCTGCCCTTCCATTCCAGGAAGATATAGAAAAGAATCCACAGTCCAAACTGATTAGCAGAAGATGATGTGCTCATGATGTTCAGAGATGTGTATTTGTATAAAGTGCAGGAAGTGGATTGCTGAAAATTCAGATGTCATAGAAATTCTGGCAACCAAAGGGGGTGTTTGGGATTCATTTCTCCTCCAGGTTAAAAAGGATGGAATCCATACTAGGTTTCAATTGGGCAGCAAGGGATTGGAGATCACCAGACATGATGTGGAGCAAAGGACCAAGACTAGCTCTGTCTAGGTATTTTCCACACAATGGTGGATCTTCAACCCTTTAGTCTTTTCACATTGACCATTCCAAACCTTGATCTGTGTCTTCACCTTTACATTCTTCTTCTACTGTGATCTTAGCCATCGGATATGTTGTCTTCTAGTACTCTTACTGTGCAATCCTATGGCCTTGCTCTGACCACCAGGGTGACATTAAGTAAACCTAGCCAGGATCAAACACCTTCCCAAGAACCTCTCTTACTTCCTACTTCCTCTGCCATCCTCACTGGAATTTGGACTCCCAATTGCATGTACAGGATCTTGTTTGGTAAAACCCATGGGAATGTTACTGTGTAGGAGAATTTACACCCTGAGCCCTCAGATCCCCAGCTCAGAATCCAAACAGGGCACCGTTTCTGAATGGTGCCTGGATTCTGAACTGCCCCCTTCCCCCGTGGCATCCCCTCCCTCCCACACACACCCGCTAAGCAGCCTCTGGCTCAACCTGCAGCAATGGTGGGGACAGGAGGGCTTCCCCCTCTACCTTCCTGCCCCTCGTCCTCTGGCACGTGGAAGGCTGCGATGGCTGCTACATTTCCCAAGTTCCCCTATGCTTTCAGCACTTTAAAAGGAATATTCTACCTGCTGGGGGAGCCTGGGAAATGTAGGAGATCAGATGTTGCTGAGCTGCTTTCTTAGATAGATAGATAGATAGATAGATAGATAGATAGATAGATAGATAGATAGATAGATAGATAGAAAGAAAGAAAGAAAGAAAAAGAAAGAATGAATGAATGAATGAATGAATGAATGAATTAAAGAAAGACTCTACCCAGGCATTCAAGTACAGTGAGATTCCCAGTCTTATTGGGGGGCCATAGCCTAGTGAAAGAGAGAAAATTTCTTAGCACCAAGTCAAGAGGTCCACCAAACAACTTCCTGTTTTCCTGTTACACTGTGCAGTGACTGAGACCAAACAATTATGAAGGAAGAAATGGATGAAACCATGATGACAACTAAGTGAGAAGTTTTCCAAGGAAGAAATAGTGTCCCTGAATTAAGTATGTGGCCTGTATAATTTGTTAAGAAATTTGATAACCACTGATACCTTTTGGGCAAGAAACAAATGTCAGAAGGTTCTTTGACTTCTAAGCCATAAACACCTTTTGAGAAACTCCATTGAGCTTCTGGAGGGAATTGCAAGTTAGAGAAGTTCTAGACAACTCGGGATCCCAAAACAAATTTGAGAGGGATTCAGTGCAAAAAAATTATTCATGTGGGATCAGGCATGTTATAACTGACTCTCATTGGTATGAATGAGGAAGAGTCAAAGGAATATACTAAAGAGAATGAAAGTAGAGAATGACCCCTCTCTACTCCATAAATGAACCCTGATTGTGCCCTTTTTGGGAAGATACTCATTTGGCATTGAGGTTGGAGGTGAGGGTAGAGATCTCAAAGGGTCTAAGAACAGGAATTAGATGAAGGAATTTCCAGTGAAACCATTCAATAGCAACAAAGTCCATAGCCAAAATGGTCTACAAGCAGAATGTAGGACTCGCGAAAGAGAAAGAAAGAATATCTGCAACATAGCTGGGAGGAAAAAAGAGTAATGATAGGAAAATTACCCAACAAAATATTTTCATTTGCTACAATTTAACTAAAAAGAGTTATAAAAGCAATAGAAGAAACTGCAGTCGTTTTCAGGCGGTCTTACTGTTCCTTTGTTTTAGTCCACACTACAAAGATGAGATGTTATAGTGGAGTCTAAAATAGTTCATACTTAATTCCTTGATTGACCAGACCATCAAGGAATAAGTTCTTGCTGGTCGCAGCTCATTTTCCATTCATTTTGCTGCCCTGATCTTTCTTCGATTTCATACCAAACTTAAAACCTGTGTTAATATCAGTCAATCATTCTTGAAGGTGCCACCAGACATTTTCTCCAGGGGTTGGGATGAAGCACACTGTGAGAAACCTACATGGCATTCTCTGATATATGGTAGATAGTCAATTAATATGATAGGGACATGAATAATTTTCCTTCCTTCCTTCCCCTTGTCTGTATGATTAAACCGTAAGTAACCCTATTGGATTTGAAGTAGACTGATGAGGATATCAGTAGCAGAAGTCAAGATAAATGAGCAGGAGATAAAATTCCCCCTGGACTCCCAAGAGTCTTTCCCACTGGATGTATTTTGACTAAGATGTCCTCTAGTCACAAAAAAACCATTAAAACCACAGCAAGAATGGTTGAAAGACAAGCAAAGTGTGATGAAAGAGTAAGAAAGCAATCTGAAGAATGAAATTTGTGGTCCAGCATATTCAACTCTTCCAGTAGGATAAAAGAGCATGTGAAATTGTGGCTTTCTTTAAACTCTTGGGATGAGTAGCATTAGGCATCAACTTAAGACTCAACACAAAGTCACACCTCCCCATCCTGTTTCAGGGTCAGGACCACATGGGGATTGAGACCTTGCAAACTTATTCTGGAACAACTAAGAAGAAATGTTGGTTTTTCTAGATATAGAACCTAGAAAAGTTGTTTCTGGGAAAGCAGAACAACTCAGATCACAGAAGCAGTTCAACCCCAGATCCACCAAGAATAAGAGATGATCCAGAATGATTGACACTTGCAACTCCACTGATGTCCCCAAAGTTGAGAGCAGACATGGAGAAACTTAACTAATGGGAAAACTGCAGAAGAGGACAAGAAAGGCATGATATGATACCCATGATCTTTCTGCACTGTTCCAAGGAGATTCAACAGACTGGAAATCATCTTTAAACAGGACGTTTCAATAGCGCACACACTTTACTCTCACTGGATGGTTAACCCAAAAGACCGTTATGTTCGCACAATGTTTCTCACTTCTTGGATGCCAACCACAATCAATTCATGGAGGCAAGTAAGGAGACCTCTTTGTCAAAGAGGACATCTCCGTGGATCTTCCAGTGCAGAAAATGCAGAGATTCATGCCATCAAAAAATTGTGGCTCAAGAAGATGTGAGGAAAGCCCCTTGTTTGGAAGTAGAACTAGAGAAACTGCTCAGGGGCTCAGGAAGAATTGTGACTATTCAAGAATAGGAAGAGTGATCTCTTTTGCTCAGTTGAGTGATCTATTGACCCACAAAGGACCCATCTTAATTATCTGGAGTCAGAAGCACAACACAGGAAGAGGTTGACTGGTCTCCTCTCGGCTCAATCAATGTAAGAAACTCTTTCCATCAACATTCCTCTTCCACACCTGGAAAATTTCCCATCTCCTATTGGAAGCTAGTTCCAGTATTGGAACCTAGTTCCAATAATAAAAACATTGATTCTTCTTGAGTTAGGTCTATTTTCCACCCACCTCAATTCTCTAACCAGATTATAAGGGACTCCAGAACCAATCTAGGGGGCAAGAGATACAGTACACCCATTCCCTCCCTCCCTCCCTCCTCCCATCCCTATATGGAGCTTAGACTGCAGCAACAGTGATGTCAAGGAGGAAGGGAGTATTCCTCCGCCAACTTCTCTTCTCCCTTCTATCCACCCAGTCTTATCTTCCTCTCTTCTCCTTTTCTAGAGACCCTGGGAAATCACCTCTTTAACTAATCATCCTTTGGATGTGGCACCATAATTATTCCCTAAACTGGACTATCATCCAAAACAGAAAAGAACTGAGGGGAAAGGATTGCTCCTCTCTCCTTGTTCCTTGGCTATGACTTTGTACACAAAAGGAGAGAAAGATCTCTCTCTCTCTCTCTTTGGCCCTTCTCTCTTCCCCTCTTGTCTCTTGCTTCTACTCCTCATCCTCACCCTTCCTCCTTGGCCATAGCAGCATTTCAGGTGTCAGGGAAATTAAAGACCTGCTGCTCCTCCTGATCCCAATTTGGGAACAGGGATGTGGCCATCTGAGCCAGAGGACAGCTAGGAGAGCAAAAGGTAGCTCCTCCCTCCCACTCACATCCACTTACCTGATTTTGGCTGAGCTGAGAAAATGGAGGTGCCTCTTTTTGCCAGGCTTTCTTATGGATCAACTCAGAACCACAACGATGGTGCATCGTAAGGCTCCCCTCAAAAACAAGGGAAGCTTTACGACCCCCCTGGAGTTCTTGCCTGGCTGGGATGTCAATCTGAGCCAGGAAAGAACTCAACTCCCTGGTCCCCTTCCATGAGTCTCCAACACTCCTTCTTCCTCCTCCACCTGAGACCACTCAACCCTACTACCTTTCCTACCTGATTCCAAGCCACCTCCCTTCAGCCCACCTGCCCTCTAACTAATATTCCTCTGGTTGGATGTTTGGAGGCTCAAAGAAGAGTTGGGGGAGTAATTTCACAGTTTTGGTGTTGTTGCTTTTTAGCCCCAACTGGGGACCAACACAGTTGTCCAATTGAATTCAGCTTTCTTGGAAGAGGCCAAGCCAAAGGCTTTTCTGCCCCTCTGATAGTAAGGTGGGGGAGGGGGAATCACACATCACTAGATGGCAGGAAAGGAAGGAAGGAATGTGGCTTCCCTCCCTCCCTCTCTCTCTCCTCTTCCTTCTTCTCCTTCCCAGCTCCCTTCTTCTCTCCTCTCTTTCTTTTCCTCCCCTGCCCTTCTGACACTTGCAAGGCTACTCTAAGAGCATTGGAAGAGCCAGAAGGAAAGAGGGGAGGAAAAGAAAGAGGGAGAGAAGGAAGAGAGTGAATACAAGTGGAGGGAGGAGAAAAAAGGGGAGAGAACCCTCCTTCCTTCTCTGCCATTGTCTCTGTCCAGCACTCTCCCTGAAGCCCCATATTTGATGGAGCCCAGCAGCTGCAGCCCTCAGGTAAGGGTGCCTGGGGGTTCACGGGTCGGGGGATGAGATGGGGCTTACCAGGGGGAATGTGGGATCCTGGGGAGGGCTCAGGTAGATTTGCCAATTTGAGTCATTGCATCAGTGGGAATGTCCCACCTCATTCCCCAATTTGGGTCGATGGTTCAGTAGTCATGTGATTGGGAAGACTTCAGCCTGAATTCCTGGCATCACTGCACATCAATTTGAAAGGGAGGGAATGAGAAAAGGGTGGGAGTGAGGTGGATTGACCCTCACTTGATATTACTCAGGTGTCAGTGCTCAGTGGAGAGGGAGACATAGGATTGCAAACATGGCACAAAGCATTTTCCATGACTAGAATGACTGAAGTTCTCTAATCTTTCCAGCTGGGCTGGGCTGATGCTGGCCAGTGATTGAAACATCATGTAGGTTCGACCATGTTCTTCAAGGAGACCTGTTTGGAGAAAGAATGTAACTGGTCAAAAAGAAGGTGCTTTCTCCACTAAAAATGAGTAAATTTTGCCTCACAAATTAGTACAATCATAAAAATTTGAAAAGTTCAGAATGTTTATAATGGGATTGTAAACCATATGTTGGCAGCAAGTAGAGGTCATCATGACCTGCCAGGCAGTTTAGGAGGGAGAGAAGGAGGAGCCATGGAGATTAAGTCATGACCCAAGATGGAACCAACTCTCAACAGAGATTGTCACACCATGTGATTTAGTAAACCAATCTGAATATATTCTAATTTGTTTATTTTTTGAGAAGTTGATCATTTGGTGTTATTGACCACTGTTTTGCTTTTAATCAATTTTTAATAAACAGAATGTGTATTCCCAACGAGGCAGAAAGAATATACTGTACTCTTCAAAATGGTAGAAGTAAATATTAACGTCTAAAGTACGTATCTTACCTAGGTTCGTAGCCTGGTCTTTTACACATGATCAGTCCCTGTTAATGGACATTGTTGATGTTTATTGTGACAGGTGGCATGGCAGGAGCTCATTGGTCGGTATTCAACATTAGGAGGAGAGCTGTGTAAAAATTTTTAAAAAACAATACTACTCAGTGAGACAATTGTCTGTGTTACGTAGGAAACAAATCATAATTCATATTAAAAAGACCTGCGAGGGCAAATCAAAATGTTTAATTTAGAAATTGTGTGTAAACTACATTTGCACACTGACTACTTATCCATCCTGAAACAAAGAAATATGCTGCCCAGTAAGACATTGGTGGCATGTTTCTGTTCAGGATAGAGTTGTCAGAGATAAAGATGATTTTTTTGTGCATGTGGCTTGCTACTTTCCCCCCCTCCTTGTTAGGAAGGCATCAACTCCTTCTGCTCTTGTTCCCCTTTCTTTCGTTCTAAGCAACTCCTTCTCCACCACTTTCCTCATGAAGCTCAGCAGTGTTTATTATCTAAAGACTTTCAGATCTTCAATGCTACCCAGTATGCAAAAACAAAGGCATATTTTATTTTATTTTAACATGTACAGCCCTCCCTATATCACTGGATCTTGGGGATGGGTTACAAAGCAACAAAAAAAATTTTTTTTTGAATTTATACTTAATACAGTTTAAATTCAAACATTAAAATATTAACACTGGGGCACTAAAATTTACATAGGCCACAATTCTCAACCCCAAAAGCTCTAATCGGTAAGGAAATCTTGACTTGGTGACAACATGCCCACCTCACACCTTGCCCAACCTCTAGTCATAGTTCATGGTACGTACAAGGCAGGTTACATTGGTATTGATACCTGAGTCTGAAGATCTTTCAAAGACATCTCATGGGGAGTTGAAGCATAGTAAAAAAAATTTTTTTTTGCTGTTTTGAGGCCTGTAGTTGACTCCCACACTCTGCCTAAGGCCAGGGTGCTCTGTATCTATGAGTTTTAGTTGAAAGAGAAAAAGAGAGAGATGTAAGTCTACAACAAGAGTAAGCAAACTAGGGTCTGGATTCAGGCAGCTGTACTAGGCAGGGAAAGCTATTGACCTCATCTGCAAGACAGTCCAATATACAGGAATGCTGCTACTTCTTTACAAGAGGTATGGAAGAACAACATGAAAATGTTGTTACAAACCCTTCAAGCTCCCATCCTTCTGTGATAAAGGTGAATGGAGACTTCAAAATGCCCTGTGCCTTCAAGAAGAGATCTCATGACAGTTAAGACCCAACATGACTGTTAACTGACTCTTGGTTTGCCAAGGCAGAGAACCTTATTAAGATTCCGAGCTCAGTGTGAAATCACAGAGTTGTGATTCTATTTGGCATAAACTGTATCCATGCCAACCCGCCCTGAGAAGGGTTTCCTGATTGGGCGGCATACAAGTAGGATAATTAAATTAAAATTAAACTGTACTGGCCAATCAGACTCTGATTTTTTAAATTTAATTAAAATACAAAACACCCCACACACACAAACAGCATCAGAGCTGCAAAAACGTATACAAAATACCATGTATACTCAACTATATATGTCGTTCCGAATATAAGTCTAGGTACCTAATTTGGACCTCTTAAACTAGGAAAATAGATTGACACGAATATAAGTCGGGGTGGAAATTGCAGCAGGTGTTAGTGAGTTTTGATATTTAAAATACATGAAACTATGGTAAAATCAATTACCGGTAATTTAGACGTTTGCGTGGGTATGTTTTTGATTGTTTACACTGAGCCAAGTGTAGGTTGAGTCGCATTTTTAGACCTCATTTTGTGGGTTAAAAAACCTGACTTATACTCAAGTATATATGGTATTAACAAAATTACATATGGTACAATATAACTACTACGTTCCCGCTACCACCAGTGATATTTATAAACAGCAGGTTTGCACCAGTTCATCAGAACTGGTAGCAGAAATTCTGGCTGGCCCTGCCCATCCAAGTTTTGAAATAAAGTAGTCTTAATTTGGTTGCAACGCAGGTCTTTCCCCCTGGCCACGCCCATAATACCATGCCCACAGTGTGGTAGTAAACATTTTTTGAGCCCATCAATGCTTATAAACCTTCTGAATGGTTTGAAATTGTATCATATAAACAAAACACTTATATTCAAGCAGAAAGGTCTTAAGGAATAAATGTTTCAGTCAGCCATAAGGAGAATAACAACCTTTATTCCAGCTTCAAAACTACCTCAGTAATGCCTGAGACAAAGGATCATAATGCGGTTTCACTCCTGTTCCAAGCACTGAAACAGCTAATTGGATTGGAATTGAATCTCAGCTGCATGTAAGGTAATAATAATTTCATGTCAGAAATTATTCTGGGTTGAAAGGATTTTTGCTGGTGAAACTCCGCTTAGGGATGCCCGAATGAGGCTCCTTTCATGTCCCCAAGAGCTGGGATGAAGATGGGTGCTCAATCCATCATGCAGTACCCAGGTCTCGAACTGCCAACTTTGCCTGCCTTCCAGCTAATAAGGCGAGCTTCTTAACCACTGAGCCACTGCAACCCTCCTACGTAAGGTAATTGGACAGCAGCTGGCTGACCTCACACGAAGAGAGGCTCTCTGGTTGTGCCATCAGCCAGAGAGGCGCATCTCTCTGGCACTAGAAGGAGAGCCTTCTCTGTGTCCGCTCCGGCCCTGTGGAACCTCCTCCGGATCGAGCTACGCCTGCAGACAGAGTTGCTGTCCTTTAGGAAAGGCGTGAAAACCTGGGTGGCATGTCTGGTCTGGGGAGTGGATGGTTCAATTTCCCCAACCAGTTGTATGGTTTGCCGCCGCCGCCGCCGCCGCCGCCCCCCCCCGCCCCCAGTATGTCCAAGTTATAATACCTGGCTTTTAATTAAGTTTTTAAGCTTTTTAAAGTTTTTAATTTTTTAAGTGTTTTTAAAATTGTTGGAGATCGCCCTGGGTCCCGTCAGGGAGGAGTGCGATAAACAAATATAAATATAAATAAAATAAAATAAAATAAAATAAAAAGATGGGCTTCATGTGGCTTCCATGGAGCCCTCTCAACCTACCTGGGTTACCTCTGGGCTTCTCTGCACCTTTAAAGTTTAATGTACCAGGAGGAGGAAACAGAGAAGATGGAGAAGAAATGTGCCCTTGCAAGACAGTAGAGGCATCAATCTGGCTTGAAACACTACATCAGGAGTTCTCTACCTTTTAAAGCCAGGGGCTGGGTCACGCTTCCTCAGACAGCTTCGGGGGCCGGATGGCCATTTTGCCCTTCCTCCACCACATGGCACTTCTGGGTGTGGTTGAGGTGTTTTTTGGCCACATGAAATAGCACCGAGAGGCACATGCGGCCTGCAGGTTGCAAGTTGAGAATTCCTGCACTAGATCTTGTTTTCAATCCAAACTGGGTTTTTGTAAAGAACTGCAAACAAACGTCTAGTTTACTGAAAAAGTCGGCGAGGTCTGCAGCTCTCAGGTGTGGCAGGGAAATGGAGTTGAAACAAACCCTCAAACTATGTAGAAAGAAGCCTAATTAATGGGGTATAAGTTAGGCCGTGT
Source organism: Furcifer pardalis (assembly GCA_030440675.1). Classification (NCBI taxonomy): domain Eukaryota; kingdom Metazoa; phylum Chordata; class Lepidosauria; order Squamata; family Chamaeleonidae; genus Furcifer; species Furcifer pardalis. Next base: position 25,127,687 of record CP126899.1, on the reverse strand, counting down.
GGTTCTTCTTATCCATTGCTGCTTGCAACCACTAGGCCTGCCATATGCCAGTACATCTTATATTGGAACCAGGTGGCCTTTTTGGCAATACTATGCATCAATTATTGCAATTTTTTTGTACCAATAAATTTTAGTGTTGGCATCTTTTATGTAGTAATCACTAATTTGAGAAAGCCAATACGAGGTCATAATTAGGAAGCAATAATTACATGATGTCCTGTATGCAAGTGTAAGTTGTCTACAGACTCTGCCCAAGTGGTCAAAGCAATTCACAACAGAGTCAAGCAGAGAAATAACAAATACATAATTTATTTGGGTGTGTACATAAAAGTTTCAATGGTAACATATAAAGCATCACTAGCAAAATAAAATAATCACGACACAGTAATGTAGCAGATGAATAGAGAATAAAGGGACAATACTTTCACAACTGGGTTAAACGACATAGTCTGGCTTAGTTAGCCACAGCTGCAGAGAAGGAAGTTGTGGGGTAAATAGATATCATTATAAAAATCCTATAGTAAGGCAAGGCCAGCTGAACTAGTCATGAAATGAGATATAGATCCTGCTGCCCTTCCATTCCAGGAAGATATAGAAAAGAATCCACAGTCCAAACTGATTAGCAGAAGATGATGTGCTCATGATGTTCAGAGATGTGTATTTGTATAAAGTGCAGGAAGTGGATTGCTGAAAATTCAGATGTCATAGAAATTCTGGCAACCAAAGGGGGTGTTTGGGATTCATTTCTCCTCCAGGTTAAAAAGGATGGAATCCATTCTAGGTTTCAATTGGGCAGAAGGGATTGGAGATCACCAGACCTGATGTGGAGCAAAGGACCAGGACTTGCTCTGTCTAGGTATTTTCCACACAATGGTGGATCTTCAACCCTTCAGGCTTTTCACATTGACCATTCCAAACCTTGATCTGTGTCTTCACCTTTACATTCTTCTTCTACTGTGATCTTAGCCATTGGATATGTTGTCTTCTAGTACTCTTACTGTGCAATCCTATGGCCTTGCTCTGACCACCAGGGTGACATTAAGTAAACCTAGCCAGGATCAAACACCTTCCCAAGAACCTCTCTTACTTCCTACTTCCTCTGCCATCCTCACTGGAATTTGGACTCCCAATTGCATGTACAGGATCTTGTTTGGTAAAACCCATGGGAAAGTTACTGTGTAGGAGAATTTACACCCTGAGCCCTCAGATCCCCAGTTCAGAATCCAAACAGGGCACCGTTTCTGACTGGTGCCTGGAATCTGAACTGCCCCCCTTCCCCCGTGGCATCCCCTCCCTCCCACACACACCCGCTAAGCAGCCTCTGGCTCAACCTGCAGCAATGGTGGGGACAGGAGGGCTTCCCCCTCTACCTTCCTGCCCCTCGTCCTCTGGCACGTGGAAGGCTGCGATGGCAGCTACATTTCCCAAGTTCCCCTATGCTTTCAGCATTTTAAAAGGAATATTCTACCTGCTGGGGGAGCCTGGGAAATGTAGGAGATCAGATGTTGCTGAGCTGCTTTCTAAGAAAGAAAAGAAAGAAAAGAAAGAAAAGAAAGAAAAGAAAGAAAAGTAAGAATGAAAGAAAGAACCAACGAACGAACGAACGAATGAAAAAGAATGAATGAATAAAAAAAAGACTCTACCCAGGCATTCAAGTACTGTACAGTGAGATTCCCAGTCTTATTTGGGGGCCAGAGCCTAGTGGAAGTGAGAAAATTTCTTAGCACCAAGTCAAGAGGTCCACCAAACGACTTCCTGTTTTCCTGTTACACTGTGCAGTGACTGAGACCAAACAATTATGAAGGAAGAAATGGATGAAACCATGATGACAACTAAGTGAGAATTTTTCCAAGGAAGAAATAGTGTCCCTGAATTAAGTATGTGGCCTGTATAATTTGTTAAGAAATTTGATAACCACTGAGACATTTTGGGCAAGAAACAAATGTCAGAAGGTTCTTTGACTTCTAAGCCATAAACACCTTTTGAGAAACTCCATTGAGCTTCTGGAGGGAATTGCAAGTTAGAGAAGTTCTAGACAACTCGGGATCCCAAAACAAATTTGAGAGGGATTCAGTGCAAAAAAAGTATTTCATGTGGGATCAGGCATGTTATAACTGACTCTCATTGGTATGAATGAGGAAGAGTCAAAGGAATATACTAAAGAGAATGAAAGTAGAGAATGACCCCTCTCTACTCCATAAATGAACCCTGATTGTGCCCTTTTTGGGAAGATACTCATTTGGCATTGAGGTTGGAGGTGAGGGTAGAGATCTCAAAGGGTCTAAGAACAGGAATTAGATGAAGGAATTTCCAGTGAAAGCATTCAATAGCAACGAAGTCCATAGCCAAAATGGTCTACAAGCAGAGTGTAGGACTCGCGAAAGAGAAAGAAAGAATATCTGCAACATAGCTGGGAGGAAAAAAGAGTAATGATAGGAAAATTACCCAACAAAATATTTTCATTTGCTACAATTTAACTAAAAAGAGTTGTAAAAGCAATAGAAGAAACTGCAGTAGTTTTCAGGCGGTCTTACTGTTCCTTTGTTTTAGTACACACTACAAAGATGAGATGTTATAGTGGAGTCTAAAATAGTTCATACTTGATTCCTTGATTGACCAGACCATCAAGGAATAAGTTCTTGCTGGTCGCAGCTCATTTTCCATTCATTTTGCTGCCCTGCTCTTTCTTCGATTTCATACCAAACTTAAAACCTGTGCTAATATCAGTCAATCATTCTTGAAGGTGCCACCAGACATTTTCTCCAGGGGTTGGGATGAAGCACACTGTGAGAAACCTACATGGCATTCTCTGATATATGATAGATAGTCAATTAATATGATAGGGACATGAATAATTTTCCTTCCTTCCTTCCCCTTGTGTGTATGATTAAACCGTAAGTAACCCTATTGGATTTGAAGTAGACTGATGAGGATATCAGTAGCAGAAGTCAAGATGAATGAGCAGGAGATAAAATTCCCCCTGGACTCCCAAGAGTTGTTTTACCACTTTCCCACTGGATGTATTTTGACTAAGATGTCCTCTAGTCACAAAAAAACCATTAAAACCACAGCAAGAATGGTTGAAAGACAAGCAAAGTGTGATGAAAGAGTAAGAAAGCAATCTGAAGAATGAAATTTGTGGTCCAGCATATTCAACGCTTCCAGTAGGATAAAAGAGCATGTGAAATTGTGGCTTTCTTTAAACTCATGGGATGAGTAGGCATCAACTTAAGACTCAACACAAAGTCATACCTCCCCATCCTGTTTCAGGGTCAGGGCCACATGGGGATTGAGACCTTGCAAACTTATTCTGGAACAACTAAGAAGAAATGTTGGTTTTTCTAGACATAGAACCTGGAAAAGTTGTTTCTGGGAAAGCATAACAACTCAGATCACAGAAGCAGTTCAACCCCAGATCCACCAAGAATAAGAGATGATCCAGAATGCTTGACACTTGCAACTCCACTGATGTCCCCAAAGTTGAGAGCAGACATGGAGAAACTTAACTAATGGGAAAACTGCAGAAGAGGACAAGAAAGGAATGATATGATACCCATAATCCTTCTGCACTGTTCCAAGGAGATTCAACAGACTGGAAATCGTCTTTAAACAGGATGTTTCAATAGCGCACACACTTTACTCTCACTGGATGGTTAACCCAAAAGACCGTTATGTTCGCACAATGTTTCTCACTTCTTGGATGCCAACCACAATCAATTCATGGAGGCAAGTAAGGGGACCTCTTTGTCAAAGAGGACATCTCCGTGGATCTTCCAGTGCAGAAAATGCAGAGATTCATGCCATCAAAAAATTGTGGCTCAAGAAGATGTGAGGAAAGCCCCTTGTTTGGAAGTAGAACTAGAGAAACTGCTCAGGGGCTCAGGAAGAATTGTGACTATTCAAGAATAGGAAGAGTGATCTCTTTTGCTCAGTTGAGTGATCCATTGACCCACAAAGGACCCATCTTAATTATCTGGAGTCAGAAGCACAACACAGGAAGAGGTTGACTGGTCTCCTCTTGGCTCAATCAATGTAAGAAACTCTTTTCATCAACATTCCTCTTCCACACCTGGAAAATTTCCCATCTCCTATTGGAAGCTAGTTCCAGTATTGGAACCTAGTTTCAATAATAAAAACATTGATTCTTCTTGAGTTAGGTCTATTTTCCACCCACCTCAATTCTCTAACCAGATTATAAGGGACTCCAGAACCGATCTAGGGGGCAAGACAGTACACCCATTCCCTCCCTCCCTCCTCCCATCCCTATATGGAGCTTAGACTGCAGCAACAGTGATGTCAAGGAGGAAGGGAGGATTCCTCCCCCAACTTCTCTTCTCCCTTCTATCCACCCAGTCTTATCTTCCTCTCTTCTCCTTTTCTAGAGACCCTGGGAAATCACCTCTTTAACTAATCATCCTTTGGATGTGGCACCATAATTATTCCCTAAACTGGACTATCATCCAAAACAGAAAAGAACTGAGGGGAAAGGATTGCTACTCTCTCCTTGTTCCTTGGCTATGACTTTGTACACAAAAGGAGAGAAAGATCTCTCTCTCTCTCTCTCTTTGGCCCTTCTCTCTTCCCCTCTTGTCTCTTGCTTCTACTCCTCTTCCTCACCCTTCCTCCTTGGCCATAGCAGCATTTCAGGTGTCAGGGAAATTAAAGACCTGCTGCTCCTCCTGATCCCAATTTGGGAACAGGGATGTGGCCATCTGAGCCAGAGGACAGCTAGGAGAGCAAAAGGTAGCTCCTCCCTCCCACTCACATCCACTTACCTGATTTTGGCTGAGCTGAGAAAATGGAGGTGCCTCTTTTTGCCAGGCTTTCTTATGGCTCAACTCAGAACCACAATGATGGTGCATCGTAAGGCTCCCCTCAAAAACAAGGGAAGCTTTACGACCCCCCTGGAGTTCTTGCCTGGCTGGGATGTCAATCTGAGCCAGGAAAGAACTCAACTCCCTGGTCCCCTTCCATGAGTCTCCAACACTCCTTCTTCCTCCTCCACCTGAGACCACTCAACCCTACTACCTTTCCTACCTGATTCCAAGCCACCTCCCTTCAGCCCACCTGCCCTCTAACTAATATTCCTCTGGTTGGATGTTTGGAGGCTCAAAGAAGAGTTGGGGGAGTAATTTCACAGTTTTGGTGTTGTTGCTTTTTAGCCCCAACTGGGGACCAACACAGTTGTCCAATTGAATTCAGCTTTCTTGGAAGAGGCCAAGCCAAAGGCTTTTCTGCCCCTCTGATAGTAAGGTGGGGGAGGGGGAATCACACATCACTAGATGGCAGGAAAGGAAGGAAGGAATGTGGCTTCCCTCCCTCCCTCTCTCTCTCCCCTTCCTTCTTCTCCTTCCCAGCTCCCTTCTTCTCTCCTCTCTTTCTTTTCCTCCCCTGCCCTTCTGACACTTGCAAGGCTACTCTAAGAGCATTGGAAGAGCCAGAAGGAAAGAGGGGAGGAAAAGAAAGAGGGAGAGAAGGAAGAGAGTGAATACAAGTGGAGGGAGGAGAAAGAAGGGGAGAGAACCCTCCTTCCTTCTCTGCCATTGTCTCTGTCCAGCACTCTCCCTGAAGCCCCATATTTGATGGAGCCCAGCAGCTGCAGCCCTCAGGTAAGAGTGCCTGGGGGTTCACGGGTCGGGGGATGAGATGGGGCTTACCAGGGGGAATGTGGGGTCCTGGGGAGGGCTCCATTAGATTTGCCAATTTGAGTCATTGCATCAGTGGGAATGTCCCACGGCATTGCCCAATTTGGATCCAAGGTTCAGAATTCAAGTGATTGGGAAGACTTCGCCTGAGATCCTGGCATCACTGCACATCAATTTGAAAGGGAGGGAATGAGAAAAGGGTGGGAGTGAACTGGATTGACCCTCACTTGATATTACTCTGGTGTCAATGCTCAGTAGAGTGGAAGACCATAGGACTGCAATCATGACACAAAGCATTTTCCATGGCTAGAATGACTGAAGTTCTCTAATCTTTCCAGCTGGGGTGGGCTGGCGCTGGCCAGTGACGAAGACATCATGAAGGTTCAACCATGTTCTTCAAGGAGACCTGTTTGGAGAAAGAATGTAACTGGTCAAAAAGAAGGATCTTTCTCCACTAAAAAAGTAAATTTTGCAACCTCACAAATTAGTAGAATCATGAAAATTTTTATAATGGAATTGTAAACCATATTTTGGCAGCAAGTAGAGGTCATCATGACCTGTCAGGCAGTTTGGGAGGGAGGACCCATGGAGATTAAGTCATGACCCAAGATGGAACCAGCACTCAACAGAGATTGTCACACCATGTGATTTAGGAAACCAATCTGAATATGGTCCAATTTGTTTATTTATTTATTTAGAGAAGTTGATCATTTCGTGTTATTGATCACTCAGTTTTGCTTTTAATCATTTTTTAATAAACAGAATGTGCATTCCCAACGAGGCAGAAAGAATATACTGTATTCTTCAAAATGGTAGAAGTAAATATTAACGTCTAAAGTACGTATCTTACCTAGGTTCTTAGCCTGGTCTTTTACACATGATCTGTCCCTGTTAATGGACATTGTTGATGTTTATTGTAACAGGTGGCATGGCAGGAGCTCATTGGTCGGTATTCAACATTAGGAGGAGAGCTGTGTAAAAAAACAAAAAAACAATGCTACTTAGTAAGACAATTGTCTGTGTTACGTAGGAGACCAATCATAATTCATATTAAAAAGACCTGTGAGGGCAAATCAAAATGTTTAATTTAGAAATGGTGTGTGAACTACATTTGCACACTGACCACTTATCCATCCTGAAACAAAAAAATGTGCTGCCCAGTAAGATATTGGTGGTGTGTTTCTGTTCAGGATAGGGTTGTCAGAGATGACGATGATTCTTTTGTGCATGTGGCTTGCTACTTTCCCCCCTCCTTGTTAAGAAGGCATCAACTCCTTCTGCTCTTGTTCCCCTCTTTCTTTCTGAACAACTCCTTCTCCACCACTCTTCTCATGATGCTCAGCAGTGTTTATTCTCTGAAGACTTTCAGATCTTCAAGGCTACCCAGTATGCAAAAACAAAGGCATATTTTATTTGATTTTAACATGTACAGCCCTCCCTATATCACTGGATCTTGGGGATGGGTTACAAAGCAACAAAAAACAATTTCAGAATTTATATTTAATACAGTATAAAATCAAACATTAAAATATTAACACCGGGGCACAAAAATTTATATAGGCCACAATTCTCAACCCCAAAAGCTCTAATCGGTAAGGAAATCTTGACTTGGTGACAACATGCCCACCTCACACCTTGCCCAACCTCTAGTCATAGTTCATGGTACGTACAAGGCAGGTTACATTGGTATTGATACCTGAGTCTGAAGATCTTTCAAAGACATCTCATGGGGAGTTGAAGCATAGTAAAAAAAATTTTTTTTTGCTGTTTTGAGGCCCTTAGTTGACTCCCACACTCTGCCTAAGGCCAGGGTGCTCTGTATCTATGAGTTTTAGTTGAAAGAGAAAAAGAGAGAGATGTAAGTCTACAACAAGAGTAAGCAAACTAGGGTCTGGATTCAGGCAGCTGTACTAGGCAGGGAAAGCTATTGACCTCATCTGCAAGACAGTCCAATATACAGGAATGCTGCTACTTCTTTACAAGAGGTATGGAAGAACAACATGAAAATGTTGTTACAAACCCTTCAAGCTCCCATCCTTCTGTGATAAAGGTGAATGGAGACTTCAAAATGCCCTGTGCCTTCAAGAAGAGATGTCATGACAGTTAAGACCCAACATGACTGTTAACTGACTCTTGGTTTGCCAAGGCAGAGAACCTTATTAAGATTCCGAGCTCAGTGTGAAATCACAGAGTTGTGATTCTATTTGGCATAAACTGTATCCATGCCAACCCGCCCTGAGAAGGGTTTCCTGATTGGGCGGCATACAAGTAGGATAATTAAATTAAAATTAAACTGTACTGGCCAATCAGACTCTGATTTTTTAAATTTAATTAAAATACAAAACACCCCACACACACAAACAGCATCAGAGCTGCAAAAACGTATACAAAATACCATGTATACTCAACTATATATGTCGTTCCGAATATAAGTCTAGGTACCTAATTTGGACCTCTTAAACTAGGAAAATAGATTGACACGAATATAAGTCGGGGTGGAAATTGCAGCAGGTGTTAGTGAGTTTTGATATTTAAAATACATGAAACTATGGTAAAATCAATTACCGGTAATTTAGACGTTTGCGTGGGTATGTTTTTGATTGTTTACACTGAGCCAAGTGTAGGTTGAGTCGCATTTTTAGACCTCATTTTGTGGGTTAAAAAACCTGACTTATACTCAAGTATATATGGTATTAACAAAATTACATATGGTACAATATAACTACTACGTTCCCGCTACCACCAGTGATATTTATAAACAGCAGGTTTGCACCAGTTCATCAGAACTGGTAGCAGAAATTCTGGCTGGCCCTGCCCATCCAAGTTTTGAAATAAAGTAGTCTTAATTTGGTTGCAACGCAGGTCTTTCCCCCTGGCCACGCCCATAATACCATGCCCACAGTGTGGTAGTAAACATTTTTTGAGCCCATCAATGCTTATAAACCTTCTCAATGGTTTGAAATTGTATGATATAAACAAAACACTTATATTCAAGCAGAAAGGTCTTAAGGAATAAATGTTTCAGTCAGCCATAAGGAGAATAACAACCTTTATTCCAGCTTCAAAACTACCTCAGTAATGCCTGAGACAAAGGATCATAATGCGGTTTCACTCCTGTTCCAAGCACTGAAACAGCTAATTGGATTGGAATTGAATCTCAGCTGCATGTAAGGTAATAATAATTTCATGTCAGAAATTATTCTGGGTTGAAAGGATTTTTGCTGGTGAAACTCCGCTTAGGGATGCCCGAATGAGGCTCCTTTCATGTCCCCAAGAGCTGGGATGAAGATGGGTGCTCAATCCATCATGCAGTACCCAGGTCTCGAACTGCCAACTTTGCCTGCCTTCCAGCTAATAAGGCAAGCTTCTTAACCACTGAGCCACTGCAACCCTCCTACGTAAGGTAATTGGACAGCAGCTGGCTGACCTCAGACGAAGAGAGGCTCTCTGGTTGTGCCATCAGCCAGAGAGGCGCATCTCTCTGGCACTAGAAGGAGAGCCTTCTCTGTGTCCGCTCCGGCCCTGTGGAACCTCCTCCGGATCGAGCTACGCCTGCAGACAGAGTTGCTGTCCTTTAGGAAAGGCGTGAAAACCTGGGTGGCATGTCTGGTCTGGGGAGTGGATGGTTCAATTTCCCCAACCAGTTGTATGGTTTGCCGCCGCCGCTGCCGCCCCCCCCCCCCGCCCCCAGTATGTCCAAGTTATAATACCTAGCTTTTAATTAAGTTTTTAAGCTTTTTAAAGTTTTTAATTTTTTAAGTGTTTTTAAAATTGTTGGAGATCGCCCTGGGTCCCGTCAGGGAGGAGTGTGATAAACAAATATAAATATAAATAAAACTAAACTAAAATAAAAAGATGGGCTTCATGTCAGTGATGGGATGTCAAAAATTCTACTACCACGCCATGATGTCATGGACGTCATGGGCGTGGCCAATGTCATGACGTCATGACGTCATGGGCGGAGCCAACGTCATGACGTCATGACGTTGTGGGCAAGGCCAAAAATAAAAAAAAAAATAAAAAAAATAAACATGCACACAGACCCGTAAATAACTTAAAGAAATAAAATAAATAAATAAATAAAATAAAAATTAAATAAAAGTACACCCACCCACCCAAAACACCATAAACCACCCACCCACCCCAAACACAAAACCCTCACTTACCCTTCTTGGGGCCGACGACCCCCATGGCCCGGGGCCACACGGCAAGGCACGCCCCATCGCCGCCGGAACCGAGGAGGAGGCGGGGCGCTCCATGTTGGCTCCAATTTTTAAAAAACCGGACCCGGAGCCACTGCCTGCTGCTACTGTCGCCGCTGCTGCCGCCTCCCGCCATCGCCATCGCCGGGGGGGGGTGGAAGGAGGAGAGGGAGGGGACTGGAGTGCCAGACCCGGGAGCGTTTCTGTAATTGATCCGGGTAGATGCATTTGCTTTTTTCCCTCCTTCCTTTTCGTTCCGGAGCTGTCTTCCCCGCCTTGCCTGTTGATCGGCTCCCATCCCGTCTTCTTCGTTGCCGCCGCCGCTGCTGGAACCGGAGGAGGAGGAGGCGCGCTCCGCTGGCCTGGGGCGACGGCGGCAACGGCGGCGATGGCGATGGCGGGAGGCGGCAGCAGCGGCGACAGTAGCAGCAGGCAGTGGCTCCGGGTCCGGTTTTTTAAAAATTGGAGCCAACATGGGCATGGAGCGCCCCGCCTCCTCCTCGGTTCCGGCGGCGATGGGGACGGCAACGGCAGCAGCGATGGCAGGAGGTGGCAGTGGTGAGAGCACCAGGCAGCAGCAAACGGCGGCAAGCGGCTCCACAGGAGGCTCCAGTCAGGGGCGGCCGGATCCAATTTTTTTTAAATCGGAGAAAAAAATGGCTCCAATTTAGTGCGCATGTGTCAGATTGAGTTTCTGCGCATGCGCACTAAATTGGAGCCATTTTTGCTCCATTTTTTTAAAAAAAATTTCCTCCCGGTGAGGCGTCCGATCCGGACACCTCAAAAACGGTTTTACACCCACGGAGAGCCCTCCGGAAATCCTTAAAACGGTTCTGTGGATCCGGTCAGAACCGGTGTCATCCCATCACTGCTTCATGTGGCTTCCATGGAGCCCTCTCAACCTACCTGGGTTGCCTCTGGGCTTCTCCGCACCTTTAAAGTTTAATGTACCAGGAGGAGGAAACAGAGAAGATCGAGAAGAAATGTGCCCTTGGCAGATAGTAGAGGCATCAATCTGGCTTGAAACACTATATCAGGAGTTCTCTACTTTTTAAAGCCAGGGGCTGGGTCACGTTTCCTCAGACAGCTTCGGGGGCCGGATGGCCATTTTGCCCTTCCTCCACCACATGGCACTTCTGGGTGTGGTTGAGGTGTTTTTTGGCCACATGAAATAGCACCGAGAGCCACATGTGGCCTGCAGGTTGCAAGTTGAGAATTCCTACACTAGATCTTGTTTTCAATCCAAACTGGGTTGTTTTTTTTAAAGAACTGCAAACAAACATCTAGTTTACTGAAAAAGTCAGTGAGGTGTGGAGCTCTCAGGTGTGGCAGGGAAATGGAGTTGAAACAAACCCTCAAACTATATAGAAAGAAGCCTATTTAATGGGGTATAAGTTAGGCCGTGTGGTTCTTCTTATCCATTGCTGCTTGCAACCATTAGGCCTGCCATATGCCAGTACATCTTATATTATGTAGTAATCACTAATTTGAGAAAGCCATTTTGAGCTCATAATTAGGAAGCAATAATTACATGATGTCCTGTATGCAAGTGTAAGTTGTCTACAGACTCTGCCCAAGTGGTCAAAGCAATTCACAACAAAGTCAAGCAGAGAAATAACAAATACAGAATTTATTTTGGTGTGTACATAAAAGTTTCAATGGTAACATATAAAGCATCACTAGCAAAATAAAATAATCACAACACAGTAATGTAGCAGATGAATAGAGAATAAAGGGACAATACTTTCACAACTGGGTTAAACGACATAGTCTGGCTTAGTTAGCCACACCTGCAGAGAAGGAAGTTGTGGGGTAAATAGATATCATTATAAAAATCCTACAGTAAGGCTAGGCCAGCTGAACTAGTCATGAAATGAGATATAGATCCTGCTGCCCTTCCATTCCAGGAAGATATAGAAAAGAATCCACAGTCCAAACTGATTAGCAGAAGATGATGTGCTCATGATGTTCAGAGATGTGTACAGTATTTGTATAAAGTGCAGGAAGTGGATTGCTGAAAATTCAGATGTCATAGAAATTCTGGCAACCAAAGGGGGTGTTTGGGATTCATTTCTCCTCCAGGTTAAAAAAGATGGAATCCATACTAGGTTTCAATTGGGCAGCAAGGGATTGGAGATCACCAGACCTGATGTGGAGCAAAGGACCAAGACTAGCTCTGTCTAGGTATTTTCCACACAATGGTGGATCTTCAACCCTTCAGTCTTTTCACATTGACCATTCCAAACCTTGATCTGTGTCTTCACCTTTACATTCTTCTTCTACTGTGATCTTAGCCATTGGATATGTTGTCTTCTAGTACTCTTACTGTGCAATCCTATGGCCTTGCTCTGACCACCAGGGTGACATTAAGTAAACCTAGCCAGGATCAAACACCTTCCCAAGAACCTCTCTTACTTCCTACTTCCTCTGCCATCCTCATTGGAATTTGGACTCCCAATTGCATGTACAGGATCTTGTTTGGTAAAACCCATGGGAATGTTACTCTGTAGGAGAATTTACACCCTGAGCCCTCAGATCCCCAGCTCAGAATCCAAATAGGGCACCGTTTCTGAATGGTGCCTGGATTTTGAACTGCCCCCTTCTCCCGTGGCAGCCCCTCCCTCCCACACACACCCGCTAAGCTGCCTCTGGCTCAACCTGCAGCAATGGTGGGGACAGGAGGGCTTCCCCCTCTGCCTTCCTGCCCCTCGTCCTCTGGCACGTGGAAGGCTGCGATGGCTGCTACATTTCCCAAGTTCCCCTGTGCCTTCAGCACTTTAAAAGGAATATTCTACCTGCTGGGGGAGCCTGGGAAATGTAGGAGATCAGATGTTGCTGAGCTGCTTTCTTCGATCGATCGATCGATCGATAGATAGATAGATCGATAGATAGATCGATAGATAGATCGATAGATAGATCGATAGATAGATAGATAGATAGATAGATAGATAGATAGATAGATAGATAGAAAGAAAGAAAAAGAATTGATTAATTAATTAATTAATTAAAGAAAGACTCTACCCAGGCATTCAAGTACAGTGAGATTCCCAGTCTTATTGGGGGGCCATAGCCTAGTGAAAGAGAGAAAATTTCTTAGCACCAAGTCAAGAGGTCCACCAAACGACTTCCTGTTTTCCTGTTACACTGTGCATTGACAGAGACCAAACAATTATGAAGGAAGAAATGGATGAAACCATGATGACAATTGTGAGAAGTTTTCCAAGGAAAAAATAGTGTCCCTGAATTAAGTATGTGGCCTGTATAATTTGTTAAGGAATTTGATAACCACTGAGACATTTTGGGCAAGAAACAAATGTCAGAAGGTTCTTTGACTTCTAAGCCATAAACACCTTTTGAGAAACTCCATTGAGCTTCCTGAGGGAATTGCAAGTTAGAGAAGTTCTAGACAACTCGGGAATCCCAAAATAATTTGAGAGGGATTCAGTGCAAAAAAAAAAATTCATGGAGGATCAGGCATGTCACAACTGACTCTCATTGGTATGAATGAGGAGTCGTCAAAGGAATATACTAACGAGAATGAAAGTAGAAAATGACCCCTCTACACTCCATAAATGAAGCTTGATTGTGCCCCTTTTGGGAAGATACTCATTAGGCATTGAGTTTGGAGGTGAGGGTAGAGATCTCAAAGGGTCTAAGAACAGGAATTAGATGCAGGAATTTCCAGTAAAACTATTCAATAACAAATTCCATAGCCAAAATGGTCTACAAGCAGAATGTAGGGCTCACGAAAGAGAAAGAATACCTGCAACATAGCTGGGAGGAAAAGAGAGAAATACTGTAATAGGAAAATTACCCAACAAAATATTTTCATTTGCTACAATTTAACTAAAAAGAGTTGTAAAAGCAATTGCAGTAGCTATCAGGCAGTCTTAGTGTTCCTTTGTTTCAGTACACATTACAAAAATGAGATGTTATAGTGGCATCTAAAATAGTTCATTCTTGATTCCTTGATGACCAGACCATCAAGGAATAAGTTGCTGCTGGCCGCAACTTATTTTCCATTTGTTTCACTGCCCTACTCTTCTTCTAGTTCATAACAAACTGAAAAACTATGTTAATATCAGTCAATCATTCTTGAAGGTTTCACCAGACATTTTCTCCAGGGGTTGGGATGAAACAAGTGTGAAGAACCTAGGTGGCATTCTCCGATATATGGTAGAGAGTCAATAAAGATGAGAGGGAGATGAATAATTTTCCTTCCTTCCTTCCCCTTGTGTGTATGATTAAACAGTGAATAAAGGTAAAGATTTCCATTGCATGAAAGCCAGTTGTATCCGACTCTAGGGTTTAGTGCTCATCTCTGTTTCAAAGCCGAAGAGCCAGCGCTGTCTGCTCCTGCAGACGTTTCCACGGTGATGTGGCAGGCATGACTAGACACCAGAGTGCACAGAACACTGTTTACCTTCCCACCAAAGTGGTTCCTATTTATCTACTTGCAATTTCAAACTGCTAGGTTGCCAGGAGCTGAGACAAAGACGGGAGCTCATTCTGTCCTGCAGTACTCGGGAATCAAACTGCTGACCTCCTGCCTTCCAGTCGGCATCTTAGCCACTTGAACTGGTGCAGTCCCAAACAGTGAGTAACCCAATTGGATTTGGATTAAACTGATGAGGATGTCAGTAGCAGAAATCAAGTTGAATGAGAAGGAGATAAAAATTCCCCCTGGACTCCCAAGAATCATGTGACCACTCTCCCACTGGATGTACTGTATTTTGACTAAGATGTTCTCTAGTCACAAAAGAACCAGCAAAACCACAGCAAGAATGGTTGAAAGACAAGCAGAGTGTGATGAAAGAGTAAGAAAGCAATCTGAAGAATGAAATTTGTGGTCCAGCATATTCAACTTTTCCAGTAGGATAAAAGAGCATGTGAAATTGTGGCTTTCTTTAAACTCATGGGATGAGTAGCATTAGGCATCAACTTAAGACTCAACACAAAGTCATACCTCCCCATCCTGTTTCAGGGTCAGGGCCACATGGGGATTGAGACCTTGCAAACTTATTCTGGAGCAACTAAGAAGAAATGTTGGTTTTTCTAGACATAGAACCTGGAAAAGTTGTTTCTGGGAAAGCAGAACAACTCAGATCACAGAAGCAGTTCAACCCCAGATCCACCAAGAATAAGAAATGATCCAGAATTCTGGACACTTGCAACTCCACAGATGTCCCCAAAGTTGAGAGCAGACAGGGAGAAATTAAACCAATTGGAAAACTGCAGAAGAGGACAAGAAAGGCATGATATGAGACCCATGATCCTGCTGCACTAGTCCAAGGAGATTCAACAGACTGGAAATCATCTTTAAACAGGATGTTTCAATTCAGTGCAATAGCGCACACACTTTACACTCACTGGATGGTTAACCCAAAAGACTGTTATGTTCGCACAATGTTTCTCACTTCTTGGTTGCCCACCACAATCAATTCATGGAGGCAAGTGTGGGGACCTATTTGTCAAAGAGGACAACTCTGTGGATCTTCCAATGCAGAAAACGCAGAGATTCATGACATCAAAAAATTGTGTCTCAATAAGATGTGAGGAAAGCCCCTTATTTGGAAGTAGAAGTAGAGAAACTGCTCAGGGGCTCAGGAAGAATTGAGACCATACAAGAATAGGGAGAGTGATCTCTTTTGCTCAGTTGGGTGATCCTTTGACCCACAAAGGACCCATCTTAATTATCTGGAGTCAGAAGCACAACACAGGAAGAGGTTGACTGGTCTCCTCTCGGCTCAATCAATGTAAGAAACTCTTTCCATCAACATTCCTCTTCCACACATGGAAAATTTCCCATCTCCTATTGGAAGCTAGTTCCAGTATTGGAACCTAGTTCCAATAATAAAAACATTGATTCTTCTTGAGTTAGGTCTATTTTCCACCCACCTCAATTCTCTAACCAGATTATAAGGGACTCCAGAACCAATCTAGGGGGCAAGAGATACAGTACACCCATTCCCTCCCTCCCTCCCTCCTCCCATCCCTATATGGAGCTTAGACTGCAGCAACAGTGATGTCAAGGAGGAAGGGAGTATTCCTCCGCCAACTTCTCTTCTCCCTTCTATCCACCCAGTCTTATCTTCCTCTCTTCTCCTTTTCTAGAGACCCTGGGAAATCACCTCTTTAACTAATCATCCTTTGGATGTGGCACCATAATTATTCCCTAAACTGGACTATCATCCAAAACAGAAAAGAACTGAGGGGAAAGGATTGCTCCTCTCTCCTTGTTCCTTGGCTATGACTTTGTACACAAAAGGAGAGAAAGATCTCTCTCTCTCTCTCTTTGGCCCTTCTCTCTTCCCCTCTTGTCTCTTGCTTCTACTCCTCATCCTCACCCTTCCTCCTTGGCCATAGCAGCATTTCAGGTGTCAGGGAAATTAAAGACCTGCTGCTCCTCCTGATCCCAATTTGGGAACAGGGATGTGGCCATCTGAGCCAGAGGACAGCTAGGAGAGCAAAAGGTAGCTCCTCCCTCCCACTCACATCCACTTACCTGATTTTGGCTGAGCTGAGAAAATGGAGGTGCCTCTTTTTGCCAGGCTTTCTTATGGCTCAACTCAGAACCACAATGATGGTGCATCGTAAGGCTCCCCTCAAAAACAAGGGAAGCTTTACGACCCCCCTGGAGTTCTTGCCTGGCTGGGATGTCAATCTGAGCCAGGAAAGAACTCAACTCCCTGGTCCCCTTCCATGAGTCTCCAACACTCCTTCTTCCTCCTCCACCTGAGACCACTCAACCCTACTACCTTTCCTACCTGATTCCAAGCCACCTCCCTCCAGCCCATTTGCCCTCTAACTAATATTCCTCTGGTTGGATGTTAGGAGGCTCAAAGAAGAGTTGGGGGAGTAATTTCACAGTTTTGGTGTTGTTGCTTTTTAGCCCCAACTGGGTACCAACACAGTTGTCCAATTGAATTCAGCTTTCTTGGAAGAGGCCAAGCCAAAGGCTTTTCTGCCCCTCTGATAGTAAGGTGGGGGAGGGGGAATCACACATCACTAGATGGCAGGAAAGGAAGGAAGGAATGTGGCTCCCTCCCTCCCTCCCTCTCTCCCCTTCCTTCTTCTCCTCCTTCCCAGCTCCCTTCTTCTCTCCTCTCTTTCTTTTCCTCCCCTGCCCTTCTGACACTTGCAAGGCTACTCTAAGAGCATTGGAAGAGCCAGAAGGAAAGAGGGGAGGAAAAGAAAGAGGGAGAGAAGGAAGAGAGTGAATACAAGTGGAGGGAGGAGAAGGGGAGAGAACCCTCCTTCCTTCTCTGCCATTGTCTCTGTCCAGCACTCTCCCTGAAGCCCCATATTTGATGGAGCCCAGCAGCTGCAGCCCTCAGGTAAGGGTGCCTGGGGGTTAATGGGTCGGGGGATGAGATGGGGCTTACCAGGGGGAATGTGGGGTCCTGGGGAGGGCTCCATTAGATTTGCCAATTTGAGTCATTGCATCAGTGGGAATGTCCCACCTCATTGCCCAATTTGGATCCATGGTTCAGAATTCAAGTGATTGGGAAGACTTCAGCCTGAGATCTTGGCATCACTGCACATCAATTTGAAAGGGAGGGAAGGAGAAAAGGGTGGGAGTGAGGTGGATTGACCCTCACTTGATATTACTCAGGTGTCAGTGCTCAGTGGAGAGGGAGACCATAGGATTGCAATCATGGCACAAAGTATTTTCCATGACTAAAATGACTGAAGTTCTCTAATCTTTCCAGCTGGGCTGGGCTGGCGCTGGCCAGTGACAAAGACATCATGAAGGTTCAACCATGTTCTTCGAGGAGACCTGTTTGGAGAAAGAATTTAACTGGTCAAAAAGAAGGATCTTTCTCCACTAAAAAAGTAAATTTTGCAGCCTCACAAATTAGTAGAATTATGAAAATTTGAAAAGTTCAGAATGTTTATAATGGAATTGTAAACCATATTTTGGCAGCAAGTAGAGGTCATCATGACCTATCAGGCAGTTTGAGAGGGAGGAGCCATGAAGATTAAGTCATGACCCAAGATGGAACCAGCACTCAACAGAGATTGTCACACCATGTGATTTAGGAAACCAATCTGAATATGTTCCAATTTGTTTATTTATTTATTTTGAGAAGTTGATCATTTGGTGTTATTGATCACTCAGTTTTGCTTTTAATCATTTTTTAATAAACAGAATGTGTATTCCCAACGAGGCAGAAAGAATATACTGTACTCTTCAAAATGGTAGAAGTGAATATTAACGTCTAAGGTACGTATCTTACCTAGGTTCTTAGCCTGGTCTTTTACACATGATCAGTCCCTGTTAATGGACATTGTCGATGTTTATTGTGACAGGTGGCATGGCAGGAGCTCATTTGTCGGTATTCAACATTAGGAGGAGAGCTGTGTTAAAAAAAAAAACAATGCTACTTAGTGAGACAATTGTCTGTGTTACGTAGGAGAAAAATCATAATTCATATTAAAAAGACCTGCGAGGGCAAATCAAAATGTTTAATTTAGAAATGGTGTGTGAAATACATTTGCACACTGACCACTTATCCATCCTGAAACAAAAAAATGTGCTGCCCAGTAAGATATTGGTGGTGTGTTTCTGTTCAGGATAGGGTTGTCAGAGATGACGATGATTCTTTTGTGCATGTGCTGCTTGCTACTTTCTCCCCCCCCCTTGTTAAGAAGGCATCAACTCCTTCTGCTCTTGTTCCCCTCTTTCTTTCTGAACAACTCCTTCTCCACCACTTTTCTCATGATGCTCAGCAGTGTTTATTCTCTGAAGACTTTCAGATCTTCAAGGCTACCCAGTATGCAAAAACAAAGGCATATTTTATTTGATTTTAACATGTACAGCCCTCCCTATATCACTGGATCTTGGGGATGGGTTACAAAGCAACAAAAAACAATTTTAGAATTTATATTTAATACAGTATAAAATCAAACATTAAAATATTAACACTGGGGCACAAAAATTTATATAGGCCACAATTCTCAACCCCGAAAGCTCTAATCGGTAAGGAAATCTTGACTTGGTGAAAACATGCCCACCTCACACCTTGCCCAACCTCTAGTCATAGTTCATGGTACGTACAAGGCAGGTTACATTGGTATTGATACCTGAGTCTGAAGATCTTTCAAAGACATCTCATGGGGAGTTGAAGCATAGTAAAAAAAAAATTTTTTTGCTGTTTTGAGGCCCGTAGTTGACTCCCACACTCTGCCTAAGGCCAGGGTGCTCTGTATCTATGAGTTTTAGTTGAAAGAGAAAAAGAGAGAGATGTAAGTCTACAACAAGAGTAAGCAAACTAGGGTCTGGATTCAGGCAGCTGTACTAGGCAGGGAAAGCTATTGACCTCATCTGCAAGACAGTCCCATATACAGGAATGCTGCTACTTCTTTACAAGAGGTATGGAAGAACAACATGAAAATGTTGTTACAAACCCTTCAAGCTCCCATCCTTCTGTGATAAAGGTGAATGGAGACTTCAAAATGCCCTGTGCCTTCAAGAAGAGATCTCATGACAGTTAAGACCCAACATGACTGTTAACTGACTCTTGGTTTGCCAAGGCAGAGAACCTTATTAAGATTCCGAGCTCAGTGTGAAATCACAGAGTTGTGATTCTGTTTGGCATAAACTGTATCCATGCCAACCCGCCCTGAGTCGGGTTTCCTGATTGGGCGGCATACAAGTAGGATAATTAAATTAAAATTAAACTGTACTGGCCAATCAGACTCTGATTTTTTAAATTTAATTAAAATACAAAACACCCCCCACACACAAAAAAGCATCAGAGCTGCAAAAACGTATACAAAATACCATGTATACTCGACTATATATGTCGTTCCGAATATAAGTCTAGGTACCTAATTTGGACCTCTAAAACTAGGAAAATAGATTGACATGAATATAAGTCGGGGTGGAAATTGCAGCAGGTGTTAGTGAGTTTTGATATTTAAAATACATGAAACTATGGTAAAATCAATTACCGGTAATTTAGACGTTTGTGTGGGTATGTTTTTGAGTGTTTACATTGAGCCAAGTGTAGGTTGAGTCGCATTTTTAGACCTCATTTTGTGGGTTAAAAAACCTGACTTATACTCAAGTATATATGGTATTAACAAAATTACATATGGTACAATATAACTACTACGTACACCCACCACCAGTGATATTTATAAACAGCAGGTTTGCACCAGTTCATCAGAACTGGTAGCAGAAATTCTGGCTGGCCCAGCCCATCCAAGTTTTGAAATAAAGTAGTCTTAATTTGGTTGCAACGCAGGTCTTTCCCCCTGGCCACGCCCATAATACCATGCCCACAGTGTGGTAGTAAACATTTTTTGAGCCCATCAATGCTTATAAACCTTCTCAATGGTTTGAAATTGTATCATATAAACCAGTGGTGGGATGTCAAAAATTTTACTACCCCACCGTGATGTCATCACAGTGTGGGCGGAGCTGATGTCATGATGTCATGATGTGGGTGTGGCCAATGATTTTTTTTAAAATAAAATAAAAATAAGCACACACACACACACACCTCAACCCACCCACCCACAACACAAACCCGTAAATAAATTAAATAAATAAATAAAAATTACATTAAAATATACCCATCCACCCACCCCAAACATAAATCTGTATTTATGGTACTGTGGTAGTATGTCAATATAGGTAAAGGTATTAAATACACATTAAAATACACACAGACACACCACATCCAAAGGTGAGTCATTTACCCTGAGGAGCAGGCTATAGGGAGCTTCAGGCTAGCAGCTTCTCTTCCTCCTCCCTGCTTAGGAGGACAGCAAGGAGGCTGTGCATACATGCCAAGCACTGTAGGCGTGCATGCACACCAAGTGCTTGGCGTGCATGTTCAGTGGGGGAACCAGTGAAAAGGTAAGCCCCAAAGGTGGTTCCCCCCAAAAGCTGCTACCGGTTCTCGGGGACACTGAGAAAAGGTACTACCGGTTCTGGCGAACTGGTGAGAACCTGTTACATCCCATCACTGATATAAACAAAACACTTATATTCAAGCAGAAAGGTCTTAAGGAATAAATGTTTCAGTCAGCCATAAGGAGAATAACAACCTTTATTACAGCTTCAAAACTACCTCAGTAATGCCTGGGACAAAGGATCATAATGTGGTTTCATTCCTCTTCCAAGTACTGAAACAGCTAATTGGATTGGAATTGAATCTCAGCTGCATGTAAGGTAATAATAATTTCATGTCAGAAATTATTCTGGGTTGAAAGGATTTTTGCTGGTGAAACTCCGCTTAGGGATGTCCGAATGAGGCTCCTTTCATGTCCCCAAGAGCTGGGACGAAGATGGGTGCTCAATCCATCATGCAGTACCCAGGTCTCGAACTGCCAACTTTGCCTGCCTTCCAGCTAATAAGGCGAGCTTCTTAACCACTGAGCCACTGCAACTCTCCTACGTAAGGTAATTGGACAGCATCAGGCTGACCTCAGACAAAGAGAGGCTCTCTGGTTGTGCCATCATCCAGAGAGACGC
Source organism: Furcifer pardalis (assembly GCA_030440675.1). Taxonomy (NCBI): domain Eukaryota; kingdom Metazoa; phylum Chordata; class Lepidosauria; order Squamata; family Chamaeleonidae; genus Furcifer; species Furcifer pardalis. The sequence continues at coordinate 25,106,352 of CP126899.1, read as the reverse complement.
ATCTCTCTGGCACTAGAAGGAGGGCCTTCTCTGTGTCCGCTCCGGCCCTGTGGAACCTCCTCCGGATCGAGCTACGCCTGCAGACAGAGTTGCTGTCCTTTAGGAAAGGCGTGAAAACCTGGGTGGCATGTCTGGTCTGGGGAGTGGATGGTTCAATTTCCTCAGCCAGTTGGATGGTTTGACCGCCAGTATGTCCAAGTTATAATACCTTGCTTTTAATTAAGTTTTTAAGCTTTTTAAAGTTTTTATTTTTTAAGTGTTTTTAAAATTGTTGGAAATCCCCCTGGGTCCCTTCGGGGAGGAGCGCGATAAACAAATATAAATATAAATAAAACTAAAGTAAAATAAAAAGATGGGCTTCATGTGGCTTCCATGGAGCCCTCTCAACCTACCTGGGTTGCATCTGGGCTTCTCTGCACCTTTAAAGTTTAATGTACGGTCAGATTCCCTGAATGTCCCAATCTTTATATCTTCTATTGTTTTTACCAGCTCTTCTGTGACAAAGATATAGTCTATTCTTGAGTACATATCATGCACATGGGAATAATAGGTATACTCTCTCTCCTGAGCCTTAAGCTCTCTCCAAACATCCTTTATCCCCAGTGTTTTCCTCCACTCATCTAATATGTATTTTCTGCTTCTCTTTTTTACACTTGTACTATCAATGTCTGAACTCAGCAAATTAAAGTCTCCACCTATGACCATGCTCTTAGCTCCCCCCTTGTTCAAAATTTTTCCCATTTTATCTAAAAAATCTTCCTGTTTATCATTTGGAGCATAAATGTTAGCCAACGTTATTTCTTCTTCCTCAATTTTCCCTTTAATTATCAAATATCTTCCTTCTGGGTCAGCAATGGTTTTACTCACAGTAAAGCCCAATCTCTCCGAGATCAGAGTTGCAACTCCCCTGGCTTTAGATGTCCCATATGCCTTTTCATATATTTCCATTCCCCTCACCGCCAAATTATTTGCGTCCGCTGATTTTTGATGGGTCTCTTGCAAAAAAAATAACATCAGCCCTGGCTTTATTGAGCGCAATTTGCAAGCGCTTTCTCTTCAAGACATTCCCTGTTCCCTTCACATTCCACGTTATTAGTTTTAGTGACTTAACCATCTGTATCTAAAACACCTCCCATTCTCCACTTTCATCCCCGGACGTGCTCCCTAAAAACCCCCACCATTTCCCACTAATTAAAAAATTAATTAAAGCAAAATATGATGAAACAAAAACACTAAATAAACTAAATAAAAAATAATGAAGAAAAAACTTACCTAATTCTTTCTCCTCTACATCCCTCCCCACATCATGCAAAGATAACAGTAGATATAAACCTTAAAGAGGTGGAAAGAGGAGGGTACATTTGGAGATATAATGTAAAGCTATATAAGGAGGAAGCTATGAGAAAACAAATTATGGAAAAATGGGAAGAAAGTTGGAAACTGAACGAGAATAATGAAGTCAGCCGGGGAGGAGTTTGGGATACAATGAAGGCAATCTTTAGGGGCGAATCAATAAAATTGAATAGTATTAGAAATAGACAAATTAGAAACAGAAATCAGGAATTGGAAAAGCAGTTGAAACATCTTCACCTTGAGTATGCTAAAAAGAAAGAACAGAAAATTTTTCAAGAGATACAAAAAATTAAGAAAGAGTTGGATGGTAAAGATTTGGAAAAAGTAAAGAAAGACTTGATCTTTCTTAAAAGGGAATATTTTGAATATGGTAATAAAAATTCTAAATTATTGGCAAAAGCCGCAAGGGATAAAAAAAATAAAGGACAGGTAGGTATATTGATAGATAAAAATGGGAAAAGATGCAATAAAAGAAAAGAAAAAGCATTGTTAATCGAAAATTTTTATAAAAACCTGTACTCAAAAAAGGAGGTAAATTTGAGTAAAATGCGAGAGTATTTTGAAAAGCAACAAATTAAAATGATAACAGAGGAACATAGGAATAAAATGGAGGAGGAAATATCTATCAAGGAAATTGAGGAAGTAATAAAAAAATTAAAAAAAGAGAAAGCACCAGGTGAGGATGGGTTACCAGCGGAATTTTATAAAGATTTTACGCCCTGGATTGCCCCGAGGTTATATAAATTATATAATGGGATATTGGAGGGAGATGCAACTCCAGATTCCTGGAATAGATCGGTGATTGCCTTGATTCCCAAACCGGGTAAAAATTTAGAAAAAATTGAATCCTATAGGCCAATATCCCTAATCAATCAAGATGCAAAAATCTTTACAACGATCTTAGCAAACAGATTAAATTGTTTCATAGCCAATTATATTAAAGAAGACCAAGCTGGGTTTGTGAAAGATAGACATATGTCAGATCTTATAAGAAGAGTGGTGGACATATTGGACTTAGCCGAAAAAAGGAAGGAAAAAGTAGGTTTTTTAGCATTAGACATCTTCAAAGCTTTTGACTCCTTGCAATGGAGGACGATTCATGAGATGATCAAACTGTATGGATTTGGAGAAAAATTTCAAGGCGTCATTAAAAAGTTGTATAAACAAGGATCGGCAAGAGTTAAATTTAATGAGAGTTACACAAGTGATATAAAATTAGAAGCAGGTACGAGACAGGGCTGTCCGTTGTCGCCTTCGTTGTTCATCATGGCTATGGAATTTTTGGCAAATACAATTCGTCAAGACGAAGAAATAATAGGAATTGAAGGGACTAAAGTAAGTCTTTACGCTGATGACACGTTAATAACGGTGAAGCATCCAACAAAAATTATTTCTAAGGTTAATAAGCATTTGAAAGACTTTGAGGAAGTTACGGGGTTAAAAGTTAATTGGGATAAAACAGAAATGATTTTAATTAATGGAAATAAAGGGGATGAAGAATTAATAAAACGGACCTATAATGTACAGATTACACAAAAAATGAGATATTTAGGGGTAATGTTATCAGATAAAACTGGGGAACTTAAAGGTTTGAACTATGGCGGACAAAAGAAAGAGATGGAAAAGAAAATATCACAGTACAATAAATTAAGTCTGTCATGGTTCGGTAGAATAGCTTTGTGTAAGATGATGTTGCTACCCAAATTGAATTTTTTATTCGATGTTTTGCCGTTAAAACACACAGATAGGGAGTTGAATGAGTATCAAAATATGATTAATAGATACTGCAATGGAAATCGAGGAGCTAGAATAACTAAATCGTTGTGGTATGTGGCACAAAAAGAGGGAGGATTGGGGATTCCAAACATCACTAAATACTATAGAGCCTTCCAAATAAGAAATATTATAAAAATATTAATTAGAGAAGAAACAGTGTGGGGAAAAATTGAAAGGAAAGACTTTTCGAAGTTTGGTAAGGCACAGTTTTTATGGGAAGGGAAGGAAAAAGGAAAAAAGAAGGCTCAGGGATTGATGCTAAATTCGACAATACAGACATGGAGCAGAGTGAGAAAAGAACTTACTTTAGGAATTTCACCGATTTTAGAGGTGGAGGATTTTCAGAATTTTCCAATTAAAATTGATAAAAAGATCAGGGATATATTGGTAGAAAAGAAAGTAATATTATTGAAAGATTGGGTCAATACTTGCAGAGACCAGGAGAAAAGGCGCGAGCTGTATTTGCAATTGCAACTGGATTGGTTCAAGGTTCTTCAGATTAATAATTGGAATAAGATATTTTTATGGGAAGATGGTTTAAATAGAGACTGTACGGAATTTGAGACACTTTTGACTAGAATTAGAAATGGGGAAATGGGAATTAAAGGAATAGTAAGCAAAATTTATAAAATTTTGAATAAGAGTCAAGAAATACAAGAGGTGTTGAGACAAAGCTGGGAACAAGAATTAGATACAAGGATAACAGAAACAAAATGGCAGAGGATTTGGAAAAGAAAGATAATGAGAGCAATGTCGGTTAGAGTTAAAGAGCATAATCATAAATTAATATGGAGATGGTATAGGACCCCAGTCGTCTTGCATCGAATGTATAATAATCTAAGCGATATATGCTGGAGGTGTAACAAAACAAAGGGAACATACAAACATATGTGGTGTAGTTGTGGTGCATTAAAAGCTTATTGGGAAAGAATTGAAAAAGAATTGGAGAATATACTAAAGGTGCAAGTTAGGCTGGGGTCAGATACAATTTTGCTAACCGACGTTGATAATTTTGACATGAATAAGGACAATAAAGAACTGCTGGCCATAATGTTGACTGTTGCGAGACAATGTATAGCTAAAAGTTGGAAAAGTAAAGAAAAAACAAGTATACAAGATTGGTATAAGCAAATGTGGGACTTGGCATTAAATGAAAAACTTACTTGGGAGTTAAATTGTAGGAGAGGAAAAGTGCAAAGTAATAATTTCTGGAGGATCTGGGAACCTTTTATAAGTTATACTCTGGGGGGGAAAAGGGCATACCCCCTGTACAAGATCAGAATGACTTTTGGAAACTGTGAAAATACAGAATTCCCCAGACATTGTAAATAACACAAGGGTGAGGTCAATGTTGTGAATGATAACAACGTGAAGATTATGTTCAAAGAAATGTGGCAAATGTAACACTGAATTGTTTAGAGAAAAATGTTACATGATTTTCATGGTTATATATATCTTTATAATTGTCTCGTTTTGTATTTTTGTATTTCTTTTTAAATGCCTAATAAAAAATTAAAAATTTTTTAAAAAAAAGTTTAATGTACCAGGAGGAGGAAACAGAGAAGATGGAGAAGAAATGTGCCCTTGCAAGACAGTAGAGGCATCAATCTGGCTTGAAACACTACATCAGGAGTTCTCTACCTTTTAAAGCCAGGGGCTGGGTCACGCTTCCTCAGACAGCTTCGGGGGCCGGATGGCCATTTTGCCCTTACTCCACCACATGGCACTTCTGGGTGTGGTTGAGGTGTTTTTTGCCCACATGAAATAGCACCGAGAGCCACATGCGGCCTGCAGGTTGCAAGTTGAGAATTCCTGCACTAGATCTTGTTTTCAATCCAAACTGGGTTTTTTTAAAGAACTGCAAACAAACGTCTAGTTTACTGAAAAAGTCGGCGAGGTCTGCAGCTCTCAGGTGTGGCATGGAAATGGAGTTGAAACAAACCCTCAAACTATGTAGAAAGAAGCCTAATTAATGGGGTATAAGTTAGGCCGTGTGGTTCTTCTTATCCATTGCTGCTTGCAACCACTAGGCCTGCCATATGCCAGTACATCTTATATTGGAACCAGGTGGCCTTTTTGGCAATACTATGCATCAATTATTGCAATTTTTTGTACCAATATATTTTAGTGTTGGCATCTTTTATGTAGTAATCACTAATTTGAGAAAGCCAATACGAGGTCATAATTAGGAAGCAATAATTACATGATGTCCTGTATGCAAGTGTAAGTTGTCTACAGAATCTGCCCAAGTGGTCAAAGCAATTCACAACAAAGTCAAACAGAGAAATAACAAATACAGAATTTATTTTGGTGTGTACATAAAAGTTTCAATGGTAACATATAAAGCATCACTAGCAAAATAAAATAATCACAACACAGTAATGTAGCAGATGAATAGAGAATAAAGGGACAATACTTTCACAACTGGTTTAAAAGACATTGTCTGGCTTTGTTGGTTAGCCATAGCTGCAGAGAAGAAAGTTGTGGGGGAAATATATATTATTATAAAAATGCTATAGTAAAGCAAGATCAGCTGAACTAGTCATGAAGTGAGATATAGATCCTGCTGCCCTTCCATTCCAGGAAGATATAGAAAAGAATCCACAGTCCAAACTGATTAGCAGAAGATGATGTGCTCATGATGTTCAGAGATGTGTATTTGTATAAAGTGCAGGAAGTGGATTGCTGAAAATTCAGATGTCATAGAAATTCTGGCAACCAAAGGGGGTGTTTGGGATTCATTTCTCCTCCAGGTTAAAAAGGATGGAATCCATACTAGGTTTCAATTGGGCAGAAGGGATTGGAAATCACCAGACCTGATGTGGAGCAAAGGACCAAGACTAGCTCTGTCTAGGTATTTTCCACACAATGGTGGATCTTCAACCCTTCAGTCTTTTCACATTGACCATTCCAAACCTTGATCTGTGTCTTCACCTTTACATTCTTCTTCTACTGTGATCTTAGCCATTGGATATGTTGTCTTCTAGTACTCTTACTGTGCAATCCTATGGCCTTGCTCTGACCACCAGGGTGACATTAAGTAAACCTAGCCAGGATCAAACACCTTCCCAAGAACCTCTCTTACTTCCTACTTCCTCTGCCATCCTCACTGGAATTTGGACTCCCAATTGCATGTACAGGATCTTGTTTGGTAAAACCCATGGGAATGTTACTGTGTAGGAGAATTTACACCCTGAGCCCTCAGATCCCCAGCTCAGAATCCAAACAGGGCACCATTTCTGAATGGTGCCTGGATTCTGAACTCCCCCCTTCTCCAGTGGCATCCCCTCCCTCCCACACACACTCGCTAAGCAGCCTCTGGCTCAACCTGCAGCAATGATGGGGACAGGAGGGCTTCCCCCTCTGCCTTCCTGCCCCTCGTCCTCTGGCATGTGGAAGGCTGCGATGGCTGCTACATTTCCCAAGTTCCCCTATGCTTTCAGCACTTTAAAAGGAATATTCTACCTGCTGGGGGAGCCTGGGAAATGTAGGAGATCAGATGTTGCTGAGCTGCTTTCTTAGATAGATAGATAGATAGATAAATAGATAGATAGATAGATAGAAAGAAAGAAAAAGAATGAATGAATGAATGAATGAATTAATTAATTAATTAATTAATTAATTAATTAATTAATTAATTAATTAATTAATTAATTAAAGACTCTACCCAGGCATTCAAGTACAGTGAGATTCCCAGTCTTATTTGGGGGCCATAGCCTAGTAAAAGAGAGAAAATTTCTTAGCACCAAGTCAAGAGGTCCACCAAACGACTTCCTGTTTTCCTGTTACACTGTGCAGTGACTGAGACCAAACAATTATGAAGGAAGAAATGGATGAAACAATGATGACAACTAAGTGAGAATTTTTCCAAGGAAGAAATAGTGTCCCTGAATTAAGTACTGTATGTGGCCTGTATAATTTGTTAAGGAATTTGATAACCACTGAGACATTTTGGGCAAGAAACAAATGTCAGAAGGTTCTTTGACTTCTAAGCCATAAACACCTTTTGAGAAACTCAATTGAGCTTCCTGAGGGAATTGCAAGTTAGAGAAGTTCTAGACAACTCGGGATCCCAAAACAAATTTGAGAGGGATTCAGTGCAAAAAAATTATTCATGTGGGATCAGGCATGTTATAACTGACTCTCATTGGTATGAATGAGGAAGAGTCAAAGGAATATACTAAAGAGAATGTAGGACTTGCGAAAGAGAAAGAAAGAATATCTGCAACATAGCTGGGAGGAAAAAAGAGTAATGATAGGAAAATTACCCAACAAAATATTTTTATTTGCTACAATTTAACTAAAAAGAGGTGTAAAAGCAATAGAAGAAACTGCAGGAGTTTTCAGGCGGTCTTACTGTTCCTTTGTTTTAGTATACACTACAAAGATGAGATGTTATAGTGGAGTCTAAAATAGTTCATTCTTGATTCCTTGATTGACCAGACCATCAAGGAATAAGTTCTTGCTGGTCGCAGCTCATTTTCCATTCATTTTGCTGCCCTGGTCTTTCTTCTACTTCATACCAAACTGAAAACCTGTGCTAATATCAGTCAATCATTCTTGAAGGTGCCACCAAACATTTTCTCCAGGGGTTGGGATGAAGCACACTGTGAGAAACCTACATGGCATTCTCTGATATATAGTAGATAGTCAATTAATATGAGAGGGACATAAATAATTTTCCTTTCTTCCTTCCCCTTGTGTGTATGATTAAACCGTAAGTAACCCTATTGGATTTGAAGTAGACTGATGAGGATATCAGTAGCAGAAGTCAAGATGAATGAGCAGGAGATAAAATTCCCCCTGGACTCCCAAGAGTTGTTTTACCACTCTCCCACTGGATGTATTTTGACTAAGATGCCCTCTAGTCACAAAAGAACCAGCAAAACCACAGCAAGAATGGTTGAAAGACAAGCAGAGTGTGATGAAAGAGTAAGAAAGCAATCTGAAGAATGAAATTTGTGGTCCAGCATATTCAACTCTTCCAGTAGGATAAAAGAGCATGTGAAATTGTGGCTTTCTTTAAACTCATGGGATGAGTAGCATTAGGCATCAACTTAAGACTCAACACAAAGTCATACCTCCCCATCCTGTTTCAGGGTCAGGGCCACATGGGGATTGAGACCTTGCAAACTTATTCTGGAACAACTAAGAAGAAATGTTGGTTTTTCTAGACATAGAACCTGGAAAAGTTGTTTCTGGGAAAGCAGAACAACTCAGATCACAGAACCAGTTCAACCCCAGATCCACCAAGAATAAGAGATGATCCAGAATGCTTGACACTTGCAACTCCACTGATGTCCCCAAAGTTGATAGCAGACATGGAGAAACTTAACTAATGGGAAAACTGCAGAAGAGGACAAGAAAGGAATGATATGATACCCATAATCCTTCTGCACTGTTCCAAGGAGATTCAACAGACTGGAAATCATCTTTAAACAGGACGTTTCAATAGCGCACACACTTTACTCTCACTGGATGGTTAACCCAAAAGACCGTTATGTTCGCACAATGTTTCTCACTTCTTGGATGCCAACCACAATCAATTCATGGAGGCAAGTAAGGGGACCTCTTTGTCAAAGAGGACATCTCCGTGGATCTTCCAGTGCAGAAAATGCAGAGATTCATGCCATCAAAAAATTGTGGCTCAAGAAGATGTGAGGAAAGCCCCTTGTTTGGAAGTAGAACTAGAGAAACTGCTCAGGGGCTCAGGAAGAATTGTGACTATTCAAGAATAGGAAGAGTGATCTCTTTTGCTCAGTTGAGTGATCCATTGACCCACAAAGGACCCATCTTAATTATCTGGAGTCAGAAGCACAACACAGGAAGAGGTTGACTGGTCTCCTCTTGGCTCAATCAATGTAAGAAACTCTTTCCATCAACATTCCTCTTCCACACCTGGAAAATTTCCCATCTCCTATTGGAAGCTAGTTCCAGTATTGGAACCTAGTTTCAGTATTGGAACCTAGTTCCAATAATAAAAACATTGATTCTTCTTGAGTTAGGTCTATTTTCCACCCACCTCAATTCTCTAACCAGATTATAAGGGACTCCAGAACCAATCTAGGGGGCAAGAGATACAGTACACCCATTCCCTCCCTCCCTCCCTCCTCCCATCCCTATATGGAGCTTAGACTGCAGCAACAGTGATGTCAAGGAGGAAGGGAGTATTCCTCCCCCAACTTCTCTTCTCCCTTCTATCCACCCAGTCTTATCTTCCTCTCTTCTCCTTTTCTAGAGACCCTGGGAAATCACCTCTTTAACTAATCATCCTTTGGATGTGGCACCATAATTATTTCCTAAACTGGACTATCATCCAAAACAGAAAAGAACTGAGGGGAAAGGATTGCTCCTCTCTCCTTGTTCCTTGGCTATGACTTTGTACACAAAAGGAGAGAAAGATCTCTCTCTCTCCCTTTGGTCCTTCTCTCTTCCCCTCTTGTCTCTTGCTTCTACTCCTCATCCTCACCCTTCCTCCTTGGCCATAGCAGCATTTCAGGTGTCAGGGAAATTAAAGACCTGCTGCTCCTCCTGATCCCAATTTGGGAACAGGGATGTGGCCATCTGAGCCAGAGGACAGCTAGGAGAGCAAAAGGTAGCTCCTCCCTCCCACTCACATCCACTTACCTGATTTTGGCTGAGCTGAGAAAATGGAGGTGCCTCTTTTTGCCAGGCTTTCTTATGGCTCAACTCAGAACCACAATGATGGTGCATCGTAAGGCTCCCCTCAAAAACAAGGGAAGCTTTACGACCCCCCTGGAGTTCTTGCCTGGCTGGGATGTCAATCTGAGCCAGGAAAGAACTCAACTCCCTGGTCCCCTTCCATGAGTCTCCAACGCTCCTTCTTCCTCCTACACCTGAGACCACTCAACCCTACTACCTTTCCTACCTGATTCCAAGCCACCTCCCTTCAGCCCACCTGCCCTCTAACTAATATTCCTCTGGTTGGATGTTTGGAGGCTCAAAGAAGAGTTGGGGGAGTAATTTCATAGTTTTGGTGTTGTTGCTTTTTAGCCCCAACTGGGGACCAACACAGTTCTCCAATTGAATTCAGCTTTCTTGGAATAGGCCAAGCCAAAGGCTTTTCTGGTCCTCTGATGGTAAGGTGGGGGAGGGGGAATCACACATCACTAGATGGCAGGAAAGGAAGGAAGGAATGTGGCTCACTCTCTCTCCCCTTCCTTCTCCTCCTTTCCAGCTCCCTTCTTCTCTCCTCTCTTCCTTTTCTTCCCCTGCCCTTCTGACACTTGCAAGGCTACTCTAAGAGCATTGGAAGAGCCAGAAGGGAGGAGGGGAGGAAAAGGAAAAGGGAGAGAAGGAAGAGAGTGAACACAAGGGGAGGGAGGAGAAAGAAGGGGAGAGAACCCTCCTTTCTTTTCTGCCATTGTCTCTGTCCAGCACCCTCCCTGTAGCCCCATATTTGATGGAGCCCAGCAGCTGCAGCCCTCAGGTAAGGGTGCCTGGGGGTTCACGGGTCGGGGGATGAGATGGGGCTTACCAGGGGGAATGTGGGGTCCTGGGGAGGGCTCCATTAGATTTGCCAATTTGAGTCATTGCATCAGTGGGAATGTCCCACCTCATTGCCCAATTTGGATCCATGGTTCAGAATTCAAGTGATTGGGAAGACTTCAGCCTGAGATCCTGGCATCACTGCACATCAATTTGAAAGGGAGGGAAGGAGAAAAGGGTGGGAGTGAGGTGGATTGACCCTCACTTGATATTACTCAGGTGTCAGTGCTCAGTGGAGAGGGAGACCATAGGATTGCAATCATGGCACAAAGTATTTTCCATGGCTAGAATGACTGAAGTTCTCTAATCTTTCCAGCTGGGGTGGGCTGGCGCTGGCCAGTGATGAAGACATCATGAAGGTTCAACCATGTTCTTCAAGGAGACCTGTTTAGAGAAAGAATTTAACTGGTCAAAAAGAAGGATCTTTCTCCACTAAAAAAGTAAATTTTGCAGCCTCACAAATTAGTAGAATCATGAAAATTTGAAAAGTTCAGAATGTTTATAATGGAATTGTAAACCATATTTTGGCAGCAAGTAGAGGTCATCATGACCTGTCAGGCAGTTTGGGAGGGAGGAGCCATGGAGATTAAGTCATGACCCAAGATGGAACCAGCACTCAACAGAGATTGTCACACCATGTGATTTAGGAAACCAATCTGAATATGTTCCAATTTGTTTATTTATTTATTTTGAGAAGTTGATCATTTGGTGTTATTGATCACTCAGTTTTGCTTTTAATCATTTTTTAATAAACAGAATGTGCATTCCCAACGAGGCAGAAAGAATATACTGTACTCTTCAAAATGGTAGAAGTAAATATTAACGTCTAAAGTACATATCTTACCTAGGTTCTTAGCCTGGTCTTTTACACATGATCAGTCCCTGTTAATGGGCATTGTTGATGTTTATTGTGACAGGTGGCATGGCAGGAGCTCATTGGTCGGTATTCAACATTAGGAGGAGAGCTGTGTAAAAAAAAAAAAACAATGCTACTTAGTAAGACAATTGTCTGTGTTACGTAGGAGACAAATCATAATTCATATTAAAAAGACCTGCGAGGGCAAATCAAAATGTTTAATTTAGAAATGGTGTGTGAACTACATTTGCACACTGACTACTTATCCATCCTGAAACAAAGAAATATGCTGCCCAGTAAGATATTGGTGGCATGTTTCTGTTCAGGATAGAGTTGTCAGAGATAAAGATGATTTTTTTGTGCATGTGGCTTGCTACATTCCCCCCTCCTTGTTAAGAAGGCATCAACTCCTTCTGCTCTTGTTCCCCTTTCTTTCTTTCTAAGCAACTCCTTCTCCACCACTTTTCTCATGAAGCTCAGCAGTGTTTATTATCTGAAGACTTTCAGATCTTCAAGGCTACCCAGTATGCAAAAACAAAGGCATATTTTATTTTATTTTAACATGTACAGCCCTCCCTATATCACTGGATCTTGGGGATGGGTTACAAAGCAACAAAAAAATTTTTTTTTTGAATTTATACTTAATACAGTTTAAATTCAAACATTAAAATATTAACACTGGGGCACTAAAATTTACATAGGCCACAATTCTCAACCCCAAAAGCTCTAATCGGTAAGGAAATCTTGACTTGGTGACAACATGCCCACCTCACATCCTGCCCAACCTCTAGTCAAAGTTAATGGTACATGCAAGGCAGGTAATATTTGTTTTGATACCTGAGTCTGAAGATCTTTCAAAGACATCTCATGGGGGAGTTGAAGCATAGTAAAAAATTATTTTGCTGTTTTGAGGGCCATAGTTGACTCCCTCACTCTGCCTAAGGCCAGGGTGCTCCGTATCTATGAGTTTTAGTTGAAAGAGAAAGAGAGAGGTAAGTCTACAACAGGAGTCAGGAAACTTGGGTGTGGATTCAGGCAGCTGTACTTGGGAGGGAAAGCTATTAACCTCATCTGCAAGACATTACATTTCCATATACAGGAATGCTGCTAGTTCTTTACAAGAGGTATGGAAGAACAACATGAAAATGTTGTTACAAACCCTTCAAGCTCCCATCCTTCTGTGATACAGGTGAAAGGAGACTTCAAATTGCCCAGTGCCTTCAAGAAGAGATCTCATGACAGTTAAGACCCAACATGACTGTTAACTGACTCTTGGTTTGCCAAGGCAGAGAACCTTATTAAGATTCCGAGCTCAGTGTGAAATCACAGAGTTGTGATTCTGTTTGGCATAAACTGTATCCATGCCAACCCGCCCTGAGTTGGGTTTCCTGATTGGGCGGCATACAAGTGGGATAATTAAATTAAAATTAAACTGTACTGGCCAATCAGACTCTGATTTTTTAAATTTAATTAAAATACAAAACACCCCACACACAAAAAAAAGCATCAGAGCTGCAAAAACATATACAAAATACCATATATACTCGACTATATATGTCGTCCCGAATATAAGTCTAGGTACCTAATTTGGACCTCTAAAACTAGGAAAATAGATTGACAGGAATATAAGTCGGGGTGGAAATTGCTGCAGGTGTTAGTGAGTTTTGATATTTAAAATATTCCCCACCCATGCCGGGCCGGGTGGGGAAGAGATGTGTCTCAGTTGCTGCCTGGCAGGAGAGAGTTAAAAGGAGGCCCTCCAAGACTGCTTCAGCCTCGCAATTCCACCTGCAACTCCCCACGCCGGGCCGGGTGGGGAAGAGATGTGTCTCAGTTGCTGCCTGGCAGGAGAGATTTGAAAGGAACACCTCCAAAAGGAACCCCTCTACTACCTCCGCTGAACTTTCAGCTATGGGGCAGCGAGCCCCACTACCCTCCTGGGAGAGGAGAATGGCCGGGATCTTGGCTGGTCCCAGGAGCACCTCTGAGGAATGGGCAGTGGTGGGGCAGCCGGCCCCACCCTCCTAGGAGGACATTGGATGGGGGTTGGGGGAATGTGGATGGGGGGAGGGAGAGAAAGGCCTGCCACCTAGGGAATAGGGATTGGGCTCTGTCTGGTATGGGCAGGGGGTTTCCTGTGGCCCGAATTGGTGTTGTGACGGGCATGGGGCGGTATGGCGGGTACCGAGGGGCGGGCCGCACTCGGGGAACACGGGACAGATGTTTAGTTGCTGTCCCTTGTTCTGGCCCCCCGGCTACACCTCTGGTTCCTGAGCTGCTGGTCAAGAGTGACCCTTCCCTTAGGCTGCTGCTGGTGAATGCCAGGTCAGTCTGTAACAAGGCCCCCCTGCTTTCAGATTCCATATTGGGGGTGCGGGCTGACCTGGCATGCATCACCGAAACCTGGCTGGCACCTGAGGACGGGGTTCCTCTATCCGAACTGTGTCCAGCTGGGTTCGGTATTTGGCACCAGCCTAGGGAGAAGGGGAGGGGCGGTGGGGTTGCCGTAGTAGCCAGGGAGTCATTGGGAGTCGTCAGGGCCACGGCTCCACATATTCCGGGCTGTGAGACCCTGCTCCTGCGTTTGGGCCCTAAAGGGCAGTCGGGAATCCTACTCCTATACCTGCCTCCCTGTAGGGTAGCAGATTCCCTGCCTGAGCTCCTTGAGGCGGTCTCGATGTTGGCGTTGGAGCTCCCCAGACTTATGGTTCTGGGGGACTTCAACTTGCCATCATTAGGGGCTGGCTCGGAGGCGGCTCGGGAGTTCATGGCTTCCATGGCAGCTGTGGGCCTGACCCAGGTAATTCAGGGCTCTACCAGGAGCAGTGGTCACACCCCGGATTTAATTTTCTTATCGGAGCTGTGGCAGAGTGATCTGAAACTACAGAAATTAGACATTACCCCTGTGCCATGGTCAGATCACTATCTTGTGACTCTAGACTTCCTGGGGGCGAGGCTTCACCGCAGGGAGGTAGGGCCAGTTAAATGGGCCCGCCCCCGGCGACTAATGGATCCGGAAGGATTCCAGAGGGAACTGGGGTGTTTTCCTCTTGACCTGCAATGCGATTCGTCTGAGGCTCTTGTCAACTTATGGAACGAGAGAGTAACGGCAGCCTTGGATGTGATCGCTCCACTACGGCCTCTCCTTGCCCGCGGGCATCGATCATCCCCTTGGTTCACAGAAGAGCTGAGGGAGCTCAAACGGGCAAAGAGACGCCGAGAGCGCCGCTGGGTGAAGACCCGGAGTGAGTCTGAGCGAACACTTGTTAGAGCTGCCATTAAAGCCTATCTAGTGGCGATGGGGGCGGTGAAACGACAATATTTCACCGCCCTTATTGCCTCTGCAGATAATCGCCCAGCGACCTTGTTCCGGGTGACCAGGTCCCTCCTTGGAAGAGGGGGGTCTGGCCCTGGTTGGCAGGGATCGGCTGAGGCTTTTGCTGATTATCTGGCGGAGAAAATCGCTCAGATTCGCTTGAAGTTTAATCCCGGCGTGGAAGAGACAGAGCTGGGGTTGACCAGAGTACAGTCTGGCCATGTTATCTGGGATCAGTTCGATCCAGTTGCCCCTGAGGAAGTGGACAGGCTTCTTGGATCTGTTCGCGCCACTGCCTGTGAATTGGATCCATGCCCTGCCTGGCTAGTCAAGGCATCTAAGGCTGTGGCAGGCGGTTGGGTCGAGGCAATTATAAATTCATCTCTGTAGGAGGGGCTTTTTCCAGCACCCTTAAAACATGCTTTGGTGCGTCCCCTCCTGAAAAAGCCATCCCTCGACTCTACGGTACTTACCAACTACCGACCTGTATCCAACCTACCCTTTTTGGGTAAGGTCTTGGAGAAGGCAGTGGCGTGGCAGCTACAGGAAGTCCTGGATGAAGCGGATTATCTGGACCCTTTCCCGTCAGGATTCAGGCCCGGATATGGTACTGAAACTGCATTGGTCGCATTGGTGGATGATCTCTGGCGAGAACGGGATGGAGGTCATCCATCCGTCCTGGCTCTTCTTGACCTCTCAGCGGCTTTCGATACTGTCGACCACGGTATCCTTCTGGGAAGGCTCCAAGGATCGGGGATCCAGGGCACTGTGCTGGCCTGGTTCTCTTCATTTCTGAGGGGCCGGACCCAGTCGGTGTGGCTGGAAGGCGAGAGGTCCAGCCCTAGGCCCCTGCAATATGGGGTGCCTCAGGGCTCGGTACTCTCGCCTCTCCTATTTAACATCTACATGAAGCCACTGGGTGAGATCATCCGTTCCCACGGGGTGAGGTATCACCAATATGCAGATGACACCCAGCTGTATATCTCAGCCCGTGGAGATCCAATTGATGCAGTGGAAGTCCTCTCCAGGTGTCTGGAGGCTGTTAGGGTCTGGATGGGGGACAACGGGCTACAACTGAATCCCGGCAAGACTGAGTGGCTATGGGTAAGGGGTCCTACGCTATCTCGGGAGTTACCATCTTTGGTTCTGGATGGGGCAGTTTTGCCCCAAACAGACCTGGTGCGTAATCTGGGGGTCCTCTTGGACTCACGACTACTGCTCGAGGAGCAGGTGGCAGCCGTGGCCAGGAGGGCTTTTGCACAACTTCGTGTAATACGCCAGCTACGCCCACTCCTAGACCGGGATTCCTTGCTCATGATCACACATGCTTTGGTCACCTCCAGACTTGATTACTGTAATGCGCTCTACATGGGGCTGCCCTTGGTGACCATTCGGAGGCTGCAGCTGGTCCAGAATGCGGCTGCTCGGGTAGTGATGGGGTGCGGGCGTTATGCTCGTGCCTCACCACTGCTTCGGGAGCTGCACTGGTTGCCAGTATGTCTCCGGGTGCAATTCAAGGTGCTGGTTATTACCTTTAAAGCCCTACATGGTAGTGGGCCAGGATACTTAAGAGACCGCATCGTCCCAAGGACATCTATCCGTCCCACCAGGGCGGATTGGAGAGGCTCTCTTATCATTCCATCGGCTAGAGAGGCGCATCTCTCTAGCACCAGAAGGAGGGCCTTCTCCGTGGCCGCCCCAGCCCTTTGGAACCTCCTGCCAACTGAGTTACGTCTACAGACAGAGCTCCTGCCCTTTCGGAAGGGCCTAAAAACCTGGCTGGCAGGGCAGGTGTGGGGGTCCAGGAACATGGGGTCCCATGTTGGGTGGCTGATATGATGGGACAGCCACCCCTCCCTCACTCTTTTAAACTTTTAAAATCTTTTTAAACCTTTTAACCTTTTTAAATCTTTTAGATTTTTGTAAATTCATGGTTTAATTCTTTTTTAATTGACTTTTAAGTAATTTATGAACCTTAAGATTTTAATTTATGAATTTTCTGTAAGCCGCCTAGAGTCAGGTTTGCCTGATTAGGGCGGGATAATAAATCTAAATAAATAAATAAATAAATAAATAAAATACATGAAACTATGGTAAAATCAATTACCGGTAATTTAGACGTTTGTGTGGGTATGTTTTTGAGTGTTTACATTGAGCCAAGTGTAGGTTGAGTCGCATTTTTAGACCTCATTTTGTGGGTTTAAAAACCTGACTTATACTCAAGTATATATGGTATTAACAAAATTACATATGGTACAATATAACCAGTGATGGGATGTCAAAAATTCTACTACCACGCCATGACGTCATGGACGTCATGGGCGTGGCCAATGTCATGATGTCATGACGTCATGGGCGGAGCCAACGTCATGACGTCATGACGTTGTGGGCAAGGCCAAAAATAAAAAAATTAAAAAAAAATAAACATGCACACAGACCCGTAAATAACTTAAAGAAATAAAATAAATAAATGAATAAAATAAAAATTAAATAAAAGTACAACCACCCACCCAAAACACAAATAAATCACCCACCCACCCTAAATATAAAAGCCTCACTTACCTTCCTTGGCGCCGACGAACCTCCATGTGGCCCGGGGCCACCCGGCAAGGCACGCTGCCCCCGACTGTGGCCGTTTCCTCCTACGAAGGCCGCGGCTGGCCCTGCATCCGCCAGCCATGGCCGCCACAGCCGCCTGCAGCCCCTGCCTGGCCACTGAACTCCCACGGGCACGTTGGTGCCTGGCCGCGCCGTCCGCCTGCGCCGTGCCCTCCTAGGGACTTGGGGCCGACAAACCCCCGTGCCCTGGGTAAGCCCGGCGGGGCTCGCCACCGCCGCATCGTCTTCTGCCGGGTGCCTGCTGCTTCCTCGGGCCGTTGCCTTTTCGGCCCCGCCGGGCTTACCCAGGGCATGGGGGTTTGTCGGGCCCAAGTCCCTAGGAGGGCGCGGCGCGGGTGGACGGCGCGGCCAGGCACCAAAGTGCCCGTGGGAGCCAGGTGGCCGGCTAGGGGAGGTGCCCTTCTCTTAGGGCTGCCGCCGCTGCTGCCGGAGCCACTCTAAAAAGGGGCGGCTCCAGCTTCGGAAGATTTTTTTTTTTAATTGGAGCCATTTGGCTCCAATTGACTGCGCATGTCCAGAAACTCAATTTGATGCATGCGCAATGCGTCAGATTGAGTTTCTGCACATGCGCAGTCAATTGGAGCCATTTTAGCTCCGATTTTTTTTTAAAAAAAAATTCTTTCGTTGAGGCGTCCGGAACCGGACGCCTCAAAAGTGGACTCCCCTCCCGGAGAACTCTCCGGGATTGGTCCTACCGGTTCCAGGGATCCGTCTGGAACCGGGGACATCCCATCACTGAATGTAACTACTACGTTCCCCCTACCACCAGTGATATTTATAAACAGCAGGTTTGCACCAGTTCATCAGAACTGGTAGCAGAAATTCTGGCTGGCCCTGCCCATCCAAGTTTTGAAATAAAGTAGTCTTAATTTGGTTGCAACGCAGGGCTTTCCCCCTGGCCACGCCCATAATACTATGCCCACAGTGTGGTAGTAAACATTTTTTGAGCCCATCAATGCTTATAAACCTTCTCAATGGTTTGAAATTGTATCATATAAACAAAACACTTATATTCAAGCAGAAAGGTCTTAAGGAATAAATGTTTCAGTCAGCCATAAGGAGAATAACAACCTTTATTCCAGCTTCAAAACTACCTCAGTAATGCCTGGGACAAAGGATCATAATGCGGTTTCACTCCTGTTCCAAGCACTGAAACAGCTAATTGGATTGGAATTGAATCTCAGTTCCATGTAAGGTAATAATAATTTCATGTCAGAAATTATTCTGGGTTGAAAGGATTTTTGCTGGTGAAACTCCGCTTAGGGATGCCCGAATGAGGCTCCTTTCATGTCCCCAAGAGCTGGGATGAAGATGGGTGCTCAATCCATCATGCAGTACCCGGGTCTCGAACTGCTGACTTTGCCTGCCTTCCAGCTAATAAGGCGAGCTTCTTAACCACTGAGCCACTGCAACCATCCTACGTAAGGTAATTGGACAGCAGCTGGCTGACCTCAGACGAAGAGAGGCTCTCTGGTTGTGCCATCAGCCAGAGAGGCGCATCTCTCTGGCACTAGAAGGAGGGCCTTCTCGGTGTCCGCTCCGGCCCTGTGGAACCTCCTCCCGATAGAGCTACGCCTGCAGACGGAGTTGCTGTCCTTTAGGAAAGGCGTGAAAACCTGACTGGCAGGTCTGGCCTGGGGAGTGGATGGTTCAATTTCCCCAACCAGTTGTATGGTTTGATCCCCCCAGTATGTCCAAGTTATAATACCTAGCTTTGAATTAAGTTTTTAAGCTTTTTAAAGTTTTTAATTTTTTAAGTGTTTTTAAAATTATTGGAAATCGCCCTGGGTCCCTTCGGGGAGGAGCGCAATAAACAAATATAAATATAAATAAAACTAAACTAAAATAAAAAGATGGGCTTCATGTGGCTTCCATGGAGCCCTCTCAACCTACCTGGGTTGCCTCTGGGCTTCTCCGCACCTTTAAAGTTTAATATACCAGGAGGAGGAAACAGAGAAGATGGAGAAGAAATGTGCCCTTGGCAGACAGTAGAGGCATCAATCTGGCTTGAAACACTACATCAGGAGTTCTCTACCTTTTAAAGCCAGGGGCTGGGTCACGCGTCCTCAGACAGCTTCGGGGGCCAGATGGCCATTTTGCCATTTCTCCACCACATGGCACTTCTGGGTGTGGTAGAGGTGTTTTTTGGCCACATGAAATAGCACCGGGGGCAACATGCGGCCTGCAGGTTGCAAGTTGGGAATCCCTGCACTAGAGCTTGTTTTCAATCCAAACTGGGTTGTTGTTTTTAAAGAACTGCAAAGAAACATCTAGTTTACTGAAAAAGTCAGTGAGGTGTGCAGCTCTCAGGTGTGGCAGGGAAATGGAGTTGAAACAAACCCTCAAACTATATAGAAAGAAGCCTAATTAATGGGGTATAAGTTAGGCCATGTGGTTCTTCTTATCCATTGCTGCTTGCAACCACTAGGCCTGCAATATGCCAGTACATCTTATATTGGAACCAGGTGGCCTTTTTGGCAATACTATGCATCAATTATTGCAATTTTTTGTACCAATATATTTTAGTGTTGGCATCTTTTATGTAGTAATCACTAATTTGAGAAAGCCAATACGAGGTCATAATTAGGAAGCAATAATTACATGATGTCCTGTATGCAAGTGTAAGTTGTCTACAGCCTCTGCCCAAGTGGTCAAAGCAATTCACAACAAAGTCAAGCAGAGAAATAACAAATACAGAATTTATTTGGGTGTGTACATAAAAGTTTCAATGGTAACATATAAAGCATCACTAGCAAAATAAAATAATCACAACACAGTAATGTAGCAGATGAATAGAGAATAAAGGGACAATACTTTCACAACTGGGTTAAACAACATAGTCTGGCTTAGTTAGCCACAGCTGCAGAGAAGGAAGTTGTGGGGTAAATAGATATCATTATAAAAATCCTATAGTAAGGCAAGGCCAGCTGAACTAGTCATGAAATGAGATATAGATCCTGCTGCCCTTCCATTCCAGGAAGATATAGAAAAGAATCCACAGTCCAAACTGATTAGCAGAAGATGATGTGCTCATGATGTTCAGAGATGTGTATTTGTATAAAGTGCAGGAAGTGGATTGCTGAAAATTCAGATGTCATAGAAATTCTGGCAACCAAAGGGGGTGTTTGGGATTCATTTCTCCTCCAGGTTAAAAAGGATGGAATCCATACTAGGTTTCAATTGGGCAGCAAGGGATTGGAGATCACCAGACATGATGTGGAGCAAAGGACCAAGACTAGCTCTGTCTAGGTATTTTCCACACAATGGTGGATCTTCAACCCTTTAGTCTTTTCACATTGACCATTCCAAACCTTGATCTGTGTCTTCACCTTTACATTCTTCTTCTACTGTGATCTTAGCCATCGGATATGTTGTCTTCTAGTACTCTTACTGTGCAATCCTATGGCCTTGCTCTGACCACCAGGGTGACATTAAGTAAACCTAGCCAGGATCAAACACCTTCCCAAGAACCTCTCTTACTTCCTACTTCCTCTGCCATCCTCACTGGAATTTGGACTCCCAATTGCATGTACAGGATCTTGTTTGGTAAAACCCATGGGAATGTTACTGTGTAGGAGAATTTACACCCTGAGCCCTCAGATCCCCAGCTCAGAATCCAAATAGGGCACCGTTTCTGAATGGTGCCTGGATTTTGAACTGCCCCCTTCTCCCGTGGCAGCCCCTCCCTCCCACACACACCCGCTAAGCAGCCTCTGGCTCAACCTGCAGCAATGGTGGGGACAGGAGGGCTTCCCCCTCTACCTTCCTGCCCCTCGTCCTCTGGCACGTGGAAGGCTGCGATGGCTGCTACATTTCCCAAGTTCCCCTATGCTTTCAGCACTTTAAAAGGAATATTCTACCTGCTGGGGGAGCCTGGGAAATGTAGGAGATCAGATGTTGCTGAGCTGCTTTCTTAGATAGATAGATAGATAGATAGATAGATAGATAGATAGATAGATAGATAGATAGATAGATAGATAGATAGATAGAAAGAAAGAAAAAGAATGAATGAATGAATGAATGAATGAATGAATGAATTAAAGAAAGACTCTACCCAGGCATTCAAGTACAGTGAGATTCCCAGTCTTATTGGGGGGCCATAGCCTAGTGAAAGAGAGAAAATTTCTTAGCACCAAGTCAAGAGGTCCACCAAACAACTTCCTGTTTTCCTGTTACACTGTGCAGTGACTGAGACCAAACAATTATGAAGGAAGAAATGGATGAAACCATGATGACAACTAAGTGAGAAGTTTTCCAAGGAAGAAATAGTGTCCCTGAATTAAGTATGTGGCCTGTATAATTTGTTAAGAAATTTGATAACCACTGATACCTTTTGGGCAAGAAACAAATGTCAGAAGGTTCTTTGACTTCTAAGCCATAAACACCTTTTGAGAAACTCCATTGAGCTTCTGGAGGGAATTGCAAGTTAGAGAAGTTCTAGACAACTCGGGATCCCAAAACAAATTTGAGAGGGATTCAGTGCAAAAAAATTATTCATGTGGGATCAGGCATGTTATAACTGACTCTCATTGGTATGAATGAGGAAGAGTCAAAGGAATATACTAAAGAGAATGAAAGTAGAGAATGACCCCTCTCTACTCCATAAATGAACCCTGATTGTGCCCTTTTTGGGAAGATACTCATTTGGCATTGAGGTTGGAGGTGAGGGTAGAGATCTCAAAGGGTCTAAGAACAGGAATTAGATGAAGGAATTTCCAGTGAAACCATTCAATAGCAACAAAGTCCATAGCCAAAATGGTCTACAAGCAGAATGTAGGACTCGCGAAAGAGAAAGAAAGAATATCTGCAACATAGCTGGGAGGAAAAAAGAGTAATGATAGGAAAATTACCCAACAAAATATTTTCATTTGCTACAATTTAACTAAAAAGAGTTATAAAAGCAATAGAAGAAACTGCAGTCATTTTCAGGCGGTCTTACTGTTCCTTTGTTTTAGTCCACACTACAAAGATGAGATGTTATAGTGGAGTCTAAAATAGTTCATACTTAATTCCTTGATTGACCAGACCATCAAGGAATAAGTTCTTGCTGGTCGCAGCTCATTTTCCATTCATTTTGCTGCCCTGATCTTTCTTCGATTTCATACCAAACTTAAAACCTGTGTTAATATCAGTCAATCATTCTTGAAGGTGCCACCAGACATTTTCTCCAGGGGTTGGGATGAAGCACACTGTGAGAAACCTACATGGCATTCTCTGATATATGGTAGATAGTCAATTAATATGATAGGGACATGAATAATTTTCCTTCCTTCCTTCCCCTTGTCTGTATGATTAAACCGTAAGTAACCCTATTGGATTTGAAGTAGACTGATGAGGATATCAGTAGCAGAAGTCAAGATAAATGAGCAGGAGATAAAATTCCCCCTGGACTCCCAAGAGTCTTTCCCACTGGATGTATTTTGACTAAGATGTCCTCTAGTCACAAAAGAACCATTAAAACCACAGCAAGAATGGTTGAAAGACAAGCAAAGTGTGATGAAAGAGTAAGAAAGCAATCTGAAGAATGAAATTTGTGGTCCAGCATATTCAACTCTTCCAGTAGGATAAAAGAGCATGTGAAATTGTGGCTTTCTTTAAACTCATGGGATGAGTAGCATTAGGCATCAACTTAAGACTCAACACAAAGTCATACCTCCCCATCCTGTTTCAGGGTCAGGGCCACATGGGGATTGAGACCTTGCAAACTTATTCTGGAACAACTAAGAAGAAATGTTGGTTTTTCAAGACATAGAACCTGGAAAAGTTGTTTCTCGGAAAGCAGAACAACTCAGATCACAGAAGCAGTTCAACCCCAGATCCACCAAGAATAAGAGATGATCCAGAATGCTTGACACTTGCAACTCTTGTTTGGAAGTAGAACTAGAGAAACTGCTCAGGGGCTCAGGAAGAATTGTGACTATTCAAGAATAGGAAGAGTGATCTCTTTTGCTCAGTTGAGTGATCCATTGACCCACAAAGGACCCATCTTAATTATCTGGAGTCAGAAGCACAACACAGGAAGAGGTTGACTGGTCTCCTCTCGGCTCAATCAATGTAAGAAACGCTTTCCATCAACATTCCTCTTCCACACCTGGAAAATTTCCCATCTCCTATTGGAAGCTAGTTCCAGTATTGGAACCTAGTTCCAATAATAAAAACATTGATTCTTCTTGAGTTAGGTCTATTTTCCACCCACCTCAATTCTCTAACCAGATTATAAGGGACTCCAGAACCAATCTAGGGGGCAAGAGATACAGTACACCCATTCCCTCCCTCCCTCCCTCCTCCCATCCCTAAATGGAGCTTAGACTGCAGCAACAGTGATGTCAAGGAAGAAGGGAGTATTCCTCCCCCAACTTCTCTTCTCCCTTCTATCCACCCAGTCTTATCTTCCTCTCTTCTCCTTTTCTAGAGACCCTGGGAAATCACCTCTTTAACTAATCATCCTTTGGATGTGGCACCATAATTATTCCCTAAACTGGACTATCATCCAAAACAGAAAAGAACTGAGGGGAAAGGATTGCTCCTCTCTCCTTGTTCCTTGGCTATGACTTTGTACACAAAAGGAGAGAAAGATCTCTCTCTCTCTCTCTTTGGCCCTTCTCTCTTCCCCTCTTGTCTCTTGCTTCTAATCCTCATCCTCACCCTTCCTCCTTGGCCATAGCAGCATTTCAGGTGTCAGGGAAATTAAAGACCTGCTGCTCCTCCTGATCCCAATTTGGGAACAGGGATGTGGCCATCTGAGCCAGAGGACAGCTAGGAGAGCAAAAGGTAGCTCCTCCCTCCCACTCACATCCACTTACCTGATTTTGGCTGAGCTGAGAAAATGGAGGTGCCTCTTTTTGCCAGGCTTTCTTATGGCTCAACTCAGAACCACAATGATGGTGCATCGTAAGGCTCCCCTCAAAAACAAGGGAAGCTTTACGACCCCCCTGGAGTTCTTGCCTGGCTGGGATGTCAATCTGAGCCAGGAAAGAACTCAACTCCCTGGTCCCCTTCCATGAGTCTCCAACGCTCCTTCTTCCTCCTCCACCTGAGACCACTCAACCCTACTACATTTCCTACCTGATTCCAAGCCACCTCCCTTCAGCCCACCTGCCCTCTAACTAATATTCCTCTGGTTGGATGTTTGGAGGCTCAAAGAAGAGTTGGGGGAGTAATTTCACAGTTTGGGTGTTGTTGCTTTTTAGCCCCAACTGGGTACCAACACAGTTGTCCAATTGAATTCAGCTTTCTTGGAAGAGGCCAAGCCAAAGGCTTTTCTGCCCCTCTGATAGTAAGGTGGGGGAAGGGGAATCACACATCACTAGATGGCAGGAAAGGAAGGAAGGAATGTGGCTTCCCTCCCTCCCTCTCTCTCTCCCCTTCCTTCTTCTCCTTCCCAGCTCCCTTCTTCTCTCCTCTCTTTCTTTTCTTCCCCTGCCCTTCTGACACTTGCAAGGCTACTCTAAGAGCATTGGAAGAGCCAGAAGGAAAGAGGGCAGGAAAAGAAAGAGGGAGAGAAGGAAGAGAGTGAATACAAGTGGAGGGAGGAGAAAGAAGGGGAGAGAACCCTCCTTTCTTTTCTGCCATTGTCTCTGTCCAGCACCCTCCCTGTAGCCCCATATTTGATGGAGCCCAGCAGCTGCAGCCCTCAGGTAAGGGTGCCTGGGGGTTCACGGGTCGGGGGATGAGATGGGGCTTACCAAGGGGAATGTGGGGTCCTGGGGAGGGCTCCATTAGATTTGCCAATTTGAGTCATTGCATCAGTGGGAATGTCCCACCTCATTGCCCAATTTGGATCCATGGTTCAGAATTCAAGTGATTGGGAAGACTTCAGCCTGAGATCCTGGCATCACTGCACATCAATTTGAAAGGGAGGGAAGGAGAAAAGGGTGGGAGTGAGGTGGATTGACCCTCACTTGATATTACTCAGGTGTCAGTGCTCAGTGGAGAGGGAGACCATAGGATTGCAATCATGGCACAAAGTATTTTCCATGGCTAGAATGACTGAAGTTCTCTAATCTTTCCAGCTGGGGTGGGCTGGCGCTGGCCAGTGATGAAGACATCATGAAGGTTCAACCATGTTCTTCGAGGAGACCTGTTTGGAGAAAGAATTTAACTGGTCAAAAAGAAGGATCTTTCTCCACTAAAAAAGTAAATTTTGCAGCCTCACAAATTAGTAGAATCATGAAAATTTGAAAAGTTCAGAATGTTTATAATGGAATTGTAAACCATATTTTGGCAGCAAGTAGAGGTCATCATGACCTGTCAGGCAGTTTGGGAGGGAGGAGCCATGGAGATTAAGTCATGACCCAAGATGGAACCAGCACTCAACAGAGATTGTCACACCATGTGATTTAGGAAACCAATCTGAATATGTTCCAATTTGTTTATTTATTTATTTTGAGAAGTTGATCATTTGGTGTTATTGATCACTCAGTTTTGCTTTTAATCATTTTTTAATAAACAGAATGTGCATTCCCAACGAGGCAGAAAGAATATACTGTACTCTTCAAAATGGTAGAAGTAAATATTAACGTCTAAAGTACATATCTTACCTAGGTTCTTAGCCTGGTCTTTTACACATGATCAGTCCCTGTTAATGGGCATTGTTGATGTTTATTGTGACAGGTGGCATGGCAGGAGCTCATTGGTCGGTATTCAACATTAGGAGGAGAGCTGTGTAAAAAAAAAAAAACAATGCTACTTAGTAAGACAATTGTCTGTGTTACGTAGGAGACAAATCATAATTCATATTAAAAAGACCTGCGAGGGCAAATCAAAATGTTTAATTTAGAAATGGTGTGTGAACTACATTTGCACACTGACTACTTATCCATCCTGAAACAAAGAAATATGCTGCCCAGTAAGATATTGGTTGCATGTTTCTGTTCAGGATAGAGTTGTCAGAGATAAAGATGATTTTTTTGTGCATGTGGCTTGCTACATTCCCCCCCTCCTTGTTAAGAAGGCATCAACTCCTTCTGCTCTTGTTCCCCTTTCTTTCTTTCTAAGCAACTCCTTCTCCACCACTTTTCTCATGAAGCTCAGCAGTGTTTATTATCTGAAGACTTTCAGATCTTCAATGCTACCCAGTATGCAAAAACAAAGGCATATTTTATTTTATTTTATTTTAACATGTACAGCCCTCCCTATATCACTGGATCTTGGGGATGGGTTACAAAGCAACAAAAATTTTTTTTTGAATTTATACTTAATACAGTTTAAATTCAAACATTAAAATATTAACACTGGGGCACTAAAATTTACATAGGCCACTATTCTCAACCCCAAAAGCTCTAATCGGTAAGGAAATCTTGACTTGGTGACAACATGCCCACCTCACATCCTGCCCAACCTCTAGTCAAAGTTAATGGTACATGCAAGGCAGGTAACATTTGTTTTGATACCTGAGTCTGAAGATCTTTCAAAGACATCTCATGGGGGAGTTGAAGCATAGTAAAAAATTATTTTGCTGTTTTGAGGGCCATAGTTGACTCCCTCACTCTGCCTAAGGCCAGGGTGCTCCGTATCTATG
Source organism: Furcifer pardalis (assembly GCA_030440675.1). Classification (NCBI taxonomy): domain Eukaryota; kingdom Metazoa; phylum Chordata; class Lepidosauria; order Squamata; family Chamaeleonidae; genus Furcifer; species Furcifer pardalis. The sequence continues at coordinate 25,079,403 of CP126899.1, read as the reverse complement.
AGTTTTAGTTGAAAGAGAAAGAGAGAGGTAAGTCTACAACAGGAGTCAGGAAACTTGGGTGTGGATTCAGGCAGCTGTACTTGGGAGGGAAAGCTATTAACCTCATCTGCAAGACATTACATTTCCATATACAGGAATGCTGCTAGTTCTTTACAAGAGGTATGGAAGAACAACATGAAAATGTTGTTACAAACCCTTCAAGCTCCCATCCTTCTGTGATAAAGGTGAAAGGAGACTTCAAATTGCCCAGTGCCTTCAAGAAGAGATCTCATGACAGTTAAGACCCAACATGACTGTTAACTGACTCTTGGTTTGCCAAGGCAGAGAACCTTATTAAGATTCCGAGCTCAGTGTGAAATCACAGAGTTGTGATTCTGTTTGGCATAAACTGTATCCATGCCAACCCGCCCTGAGTTGGGTTTCCTGATTGGGCGGCATACAAGTGGGATAATTAAATTAAAATTAAACTGTACTGGCCAATCAGACTCTGATTTTTTAAATTTAATTAAAATACAAAACACCCCACACACAAAAAAAAAGCATCAGAGCTGCAAAAACATATACAAAATACCATATATACTCGACTATATATGTCGTCCCGAATATAAGTCTAGGTACCTAATTTGGACCTCTAAAACTAGGAAAATAGATTGACAGGAATATAAGTCGGGGTGGAAATTGCAGCAGGTGTTAGTGAGTTTTGATATTTAAAATATTCCCCACCCATGCCGGGCCGGGTGGGGAAGAGATGTGTCTCAGTTGCTGCCTGGCAGGAGAGAGTTAAAAGGAGGCCCTCCAAGACTGCTTCAGCCTCGCAATTCCACCTGCAACTCCCCACGCCGGGCCGGGTGGGGAAGAGATGTGTCTCAGTTGCTGCCTGGCAGGAGAGAGTTAAAAGGAGGCCCTTCAAGACTGCTTCAGCCTTGCAATTCCACCTGCAACCCCCCACGCCGGGCCGGGTGGGGAAGAGATGTGTCTCAGTTGCTGCCTGGCAGGAGAGATTTGAAAGGAACACCTCCAAAAGGAACCCCTCTACTACCTCCGCTGAACTTTCAGCTATGGGGCAGCGAGCCCCACTACTCTCCTGGGAGAGGAGAATGGCCGGGATCTTGGCTGGTCCCAGGAGCACCTCTGAGGAATGGGCAGTGGTGGGGCAGCCGGCCCCACCCTCCTAGGAGGACATTGGATGGGGGTTGGGGGAATGTGGATGGGGGGAGGGAGAGAAAGGCCTGCCACCTAGGGAATAGGGATTGGGCTCTGTCTGGTATGGGCAGGGGGTTTCCTGTGGCCCGAATTGGTGTTGTGACGGGCATGGGGCGGTATGGCGGGTACCGAGGGGCGGGCCGCACTCGGGGAACACTGGACAGATGTTTAGTTGCTGTCCCTTGTTCTGGCCCCCCGGCTACACCTCTGGTTCCTGAGCTGCCGGTCAAGAGTGACCCTTCCCTTAGGCTGCTGCTGGTGAATGCCAGGTCAGTCTGTAACAAGGCCCCCCTGCTTTCAGATTCCATATTGGGGGTGCGGGCTGACCTGGCATGCATCACCGAAACCTGGCTGGCACCTGAGGACGGGGTTCCTCTATCCGAACTGTGTCCAGCTGGGTTCGGTATTTGGCACCAGCCTAGGGAGAAGGGGAGGGGCGGTGGGGTTGCCGTAGTAGCCAGGGAGTCATTGGGAGTCGTCAGGGCCACGGCTCCACATATTCCGGGCTGTGAGACCCTGCTCCTGCGTTTGGGCCCTAAAGGGCAGTCGGGAATCCTACTCCTATACCTGCCTCCCTGTAGGGTAGCAGATTCCCTGCCTGAGCTCCTTGAGGCGGTCTCGATGTTGGCGTTGGAGCTCCCCAGACTTATGGTTCTGGGGGACTTCAACTTGCCATCATTAGGGGCTGGCTCGGAGGCGGCTCGGGAGTTCATGGCTTCCATGGCAGCTGTGGGCCTGACCCAGGTAATTCAGGGCCCTACCAGGAGCAGTGGTCACACCCCGGATTTAATTTTCTTATCGGAGCTGTGGCAGAGTGATCTGAAACTACAGAAATTAGACATTACCCCTGTGCCATGGTCAGATCACTATCTGGTGACTCTAGACTTCCTGGGGGCGAGGCTTCACCGCAGGGAGGTAGGGCCAGTTAAATGGGCCCGCCCCCGGCGACTAATGGATCCGGAAGGATTCCAGAGGGAACTGGGGTGTTTTCCTCTTGACCTGCAATGCGATTCGTCTGAGGCTCTTGTCAACTCATGGAACGAGAGAGTAACGGCAGCCTTGGATGTGATCGCTCCACTACGGCCTCTCCTTGCCCGTGGGCATCGATCATCCCCTTGGTTCACAGAAGAGCTGAGGGAGCTCAAACGGGCAAAGAGACGCCGAGAGCGCCGCTGGGTGAAGACCCGGAGTGAGTCTGAGCGAACACTTGTTAGAGCTGCCATTAAAGCCTATCTAGTGGCGATGGGGGCGGTGAAATGACAATATTTCACCGCCCTTATTGCCTCTGCAGATAATCGCCCAGCGACCTTGTTCCGGGTGACCAGGTCCCTCCTTGGAAGAGGGGGGTCTGGCCCTGGTTGGCAGGGATCGGCTGAGGCTTTTGCTGATTATCTGGCGGAGAAAATCGCTCAGATTCGCTTGAAGTTTAATCCCGGCGTGGAAGAGACAGAGCTGGGGTTGACCAGAGTACAGTCTGGCCATGTTATCTGGGATCAGTTCGATCCAGTTGCCCCTGAGGAAGTGGACAGGCTTCTTGGATCTGTTCGCGCCACTGCCTGTGAATTGGATCCATGCCCTGCCTGGCTAGTCAAGGCATCTAAGGCTGTGGCAGGCGGTTGGGTCGAGGCAATTATAAATTCATCTCTGCAGGAGGGGCTTTTTCCAGCACCCTTAAAACATGCTTTGGTGCGTCCCCTCCTGAAAAAGCCATCCCTCGACTCTACGGTACTTACCAACTACCGACCTGTATCCAACCTACCCTTTTTGGGTAAGGTCTTGGAGAAGGCAGTGGCGTGGCAGCTACAGGAAGTCCTGGATGAAGCGGATTATCTGGACCCTTTCCCGTCAGGATTCAGGCCCGGATATGGTACTGAAACTGCATTGGTCGCATTGGTGGATGATCTCTGGCGAGAACGGGATGGAAGTCATCCATCCGTCCTGGCTCTTCTTGACCTCTCAGCGGCTTTCGATACTGTCGACCACGGTATCCTTCTGGGAAGGCTCCAAGGATCGGGGATCCAGGGCACTGTGCTGGCCTGGTTCTCTTCATTTCTGAGGGGCCGGACCCAGTCGGTGTGGCTGGAAGGCGAGAGGTCCAGCCCTAGGCCCCTGCAATATGGGGTGCCTCAGGGCTCGGTACTCTCGCCTCTCCTATTTAACATCTACATGAAGCCACTGGGTGAGATCATCCGTTCCCACGGGGTGAGGTATCACCAATATGCAGATGACACCCAGCTGTATATCTCAGCCCGTGGAGATCCAATTGATGCAGTGGAAATCCTCTCCAGGTGTCTGGAGGCTGTTAGGGTCTGGATGGGGGACAACGGGCTACAACTGAATCCCGGCAAGACTGAGTGGCTATGGGTAAGGGGTCCTGCGCTATCTCGGGAGTTACCATCTTTGGTTCTGGATGGGGCAGTTTTGCCCCAAACAGACCTGGTGCGTAATCTGGGGGTCCTCTTGGACTCACGACTACTGCTCGAGGAGCAGGTGGCAGCCGTGGCCAGGAGGGCTTTTGCACAACTTCGTGTAATACGCCAGCTACGCCCACTCCTAGACCGGGATTCCTTGCTCATGATCACACATGCTTTGGTCACCTCCAGACTTGATTACTGTAATGCGCTCTACATGGGGCTGCCCTTGGTGACCATTCGGAGGCTGCAGCTGGTCCAGAATGCGGCTGCTCGGGTAGTGATGGGGTGCGGGCGTTATGCTCGTGCCTCACCACTGCTTCGGGAGCTGCACTGGTTGCCAGTATGTCTCCGGGTGCAATTCAAGGTGCTGGTTATTACCTTTAAAGCCCTACATGGTAGTGGGCCAGGATACTTAAGAGACCGCATCGTCCCAAGGACATCTGTCCGTCCCACCAGGGCGGATTGGAGAGGCTCTCTTATCATTCCATCGGCTAGAGAGGCGCATCTCTCTAGCACCAGAAGGAGGGCCTTCTCCGTGGCCGCCCCAGCCCTTTGGAACCTCCTGCCAACTGAGTTACGTCTACAGACAGAGCTCCTGCCCTTTCGGAAGGGCCTAAAAACCTGGCTGGCAGGGCAGGTGTGGGGGTCCAGGAACATGGGGTCCCATGTTGGGTGGCTGATATGATGGGACAGCCACACCTCCCTCACTCTTTTAAACTTTTAAAATCTTTTTAAACCTTTTAACCTTTTTAAATCTTTTAGATTTTTGTAAATTCATGGTTTAATTCTTTTTTAATTGACTTTTAAGTAATTTATGAATTTTCTGTAAGCCGCCTAGAGTCAGGTTTGCCTGATTAGGGCGGGATAATAAATCTAAATAAATAAATAAATAAAATACATGAAACTATGGTAAAATCAATTACCGGTAATTTAGACGTTTGTGTGGGTATGTTTTTGAGTGTTTACATTGAGCCAAGTGTAGGTTGAGTCGCATTTTTAGACCTCATTTTGTGGGTTAAAAAACCTGACTTATACTCAAGTATATATGGTATTAACAAAATTAAATATGGTACAATATAACCAGTGATGGGATGTCAAAAATTCTACTACCACGCCATGACGTCATGGACGTCATGGGCGTGGCCAATGTCATGATGTCATGACGTCATGGGCGGAGCCAACGTCATGACGTCATGACGTTGTGGGCAAGGCCAAAAATAAAAAAAATTAAAAAAAAAATAAACATGCACACAGACCCGTAAATAACTTAAAGAAATAAAATAAATAAATGAATAAAATAAAAATTAAATAAAAGTACAACCACCCACCCAAAACACAAATAAATCACCCACCCACCCTAAATATAAAAGCCTCACTTACCTTCCTTGGCGCCGACGAACCTCCATGTGGCTCGGGGCCACCCGGCAAGGCACGCTGCCCCCGACTGTGGCCGTTTCCTCCTACGAAGGCCGCGGCCGGCCCTGCATCCGCCGGCCATAGCCGCCACAGCCGCCTGCAGCCCCTGCCTGGCCACTGAACTCCCACGGGCACGTTGGTGCCTGGCCGCGCCGTCCGCCCGCGCCGTGCCCTCCTAGGGACTTGGGGCCGACAAACCCCCGTGCCCTGGGTAAGCCCGACGGGGCTCGCCACCGCCGCATCGTCTTCTGCCGGGCGCCTGCTGCTTCCTCGGGCCGTTGCCTTTTCGGCCCCGCCGGGCTTACCCAGGGCATGGGGGTTTGTCGGGCCCAAGTCCCTAGGAGGGCGCGGCGCGGGTGGACGGCGCGGCCAGGCACCAAAGTGCCCGTGGGAGCCAGGTGGCCGGCTAGGGGAGGTGCCCTTCTCTTAGGGCTGCCGCCGCTGCTGCCGGAACCACTCTAAAAAGGGGCGGCTCCAGCTTCGGAAGATTTTTTTTTTAATTGGAGCCATTTGGCTCCAATTGACTGCGCATGTCCAGAAACTCAATTTGATGCATGCGCAATGCGTCAGATTGAGTTTCTGCACATGCGCAGTCAATTGGAGCCATTTTAGCTCCGATTTTTTTTTTTTAAAAAATTTCTTTCGTTGAGGCGTCCGGAACCGGACGCCTCAAAAGTGGACTCCCCTCCCGGAGAACTCTCCGGGATTGGTCCTACCGGTTCCAGGGATCCGTCTGGAACCGGGGACATCCCATCACTGAATGTAACTACTACGTTCCCCCTACCACCAGTGATATTTATAAACAGCAGGTTTGCACCAGTTCATCAGAACTGGTAGCAGAAATTCTGGCTGGCCCTGCCCATCCAAGTTTTGAAATAAAGTAGTCTTAATTTGGTTGCAACGCAGGGCTTTCCCCCTGGCCACGCCCATAATACTATGCCCACAGTGTGGTAGTAAACATTTTTTGAGCCCATCAATGCTTATAAACCTTCTCAATGGTTTGAAATTGTATCATATAAACAAAACACTTATATTCAAGCAGAAAGGTCTTAAGGAATAAATGTTTCAGTCAGCCATAAGGAGAATAACAACCTTTATTCCAGCTTCAAAACTACCTCAGTAATGCCTGGGACAAAGGATCATAATGCGGTTTCACTCCTGTTCCAAGCACTGAAACAGCTAATTGGATTGGAATTGAATCTCAGCTCCATGTAAGGTAATAATAATTTCATGTCAGAAATTATTCTGGGTTGAAAGGATTTTTGCTGGTGAAACTCCGCTTAGGGATGCCCGAATGAGGCTCCTTTCATGTCCCCAAGAGCTGGGATGAAGATGGGTGCTCAATCCATCATGCAGTACCCGGGTCTCGAACTGCTGACTTTGCCTGCCTTCCAGCTAATAAGGCGAGCTTCTTAACCACTGAGCCACTGCAACCATCCTACGTAAGGTAATTGGACAGCAGCTGGCTGACCTCAGACGAAGAGAGGCTCTCTGGTTGTGCCATCAGCCAGAGAGGCGCATCTCTCTGGCACTAGAAGGAGGGCCTTCTCGGTGTCCGCTCCGGCCCTGTGGAACCTCCTCCCGATAGAGCTACGCCTGCAGACGGAGTTGCTGTCCTTTAGGAAAGGCGTGAAAACCTGACTGGCAGGTCTGGCCTGGGGAGTGGATGGTTCAATTTCCCCAACCAGTTGTATGGTTTGATCCCCCCAGTATGTCCAAGTTATAATACCTAGCTTTGAATTAAGTTTTTAAGCTTTTTAAAGTTTTTAATTTTTTAAGTGTTTTTAAAATTATTGGAAATCGCCCTGGGTCCCTTCGGGGAGGAGCGCAATAAACAAATATAAATATAAATAAAACTAAACTAAAATAAAAAGATGGGCTTCATGTGGCTTCCATGGAGCCCTCTCAACCTACCTGGGTTGCCTCTGGGCTTCTCCGCACCTTTAAAGTTTAATGTACCAGGAGGAGGAAACAGAGAAGATGGAGAAGAAATGTCCCCTTGGCAGACAGTAGAGGCATCAATCTGGCTTGAAACACTACATCAGGAGTTCTCTACCTTTTAAAGCCAGGGGCTGGGTCACGCTTCCTCAGACAGCTTCGGGGGCCAGATGGCCATTTTGCCATTCCTCCACCACATGGCACTTCTGGGTGTGGTAGAGGTGTTTTTTGGCCACATGAAATAGCACCGGGGGCAACATGCGGCCTGCAGGTTGCAAGTTGGGAATCCCTGCACTAGAGCTTGTTTTCAATCCAAACTGGGTTGTTGTTTTTAAAGAACTGCAAACAAACATCTAGTTTACTGAAAAAGTCAGTAAGGTGTGCAGCTCTCAGGTGTGGCAGGGAAATGGAGTTGAAACAAACCCTCAAACTATATAGAAAGAAGCCTAATTAATGGGGTATAAGTTAGGCCACGTGGTTCTTCTTATCCATTGCTGCTTGCAACCACTAGGCCTGCAATATGCCAGTACATCTTATATTGGAACCAGGTGGCCTTTTTGGCAATACTATGCATCAATTATTGCAATTTTTTGTACCAATATATTTTAGTGTTGGCATCTTTTATGTAGTAATCACTAATTTGAGAAAGCCAATACGAGGTCATAATTAGGAAGCAATAATTACATGATGTCCTGTATGCAAGTGTAAGTTGTCTACAGACTCTGCCCAAGTGGTCAAAGCAATTCAGAACAAAGTCAAGCAGAGAAAAAACAAATACAGAATTTATTAGGGTGTGTACATAAAAGTTTCAATGGTAACATATAAAGCATCACTAGCAAAATAAAATAATCACAACACAGTAATGTAGCAGATGAATAGAGAATAAAGGGACAATACTTTCACAACTGGGTTAACTAGTTACAGATATCCATTTAGCTCATGTGCATGGAGGAAAACAGGAAGTGATGTAAACAGTGTAAACAGTGTAACAATGCACATTGTATTGTCTAAAGAGAATTTATGGTGATGAGGACATCAAACTGTGGGATTAACTTTGTTTGTGAGAATCTTACTCTGGAAATTTACTAAAGTTAGGTTGGATGCCTATAAAAGGTGTTTGAATTTTATTGCCTTTGGGGCAACAGATTGTGGATAGCTACTCTCAACCTTTGACACAAAAAAGTACCGGTATGTTTAATCCCAATGGCCTGGCACTTCTAACTCTCTAGGACAGCTTCCAATGAGAACAATCCAATTCAGACTGAAATATCTTGACCTATCCCAACCTCTCATATAGGCCGTGAGTCACAACCAGGCAAAATAGACCATTAAATAGAGAACACTAGACATGGAAAGGCAAGAAGACCTAACCAGGGCCCCTACCCTCCTGGCTCCCCAGTCTTGGAGACACATTGTCCCAAGGACATCTGTCCGTCCCACCAGGGCGGATCGGAGAGGCTCTCTTATCATTCCATCGGCTAGAGAGGCGCATCTCTCTAGCACCAGAAGGAGGGCCTTCTCCGTGGCCGCCCCGGCCCTTTGGAACCTCCTGCCAACTGAATTACGTCTACAGACAGAGCTCCTGTCCTTTCGGAAGGGCCTAAAAACCTGGCTGGCAGGGCAGGTGTGGGGCTCCAGGAATTTGGGGTCCCATGTTGGGTGGCTGATATGATGGGACAGCCACCCCTCCCTCACTCTTTTAAACTTTTAAAATCTTTTTAAACCTTTTAACCTTTTTAAATCTTTTAGATTTTTGGAAATTCAGCGTTTAATTCTTTTTTAATTGACTTTTAAGTAATTTATGAACCTTAAGGTTTTAATTTATGAATTTCTGTAAGCCGCCTAGAGTCAGGTTCGCCTGATTGGGGCGGGATAATAAATCTAAATAAATAAATAAATAAATAAATAAATTGTTGCCCCAGCTCCATACCTGCTCCAACCTGAGACACCAAGCCACCAAAGGACATTTATACTAGCCCACTACCAGGCCCTCCCCTCTGCAGTTCTTGAGGGGAAGTTCCAAAGGACACCAATGACAGAGAGACAATGTTCCTGTGACACTGGAGAAATTGAAACCACAGAACACGTTATCTGCAGCTGCTCTTTTTATAGAGACATCTGGAACAAGCTCATATCACCACTGCTCTGCAAGTATCCTGACCGGACAAACAGCACATACACCCACATACACCCTCAGCATAGGCTTAGTAATAGCTGTAACACTATTGACCAATTTTACTACTCCTTAACTCTGAGCAGAAATGCTCCTTTTTAAGCACTCTTGTATCTTGATATATTTCAAGTACTCCCATTTTAACTTCTGTTCCCTTTGCTGTTCTTTGCTGGTCTTGGACCATAATAAAGATTTGACTTGAAAAACTTGCAAAAAAATTTACAGATTGTTTTTCCATATTGAGCTCCAATCTTAAAATAGTCATTAAAATGAGAAACACATTCTCCCATTCTTAAGAGCCATCACTACTCAAAGTGGATAGTACTGGACCAGGGCATCTCTTGGTTGTGCAGTTCAGTATATGAACAGCACACTGACAAGTTAGGCAAATGCTATGTGAATACTATTTCAATACTGTAGTAGCCAATATACAATTTACAATTTTTGTTGTTCAGTTGCACAGTTGGTTGTGACCCTTTGCAACCCTATGGACCATTGTCCTCCAGGCACCTCTGTCCTCCACCATCCTCCTCAGCCTGCCCAGCTCTGTGCCCACTGCATCCACAATACCATCTAGCCATCTCATTTTTGGGGGGGCCTTCTTCTTTTGCCCTCCATCTTTCCCAGCATCAAGGCCTTCTCAAGTGAATAAAAGTGTGATATTTCATGGGGGGGGGGGATGCAATAGGACAAGTTAGAGCCAAATACAGTAAGAACTATAATCCCCATGAGCTCCTTAAAGATGAAATAAAAGTTATCATAACTTATAACAATGTTTTTGGAAAGAAATCTGGTTATATCCCAGCTGAAGTTGTGTTTGGTTGTTTTATTTGTAGCAGCAGATTAGATCAGCAATGAAGCACTTTTGCCATTCTTAGCAAGCTGCTGGGTCAGAATAACAAGCCATAAAGAAACATTCCAACATTTCCAGTTTTGCTATCATCTTGCTCTTTTTTGTCCAAGCAGTGGTATTTCTTTTTCTTCCTACAATTGCTAATTTTATATGGTACACATTCTAAGCTGATGACATATTTATCTCTTGATTGACTATTGATGATGGATGGGTTAGAGCCAAGCAGTTAAAATACACATAAGTCTATAGTATAAAGCAAAGTAATATGTTATTTGATTCACTCTGCTTAGAAGCAATGGTAATTTAGTCATGGATTTGAGTTTTAATTGCTCTCTTTGTCAATGTGATGAAGATTACTTAAATCTGAGTGGTTTTAGTCAAGCAAAGTTGCATTTGAAATGCCATTTCATTCTTTATTGACATAAATATCCCCCTGCCAATTTAAATACCAAGAGTACAGCATATTACAATCTTATTCAATTTTTGAGAGTCTGGAGAAAATAAATAAACAGGCTTATACCATGTCCTTGGGCAACTTGTACACGGTGAATGTAACTTACATTTTTTTCAATTCTAAAATTATTTATACAACTTTGCAATTGCATAACATTCTAAATACTTAAGTTTTTGGAAGAAGCAAGGAACTAGCATAAAAATGGGGGAATTAGTGTGAATTTTTAAGATCGGAGGTATGATTAAAGGTAAAAACAATTGGATTTAAAAGAGGAAGTAGTAGAAGTATTAGTTCCTTCTCCTGCTGTGTGGTGACCATCTCCACCACTGCTGTATATCAGGCAATGAAGCTTCTCATCGCTTCTTCAGCAATAAAGTTTTTAGGAGCCAGGGGGCTAAGCCAATGTCCAACCCTCCTCCTTTCTTAGATTAGATTAGAGAAAGAGTATTATAATTATGATCCCCATATTTCAGAGGACAAAATGAAGATTTGCAGGTAGATGATAGGAATCAATCTAAACTCATGCAGCATGCTAAACATTGGGTCGAAATTTGGTCCAACAAATTGGATCATTTTTTTTCTGCTGTAAAAATTGCATCTGGATGCATTCCAGAATCTCTGCTACCCTTATCTAGTAGCTTACAAAACATTTCTACATACTTATAAAGGAAGTCAGAACTAGGGATTGTGCCTCAGGTTTGGAAAATTCACAAAAAGCAAAGTAAACCAGTCTGATTTGGACCAGTTTGGCCAGAACAAAACAGAATATACAAATTCCATTCTAAAAAAAACGAATTTATAAATGGATTTAGATTTGAAGCATAAATTAAATCAACAGAGGTACAAATTGCTTTGGTTTGTTCATTTTTTTTGTTTTTAAAAGCAAAGTTTAAAGAAATATATTATGGAAAACCCACTGTATTTGAATTTTGACACATTTAGTCCCCTTTCCAGAGTCTACAAAAGTTATCTTACATAAAGGTGAAACTTGACTCCAGACTGTCTGCCTAGACCCCGACCTGCCTGCCATGACCCTGACTTCTCTGTCACCCTGAGGACACCCCTGGACACCATTTGGATTAGATGATTGCTCGGATTACCGATAAACAGACCTCACTTTGTCTTTGGGACTTTGATATCTGGACTATCATCAAACAAGACTCTCTCTGTAGCACCACAGTGTGGTGACCGTGCCTGCCCAGGTGGGTCAGCACACAGTATTAGAATACTAGTTCATCCTCTAGCTAGCTTATTGCCTACTCAGATTTAACAGTGCTTCTTCATGGTCTCAGGTAGCAGTCTTTCTCCAACCTGCCTGGAGGTACCATGAATATGAGGTGTTATACATGCAGGGTTTGCCTTCTGCTACTAAAAACTCTTCTCTCCCTGTCCCTACTTTGTAATCTGGATGATATTCAAAACTATGTATGAATAGCTGCTTTGAAACACTATTTTAGATGGATTATTCAGTAATGTATAAGTGAGACTTTTTTGTATTGAAATGTCAAACACATTTTTAAAAAAGTCTCCTGAACCAAAGGTGACAGAATTCAAGAAATGTGGCATCAAAAAATTACTCTGTCCATTTGTGACATTGTTCAGTTATTACACTATGTCTATTGACAGTGGTGTAGCAAGAGTTTTAGCTGCCCGAGGCCCAGGACGTGGGTTTCAGCTACCCAGGGAGTAAGTCAAATTTGGCACCCCCTGGGTGGGGCCCAAGATGCCAGCGCCTGTCCCTACAGCAGACTCTAGGGCTTCTGGGAATGAAGTCAAAGAACTCCCATACGCCCAAGTTACATTTTGTCACCCCCCAAAAAAGTGCTGCCTCAGCAGCCCCCCCTGTCCCCCACACTATGCCACTGTCTATTGATTAGGTTTGGTTTGTTCTCTACAAACAATTAAAATATACAATCAAACCTCACATAAAGAGTGCCTCGCTTAAAGAGTACCTCGCTTAAAGAGCAATATTTTCTCTGAATGTTCTTTTTGCTTAACAAATAAAACCAACCAAAAACTCGCTTAACAAATAAATCGGGGTTCGCAATCTTCCCACCACCACCACCACCACCACCACTGGAAGTCACAATTGGTCAGTTACAATGGTGTTTCGCTTAAAGAGCAAACTTGCTTAAAGAGCAATCCTGTGGAACACATTATGCTCTTTAAGCGAAGTACAACTGTACCATTAAATTTCAAGATACAGAAAACTGGCCTGATATGTGTGCTGATAATACTTGTGTTGGGCATTATGTGAAAAGTTGTTTGTTAAGAGACAGAAATTCAGAGCGGCTATTCCTTACAAATATAACTGACATTTCTTTAGACAATTATTTTCACACTCTAGCTAACGGAGGACAAGTCAGGTGCCCTGCCTGCTGACTCTTCTACCTCTGAAGATTTTCAATTTTGTTTTGTCGGGAGGCTGTCGCAGAAGATTTGCTCTCAGCTTTGTAGTGGAGGTCACAGAGAACAAGATGAAATGCTGGGACACCACATCATTCGGCACCTGAGTGTGTTGAGTATTATTGGAGAGAGATCTTGAAAGGAGCCTGAAAATGTTAAGACACAATGGTTCAATGTGAAATTAACTCTGGGAGAAGAAAGAGGAAAATGCAAGCAAACTCTCACAACTGCAGACAGCTCAAACGCTTTAAAGGGAATTGGGAGACAAACCAGCACAAACTTGTATTTCATGTGAACACATTGGTCTATGCTTTATTGTCTTGAAAACAAACAGATGAGAGAAAGCAATAGAACTTATGCATTTTCAAAACTGCTCTGCAGAGGCAGACATGTGTGTCAATACCACAGTCTCTTACACCTTCAACACAAGCTGAAACAAGTGCCAAAATCTGTCAAAATATAGTTTGGGGTGGGGACCTCAATGTATCTTACCTGATCTCACCCATAGGGCAACCTAAGTTCATCTTCCAATTTTCCTGTATTATTTCCTTAACTTTCTATACTCATTACGTTGTTCCCTACCAAAACAACTCATCACATGTCAAGGAGAGGGACTGTTCCTTCCTCTGTCATCACCTTCTACCCATAGAAATATCAGAAAACAAAAACAATAAAATAAAATAAAAATCATAAATACTGCAGCACTTTAAAGACTAACTGCTATAGTTTTACTATGAGCTTTTATGGATCAATGAGTAAAACTTCAGGGATGGTTTGTCTACATCAGATGCAGAGGTCAAGATGTTACAAGGGAAGTAGGCATCAGATGACCTCTGCATCTGATGTATACAAAGCATGCCTGAAATTTTACTCCTTGTCTGAAGAAGTAGACTTGATCCACAAAAACATACCTGATGTGGTGTTAGAGGAGAGTTTTGAGAGTACCCTGGACAGCAAAGAAAACAAATAGGTCAATCTTAAAAGAAATCAACCCCGACTGCTCCTTGGAAGGTCAAATAGTGAAGATGAAATTAAAGTACTTTGGACATTAAATGAAAAGAGAGGATTCACTTGAGAAAGCCTTGATGCTGGGAAAGTTTGAAGGCAAGAGAAGAAGGGGGTGGCAGAGAATGAGATGGTTAGATGGCAATGTTGATGCAATGGGCACAAAAACTGGGTGGGCTGAGGAGAATGGTGGGGGATAGGGGTGCCTGGTGTGCGGTGATCCATGGGGTCATGAAAGGTCAGAATTGACTGCGCGACTGAACAACAACAACCTTTTCATCCACTGAATATTGCAACTGGACATTAGTTCACTATACCCAGGGAGAAGGTGTATTTAGATTTTTCATGTTCCCTTTTACTTCAGTGCAACTTGCTACTCACCTAGCTGAGTGTAGTCCAACAGCCATGCCTCCTACACCTGAGCATCTCAATAAATCTTTATTTTATGCTATACCTATACAGCAACAATAACAATAAGAGTGAAAGAGCAGCCAGTGCTTTGTATGTTGTTAATGCTTTAATTTTTGTGAGTCTGAGGTTGTACAAGTTGCAATATTAAAATGGAATAGCCTGAGATAGCTGCCATGGAACCAAGCTAATTTTTGTTAACAGCAGAAAACAACACATGCAGAGTTAACAAACAAACACAATATTTGCAAGCCTCTCTCAACCAGCAACATGAAAGGCTGCTTGTTTATAAACCCTAAAATAGAAGAAACATTCCAAAGTTGTTTCTATTTGTTATCTAGCTTAGGTGTTGTTTGCCTCAAGGGGAAACATTTCGGAAAAAAGTATACAATCATCCAATTTGGAAAAAGCCATGTGTAGTATTATCTCATCAAGATAAACAAACATCTGCAATGAGTTGGCAGCAAGACAGATAACAAATGGCTACAGATAAGGTTACAATCAATTGTTGTCAAAACTTGTTTAAAAGGTGATTTCTATTGCTGTGATGTCCCATTGCAGAAAACAATCAAAAGGTATCAAACTGACTCTGAAAACTGCAGAATAAAATCCTGGTTATGCAGAGAGAATTAAAAACAGACAACAAAGAGCAACTTAGACTATTTTTTTTGTTCAGTCACACAGTTGACCCCATGGACCACTGTCCGGCAGGTCCTTCTGTCCTCCACCATCCTCCTCAACCTGCTCAGCTCTGTGCCCATTGCGTCTACAATACCATCTAGCCATCTCATTATGACTGCCCCCTTCTTATTTTTCCCTCCACCCTTCCCAACATCAAGGCTTTCTCAAGTGAATCCTCTCTTCTCATTTGATGTCCAAAGTACTTTAGCTTCATCTTTACTATTTGACCTCCTAATGAGCAGTCAGGGTTGATTTCTTCTAAGATTGAACTATTTGTTCTCCTCACTGTCCAGGGGACTCTCAAGACTATATTGGGGCCTAATATCAAATTTGTCTTCTTCCCTGTCTAGGCCAGAAGTGTAACTGCCAAAATAAAGGCACCTTTTGGTGAGTTCATCCTGCAGTTCCTTTCTTCTGATCCAGTGTGAGAAAGATTAGATGGCAACACAAGGTTGCCGTTACCAGGGTAAACCGGATTGTGGTTCAAAAATACTGCAATATTTGAGGAGGCTCTTTCTGTGTACCCCAATAACATGTTTAAAAAGCTTGACTAAAAGAGGGTGTTGTGGTGGGGTTTTTTTAGTTAATGAAGTAGCCTATTTATGTACAGTATTTCAAATTTCTTTTTGGATCCACAAAAAAAAAAAAAAAAGCAAGAATAGGCAATATAAAAGTGATAGCTGACATGTGGCCACACAATACTTTCCTTTCTCTTGGTTCTTCAAAATGCTTGTGCTGCAATTCACCCATAGTCAAGAGACTGCACAATCCAAAAGGAAATTATCGGTGACTTTCATGTCCAACAATCACAAGAATAGAGATCATCATGGAGACTGAATCAACAGTACCTTTGCGTTGTAACATAGTCCTTGCCCTCTATTTTTCAAAAAGGGCGACTTTACTGCAGATCCCACTAATTGTGACAAATAGGAGGGATGGGTACAGTTGGACAGAGACAGGTACAATGTGGTGGATCCAGGATAGACCTCTTTGTGGCTTCTGGGGATCTAGGAGTTCAGGTACCATGACTGGCCATGGTCTCTGTTAGCAGTAGTGCCTGGGCGTGGCACATATTGCATCATGGGTAAATGGTTATGTGTACCTTTAAGGGACATTCCAAGAGGATGGCCAGCTGCTCTGGGTTAGCAGTAATGAGTAAGCTCTGAGCATAAGAAGAAGCATGCCCAAAGCCTTGCTGGTCATCTTGATGGGTCAGTCATCTTGATGGCTCAGTAACCTTATGGGCCAGTCACTTCGTGGCTTAGTCACTTCGTGTTAGTGACTCTGTGTCTGGGGACACATACAGTTTGAGTAGTTGGTTTGGTCTTGGTGCTTGTTCCTAGCCAAGAACTCTGCAAAGTTGTGCTGCAGAAGAGGAATCGCCTGATAGCATTTCTCCAGGTCTGCAAACTGTCTGCAAGAAACCGGTAGCTTACTGGGTAAGCAGAGCAAAGGAACTGTGAGCTCAAAAGACTGCGAACTCTTGTGTATATATTTTGCTGAATGCTGAAGTCAAGCCTGTTGTTTTTCCATCACTGTAAATATCTCTGCACCACTCCTCGTGAGTAAAAAGTCTTCTGTTCCTTAACAAGAACTGTTCCCTGTTTTTCTGGGATCACAAGCTACAAGTAATCAGCACCACTGTGCACAGCGGCTAATTCTGCATTCAATCCACTGTCAGTCTCTAGATCCAGATTCTCCACAGGGTTTCCAGGGAAACTCAGACCATGAGTTTTCAGCTGTAGTCATTTGTTTAGATAGCTCCTCTGATATCTCAGTAAACTTGCTTCTATCCTGTTGGGCAGCTCTCCTAACTACTACACTAGTTATTTGAGCCTTCTATTGATTGGAACAACACAGTCAAACAGATGTATTAGATATCTTTTTTATTTCCTTCAACTGTTTGCAAACAACCCCCCCCCCCCCAGTATTAATATTCTCACAGAGGATGCGGCAGAAGCCAAATATTATCTTGGCATATTCCCACTCTTTTTATCGAGCATAAAACCAGAGACATTACAAAAGATGGCAGGACTATCTTTAAGAGCTCTTCGCCTCTTTGCAAATTGGAACATATGTTGTGATACTCCTAGCAAAGCAAAATTAAACAAGCAAGCCAGTGAGAGTAGGCTATTTAACTATCCTGCTGAGAGGTACCCCTTTAGGCTGTTTGCTGTGTAAGGCACAGAACATTAATAGTATGCTACGAAGGAGGAAATGTGCTTTTCAGTCAAAGATATTGACTAAAGCAGATGTGCCTTAGTTAGTAAAGGTAAAAATGGATAAAAATCAGAAGTCTTCAGCAGCCAGAATGCAAAGATATCCCACACAAATAAATGTATTGTATTCATGTAGCGGTTGAAGGAAAACACTGAAGAAGTGTTCTGAAGAAGTGGACTTGATCCACGAAAGCTAACAATAAAAATATAGCAGTTAGTCTTAAAAGTGCTACAGTGTTTTTTATTTTATTTTTATTTTGTTTTGTTTATTTTGTTTTGTTTTGTGATATGCCTGAACTAGCATGGGTACTATTCCAAAAATTTCAAGGAAAAAAATGTATGCTTTGTTTAGTAGTGGGTTTCACATTACATGGTGCATTCTTCATTTGACAGGTGCATAAAATCTTGCTGTCCTATCTTCCATTTGAAAATCTGCTTTCATTTTTAAGGCATCTTCCCCCTTTATTCTTGTAAATTCTTCAGTAATGCTTCGGATAAGTCCTGTCTCTACAACACATCTAACACCACAGCATTCCCTATGTCAACATATCTCAAAAGCAGAAGTGGCTGGTAACTTCAGCTGTAAGGACAGTGAAGTTGGCCCAGGCTTAAATATGAAATTTGAATGAGCTTCCAAAGTGCTGAACCTATTGTCCAAATTGGTTGAGCATGTACAGTATGCCCTAAAATCTGGGAATGGATTTCCCAGAGTTGCTTGGCGAGTGGGGCGGCATACAAGTCAAAAAATGAAATGAAATTTGCCCACCCAGCATAAGGCATAGGAGTCATTAACCTTCACTGCTCAAAAGAAGTGATCATACCAGTTCTTTGAAATGGTTTCTCCAGTTTCTCTTGGATTGTGTGAAATTGCCAGAAAAACCTGGAGAAAAGAGAATAAAAGGACAATTCACTCCTTCCATCCCCACTATGTGAGATCTCCCCATCTACACAACTAGTAAGGCATGTTTCTTCTCTTTTCTGAGGTTGACATTGACTTTTCTTTAGAACAGTAAATGCTTCTTTCTGTTTTCTTCCCCCCTCCAAAAAACCCCACACATCAGAGATGCTGGCATTGTTTCAGATTTAAGAAACAATTTACAAAGGACTAACCAGGAATAATCACAGCCTTTCTCCACAGCAGGGAGCTGTGGAAGGCCAGAAAAACCAACACAAGGTCTGTTCTCTCCACAGTTCCAATTAACATTAAGGGAAATTATACAGAAACATCAAGGGGAGAGAATAGATGTGTTTGCCATAATACTCGGAGGATCTAATCAGCAAACGAAGACAATATCATTGTTTTAACTTCAAGATCAAGGTTACTTCATATCTCACAGACCCCCAGCTCCCCTCCACACACCCCAAGGAAAAAAGCTTATTTCACATGCATTGTGTTTAGAGATAAAGACCAAGGATCTATGCATTGACTATAAAGTCTATTACTGAGATTATCAGGAAAGAAAATCAGAACTATAAACCTTTTCCTTTGCTTTGCCCTTTCCTCATCTTTCTTAATCTGGATGTTGCAGCAATCTAGGGTTGCATCCAGAATGCATTCTAGCAGGCCAAAATCAATAGGGCATCTCAAGTGCTTCAGCTTTTCCATTAGCCTTCCTGTTTTCATTTGCTGTGGCCAAACTGTCACTGTTGCTGACAAAGAGACTTGGTTGCATCTCTAGATTAGAAAGAGCTGTTCCTACTACCTCCTTTTCACTTTCTCTTTCCCCCCCCCCATTTCTTTTGGGATGGGGAGGGACAATCTATTGAGTTCATCATCTGTTTTTGCCCAGTGATGACACTCTGGGAGTTTCTCAGACCATGCTCAGAGAGCCATAATCCTCTTACAATGGCACTTCAGAGCATCCCCCACCCCCCAAACTCCATTCCACTTCAACCTGGGAGAGTGATTATGACTAACAATTCAGTCGTATGAATGTGCAAAAGTAAGTTGCATCAAATTCAATGCAGAGGTGTGAAAATGTCTTCATCTCCATTCTATTGGATTTCTCAGCATCTCATCTGCCTCCTTTGTTTCATAGTGAGTAGCAAGAATTTGTGTGACAGAATGACATCATGACATTATGACATCAGCTCCGCCCACACTATGATGTCACGGTGGGGTAGTAAAATTTTTGACATCCCACCACTGGGTGCAGACTGTTGGAAGGCTGCCAGCATTATGTGGTAGAGCAGTGATGGCTAACCTTGACACTCCATGTGTTCTTGGACTTCAGTTACCAGAAGCCTAAGTCAAGCTCTCCTTCTGATCAGGGCTTCTGGGAATTGAAGTTCAAGAACAGCTGGAGTACCAAGGTTTTACATCACTGTGGTAGGGGGTCAAAGCAAGAGGGGCTAAGATCATTTCACCCTTGCAGGCTTATGAGTACTTAGTAGTTCAAAGAGCAATTGGTCTTCCCGTCTTCAAATTCTTTCCTCCCTCAAGAAGTTCCATGTTCTGTACTGCTGTATTTGCCCATCTCTTTTTTCCAGTAGTCCAACAGATAAAATCGTCAGTAACCTTTCTTGTAATTAGTCAGAATTATGGATTGTCTGAACTGTAATCACAGTTAGCGACTTCCCTGTTTTGAAAATAAATTCATTTTCTCTCTCTCCTTGGGCTGACTGGCAAGGAGTGATCCTGCAAATATATTCGTTTAGATTACTGCTGAAATAAGAACCATCTGATGTTTATGTGGGAAACATAGCGAAAAACACTCTTGTTGTTTTGCATAACTCCTGTCCATAATTCAAGTGCTGTGTGTGTGTGTGTGTGTGTGTGTGTGTGTGTGTGTGTGTGTGTGTGTGTGTGTGTGTGTGTGTGTGTGTGTGTGTGTGTGTGCGCGCGCGCGCGTGCGTGCGTGCGTGCATGTGCGCACACATCAAGGAAAGAAGGTTCTGCAGCACGAATGCCAAAATGTCTAATTACATGCAGCCCGTTCAAGTAGTAATTTTATAATGTATTATGCATCAAGCATTGCGATCATCAAATTTACTACCCATTCAGAACCAGTAAAATTTCACTTTAACAGGAATAGTATGGAATTCCTCCCACCCACCCATCCCACCCATCAAGGCCATGGAGAAAGGAAGACAGAGCCACTATCAGCTGCACAGAAAAGCTAGTTTTGCAGCCTTGCTCTCTCCCCCCCCCCCAAGCTGTCATTTCAGCAGGGGGGGAAAAAGAAGCAGGGCTACTTTCCTGGCTCGGCTAAACCATTAGCTGCATCAGACCCTACATTTCTTGAGCCGTCACTTAGCAGCCACTATTTCATCAAGCCATTTGAGAGCGAGAAAGGACAGAAGTTCACTCTTAGATTGGAAGGTTAGTGAAAAATGATTCCATGTTAAGTTAATCGTCACTGAGCGAAAAACAATCTAATTAAACCACGTTTAGAGTGAAGAGGAGGTATACAAATTGGTGTTGAAATATACATCCCAATACTATCCTCTAAGACTTGCCAGAATGAAGGCAAAGAACAACAACACTCACCCATGATTTTAGTGTTCCTTTCCACTTTGTTCTTAACTTTGGAAATAAAGAAATAACCGCAATAATGTTTGAAAATCCCATTTCTTCCCCTTATTGTGCTTTTCCCAGCTCTTATTTTAAGTCCTCTATCAGGTTGAGCAATACAGATCTTCGAGGGGAGGACAGTTCTATCCTTGTAGTTTCCCCTATTTGATTTAGGACATGTACAGACTGGGTAATTTGGAGCAGCCTGGATCATGCTTAAAAGGCTCTAGTCCTTCATGCAATCTATTTTACCGTTCACTTGAATGACCATGGTTTTCACGCATCAACTTTTTTTTCTCCCAAGCAAAGGGTCAAGACAGGTCTTTTGGTTGCTCCAATTTGTCCCTCTTTCTGTTAATGACACTCATCTTCACACTTCCTTACCCACCTCTTCCTGCAGTTGTCATTCAGTGGTCTATGGTGACTATCCTTTGCTGTTGTTAATATAAGTAACACAGAGAAACATCAATGTAGGCATGCCCAAACTATGACCCGTGGGCCAGATATTGCCGCTGAAGCCATTCCATCAGGACCACAATGCCCTCGCTAAACCAGGAAGTGAATTCGGATGCTTTTGCACATGTGTAGACTTGTCTGTATTCATTTCTTGGCTTTGCATGGACATGCTCACACATGCGTTGAAGCATCCGCAATAGACCTCGAAGTGAATATGGATGATTTTGCACAAACTTGCCCTGTTCCATGGTCATGGTCTGGCTCATTCAGCAGTTCTGGGGGCATGGTCAGGCCCCTGGCCCAAAAAGTTTGGGCACCCCTGCATCAATGTATCTACCTGCAAATATATCTCATTTATTTAGAATAGCACTGAATCAGTAGAGAGATTTTTTTTTTAAAAAAAAATTAAGAGTAGATAAAAATAAAGGAGAGGACATTTTCTATCATCTCTTTCAGTGCTAAAACACAGCAGATAATCCACAGGATTTTCACCACCCACAGGCTGCAGAATGGGATAATTAGGAGTGTTCTTTATTGTACAAAAAAATACCCCAACAACACCCTGTAGACCTAATACTGTGCCAAAAAGAAGCAGGATGGACTTAAAAAGGGATGGGATGGAGTACTCTGACTGAAAAATCATGTAGACATTTGTATTTGGTTTAAAACAAGCATCGCCAAAATGTTCCAAACAGCCATCTATATGCCCATCCAGAGAAACGATCTGTCTCTTTCATGGTATTTTGAAAACTAGAGTGTATGGAAACCTAACCAAATGATTGTTAAAGAAAAGAATACCAAAGTGATAATAACTTTAGATTGGGCCAAACCTACCTTCAATCTATCTTTATTTGTATCAGATGCACCACCAGCATATAAAAATATACAAAGCTAAAATTAACACATCTAAAACAAAATAGAATTTAAAAGGGCTAGATGACATCTGCCCAATATCGGGCAGCAATTCCTCTTGCCAATGTAAGGTCCTTCTCAGTGCATATTGAGGGGCATCGTGTGCATTGTGTCATATGGGAGATAGTTTGTACTTTTCTGCATTCTCACAGGCTGTCGTCTACAAGAAAACCCCACTTTCTCAGATTAGCCCTTGATCTTCCTACCCCTGCTTGCAGTCTATTTAAAGCTTTCTGCACAGGGCATGGCCATTCTTGGGCAGGCGGTAGAGAGTCCTGTGGTTCTGCCCAGTCATCTGGTAGCTCCTTGCTCACCTTCCATAGCTCTAAGGCGGTCTGTGGGGGCTGGCTGTTCAGAGGGGAAGACGTTGTGAGGAAGCTATAGGTTGGTTTTAGTCTCTGCTTTGGTGGTTGGTGACCAAATAGAAGGTGTGTTTCTGAGGCTCTTGCTTTGACCCACTCTTTCTGAGCAGCACTTTTTTTGATGGGATTTTGTTGGGGCGATTGCCAGCTAACATGCACTTTTTGTATTGGGGTTGGTTTTAGGCAACCTTCAATAAATTGGCTGAAAGGTTTTTCCCTATTCTGCCTTGGCCCCTGGTTTCACAGTAAGTCTTGCCACTTGTTTAAGAGCCCCTTCACTGTCACCATCAGAAACCTAGGACTGTCACCAAAGTTTCCATCATCAACACTCCAAATTTTCCAAATGATGTTGCTGGAAATATGGCATGTGGAAAGCAAGCATTATCCTACCACCCCACCCTAGCAGAATCACACTTCTGGCAGCTCACTGGGAACACAGTCTTACTGACAAATAAGGGATTTGATTTCTACACATAGCTTGTTTCACAGAAGCATTGCTAAAGGTTTCAGGGTAGTGGAGATTTTTTTTCTCCTTAGCCATCAGACAGTTCTTCTGTACTTGCTATCTGTATGGATGTACTTCACTTCTCAAAGGAAAAGGGCACTGGAGAGATACATGCAATTGCAGAGGCTTACAGGAGGGGAAAGGAACTCTCTTCCTCACTGTTTAATGGAGGTGAAGTATCTTGTAATACTTTCAAATCCCTTGGGAAAAGATCCTGCCATGTTGAACTTATATTGATGAAAATTAGGAATTTACCAAGCATTCTTTCCATCCATACATGCTGAATGGGTGTAGTGTTAGTCCAAAATACAGATCCATTCTGACACACCACATCCTCAGTTATGCTTGAGTTAGAGTTGCCATAATTCTGTCCCACAAATCCGGTACAGAAGTATAGTTTTTTTTAAAGAAAAAATGTGTCGATTGTTCGCCCCAGTAAGTTTTTAAATCTGGGACTTTAACATTATTTTTATTAAACTGGCCAGGACAATATTTTTGACCCCGAATCCAGTATAATCCCAGTTTTCTGGGACATATGGCAACCCTAGCTTTAGTCTATTAGGAACAGCAGTGACTGAACAAAGAGATTAGTTCTTCCATAGCCCATTGAACCCTTTGATCTGCTGCTCTCTGCTATGCCATTTCTTTCTATCTCCTTTCCCTTAATCTTTCCTGAGCACCTTTGCAGCTAACAATGAGCCTTATTTATATCAAGGCAAAGGTACACATTACATGATTGCCCCATAATACCCATTTTCCTGCCCACTTCACAGAGCCTGAGTGAGCAGAAAGAAGGAGGTCACTGAAGCGGTTATATGGTAATGACTGAAAATCTTACGAGTGTTTGGCTAATAGCTAGGGCCAGGGTTCCAGTGATGAGCTTGGCCTTCATCGATCGGGGATGCATCAGTCATTGGGGAAAATGAGATGTTGGATAAACTGTTCCCCATTGTTCGTGTGTGCATGTATAAGGGACGGATTGTTTAGAGCAAGACATATATGTTCCAGTGCTCAGTTATGATAACTCTCATGGTTATACAACACAGGGCAGCACTTACCACCAGTGTATCTGCCTATTCATCTGTCACTATAATGGTGAATCTGGCTTTTTGTGTACATTGTAGAACTTCTGGCGAGTCCTACAACCCTTCAGCATGTGGACCTCAAACATAGAATTGTGTTCTTATTTTGTCATCCATGAAGCATTATTAATCAATGCATCGCACTCCATTCCACATAGTTTTATCTGACTTGGAGTTTGCTTCATCTCTCCTAAACCTGAAATGAATCTTTCCTTTACTCATCCCCCAGTATTTCTCCTGGGATTTCTTTCTTTAAAAAAAAAACCCTAGAAGGATATAATTTTGTTTTGACTGCATGACTGTACTATAAACATTGAAAATCACCAGTTTTCACTGTACATGCTCTGAATGCATAAAAGGAAGGCAGAATGCAAAGTATGACTGCAATGCGAACATCAGTGTGTGTGTGTGTGTGTGTGTGTGAGTGTGTGTGTGTGTGTGTGTGTGTGTGTGTGTGTGTGTGTGTGTGTGTGATACCAATTCCTTATGATTGATGTTTTATCCACCACACTTTTGTTCAAAACAGGAGTCATGTTTAGTTACACAAAGACCAGACCAAATTATTATTGCAAGGTCAATAAAGATAGAGTCAGTTTTCTTAAAAGAAATCAGGCATCAAACCTGAATATATATACTGTATCTGAATATATATGTATGTATCTGTTGCAATCACTTGTACAAATTATGCCTCTAGGAACATGTCTGTTTAGAATCTGTGAGATAGCACATCTGAGAAGGAACAGCAGCTTTGGATTAGCTATGCATTGATTTGGACATGTTTTAATGTATTTTTTACATCACACTTTTCCATCTGATTTTTTTGGCCTGTGTTTGGGTTCATGAATTCAATCAAAATTCTAGTATTTTTATACGCAACGAAGGCACCGTCTTGTCTCATTCAGGGGACGAAATAAGTACTTAGGAAATAGGGGCATTAGCTTAGTATTTATTTTCTGTTTATATATTTTTGAATAAATGGATGGGAAGACTTTTTCCTAGATAAAAGCCTTTCTTGCATTATTTTGTATGAGAAAAATATAGTCATATTTCTCCCCCACCTCCTTTTCTGCTCCATACTGACATGATCTGGCAATGGAGAAACATACAAATCATCTCAGTCAAGCAGACAGATTGCCTGGGGACGGACCCCTCTCTGATGTTCTTTGGCAGGCATCTGGTCAATTCACTTTCCCTGCAGTAAGTGACATCTGTGGGCTTTCTTCAATTCCCACCCCCAGCTGCTACCAGGTTATTTTACATTCCTTTCTGGTGACAGGCTAACTGTCATCCTTTGTCTCATCTAACCAGACCCATAAGGCAACAATGATCTCAGACAGAGGGGTCTGCCAGGAAGAGCTGGTTGTCTCACACTCTAAGTTACCATCCATGGCAGCTTGCTAGAGAAGAGAAACACTTTTAGATGGCCTGCAATAATCAATGTTACCCAACCTTGGGTTTCCAGACATTCCTGGACTTCAGTTCCCAGAAGCCAGGATCAGCAGGTATGCCAACTTGGGCTTTTGGGAATTGAAGTCCAAGAATATCTGGAGAACCAAGGTTGGATAACCAGAAGATGTCTTTGTAGCTACAAATTCTGTAGGGCTTCCAATAAGGCTTCACTTAAACCTGTTTTGCTACTAATTCCGCCCTAGTTCCTCAGTCTACTGCTTTAGAGGTATCTGCCTTGGAGTTTGCTCCATCTCTCCTAAACTTAGAATGAATATTTCCATTACTGCCCCTCCCCCCCAAAAAAAGTTCACAGATGTCTCAAACCTTCAAAGGGTTCTTGGGTAACCATCCCCAGCTTTCCTCATCATTGCCTGTGCCAGTGATGGTGAACCTTGGCACTCCAGGTGTTCTTGGACTTCTTCTCTTCTTTGCTTCATCCTTTACCCCATCGGGTATTGAGGGATATGCAAGGTTCTTGTTCTGGCACTTCTAGCATCTTCTATCGGTGTTCTTGTTCTGGCACTTCTAGCATCTTCTATCGTTGTTCTGGCACTTCTAGCATCTTCTATTGATGTTATCTCTCCAACTTCCTCTGTGTCTGCCTCGTGGTCTTTGTCCTTCTCCTGTTTCCATGTAGGCCTTGTACGGTATAGAATCCCAAGACATTCTCTCCAAATGGACAAACCAGTTTATTTCTTGTCTCTGTATGTAGGACAAGACTGGTTCTGTTCTAATTCTTTCCCTTATAACCTCATTCCTGGTTTTATCTCTTCTAGTCACTCCAGCAGCCTTCCTCAGACATCTCATTTCCGTGGTACCCAACTTTTGTTTACATTTTGTTGTAAGTGTCCATGTTTGGCACTGGTAACATAAATTGGAATTAATATGTTTTGTATGAGGTCCTTTTTTGGTGTGTTGATTTGTATTGCCTTATGTTTTAAGAGCAGAGCTAACTGCCAGTATTTGGTTTGCCTTACTGTACCACATGTTAATCTCTTTGTATCTATCTCCATATCAGGGTAAAATGTGGGCTATGTGTTTTCCTGTGTCTGGTTTTTTTTCCTTGATCCCACCATCAATTGATGGCCATGATGATCTCCAGTAGCACCAAATGAAGGAACCAGCTGATCAGCAGGAGCTCTCTCTCCACTAATCATTTGGAGACAGTCTCTGGTGCTCCATTGCAATCTGCAGTCACAGAAGAAAGGGGGTACAGCTAATTGGCACTGGACTTTGCCGATCATCTGAGCCCCTTCTCTGCTGCTGCCTCAGATCATCTTTTAAAATATACAGTTGAAGTGCCACAACACAATGCCACTTTGAATAAATATTTTTTTAAAAAAAATATGTGTGGCTTGTTGTTGTTGTTGTTCAGTCGCACAGTCGATTCCGACCCTCTGTGACCCCATGGACCACTGTCCGCCAGGTACTTCTGTCCTCCACCATCCTCCTCAACTCATCAGCTCTATGCCCATTGCATCCACAATACCATCTAGCCATCTCATTTTTGGTTGCCCACTTTTTCTTTTGCCTTCCACCTTTCCCAGCATCAAGGCTTTCTCAAGTGAATATTCTCTTCTCATTTGATGTCCAAAAGTACCTTAGCTTCATCTTTACAATTTGACCTTATAAGGAGCAGTCAGGGTTAATTTCTTCTAAGATTGACCTATTTGTTCTCCTCGCTGTCCAGGGGACTCTCAAAACTCTCCTCCAACACCACATCTCAAAGGCATCTATTCTTCTGCACTCAGCTTTCCTAATGGTCCAGCTCTCACAACTATACACTGCCACAGGGAATACCATTGCTTTGACTATACGAATTTTTGTTTGCAATGTGATGTCTCTACTTTTCACTATGCTCCCCAGGTTTCTCATCGCTTGCCTCCCAAGAATCAGTCGCCTTTTTATTTCATGGCTGCAATCACCATCTGCAGTGAGCTTTGATCCTAAGAAAGTAAAATCTGTCACTGCTTCTACTTCTTCCCCATCTATTTTCCAGGGACTAATAGGGCCTGTTCCTATTATCTTGGTTTTCTTTATATTGAGTATCAAGCCAGCTTTTTCACTCTCTTCTTTCAACCTAATCAGGAGCTTCTTTAGGTTCACAAAAATAAATAAATGAATATATCACAAAAGGTTTTTTTTTACAATGCAGCCACAAACTCACTAAGCTTTCCAGCCATTTAGCCATACTTTACCCACCCATATAGCAGCTCCCCCGTTAAGGCCCTGAGCTGGAGACTGGAAGGTCGGATTTCGATACCTACACTTTGGGATGGGAAAAGATCCTCATTTGGGTGTCTCCTAAAAAGCCTTTCAACCCAGAATAACCACTGACGTAAAATTATTATTACCCACTCATATTCTGTATGAAACTTTACATTGTTCTATCTTCAATTTTTTTCATCACTAATGATATGTTAAAAAAAGTCATTTTTTAAAGGATACATTTTACATTTTGAAAATGTCTTTACAATACACCATGTAAGTAATTTAAGATTTTTAAGAGTAAGGGTAAATGACACCTTTGTTAGAACACTAAAAAAATGCTAGCTTTCAACCTATACTAGTCTTCATCAGTTGTGCACCAGTATATTGTGGATAGTTTTGAAAAAAATATATGAAAGTTTAAAAAGTCACAGTTGATGCCACTGCCAGGTCTGTTTCTTAAAAATGACTTCTAAAAAGGTAGCTGAAAACTAAAGTTAGGAATATAGGTTTGAAATTCCACCAGTACTGGTCACTAGTTGGATTATCTGACTCAACTCGTAAAACAAAGAGCTGGCTGGTTTCAACGTTTTCCATTCCCCCTAGTATCTTTGAAACTCAAGGTTAACTATTTGACCAGGGAATGAGGTTACACATAAATGTGGCAAACTGACTATCAGAGAATGGATAAATAAAATTTAGTCTACCAATTTAGTAAAGCCAATGGCAGCAAAATTCATTGTGTTACCTAGTGTCTGAAAGCAAATGTTTGCAGCGCTGCATGGCTGATGTTAAATGTCTTCCAGATGGTGCTTTGTGAGGTGGTTAGGCAACCCTCCAATAATACAGAAGAAACACACATCTTCTAAGACTTTGGAACTTTAACATTTTTTTTGACTGACCACAATATATTGGTTCATACCATGGTGAAGAAGAGTATAGGTTGAAAACTGGTATTTGTAATAAAAAGGTTGTCCTTGTATTATTATGTAAGGACCTAATGGTTTTTCTGTTGTTGTTTAGATTTTAAATGTCCAGAAGATAAAGAAGCTGAAATTCATAACCTAGAGTTTAGCTACATGGCTTTTAGGGTTTAATTCTGAGGAAAATCAAGGATTTACTCCCTATTTATGCAGCTATGTTAATGCATAGGTAGAATTGGCACCTTTTTTCTCTGTGTCTCTGATGCCCATGAAGCTGGAAGGTGCTCCATAATCATCTCCTGACTGTGTCATTGAATCTGGATGCTGAAAAATACAGATTTCCCTTGTACTATTTTCCCCATAGGGATGCATTGCATCATAGAACACATTATACGGGGCACAATGGTTTTTTCAAATTCTCTTCCTTGTAAGATTTTTTTTCCGCTGTAAGAGGCATTCATTATATGATGTTCTACTGTATTCTATAATTCTATTACCATATATGCCAGCGTATAAGATGACTGGGCGTATAAGACGACCCCCCAGCATTTCCACTCAAAATATAGAGTTTGTTATATACTCACTGTATAAGACTACCCCCTCTTCTGCACACCTTCCACACATCAAATAAAATATAAAAGAACATCAGATTTGATTTCAACATCTCCCTGTGGTCGGCACTAGTGCGCAAGTGCGCATGTGCGAGCTCTGCATAGACAAGGGGCAGGGCGGAGCACCGCTGCTTCCCGCTGAGCAGAATGGGCCACACTGGATATGTGATACTGGATGGTATGTAGAATGAGGTGGGTGGGCATCGGGAGGCTACTATGGGCACCAGGCGGGCATCGGGAGGCCACTATGGGCACCAGGTGAGCATCGGGAGGCCACTAGGGGCAGCTATGTCTATCCCAACTGAAGTGCACCCAGCGTATAAGACGACCCCCCCCAACGTGGAGGCATGTTTTTCAGGGGGGGGGGAAGTAGTCTTATATGCCAGCATATACAGTATTTTTTAGTCCATATCTGGGACACTTTCCATATGTGCTGAAATTACAGCATCAGTTTACAACCCTTTTAAAATGGTTTTTTTTAAAAAAATCTTCAGGGGGTTTTATACTAGTTTAGTCATATCTGTGCTTTGCATTGCTTTCCTTTCCTTTTTGGCCTCCCAGTTTTTTAACTATAGGAAGGTTGGAATTCTTGAATTGTACTTTTCATGATTATACACCACCCTGGAATCTACCAGGATGATGGAAGATATAAAATTGCTTCAGTACATTTCAAGAGTCAGCTTCTTCTGTTTAGTGATGTGCAAAAGGTTGTTTTCTTTTATGTAAAGCCATTAAAATTGCTTCCTGTGCTTTGTTTCCTGTATTGTTCCCCCTGTTGTGAAAGCCAAAATCACAGCAGGTATTTTACCAAAATGTCAATTTCAGCATAGCTTTAGTACTGTGGGCTCAGGAATTAAAAACTTCTTCTCAGTTGTTTTTCATAAAGTTAACATAAGAAATAGGAAACAAGCTGGGTTGGATCATTCCAACCTTCCTATATATAAAAGAGAAAGTCGTAGTGACATTTTGCATGGCTAAAGCAAAAAGAACAAGAAAAGTGAATTACACAATGAATCCTTTTTTTAGAAAATGGAAAACATCTTTAATACTGCTTCTAAATTTGCTTTCCTTTCATTGCAGTTATATATAACACCAAGATTTAATGGGTAATTAATGAAATACTACTCAAAAACTGACTAGTTGACACCATTTTCCTGTAGCGTACTTGGAAGAAGAGAATAACTTGGAAGAAGAGAATAACGTTACGGTAGTTATTGGGCTGCAATCTTTGCAGTCCTGGGGACTCTCAAGAGTTTTCTGCAGCACCACAGTTCAAAGGTGTTGAGTCTTCTGTGCTCAGCCTTCCTTAGGGTCCAGCTCTCACAGCCATACATTACTACTGGGAAGTGGCTTTAACTATGTGGACTTTTGTTGGCAGGGTGATGTTTCTACTTTTTATTATTCTGCCTAGGTTTGTCATAGCTTGCCTCCCAAGAAGTAAGTGTCTTTTTATTTCATGCCTATAGTCACCATCTGCAGTGATCTTAGATCTCAAGAAGGCAAAGTCTGTCATTGCTTCCATTTCTTCTATTTGCCAGTGGGTGATGTGTCCGGAGGCCATGATCTTGGTTTTTTTAATGTTGAGTTTCAGGCCAGCTTTTGTACTCTCCTCTTTCACCTTCATCAAAAGGTTCTTTAGGTCTTCTTCACTTTCTGCCATTAGAATAGTGTCATCTGCATATCTCAGGTTGTTGATATTTCTCCCTGCAATCTTAATTCCTGCTTGTGCTTCTTCCAGCCCAACATTATGCATGATGTACTCTGCATATAAGCTAAATAAGCAGGGTGAATATACAGCCTTGTCGTATTCCTGTTCCTATTATAAACCAATCAGTTGTTCCATATCTTGGCCTAACCGTTGCTTCTTGACCCACATACAGATTTCTCAGAAGACAGGTGAGGAGGACTTGCCACAGTTTATTGTGATCCACACAATCAATGGCTTTGGTGTAGCCAACGAAATAGAAGTAGACTATTTCTGGTACTCCCCTGCTTTCTCCATGGTCCAGTGAATGTTAGCAATTTGGTCCCTAGTTCTCCTGCCTCTTCGGATCCCAGCTTGTACTTCTGGAAGTTCTCGATTCACTTACTGCTGAAGCCTAGCTTGTAAGATCTTGAGTATGATCTTGGTAGTGCGTGAGATGAGTTTTACTGGCAGCAAAATACACTAAAAATGAAATTAAAAGTGCAGCGCGCTCCCAGCCTTGCTGCCTTTTTCAAATCTGAATTGGGCACTGTTGCCCACCCTCCCTCCCTTAAGCAGCAGTGTGATTGTTTTGGTCGCTTTGGGGCTGGGTGGGAATTTTTGCTTGAAACCTGATTGGCACCTTGCTGCACCAATGCACAGGAAAATTGCCGTCCCAACAAGCTTCCTTCCTACTCCAGGACAGTAGTATTTCTATCACGTGCAAAGTGGCGGGTTTTTGTGCACAGGCTCGCAGGATATGTCGGCTGCTGACTAGGAAGTCTAGTGTGGCTCTATAGTTTATTGAGATTGCTCCCGCACTGAGCAGCTGACCTACACTACTTTATTATGTTATCTCTTCACCCTTGTCATTATCGGTCTGGCCATAAATTACTGAGTTTTAGTAAACTACAACTCTAGTAGAGAGTATTTTATATCCTTGTAACGAGGCTGTCCCTCTTTTTCTTGTAAATATTAGTACTGCATTTTGTTTTCATGACACTAGGTTTTAGTAATTATTGAGGGATTTTAGTAATATTGTTTTTTAGATAGGCACCCTGCTGTTTTATGTCGATTCCCAGTAGGTTTTTAGTATTATAGTATCATATTTTCCTTTTATTACCCTTGTCCAGACTAGTTTAGGATGTGGTATTTATGTTTTTGTGTGTTATGCTGGTCATGGACTGTAAATAAATTGAATTGAATTAAGTTTGATTCCTAGATACTGCATGATGGAGTGAGTTCCCATCTCTGTCCCAGCTCCTACCAACCTAGCACTTTGAAAGGAAGAAATTGCAAGTAGATAAATAGGTGCCACTTCAGTGAGAAGGTAAACAGTGTTCCGTACACTCTGGTGTTGAGGCATGCCTGCCACATGTCCGTGGAAATGTCTGCAGATGCAGACAGCACTGGCTCTTTGGCTATTATCAGAGATGAGCACTGAGCCCTAGAGTTGGATACAACTGGATTTCGAACAAGGGCAACCTTTACCTTTAGTTCCTTAATAGGAATATTAATTTCATCAACATCTCTCAGTATGATCTCACATTAAAAATAGCCCCCATGATTTCATCCATTGCTATTCTGGTTTCTGATTTTGTTCAACTTGAAAGGGGAAAAAGAAGTTCACATGAACTGTTCAGCATCTGTCAGATGTCATCAGGGACTTGACAGATAATGCACCAAAATAGCCATGATAAGTATTTTGAAGGGTGTTTTTTTTCTGTTTGAGGGTGAAGGAAGTGTTGGCTCAGTTTTGAAAATGGCTTGAAGCTAATTTTAGCCAGACTAGCTCAAAGTCTTTCAGTGCCTTATACAGATTATTTTAAGAGATTGAAAAGTAGCTTTTCAGCTTTCTAATACTCGGCAGACTTTTATCTACAATATACCATTTAAATATCTCAACTTAAATGTTTCAGTTTGGTATTACAAGACTAGCCCTCTTCATTAAAGGCAAGAATCAAGGAGTTCATCTATTCCTCTGACATGTTATTGTAATACTCTCTGGATCTGACACTCATACTACTTGGTCCAGGGACACTTGAAGACCCATTGACTAAAATTGAACTATGAGTCTCAAAAATAAGAGTTATAATGAACTAATACATGCTTAGTTAGTCAAAACCTGTGTAAGTTGCATTGGTACAATGATGGTTGTCTCACTGGACTTAACTATCAGGCATATCTTACTCCTTTTGCTAGTAATTTACCCATCCTTTTGTCCAATTGTTTCTTGCTGCTTCTAGCGCAGTCACTATCTTTTTATTGTGATTTAAATAATTACTTGGAAGTTTATTTTATTTTTAAATGTTCTGTTGCATTTGTCTTTCTCTAGAAAGCAAATTCTTTTATAATGTTTAAGGATTTTTATAAGTTCCTTCCTCCATTTGTATATGATACCTTGTTTGTATGTAACCCCATTTATTAAAGTTAAGGGTTCTGCACTGTTCACATTTAAAATGTCTCCATTTATCCATGTGGACTTTTCAGATGTGTGCATCATTCACCCCCCCCCCCCAATATGTCTACAACAAAACAATAGTATTCCCTGTGGCAATGTATGGTTGTGAGAGCTGGACCATTAGGAAAGCTGAGCGCAGAAGAATAGATGCCTTTGAGATGTGATGTTGGAGGAAAGTTTTGAGAGTCCCCTGGACAGCGAGGAGAACAAATAGGTCAATCTTAGAAGAAATAAAACCTGACTGCTCCTTAGAAGGGCAAATAGTAAAGATGAAGCTAAAGTACTTTGGACATCAAATGAGAAGAGAAGACTCACTTGAGAAAGCCTTGATGCTTGGAAAGGTTGAGGGCAAAAGAAGAAGGGGGCGGCCAAAAATGAGATGGCTAGATGGTATTGTGGACACAATGGGCACAGAGCTGAGCAAGTTGAGGGGGATGGTGGAGGACAGGAGTGCCTGGTGGACAGTGGTCCATGGGGTTGCAAAGGGTCAGAATCGACTGTGCAACTGAACAACAAAAAATCTATATATCTTTGTCTTCATTGTGCAAATATCAGTACATATTCTCTTTGTAAAAGTATGTTATTTATTGCCCTCCGCATGCCCGTACAAAAGAGACAGACTACTGAATTGTTGGTATAAAAATCAGGCCACTTTATTTAATGATAACTTCATTAACTTTTGAACTGCATCAACCATATAACTTTCTCTACAACAGGCCACAGTAGCACTGGTAAGGTACCCAGATATCCAATCCACTAACTTAACATTAGATATCCTTAAATTCCTTGATTTTCCTTTCATTGAAATATCCCGGTCAGAAGTGTCCTGTTGTTCCTCTCACTTCTGACCCAAAAACCGGGCGAACTGTTAATTGGAGCTGCCAGCTGCCAAGCTTGGCAGTCCCCAAGTTCATGGTCCGCATTTTGATCAGGCCAACTAGTATATCTTTCTGTATTGTGATCCAACGTGACCAATCAAAATGTGTTCCAGCCAGGTTCTCTTGGGATCAATTTTGTGTCCTTACCAGTGCTACCCGCCATATAAAATTACCACTCCATACTCAACCTGGCCCTGCAGTGTGGGATGGGCGAAAACGCCAAGAGACCAACAGGCTAATCAGGTCTCAAGAAAAAAATCCCATCATGCCCTGAAGCGACCCAAAATAAGTCACACTGCTGCCAAGGGAGGGAGGGTGGGGCATGCTTTGCCGGGCGCTCAGAGACTGGCGGCGAGCACAGGGAGCATGCTGCCCTTATAAGGGCAGTGCTCAGACATGCCCCCTGAGCTCACCGCCGGCTCCATCTCTTTGCCCGGCGTCGGGACAAAGTGTGCAGCTGCGGCACCTTCACCCGCCACGCGACCATTCTAATAAATAATTATTCTATGATCTAATTGGTTTAAACACCATGAATAGGCATAGGATTTTTTATTTTATTTTCCGGACTATTTGTGCCACAATTCTCCATTGTGGAAGTTCTAACAAACCTTAAAGATACCTTACAAATATCTAAATCTGATGCACCTTGGGGGAAAGCCTAATTTGGAAAGGTTTGAGCCTAGCTTCTCCTGGGCCCAGCTTCTCCTAAGCTTCTTGTTCCTGCCTCAGTATTAGCTGGGAGCTTTCTTTCTGAGCAGAAAACTTGAACAGAGCTAGTCTGAAGCAAGCCTCTAAGTCAGGGGCTCAAAACCTATGGTCCACGGCTTGTGGCACCATTTCATGTGGCCCAGGTCATCCTTGTTCCTGCCACCACTGCTGGAAGCAGTGAAAGTGGTGAAAACACCCAAAAACATTCCACCCTCACTCCCACTGCTGCAACTGGTAGCAGTGTAAACAGCAAACCATCTTAAAACACATTGTAAATGCACCCACAGCTGTCGTAAATGTGGTTATGTCAGCCGTGAGTGCATTTACAGCAATGTTTATGGCAGGAGGAACAATGTGTCCAGCCTGCTCAACTGTCTGAAGGGTCATGATTTGGCCACAACACAAAATGGTTGAGCCCCCCCCTCCTGTAGGTGTTCCATTTTAGACTTTTCTCCCAGTTGCCTCACATCTAGATATTGGTAGGATAGCTAGAAATGCCACAATTGAAGTTTATGGCATGAGTTATCCAGAAAATCCAAAAATCCATTCTGTAGGTGTGGGACAATGCTGAGCTTGTAGATGGTGAACAAGAATGTTGACTTTGGAAAATCATAATTAGTTAAATTAAGAAAGCATTTGTTTCTTGTTTTGATAAATTCATTTAGGAGAAAAAGCTGTAAATGCATTGACAGAAGACCCTAACACCGATTTCAACATGTGCAGGTCTGCTCAACAATATATAGACACTATGAGAGCTATCTTGTTTCATCTCGACCCAAATGGAAAAAAATGTATGTTTCATTCCAGCTCAATGGAGGGAGAAATAAGAAGTAACAGAAGGAGACAGGAAGCTTAAGAAAAAAAATTGCATGTAGATCAAGAAAAAGCAAGAGAGGTAAACATATTCAGGCCTATTGCATTTTCTCCCGTCAAGTTTTGTATGCTGGTGTTTGATTCTTACACCTATACATATTTGCTGAGAAGAAAGATCAAAACTGTAGAAGCCCTTGTCTTGGTCTGGCTTCCATAAATATTGGGTAAATTCCCTTTCAATGGATGGGTCACTGGATGGATAAAGAAATAAAAATCCAAAATCTGAAAGTTATGCCATTTTGTTTTCCCATAAAATGAATCTGCTACGAATGTGTAACATTTCTATCTGATTGAGAAGTATTTGGCTGCCTTCCTTTTATAAGTGAAATTAGTTTAGATTCAAGATAAATTTTCCAAGCTTTTGAACTAACTTTCTGAAATGCTGTAAACTCTTTTCTCATTAAATATCTCCCCAGATAGCTGTCTGAGATATCTATCAGTCTCATCAGAAGATGTAAGCAAATCACTCAATGTGAATGACAGGAAGCATAGATTCTTGCATTTCTAAATCAAGCTACAGTTCATAAAACCTTTTCCTCTGCTGTTCCAGCAATTCCACAAATAAGGCAAAGCCAAAAGAGCAACAATTAAGGTTTTCCTTTCAAACTAAATATGATGCCAGTCTTGAATTTTGATATGTATCAGTCACAATGAATTTTATTAACAGAGTTAGCAAAAGCAAAACTAGTCTTTGTTGTGGGCTTTATAATGGAGAACTCTGGGACCATGACTGACTTGCATTGTTCAAATCCTGACAATTCTAAAGATTTCCAGCCTTTAATTTATTGAAATAAATAGTAGTGGTAAGAGCTTCTGGGACAGGTGAAAGGCCAAAAAAGAATATATTTAGGTTGAAGAGCACAAATCAAAAGGCCAGCTTTCCTCTTAGGAGGTGCAGTGGGGAAGTGAACTCCCAACCTTTGGCTCCACAGCCAGATACCTAATCCACAGAGCTATCCAGCCAGCATAGTCTGTGAAAGGTTATACCAAATAAAACTTCTCAGACTTTAAGGTGTCAGGAGAATCTTTATAGTTTCTTTACCGTAACATAGTAATATGAATACTGGGATTCTTCCTTTTTAAAAAAGGGATAATTAATGTCAAGTATAATACAGGGTGTACGGTGTGTGATTAAGGAACAAAAGGGGTGCCAAAACTTTTCAGGCAATGGACCAGTCACATGGTTGAGTGTGCTGGCCACATGGTTCCTGGCAACAGAAGTGGAAGTAAACGCACATGCATGTGTGCATAACTTTTAACTGTTTTTATATTGTTCGCTGGACTGTGTACACTGCCCAGAGTCTGTTGATAGGGGAGGTATAGAAATCTAAATAAATAAATAAATAAATAACATTGCCATAAATGACCCGCAGCTGTTGTAAGCATTTATAACAGCTGCAGGTCATTTATGGCAGCATTGTGCACGTGCACTGGCACATTATGTGTACATGCATGGATATTTTACCTCCGCTTTCAGGAACAGTGTTAGTGGTGTGGTCCGGATCAGTTGGCATCATGGACCAAATCTGGTTCACCAGCCATAGTTTGGCCACCCCTGGCTTAGAGGAAACAATACAAACAGTTTTCATTATATGAATTCTCTATGTGATATGAAAGTTACTTAGATATCATAGCCTAGACTTAGCCAGGTGTTTGGGAAAAAATAGTCTGGATGGGAGAAGCGAGGACTATTCATTTTACTATTGACATCCCCCCCCCCCCCCAATGTGGACAACTGTCATCCCTATGTTTGTAACCTCTCCAAGGAAAATGTCTCTTTTCTGTCTTCTTATCGACCAGTTGAAAAAATGGGGATGAAGTGAATACAGCTTTAGGAAACACCACAAGTAGTGAACACAGAGGGATTCTGAATCCTTTAACATACTAAAACTCTAGTTTTTCAAAAGTAGAAGTGACATTGAAGTTCTAGCAAGTTCTGGATTCCTTTCTTGTGGTTTTTTTTTTTTTTTTTGTATTTTTGGTGTCTTATTCAATCTTAATCAGTAAAATGGGCCTTCTCTCATCAATTGTAGATTTTTAGACTTGAGATTTTAAGATGCTCAGAGTTTTATGATGTTTTATCTATGGATATTGTGTTTTTTATGTTAGTATTGCTTTCTGCATTGTAAACTGTTCAGCGTTGCCTTGGCGAGGGGGCGGTTAAATAAATTGAAATAAGTAAATAAATATGTCCTTGTCAGAATTCTGTTACACATCTACAAGGGCAGGAGAAGAACTGTACAGCTTTCAGTGCCAAAAGCTGCCATTTTGTGTGTGCCCCCAGTTGCATTCCTTGTCATGTGCCAAGAAATCTAACTGACATGTAATGGGGAATCAAGCAGGGGGTTCTTAATTATCGCCAATTTATAAGGTTACACTGTTGTCACCCATGCAGCACATATTTTGAGGGATTGTCTCATGTTAAAAAAGTCATCATAAACATTACACACTGTTCTTCAGCCTTTTTTCACTACAGCTTGGTGGAAATTTACCCAATCCTGGGTTTTATTAGACCTTGATGGCAGTTTTGATGGTCAAAATGTGGTGCTTTAGGAAGCGGTCATTATTTTAAGTGATCATCAAGAAACCTCTGCTTTTTCCTCATTACATGTCAGTTAGGTGGCTTGGCAGGTGACCAGGTGTGCAACTCAGGGCACGAAAAGTGGCAGCTTTTGGCACTGAAAGCTGTAGTGTTGGTCTCCTGCCACTGTAAATGTGTAACAGAATTTTGGCAAGGATATATCTGAGTCATGTGAGTCAGTATAAAACAGTGATTTCTTGTCAAATGCCAGGATGTAGGAGGCCAAATAGCAGCACAGGCACCATGACCCAGTGTCCTGCGCCCCACTCCTCAGATTTGGATAGCTCTGAGGAAGAACAACTAAGACCAGAACCCAGGTCAGATCCCGCACAAACTGCACAAACCGCTCCAGCCACTCAACTGTCAGATGAA
Organism: Furcifer pardalis; assembly: GCA_030440675.1. Taxonomy (NCBI): domain Eukaryota; kingdom Metazoa; phylum Chordata; class Lepidosauria; order Squamata; family Chamaeleonidae; genus Furcifer; species Furcifer pardalis. The sequence continues at coordinate 25,040,654 of CP126899.1, read as the reverse complement.
GTGGCAATCAAGCCAGTGATCGAGAAATCGTACCAGCTGTGTTCTGATAGTTCCAGTGATTCCGACCCTGAACTTTCTAACTCTGAGTGCCATTGGCAACACCTGAGGGAGGCATTACAGACACAGTGGAGGGAAGCTGTACAGAAGGCTGTGTGTTCCATACTGCAAACACCAGAGTTACTTTCCTAGTAGATACAGCTGCCTCCGATCTTGACATTTCTCAACAGTCTATAGTGATTTCTTAATTTGAGGCAATTCACCTTCAAAAGTTAAAGAGTTAATGTTCTGCCTGCATAAGTGCACAAGAGGATATTGGTTGCTCTTCCAATGCTGAAGATGATATGCAACTGTTAAGAATGTACATTGTTCTCAGGCATTCAGATGAACCAAGTCAGACTTTGGGGTGACCATGGGAAAAACCAAGTAGCCACTTATTTTCTCAGTCAGCTTCGAAGGCTGGGCAGCCATTTTGCCTTGCTGGCACGATGGGGGGTGGCCATTTTGTTGCAACATCTTCAAAGGGGCAGCCATTTTGTTCCTCAAATTCCCTTGGAGGGGGTGAGGGGACCCTCGTGAAATGGAACTGTAGGCTGGATCTCTCTATGGCATGGATGGTTCTCCCACATAGCCATTTTTGTTCCAGCCAGCATTAATGGTATTTAGCAATTTAAAAAAGGGAACAGCACAACAAAAGACTTGGAGCTGTTGGTGAATGGCTCTGTCTATTATCTACAATAATGGAAGGGGAAGGGGAAGAGGAAGAGGAAGAGGAAGGGGAAAGGGAAGGGAGTATCCTGTTTGCATGTATATTCCATTTATAGTGGTCCTTCTCACATGTAAGTCATGTTCAATGGTAGAAGCATTGAACTATCAAGAACCTCCAGGCTTTATAGATGGAAATGACAGGAAAAGATAGGAGATAATGAAGGATTAAGGCCATTCATTTAAATATACTCATTAAAGAGAAAATTAAAAAAAAAATCCCTGCTGAAAGTCATATGGATTTTGGCTCAAAAACAAAGAAGACTGAAGTTTACATGTCTTCTTCTGCTCCCCCCACCCCGCCCATGCAAAACAATCCCTGTGTTATACAATTTACCAGGGTTTTCAGCGACAACAAAATTAGCACTAATTTATGAATGCTGTGCTTGGTGCTGCAAACCATTGTCATAAATTATGCATGTAAGCATGGAAATGCTAATGAGAAGAGGGCTTCATTTGCAAATGATTACTGCAAATTCAGCAGTCACTCTGCCTAGGCTAAGTTAATTTATTTGCTGGGCTGAAGATATTCTTTGCCAACTTCAGGCAATTCGTTTTGACTTTGTCTAATAATGTCAGGTCATTGAACTGTATGTGAGTATGTGTGTCTATGACAGAGACCAATCCAATTCAGGCATTACTTATCCTGATTTTTTAAAATCCATCACAAGAAATATCTAACACTTCCCACCTCCATTGTTGCTTTCTCCTAGTTAACAACATCTGCAGAGGAGAAGCTGCTGTTCATGTACAGAGCCTGCATACCGACATGAACCCTGGGAAGTCAAGGCTCATGTTTACTCAGGGAGCCTGCAAATTAACAACAACATTTTTTCTGTAGATATTGTGATCCAGTTCTTGTCAGATTCCAAGAATGACCTGGATGAGGGGGTGCTCCCTATGTCCAGCCCAGTTCTGCCTGCACCCAAACCTTAGGATGTCCTGAGCCAGGGATCTCAGCCTGCGCCTGGCCCGTCTGTTTTCCCCAGCAGCTGACCTGTCAGATCAAGGGTCTGACTCTGACAGTGTTCAGCCCTCAGTCAGGGAGAGTTCCAGAAAGGAGCTACACCTGAGACACAGGCAGGCTAGAGCAAAGTATCAAAGAAGGCTCCCACCTGATACTAATTAGCTGGGAGGCTTATAAGCAAGCTGGTTGCATAAAAATATGTTCCAAGGAAAAACAAGCAAATAGCCCTTTTCACACCTTAAATCAAAATAAAGATCTTCCTTTAACTAATCATTTTTCTATAGTTCTTCATCTCTTAAGCCCCGATTGGGCTTTGATCAGATTAACCCATGTGTGTTCTTTCCACTCCAAAATCCAACTTGAACTAACTCCCAGTCGCATATACCTATAATATAGAACACGGTTCCTGAGCCACCAAATTGGCATACAGCCCATTGGATTACATTGAAAGAATAACAATGTATTTCCCATGGTCGGTTCCCAGCCAAGAGATTGTTTACCAACCTGGCATTCTTGTGAGCAGAGGCTGCATATATCCCTCCGACCACAAGGCCAGGCATTTTCCTGGAACCATAACATTTTGCTGGCTGTCTGTAGCTTGTGTGAGAAAGCTTAACAGAAAGAAATGCACACAATATGAATCCATATACAACAGGGACTCCATCTTAACTCTAATACAATAAAATACCTAGGGTAAAGTTATTACCCTGACAATTATCCTCACAAAATATGCAATTTCATTTTTATATTTTGGTTTGATCTCACTGCCTGTGAGTATTAAAGGGAACCACATCTCACTGGGGGACTCTATCTACCCTATCTACCCTGTAACATGGAGATAATGTAACACTTTCCCCTTAATCCTAAAGTGTGGAAAAACAAGAGTTGCTCTTTTCAGAGAAACTCACATATTATGTGTTAAATGAATTCTGTGTTCTGGCAAACCTCTTTTGTTTCACGATAAACATCAACAGGAGGGAAAGAGCAGGAGTCAAACAGAGTTGCCGCAGACAAACTGTTATGGGGGCTCATACAAGAGGTTCATTTTTTTTTAAAAAAAGCATTTATGCCTCATGTTTGCACAAGCAGTTCAAAGGCTGGACCAAAATAAGGGCTGCTTTCTTAATTCATATACACTAGTACATCGGATAATATTATGACTTGGTTCCACAAGTCATGACATTATCCGATTTTTAGCGTTGCATGCATCGAACAACGCTAAAAAAAAGCCCTGACTTCAGGGACAAACTGCATGGTTTGTTCCTGAAGTCAAACTGACCCTAGGCTAGTGATTGCTAGCCTAGGGTCACCCTAGGCTAGCACCCTGAAGTCATTGTTGCACTTGGTGGGTGGGTTGGGTATTACCCCCCCCCCCCGTGCAGCGATAGCTTGGAATGCAAAAAGGTCAGGAGGGAAAGAGAAGCAATCATGAGCCTCTTTCCCTCCCGACCTTCCTGTATTCCAAGCTATCGGTATGCGGGGGGGGAATACCCACCCTACCCCCAAGCACAACAATGGATCGAACACAGCCCGAGCGGGGTGTGGAAGAAGCCTACCGGCACCCAGGCTAGCTAGCCCGGGCGCCGGTAGGCTTTGAACACAGCCCAGGCTAGTTAGCGATGTCTAAGAGTGCAGGAGGGTGGGGAAAGGTGCCTGCTTACCCATGAAAAGGCATGCAAGACAGCACCTCTTCCCCCAATCCTCCTCCACATCGATAAGGAGGATCGGGGGGAAAGGCAGTCTCTCTTGCACCTTTTTGCACGTGAGCGAGTGCCTTTCCTGTGATCCTCCTGCACTCTTAGTGATGTCTAAGAGTGCAGGAGATGGGAGAAAGGCACCTGCTTGCCTGCAAAAAGGCATGTGAGTGAGCGCCTTCCACCCATCCTCTCTTAGCCATCCCAATCCACCCCCCAACACTGCGGGGTGTGTGTTTGTGGATTGGACCCAATCCACACACACACACACACCCCACAGCGATGGATCATGGGTGTGTGTGGATTGGGTAGATGTTCTACCCAATACACCCCCCCCAATGATTTTTTTTTCAAAAAAAACTTGCATCGTTATCCGATTCTAGCGTTATCCGATGCAATCGTTGTCTGAGCTATTACTGAACATACATACCCAGATACTCACCAAAACTTCCTAACCTGATTTTATATCCGGTATATTTGTATATGTTGAGACTGTCTCGGTCAGCAAATTAGATTTGCTGAATGGCTTTATGACAACATTATGCTAGCAGTATTTACTTCATCTGTTATTTGTTTTCTTGTCTTTCCAGCAGTGAGCTCAAGGCAGTGTTCGTGCCTGTCCTGTTCCTCAACTAAATTTCTCACAAGCCAAAAAATAATTCTCCATTTTGGGATTTCTGCCTAATGTACCTTACAGACATTTTGGATAAACCCCTAAATGAGAAGGGTTTGAAGCTTACCTAAGCCAAGTTTCATCCAAGCATCCTGTTTTTGCCCTGGCGCTAGCTTCTGAGCAGAAAACTAGATGTAACTAGACCTAACTACTAAACCTCAAAACTTCCATTTTTGACCTTTTCTGCCTGGTGAGCTAAATTTAGATGTCTATGAGGTATATTTAAGTCAAGTAGGACTCCTAGAATGGAGGGTTGTGGGAATTATAGTTCTGTACTAACCACTATACCACATTGGGTCTCTCATGTTCTGTAATTGCCAATGAAAATGAAAGGTAACTTAAAGAAGATACAGGTCTTTAAAAAGAAAGATAGAAAAAGAAAACAGTATTATTTATGTCTTTGGACTGCTCTTCCTTCACAGTTTTTCATTGAATAAGTGCTTAAGTGTAGGGTTACCATAATTATCTCCCACAAAACCAGGACAGAAGTATACCTGACAACAATGGGCGGGTTATTCATTTATTTAGATTTATATTGCCCCCCACGGTTATCTACAAAATAGCCTTTTCAAAAACAAACATAATATAATGACAGCTATAAAACACTTTCACATTAAATATATCAATACATAAATGAATTTAGTTGCAACAGTTAATTATTATGGTAAGATGATCTGTTGTACTTCTGAGCAGTCATATCATGGTCAACTCTTAACGGCCTCAGTTCCAGGAAATACACTGGTCACACTTACCGAATGAGGTGAGGATTTATTTATTTTTGTTCAGATTTATATTGCTGCCCACTCACCAAAGCGACTCAGGGCGGCTTACAGTCAAAACAGCAACAGTACAGTAACAATCATAAAATGCAACCTCACAAAACAACCAAAGCAGAATAACTCCCCTCTGGCTGTTGATGGGGGCCTGGATGAGGTCCTCAGCTGCCTGCCAGGCCATGGCATCTTTTCCCTCAGGCTGTTGATGTTAAGATTTGTCTCCAGGTATACTCCAACTCCAATGTGGCAGGAAATCACTTGTTAGAGTTCGAATTTATTTTAATGGTGCATCATAATACACAATCAGTAAGTTTTAAAAATTCGGGACTTTAACATGATTTTTATTGAACTGGCCGGAACAACTTTTCCGACCTTGAATCCATTACAATCTCAGTTTTCCGGGAGGTGTGGCAACCCCACTTAAGTGGGATATTGAAAGTATGAGGACACATAAACCTGGAGTGGGGAGGCTATTTGGAGGGTGGGAGTCTCTTCAATTTAATTCAAACATTGGCTGAGAGTAGTGTGCCCTGGAGTGCATTCAAGGAATTGTTGCCATAGTCTGGTGCTAGAGAATTGCAATCGTCTTCTCTTCCTATGAAATCTGCAGCAAATGTTGCTATCAATGATTATTCATGTCTGCAAACAAGCTTTCTCCAAAGTGAAAATTGGCCGTGTCTTACAAAAGAACAATAGATCCTAATCATCCCTCATCATGCGCCTATCCCAGATATTAATTAACACATGGGCTATATCAGCACTATTCATTCTTTCACACAGTTGCTAAGATACCTGTCAGAAAGTGCTGGGAGAAGTCATTCTAAAAGTGCCAGATCACTTAAGGTAATCGGAGAGTTTCCTTCCACTGATGAGATTTTGTTTACAGGAGCCACATATCCTCACCTAAAGGCAGAATGTCAGTGTCTGAAATCAAAGTTTCAGGAAATAAATGAACAGGAGAATAAAGTTTCAGCCATTTTTCTTCTTCACATTTTGGAGCAACAGCTTGGTGATAATGAGGTGCTACTGTCTCATCTACAGAACCCTGATGAGGATGAAATGTGTATCTTCTTCCCACATCCACAAATCACTCACAGCTAGCTAGAGAAGTAAATCCTCACTTGTCTACTTCCTGCATGTTGGGACTAAGAAATGTAATATTCTTCTTCTTGCTGTTAAGGATGGCAAAGAATTTTCTGGTGTTTTTAGTCAAGTTATGGCACTGGAGAGAGTACTGTTTTCAGTAAAGTTGTTCCCTAAGCAACCTGAAGCTTTATTTATGATTCTGAAGCACAGAATGGGTTTTCTGCATCTTTTTTCATGTCTTCTGTGTTTGTGGTATAATGTACCTGTGAATTTTTTTCTCAAATCTCCTGTTTTATTTCATTTATACAGACAAGAATAAGGAAGAAAGTTTTTCTTTTTAAACTTTTGTCTGGAAGCAAGTAATATTTGGGGTTTTAATATTGTTCAGCTTACTGTGTCCAGACAACCAAATTAAAAGAAAATGAGGAACTAAGTTATCTCCCCCCCCCAATTCTTTCAACTCAGTTGCAGAGTTTGCATCTACAGTTAGAGTATTTCTGTGTTAAAAAAACCCACCACATCTCTTTGATACATCTTACAGTTTTAGATAATGTTATAGTGGCATATGGTAGTCAAGTGTTCCAGAAGCCTTTAAGAGTTGGACTAAGCTTAACATTATTTAGAAAATAGTACTGCATTACCATAACAGTTAGTGGGAAAATCAAACTCTTTAGCATTTTCAAAAATTCATCATGGAAGAAAAATACTGTTCCATTTCCAAATTAATCTGCATATTTTATAAAAAGTAGTAGTTAAAATGGCATTTTAACTTACATTTATTTAATTTCTACTTAGATGTATTTGAACTATCACTAACTCTGTGTTACAGCTTTCAGAAATGTGCAACATGAACTAGAGGTGCCCATATATTGGAAGGCTTGAGGCTTATAGAGGAAATGATTCTCCTCTGGATAGGCAATTCTCTCTAAGTAGTAAGCAGGACCCTGGAAAGCTCCCAGTGATCTTTGCTGACTGAGAGTGAAGTCCTATCTGATCAAGTAGGTGGAGGCTCGCCTAGCTAACACTAGGCCAGTGGTGGAGAACCTATGGCATGTGTGCCAGAAGTGGCACTCGAAACCATCTCTTTAGGTGGCTGTGTGGTCACCCCAGCACACAGTTTGCCCCACCCCTCTGCCCAACAGCCCAATGGGAGCACTTCCTCCCTTCCCCAGCACAGAGTTTGCCCCGCCCCTCTGCCCAGAAGCCCAATGGGAGTGCTTCCTCCCTCCCCTGTTGCCATGTTGGCATTTTTGACAAATAAGTGGGTTTGGGGTTGCAGTTTGGGCATGCTGTCTCTAAAAGGTCTGCCATCACTGCACTAGGCTAACTTAGGCTGTGCTGAGTAAAAATGGAATGTTAGAAATCACTAGGACTACCCTGACCTTGGCCTAGCTTTGTCAGGTCTGTGAAAACTTTGGAGTAACTTTGTTCCTCTTCTTCCCTGCCTCCCCACTTTTTAATTCTTTCACTAACTGATAGCCATCAGATCTGAGAGCTGCCAGTCAAAGGGGTTTGTGCTGGTACAAGAGCAATTGTTCTGGCTCAAGAAACTTTGATCTGGGCCAAACCCATTACAACCCACATATCTTTCTGTTTAGATTTCACCATGAATTTCAGAAAATAGTGTCTCATTAGGAAAGTACAGTAATACCCCAGATAACGATTGAACAGGATAGCGCTAAAACCACATAATGATGCAAGATTTTTGGAAAAATCTTACCTCGGATAACGCGATTTTTAGGTTGCCCCCTTTTTCTTTTGCCCTCCACCTTTCCCAGCATTAAGGCTTTCTCAAGTGAATCCTCTCTTCTCATTTGATGTCCAAAGTACTCATCTTTACTATTTGACCTTCAAGGGAGCTGTAAGGGTTGATTTCAGTCCCACGAAAATGGCAGAGAGGGGGCTTCCCAGGTCCCTATCCCCTTTTGGGGGGAATCAGCTGTCGTGGGTGCCACGTGTGAGGAATGTGGAGTCCCAAGTTCTAGTCGACCCGGCGGAAGGAAGGATGGACGGACTGCCTCCCTCCTTCCTTCTGGCCTGGGTACCGCCCGGCTGGTTGACCCAAAGGTCTTTCTCCCATAAGCTTTCTTATGGGAGATGGCTAGATGGTATTGTAGAGACAATGGGTACAGAACTGAGCGAGGTGCCTGGTGGAGAGTGGTCCATAGGGTCGCAGAGGGTCGGAATTGACTGTGCCACTGAACAACAAAACTCTCGCTTTAAACTCCCAAGAAACAAAACCTCCTCCTCACAGCCAGGTTCCAGACCAGTCCCTTCTCCTCCTCCCTAGTTGGAAATGGGAGACCTCGAGCGACTTGCAGTCGCTTCTTCTCGGGCCCCCACCCCACCCCCACCAAAGAGCGAGCATCGGCAGGGAATGCAGGAATGCAGCCGTTTCCTCCAGGGAGAGCCGAGGCCGGCCAGTTAGCTGGTCTGCCTGGAGGGATCGGGGCCGCTGCCGAGTCGGGCTGCCTCCTCCTGCTGAATGGCAACTTCCTGCCGCTCCAGCCCCGGCCTGTCCTGTTCCATGGCGGGGGCGGAGAGGCGGCCCCACGGAGGAATATGTGTGCGTCGGAGGGGGTTGCTGGCTGCTCTCCCTCCTCCTGCCTTCCTCTTCCCCCTCTCTTGGGTGCGCATACCATCCTCCTCCTCCCTCGCGTCGCCTTCCCAGCCCCCTCCTCTTCCCCCTGGCTCAATAAGATTCAGCCCAGGTGGCGTTGTGGGAGGGAACGAGCGAGCGAGGCAGGGAAGGGAAGGGGGACGGCGGTGGCTGGGAGCGAGAGGAGGGGAAGAGGAGGGGGGCTGGGAAGGCGATGCGAGGGAGGAGGAGGAGGAGGGTACGCACACCCAAGAGAGGGGGAAGAGGAACCTCCGGGTGTGGGGGTTTTCGGACAAGCCTCCCCTTGCTCAGGCGTGCGGTCGCGCGCCTAAGCAAGGGGAGGGCGTGCCGGTTACAATGTACTGTACGTACTGTATCTCTATGGAGTTGATGTTATCCGAGCCAGCTCCATAGGATTTTAACGCTGTCCAATACATGTATCGGACAACGTTAAAAACTGGATAACAACATGACTTGTGGAACCAAGTCATAACGTTATCCGGGGTACTAGTGTAAAACCCTATAAATTGAATAAGAATATCTATTCTTATAGAAACAACCAACTGAAACCAAAACCTTTGAAAATACAGATTCTGTGTCTTCCACTTAAAGAACAGAGAATTGAAAGTAAGCTCCAAGTTTATTGAGAAGTCAAGAATATTGTCCTGGCCAAATGTATTTGGGCATCATTCTAGATCAAACCCTGATTTACAAGAAAATGTCTAAACACTAAGCATGAATGTACCACCAAAAATACTTAGGAAAATGGCTTGTTCAGACTAGGGTGCATACCCACAAACAACAAGATTAACAGTGTTGCCCCTGTCCTACTCCAAGGCAAAATATGCTAGTGATGTATGGTATAAATCAGCTGTTGTTAAGCAAGTGGATGTAGTTCTTAATGAATCATGCAGGATTGTTACTGACTGCATGAAACTCACCCCCATTGAAAAAAGTCTATCATTTGACTGTCATTGTTCCTTCAGACATCCATTGAGAGGTGCTAGCAGATAATGAATGAAATATGGTAATACAGCACCAAACCCACCTACTTCATGGACATCAACCCACATGAAAATGGATAAAATCAAAGAAACATTTTCTGCACACCTTCCAAGTTCTGAATATCAAGCCAGAAGAGGCTCGGCTATGCCTACAGAGAGCAGAAACAACAGACTTTGCCAAAAGGATAAATTGTGAAAAGTGACTCTGAGGACAAGATTTTTGCTTGACTATTTGGAAATTACTTAATAGACTTCAAAATGGGGTATAAAATTCAAAGAATAATCAGGTTAGAATGGGACTGCTTTAATGTGACAAAGTTTCTGTGCATGTAGAGAAATTAAATCAATACAGCATTTACATGTATGTGATTTATCTCCTACAATGTCTACATAAGAGCTATCTATAACTGACATAGCACTATCGACTTAGCCTATTTCTGGTCAAAAATATTCAAATCTTTTCAACATTTGCATGTGTTTGAATTTTATCTGTATGTGCACAGTTTTGAATTGTGTGCAACAATCTGATACAAATAGAAAAATATTGAAATAGATGGACTAATGGTCTGATTTTGCTCTTTTTTTGTTTCTCTTCCTACTTTTTTCCTTCTGTAGGACAAGGTGGAAGCATTAATAAGGGACCAGGCTAGCTGACCTCCATGTGTCCTAAGAGGTGCAGATCATAACAGACTGGCAAACCCAAAAGGGATTTACACAGATAAAATTCTTAAGGCATCCTTATCCCACACAGGCTTTCCAAAATGATATATCATTACAACTCTATTTGCAGACCAGCAATTATAACCTTCTTAGGTAGATTTAACAGAAACCAAATGTTGTTGTTGGCAAACATGACTGCTGTATGATAGGGTGGTGTTAATGAGAGCTCTTCTTCTTCTCTTCCTCTTTCATCTAATTTTCACTTCCACCTTGCCATATACTACCTTATCAACAGGGATAAGGCTATGTCACCACAGCTGGGATGCAGATATACACATCTCATGTATCACTTTGCATCTGTGAGCCATTTATTAGCTTCTGAATCCAGTTATCTTTTCTTTGATTTAATATGGGCTTCAGATAGTTATAATTTACTTCCCTTAGAAATACACGTCAAACCCTGGAAGCCACTATGCCAACAGCCTCTTTTCACACAAAACACAGGAGAAATTGGGGTTTGAGGAACTTGACTTGAGTAGATTGTAGAATTCTTCATAATATGCATGGTTTTAACAGTTTAAATTGTTTTAAATAACTTAATTGTCTTATGTATTTTACACTGATTACATTTTACATACATTTTAAATTATTTTATATTATTTTTTCTATCTCCTCCTGAAATCTTGAGATATATAGGGTATAAATATAAATTCAACACTGAGTGTTGAGTGGTAGTAAATAACCTGACTCCTTAAAGGGACCAATGGCTACGGGGCAGATGAGCCCCTTTAGGTGGGGTGACGGTCCCCCTCAGTGGAGGAAATGCTACTGGAAACCATCATCTTGGGCCCAACGGCAAAATGAGTGGAGGAGGAACTCTGATTCCGAACAGTCATGGAGGTGGAAGAGGCCATGCCAGATGGACTGGCTGTGAAAGCACACCTTGTTAAATATCCTCAAGGCTGCAACAGTCCATTGCAGTCCCGGTGTTAAATCCTGCATGTCTCATTTCATACGTGCTGCAGGAGATGGCTGTGTGTGGGTCACTTCATTGCAAGCTGGGATCCACCTTAAACAAATTCATGCCAATGGCATTTTCTCTGTGAAAATGATTTCCAGGGAAAAAATGTTTACTTGGATACAAGTAGCAGCCGATGATGACAATTCTAAATAAATAATTCGTATAGTGCCTCAGATTATACATTGCAATCACAGAATGAAGTACATGTAATAACAGGCTCAAACTATAGGCAACTTCTTCTTCCATGTCTAGGCCAGATGTGAAACTGCCAAGTGTGAGAAATATTATTTAGCACAACAAGGTTGCCATTGCCTGGATATGCCCAATTGTGGTTCAAAAATTCTACAATCTTTGAGGAGGCTCTTATTGTGTACCCTAGGATATAGGCTAAATATCAGAGAAAAAAATTATTTAATGTTAGAGCAGTACAAAATGGAAAATAATTACCTCAGGAGTAGGTGAGTGTTCCAGTGCTGGAGATATTCAAGACAAAGTTGGACAACTTTCTCTCCAAACTGCTTTGATTTAGATTCCTGCATTGATCAGGTGACTTGAGTTGATGCTCTCATTGGCCACTTCTAACTCAACTCAACTCAACTCAACTCAATCTTTATTATGGTCCAAGACCAGAATAGTACAGCAAAAGAGACAGAAGTTTAAATGAGGGTACTTAAAATATACTTTAGAAAGTAGTGTTTCTGCTCAGATTTAAGGAGTAGTAAAATTAGTACATAAGGTTAATAATGTTATAACTATTACTAAGCCTATGCTGCAGCACTAGTAGTTACTGGAGGACCTGCCAGGATTGTTCTTCTGATCTTACAAACTGTGGGGCAGATCCTAGAAGTGTTGTGGGTGAAGGTGGACTTCTAAATCAAATTTTCTCTATTCTGATCTCTTTCTTTGTAGCTGAACTGGAATCATAAAATGTTTAATAAAGATTAGTAAAGCTCATTATGCATGGACAGACAATCCATTCTAGGCTTTCAAGAGCTTTCCTAAGGTTCTGAATCTATTCAGAGGATAAGGCTTGGCACTCTTGAATACCTCCTGTAAAGTCTGGACTAAAGCCTGTAGTGGAACTTTCATCCGTGTGAGGCCTTGGTTTTAACGTCTTACGAAAATGCCATAGTATGGTATCAGAATGTTTATATTTTCCTGGGTTTATGAAGTATTAATAACATGCTTATCTTACACAATTCCCTGCTTACTAATTTTCTTATTTAAATTCGAGAGAGAAGCGTTTGTGGCAGAGATGCATTCTAGCTATCTCACTGGCTCATGCTCGAAACATGATTACTCTCACACAGAGTGTGAATGAACAGCCTTGGTTCTTTTAACCATCTCAATAACTGTAGCAGAAAACATTACAAGCACAAAGAGGCTCATGATATATATTTCTGTTGTTTTCATGTTTCTGGGTTTTTTAAACAGCTCAATTTTAAAGAAATTTTTTCTTGCACATTCAGGCAAAATGTAAAGGGAGGATTCAAGATATAATTTTCAGATTGCCAGAGTCCATTTACTGATGACTATTTAATATATGAAACTGGACCACTGAGGTGAAGACAAAGCACAATGGAGTAGGGAATGTTTACTTAAGAAAGATCAAAGTAATCACACACTGCAAACAAAATAGTGCTTTCATCATTTTTAGGCATTACATGAAAGAGAATGAGCAGAGTTGTATGATTTCAGTCTTTCTACTTCTTTAGGTGGTGTATCCATTCTGGATATTGGATATTGGGTACCGGTTATTGGCTATTTCAATCTTTAAAAGTAACAAAGGAGAGGGACATATCTACAACAGAGGTTCCAGCTCATATATAGGTTACTTCCATTACCTGAAGATGCACCAAGCAGTTCTATTTTCTCTCATTTATAAAGAAGAAGCTTGGTCCATTGATCAATGTCATGTAAGAAAGCTATATCACTTTAATTCTATCTGTATCTTGAGAATCCTCAACATGCATGACCTAGCGTGAGAAAGATTAGACGGCACAAGGTGGCCGTTGCCTGAAGAATGCCTGATTGTGGTTCAAAATATAACATTCTTTGAAGAGGTTATTTCTGTGTTATTTCCATCAAGTTAAAATGTATTTAGGTTAAAATAAAACAAAACCCTTTAAGCCTTCATCCTACCCTGCATCTTAAGTCATATCACAATGGCCCTCCTTTTCCATGTTCTACCAGAAGGTGCAATACAGATTTCCAGCTTTTTACACAGTTTGTTAACGATCTATTCGTGGTGACAACATCACTATTTCAACCATTTCTGATACCTTCATCAGCAACTCTCAACTGTTGGTACTTTAGCAACTTTTCAGTTTGGGGCATATAAGAATTTTGCTGCTGTTGTCATATAACTGACCACAGACAGATAGATAGACAGACAGACAGACAGACAGACAGACACACACACACACACACACACACACACACACACAGGCTCAAAATATGCTGTCAGTGTCTCTTTTAATCTCTATATAAGCCATGTGGTGACTGACAAGCCACTTGTGAATTCATTGAATCTATTTATTTAAATATTGACCCATATGTCAATACACCTAATTTTACAAAACATGTTTTATTGACTTACACAATGATTGTTCTCTTCAAGAAAAAATTGATTCAGCAGATGAAGCCACTACTAAAAGCTACATTTTTAATTATATCTGGATACTTTGATCACCTATAATGTACATTCTTTACTGGCAGCAGTGTCTAAGAAATGTTTCCTCTTTCACTCTTATTTTAGTGCAGTTCTTTTTTGCAATCAGTTTATGCTTGTCATAGTTCTGGTGTTTCGTCTACCATTTTTAAAAAATGGTTTTATTCTTATTCCTTCCTTCTGTTACATCTAGGTGAATATGGTGTTTCAGAGTGTTTTAATTATTATTATTTTGCACATAGCAAGTGTGTGTGTACACACAGAAGTAAGTTTTGGGAGCAAATGGAAAATATGGTATATATAATACATACCTAAATTTATGAATAAATATATGTATATACATAGATAGTCTGGCTAGGTTATCCTGCAATGGTAATAGAGTAGACCATACTGTCAGTGACTCAACACTGATTGCCAGGTGGAAGTTAATTAACATGACAACTCTGAGGACCAACAGCCTTGGGTTGCAAAGTTCACAGGGAAGGTTGATGGTCGCTAAGTTGATTAAATACCACTTGAATCCATCTTGATGGAAGGGAGCAGCTTCATCAATACTGGCCTGAGGCTGATGAGGACTTTGTGTGCCAAAAGGGCTCAGGACCAGAAAGTGACTGGTGGAACTGGATCAGTGGTATGGGTGTCACACTTCAGTGAAGAAGGCAAATGGAAGACCACTGCATTATATTGTCCCCAGGACAATCTTTATGGCTGATCACCATGATGATAGCCAATATTTTGAATTAGATATGGCACTAGAAGAAGTATATATGCATACTTTGGGGGTATACTAACTCAAATGGAAAGCAGACAGCAGAAATTTAATATTATAAAAATGAAGAATTGAGAAACACCAAATTTCACAGATTCACTCATTTCTAAGCAATTGTAGAAGATTTTGTGTGATTTTGAAGCTATTGTGGTTCTTCCATGTGTAGATTCCCCCCCCCCCCAGACTCAGAGTTGCCAGGGAGGTGACAAGCATGTCATCCTCAAGTCTTAAGAGCCCAAGAGGAAGGCTCTAATAACATTCAAGAAAACTGTGCCTGTTTTACCCCCTAAACAGCAATTCACTACGAAGCAGCTGGTGACCTAACTATGTGGTTTCAAGGAAGTCCATTATATTCTGTATAATTCTTCAGGGAATTTCTTGATCTAAAATGGAGTTAAAGAAACCAAAGTATGTGATCCATTATTTAGAAGAAAACCCTTCAGGGAACTCTTCTTTCATTTTCTCTCTCTCCTAAATGAAATGTAAAACCATAGTGAAGTAGGGGTGTGTCTGAGTGTGTGTGTATGTGTGTAAGTGTCAGTTGATCAGAAAACCTTGCTCTCTAGCAATCTCCTGCTTGGTGAATCTTTTCAACTCATTTATAGTCAAGACAAACATTTATGTATCTAAAGTTATGATAGTTGTATATATACAGCCAAAAGGATCAGCACTTTTCTTTGAATTGGCACTGTTTACCAAAAAAAAACACTTTACAAACGCTGTGAACTCTGTAGTTTCTTGCGCTATTTCCATAGGAAGAATACAATCTTCACCAGTTTATTTCTTCTTCTTTGTAAAAGAGTCCAGGAAGTTGAGCCTTCTTTATTATCTTATTTTCATAAATAGAAGATGAGAAAGTGATTGTGTACTTTCCATATAAAGAAAGCCCAGCCCACTATGCCACTGCCTTAGCTGTGTAGCAAAATGGACCTGCAGCTCTCTCTCTTGAAGGGAACACTCCTTAAAGACCCCTCCATAAGTGATTTCTTTGCAATGAACCACTTATAAAGTCCTTGCAAGATCAACCAACCAAGTAACAAGCCAACCAGCCAATCAGCCAAACTGAAATGAATGCCTCGGACCAAACTCTCAGAAAATTACTGTCAACTTTTCATTTGCGGAACAGAAATGTGGGGTATAAACCAGCTGTACCATTCAGAGGAGAAAATCTGAAATACTGTAGTAATTCCAAGTACCTGGGAGTCTCCTTAGGACTTTGACCTATAAGTGTCACCTCTCCAATGTGGCAGGAAAGATTAAATCCAGAAACAATATCATACAGAAGTGAACAGGCACTTCTTGGGGTTCCAGCACTCAAGTTCTTAGATCCACCACCCTAACATCATATTCTGTCGCTAAATACTGTTGTTCATCTTGGCATAATGGTGCACACACAGAACTAATAGACATACAATACAGCTGAATCAGTCAATGTGTATCATCACAGTCTGTATTCGACCAACAAAAACCCACTGGCTTCCCATCTTGAGCCATACTCCGCTGGCACCACTAAGAAGATCACTGGCATGGACGTGATTGCTCCACTACGGCCTCTCTGTGCCTGCGAGTGTCGATCATCCCCTTCATTCACAGAAGAGCTGAGGGAGCTCAAACGGGCAAAGAGACACCAAGAGTGCCGCTGGGTGAAGACCCGGAGTGAGTCTGATCGAATACTTGTTAGAGCTGCCATTAAAGCCTACAATATTTCACCGCCCTTATTGCCTCCACGGATAATTGTCCAGCAACCTTGTTCCGGGTGACCAGGTCCCTCTTTGGTAGAGGGGGGTCTGGCCCTGGTTGGCAGGGATTGGCTGAGGCTTTTGTTGATTATCTGGTGGAGAAAATTGCTCAGATACGCTTGAAGTTTAATCCCGGCGTGGAAAAGGTAGAGCTGGGGTTGACCAGAGTGCAGTCTAGCCATGTTATCTGGGATTGATTCGATCCAGTTGGCCCTGAGTAAGTGGACAGGTTTCTTGGATCTGTTCGCGCCACTGCCTGTGAATTGGATCCATGCCCTGCCTGGCTAGTCAAGGCATCTAAGGCTGTGTCAGACAGTTGGGTCGAGGCAATTATAAATTCATCTCTGCAGGAGGGGTTTTATCCAGCACCCTTAAAACATGCTTTGGTGCATCCCCTCCTGAAAAAGCCATCCCATGACCCTACGGTACTTACCAGCTACCAACCGGTATCCAACCTATCCTTTTTGGGTAACGTCATGGAGAAGGCAGTGCCGTGGCAGCTACAGGAAGTCCTGGATGAAGCAGATTATCTGGATCCTTTTCAGTCAGGATTCAGGCCTGAATATGGTACAGAAACTGCATTGGTCGCATTAGTGGATGATCTCTGGTGAGAACGGAATGGAAGCCATCCATCTGTCCTGGCTCTTCTTGACCTCTCAGCGGCTTTTAATACTGTCGACTACGGTATCCTTCTGGGAAGGCTCCAAGGATTGGGGATACAGGGCAATGTGTTGGCCTGGTTTTCCTCATTTCTGAGGGGCCGGACCCAGTCGGTGTGGCTGGAGAGTGAGAAGTCCAGCCCTAGGTCCCATTAATATGGGGTGCCTCAGGGCTCAGTACTCTCACCTCTCCTATTTAACATCTACATGAAGCCACTGTGTGAGATCATCCATTCCCATGGGATGAGGTATCACCAATACGCAGATGACACCCAGCTGCATATCTCAGCCCGTGGAGATCAAATTGATGCAGTAGAAGTCCTATCCAGGTGCCTGGAGACTGTCAGGGTCTGGATGGGGGACAACAGGCTACAACTAAATCCCGGCAAGACTGAGTGGCTATAGGTAAGGGATCCTGCCATCTTTGGTTCTTGATGGGGCAGTTTTGCCCCAAACAGACCCGGTGCATAATCTGGGGGTCCTCTTGGACTCACGACTACTGCTCGAAGAGCAGGTGGCAGTCGTGATCAGGAGGGCTTTTGCACAACTTCATGTAATACGCCAGTTATGCCCACTCCTAGATCAGGACTCCTTGCTCATGATCACACATGCTTTGGTCACCTCCAGACTTGATTACTGTAGTGCGCTCTACATGGGGCTGCCCTTGGTGACTATTTGGAGGCTGCAGCTGGTCCAGAATGCAGCTGCTCAGGTAGTGATGGGGTATGGGCATTATGCTCGTGCCTCATCACTACTTCAGGAGCTGCACTGGTTGCCAGTATGTCTCTGGGTGCAATTTAAGGTGCTGGTTATTACCTTTAAAGCCCTACATGGTAGTGGGCCAGGATACTTAAGAGGCCGCGTCACCCCAAGAACATCCGTCCATCCCACCAGGTTGGATTGGAGAGGCTCTCTTATCATTCCATCAACTAGAGAGGCTCATCTCTCTAGCACCAGAAGGAGGGCCTTCTTCATGTCTGTCCTGGCCCTTTGGAACCTCCTGCCAACTGAGTTACACCTACAGACAGAGCTATCGCCCTTTCAGAAGGGCCTAAAAACCTGGCTGGCAGGGCAGGTGTAGGGCTCAAGTAATACAGGGTCCCACCTTGGGTGGCTGATCTGATGGGATAGCCACCCCTCTCTCCCTCTTTTAAACTTTTAAAACCTTTTTAACCTTTTAAACTTTTAAATCTTTGAGGGTTTTTTTTAAATATATAGTTTAATTTTTTTTGAAGTTGGTTTGGTTTCTGGGTTTGTAAGTGGGATTTTTTTTTTGAAAGTTCTGAAATATTTTGTGCATTATGCTAATTTAATTGTAACTGTATATTTTGTATTCTTTTTGTATTGTTGTTAACCACCCAGAGTTGCTTAGGCAAGTGGGGTGGCATAAAAATTGAACAATTAAATTAAATTAAATTATTACACCTATGGATAAAAATAGTAAACAATCATCTCCTCCCAATCCATGCCGATATAACTGCCCCCTCAGCCCAACAATTAAATTCTAGACACTCTGCTTGGTGCACTGCAATCAACCTACAGAATAACCATTTCAAAATGTCAGATGCCTGGATGGAACTCTGGCAACATCTGTCTCTGATTCCCCATCATCACATAATAAAGAATCCCCACAAATGACCAGCAGGATTTTTCCTTCCAAGATGACAGTGGAGGATGCTGAACAGAATGAGGATCGGTTGTGGCAGGTGTTAAGCCACTCTGATCACATGGGAATGGAAGTACTCTCTTCAATGTGACTGTGAAGACGAAGACCAAACCATGGAACACATTATATTTAGGTGTCATTTATGTGCATTTGGAGGGCATGCATAGTGCCACAGGTGAAGCCCTTCAGTGGCTTTCAATCCTGGATGTGGAACTCTAGCTAAGACCTTGAGATGGACAATTTGTGCTTACTGTATATATCCACATAAATGTAGACAAGTGAAGTGCATATATAAATAAATATCAAGGATTTTTAAAATAAAAATCTGTTTTGTTGTGTTAGTGATTTTACTCTCTCACTCTACTGTAGTAAATATTTATTTCACAGTTCTTCAAAAAATTCTGTTTGTGGAGGATTTCTTTTTTGATAGGATGAAAGTACTAAAAACAGGAACTATAACATTTCAACTAGTAATAGAACTGTAAAAATAACTTTGCAACACAAAAATTATTCAATTTATTCCCAATATATGCACAGTCAATTTGGGATTTGTCTATAAAAATGGATTTATGCCCCCAGCAACTGGTTAAAATTTTGCATATGGAGTGTGAGGGAGAAAGCTATGGCAGTAATAAAAGATTTCATACTCTGACAGAATCACTTTCCAGTATATTTTATTTGAATTCCAGTGGTATTTATTGCTCACAAATATATAAGGAAGAATTGTAACACAGTCTGGAAACCATACCACATGAAGAATGGTTGAAGGAACTGGGAATGTTATGGCTGAAAATGATTGAGAAAGAATATAATTGCAATCTTCAGGTCTGCTGTATGGAAGATGGAGAAAACTTTTCTACCATTGCAGAGAGTAAGACTTAAATCACATACATGAAGAAAGGTTCCAACTCAACATTAGAAAGAACATTTTGATAGGAAAAAAAAATGTTTGATAGTGGAATAGATTTCCTCAAAAGTGGTGGGATATTCTTCATTGCACATTTTTTTTTCAAAAAACAAAAATGTTAGATGACCATCTGTCAGAGATATTTCAACTGTAGGGTCAGGAAACCAGGCTAGAGGGACCATTGGGGTCCTTTGCAATTCACTCATTCTTCATCTTTAATGATTCTATCAGTAACAATTAGTTGTACTACTCATTGTGTACATGTGATTGTGATGATTTATTCACTTGAATTCAAAAGTATTTGCTACAGCATCTTACATAAGTATTTTAAGAATATGATTATTTTTTCTTAAATTGAAGTCCACAATAATAGTCAGATTATCACTGGAACCATTAAACAGATAATCTGTTATCACCCAGACAATCATCAACCTATGTACATTTGGGGGGTATACTATGTATACTATGTATAACTTTGGGGTCCTCCTGGACTTGCGACTACTGCTCGAAGAGCAGGAGGCAGTCGTGGCTAGGAGGGCTTTTGCACAACTTCTTTTGATACGCCAGTTACGCCCACTCCTAGATCGGGACTCCTTGCTCGTGATCACACACACTCTGGTCACCTCCAGACTTGATTACTGTAATGTGCTCTACCCTGCCCTTGACGACCATTTGGAGGCTTCAGCTGGTCCAGAATGCAGCTGCCCGGGTTGTGATGGGGTGTGGGCGGTATGCACATGCTTTGCCTCTGCTTTGGGAGTTGCACTGGTTGCTAATATGTCTCCGGGTGCAATTCAAGGTGCTGGTTATTACCTTTAAAGCCCTACATGGTAGTGGGCCAGGATACTTAAGAGACCACCTCATCCCAAGAACATCTGTCCGTCCCACCAGAGTGGACCGGAGAGGCTCTCTAGTTGTTCCATCTGCCAGAGAGTCACATCTCTCTGGCACTAGAAGGAGGGCCTTCTCTGTGTCTGCTCCGGTCCTATGGAGCCTCCTGCCAATGGAGCTACATCTCCAGACAGAGCTGCTGCCCTTTAGGAAGAATCTAAAAACATGGCTGGTGGGACAGATATGGGGTGCAGAGGGTATAATGACCCCAGCACCCTGGATGATCTGAGCCCCTCTCTTTCTCTACTTTTTTATTAGTAGTTGTAGCATTTGGTGTGTTTTTAATCTTTTTTAGATTTTAATTTTAAATTTTGACAGTTTTAAGGTTTTTATATGGAAGCTTCAACTTCCTAATTCTGGACTCTACCTGCCCAGAGAAGGATAAGACTAACGTCCTCTGGCCAGGAGGAGGAATGGACTTCAGCTGTTTGTGCTTTTTTCTTATTGTAAGCCGCCCTGAGTCACCACGGCGAGTGGGTGGTGATATAAATCTAAATCTAAATTATTAATATTAATATTAATATTAATATTAATATTAATATTAATATTAATATTAATATTAATATTAATATTAATATTAATATTAATATTAATATTAATATTAATATTAATATTAATATTAATATTAATATTAATATTAATATTAATAATAATAATAATAATAATAATAATAATAATAATAATAATAATAATAATATACACTGGAATTTCATATGTAAGTATTGGAGAAGTGGGTTCCCTTTTCGTTTTTCCATTCCATAGTTTGTGATGGCTTTCACTTGTCCTACATGCTGTTTATTTAAGCAGGTTTTCTGAGAGAAATTCTGGAATGGGGAGTATGTTGTATTTGTTAATGCATCTTTCAAGTCCTTCCGTTGGTATACCTTAGCTTCTCATCCATTTTTACTTTATTTACATTTAAGAGGGGAAACTTGAATGTGACTGAACTCTAATATATGGTCATTTAGGCCTGGTTGGTGAGTTCTTCACATGAATAGACCTCATGTGGTAAAGCAGGCTTGAGCAGGAATTTTCTATCCAGATTTTCTTTCTCCTTCATCCACAACACTACATTAATGGAGTAGACCATACAGCTAGTGACCCAATGCCGAGTGTTGGGCAGTGGTAAATAACCTGACTCCCTAAAGGGGCCAATGGCTATGAGTGGGTAAGCCACTTTAGGTGGGGTGATGGTCTCCTCAGTGGAGGAAATGTCACTGCAAACCATCATAATGGCAAAATGAGTGGAGGAGGAACTCTGATTCCCAATGGTCATGGAGGTAGAAGAGGCCATGCCAGATGGACTGGCTGTAAATGTGCAGCTTATTCATATCCTCAAGGCTGTGGCAGTCCATTGCAGTCCCGGTGTTAAATCCTGCATGTCTCATTTCATACGTGCTACAGGAGGTGGCTCCATGATCATAGTGTGCAGGTCATTTCATGGCAAGCTGGGATCTACCTTGAACAAATTCATGCCAGTGACATTTTTCCTGGTTGCCTTGGAGGGTGAAGGTGGCCCAGTACTAGCTGGACTCCAATACCAGGCCTCCTGGTGCCTTGGGTCAGAAAAAAATGTATACTCGGACTGAGTTGTGACAGATGACAACACCATTGTTTTCTGCTTTCACTGTTCCCCAGGAATGCTGTATAGATTTACAGTGACTCTTTCACCTTATACTACAATCCAACTAAAATATTAAATATGTTTCCTGTTTCTGTGAACAAACATGATCACAATTATGATGAAGCAAAAAGACAGCCATCCAGCATCACACAGAATTGTTCCCAGGCTATCAGCTTCCCAACTTTAGCAATGTTCATAAAACACAATGATGGTGATTGATGAATATCACATGACATCCTGGCCATAATTAATGGCTTCACTTTTAAAAATCTCTCTCTCTCTCTCAATATTATAAAGGAAGTCAAGAGGAATCAGATAAATATCAAATCAATCAATGCCAGTAAATAGATATACAGTAATACCCCGTATAACGCGAGTACCGTATATCGTTAAAACCGCATAACGTTACAAGATTTTCGGAAACATCTTGTATCGAGTAACGCGATTTTAACGTTACACGAAACAGTCGTTCTTAGCAGCAGGGTGGGTGGAAAGCTGAACGGGGTTCTCCGTTCAGCTTCCCAGCCACCCTGCAGCTACGGAGGCAGGGGTGGGGAGGCTGGAAAGCTGACGGGGGGCTCCCCCATCGGCTTACCCAGCCACCCCACAGCTGCGGAGGCATGGGCGGGTGGCTAGGGAAGCCGACAGGGAGTCCCCGTCAGCTTCCCCAGCCACCCTGCAGCTGTAGATCAGGTCCTCTGATCTCTCTGGAGGTGTTTCTGGGCTTCCCCGACATCCAGAGCCGGTGCAGCAAGCCAGAATGTCAGAGTTCGAATCCCGACGTTCTGGCTTCCTGCACTGGCTCAGGACGTCGGGGAAGCCCAGAAACACCTTGGATCGGGTCCCCACACCTCCCTGGACCCGGCGGGGGGGGGGTCAGACCCCCCAAAATTGGTAAAAAAAACGGACATTTTTTAAACCAATTTGGGGGTTTCTGACCCCCCCGCCGGGTCCAGGGAGGTGGGCAGACACGATCCAAGCTTTTTCTGAGCTTCCCCGACGTCCTGAGCCAGTGTAGCAAGCCAGGATGTCAGAGTTCGAATCCCGACGTTCTGGCTTCCTGCACTGGCTCAGGACGTCGGGGAAGCCCAGAAACACCTTGGATCGGGTCCCCACACCTCCCTGGACCCGGCGGGGGGGTCAGACCCCCCAAAATTGGTAAAAAAAAAGGACGTTTTTTTTACCAATTTGGGGGTTTCTGACCCCCCCGCCGGGTCCAGGGAGGTGGGCAGACACGATCCAAGCTTTTTCTGAGCTTCCCCGACGTCCTGAGCCAGTGTAGCAAGCCAGGATGTCAGAGTTCGAATCCCGACGTTCTGGGTTGCTGCACTGGCTCAGGACGTCGGGGAAGCCCAGAAACACCTTGGATCGGGTCCCCACACCTCCCAGGACCCAGCGGGGGGGTCAGAAACCCCAAAATTGGTAAAAAAAAACTGACGTTTTTTTTACCAATTTTGGGGTCTCTGACCCCCCCGCCGGGTCCAGGGAGGTGGGCAGACACGATCCAAGCTTTTTCTGGGCTTCCCCGATGTCCTGAGCCAGTGCAGCGACCCAGAATGTCAGGATTCGAATCCCGACGTTCTGGGTTGCTGCACTGGCTCAGGACGTCGGGGAAGCCCAGAAACACCTTGGATCGGGTCCCCACACCTCCCTGGACCCAGCGGGGGGGTCAGAAACCCCAAAATTGGTAAAAAAAAAAAACGGACTTTTTTTTACCAATTTTGGGGTCTCTGACCCCCCCGCCGGGTCCAGGGAGGTGTGGGGACCCGATCCAAGCTTTTTCTGGGCTTCCCCGATGTCCTGAGCCAGTGCAGCGACCCAGAATGTCAGGATTCGAATCCCAACATTCTGGCTTCCTGCAGCATAAAAGCGGGTGGGGGAAGTTCAAAATTAGCGCGCATCGGGTCTCCCGACCTCCCTAGAGCTGATGTGCGCTAATTTTGAACTTTCCCCACCCTCTTTTATGCTGCAGGAAGCGAGAACGTCGGGATTCGAATCCTGACATTCTGGCTTGCTGCACTGGCTCAGGACGTCGGGGAAGCCCAGAAACACCTTGGATCGGGTCCCCACACCTCCCTGGACCCGGCGGGGGGGTCAGAGCCCCCAAAATTGGTAAAAAAAAGTCCATTTTTTTTTTTTACCAATTTTGGGGTTTCTGACCCCCCCGCTGGGTCCAGGGAGGTGTGGGGACCCGATCCAAGGTGTTTCTGGGCTTCCCCGACGTCCTGAGCCAGTGCAGGAAGCCAGAACATCGGGATTCGAACTCTGACATTCTGGCTTGCTGCACTGGCTCAGGACGTCGGGGAAGCCCAGAAACACCTTGGATCGGGTCTGCCCACCTCCCTGGACCCGGCGGGGGGGGGTCAGAAACCCCAAAATTGGTAAAAAAAACGGACGTTTTTTTTTACCAATTTTGGGGTCTCTGACCCCCCCCCCCCCGCCGGGTCCAGGGAGGTGGGGAAACCCGCTCCAAGCTGTTTCCAAAGTTCTCCCACCTCCCTGGAGGCAGCAGCAAGCCAAAATGTCAGGATTCAAATCCCGATGTTCTCGCTTCCTGCAGCCTCCAGGGAAACAGGGCTTTTTTTAACATTGTGTGTTCAATGTATCGCACAACGTTAAAAACCGAATAACGACGGGACTTGTGGAACCAAGTCATAACGTTATTCGGGGTACTAGTGTACAGTCAAACATCGCATAAAGAGCGCCTCACTTAAAGAGTAACTCGCTTAAAGAGCAGAATTTTCTCTGATTGTTTGCTTCACTTAACAAATAAAGCCATCAAAACCTCGCTTAACAAATAAATCGGAGTTCACAATCCCCCCCCCCCATTGGTCATTTACAATGGCGTTTCGCTTAAAGAGCAAACTCGCTTAAAGAACAATCCTGTGGAACGCATTATGCTTTTAAAGCGAGGTACAACTGTACATATTAGAAACATCAACTTTGCAGTTGCAATGTTATATACCGGGGTAAGCAAAGTAGGGGGTGTCCATAAATAAATGCAACCTGAACATGGCTGGAACTTTCCTCTCGTTTGGCAAAAATGTATTTATTTATTTTTTAAAAAAAGGTTAAGTGTAGGGGTTGCAATGTGTAAAAACAATCATTATGCATGGAAAGTCTTGTTGTTTAAATAAGGGCTCAAGACTGACTCAGCCTTCCATCCTTCTGAGATCAGTAAAATGAGTACCCAGCATGTTGGGAGCAACTTGTGAACTGACCAGAGGGTGCACTAAGTGCTACGGGGCAGTATATAAGTGTGACTGCTTTGCTTTAAATAATAACTATAACAATATTTTCATGTCAGAGATTACTCTGGGTTGAAAGGATTTTTGCTGGAGAAACTTTGCTCCTTTCATGTTC
This sequence comes from Furcifer pardalis, assembly GCA_030440675.1. Taxonomy (NCBI): domain Eukaryota; kingdom Metazoa; phylum Chordata; class Lepidosauria; order Squamata; family Chamaeleonidae; genus Furcifer; species Furcifer pardalis. The sequence goes on along the minus strand of CP126899.1, from coordinate 25,015,123 downwards.
CCATGCAGCCCTCGGGTATCAAAACCCTACCTTCCAGTCTCCAAGCTCAGTATCTGAATCACTATTTGATGCCAAGTCAAATATCAGTTCTGAAAACCATTTTCAGAATTTTTCAGGTATAAAAGACTAAGAAATGTTTATCAGATAGTCATCAGCTGCTACTCATATCCAAGCACACATTTTTTCCTGGAGGTCATTTTCTCAGCTGGTGGATATGTCTCTGGTGACTCCACAAACCAATCCTGGCATGGAACATGAGATTACACACAGTACACTGAACAGATGGTGGAGGCATGGTTGGGTTTGATGAAGCTTCCATGCTTGTTACTTAGCTTCTTCATGTCTGCGGCATTCCTCTTCGAAGTGATCAGTAGCAGCAGAGATGGTTTGGTGCCAGAGTGGGCGATCTTTAGCCGTTGTCTCCCAATTTGTTGAGTTTATACCTGACACTTTCATAGTTTGTTTCAGCTGGTCCTTATATCGCTTCAAGACTGATGGTCCTGGGGGACTTCAATTTGCCATCATTGAGAATGGGCTTGGAGGTGGCTTGGGAGTTCATGGCTTCCATGGAAGCCGTGGGCCTGATCCAGGTAATTCAGGGTCCTACCAGGAGCAGTGGCTACACCCCGGACCTAATCTTCTTATCGGAGCTGTGGCAGAGTGATCTGAAATTACAGAAATTAGATATCACCCCAGTGCCATGGTCAGATCACTATCTGGTGACCCTAGACTTCCTGAGGGCGAGGCTTCACTGCAGGGAGGCAGGGCCGATTAAATGGGCCCGCCTCCGGCGACTAATGGATCCAGAAGGATTCCAGAGGGAACTGGGGTGCTGTCCTCTTGACCTGCAATGCAGTTCGTCTGAAGCTCTTGTCAACTCTTGGAACGAGAGAGCGATGGCAGCTTTGGATGTGATCGCTCCACTATGGCCTCTCCGTGCTTGTGGGTATCGGTCTGCCCCTTGGTTTACAGAAGAACTAAGGGAGCTCAAACAGGCAAAGAGACGCCGAGAGCGCCGCTGGGTGAAGACCCGGAGTGAGTCTGATCGAACACTGGTTAGAGCGGCTATTAAAGACTACCTAGTGGCGATGGGGGCGGTGAAATGACAATATTTCACCGCCCTTATTGCCTCCGCAGATAACCGCCCAGTGACCTTGTTCTGGGTGACCAGGTCGCTCCTTGGTAGAGGGGGGTCGGGCCCTGGTTGGGAGGGATCAGCTGAGGCTTTTGCTGACTATCTGGTGGGGAAAATCGCTCAGATCCGCTCAAAGTTTAATCCCGGCGTGGAACGTGCAGAGCTGGGGTTGACCAGAGCACAGTCTGGCCATGTTATCTGGGATCGGTTCAATCCAGTTGGCCCTGAGGAAGTGGACAGGCTTCTTGGATCTGTTCATGCCACGACCTGTGTATTGGACCCATGCCCTGCCTGGCTAGTCAAAGCATCTAAGGCTGTGTCAGGCGGTTGAGTCGAGGTGATAATAAATTCATCACTGAAGGAGGGGTCTTTTCCAGCACCTTTTAAACATGCCCTGGTGCGCCCCGTCCTGAAAAAGCCATCCCTCGACCCTACGGCACTTACCAACTATCGACCAGTGTCCAACCTACCCTTTTTGGGCAAGGTTTTGGAAAAGGCAGTGGCGCAGCAGCTACAGGAAGTCCTGGATGAAGCTGATTATCTGGACCCTTTTCAGTCAGGATTCAGGCCCGGATATGGTACAGAAACTGCTTTGGTCACATTGGTGGATGATCTCTGGAGAGAGCGAGATGGAGGTCATCCGTCTGTCCTGCCTCTTCTCGATCTCTCAGAGACCTTTGATACCGTCAATCATGGTATCCTTCTGGGGAGGCTCCAAGGGTTGGGGATCCAGGGCACTGTGTTGGCCTGGTTTTCCTCATTCCTGAGGGGCAGGACCCAGTCGGTGTGGCTGGAGAATGAGAAGTCCAGCCCTAGGCCCCTCCAACATGGGGTGCCTCAGGGCTCGGCATTTTCTCCTCTCCTATTTAACATCTACATGAAGCCACTGGGTGAGATCATCCGTTCCCATGGGGTGAGGTATCACCAATATGCAGATGATACCCAGTTGTACATCTTGGCCCGTGGGGACCCAAGCGGTGCAGTGGAAGTCCTTTCCAGGTGCCTGGAGGCTGTTAAGGTCTGGATGGGGGAAAACGGGCTACAGCTGAATCCCGGCAAGACTGAGTGGCTATGGGTAAGGGGCCCTGTGTTACCTCGGGAGTTACCAGCTTTGATTCTGGATGGGGCAGTTCTGCCCCAAACAGACCCGGTACGTAATCTGGGGGTCCTCCTGGACTCACGACTACTGTTCGAAGAGCAGGTGGCAGCTGTGGCTAGGAGGGCTTTTGCACAACTTCATGTAATACGTCAGTTACGCCCACTCCTAGATCGGGGTGCCTTGCTCATGGTCACACATGCTTTGGTCACCTCCAGACTTGATTATTGTATTGCGCTCTACATGGGGCTGCCCTTGATGACCATTCGGAGGCTGTAGCTGGTCCAGAATGCGGCTGCTCAGGTGGTGATGGGGTGCGGGTGTTATGCTCGTGCCTCACCTCTGCTTCGGCAGCTGCACTGGTTGCCAATATGTCTCTGGGTGCAATTCAAGGTGCTGGTTATTACCTTTAAAGCCCTATGTGGTAGTGGGCCAGGATACCTAAGAGACCGTGTCACCCCAAGAACATCGGCCCATCTCACCAGGGCGGACCGGAGAGGCTCTCTTATCATACCATCGGCCAGAGATGCATGCCTCACTAGCACCAGGAGGAGGGCCTTCTTTGTGTTCGCCCTGGCCCTTTGGAACCTCCTGCCAACTGAGCTGCACCTACAGACAGAGCTCCTGCCCTTCTGGAAGGGCCTAAAAACCTGGCTGGCAGGGCAAGTGTGGGGATCCAGGAATGTGGGATCCCATGTAGGGTGGCTGATCTAAGGGACAGCCACCCTTTCTGTTTTGTTTTAATGTTCTTTCAGTGAACTTTTAAAGTTTTAAATTAGTATTAGTATTATTATAGGCTTAAACCTTTGATTTTAATTTATGTATAAGCCGCCCAGAGTCAGGTTTACCTGATTGGGGCGGGATAATATATATGAATAAATAAATAAATAAATAAAGGTCTCAAAGCCTTTTCAAATTTCACTGTTCTATTTAGTTTAAGAAGATGGTGGTTTCTTAAAAATAAGGCATTAATTGCTCAAGGGATTGATTGGTTGGTTGGTTGGTTGATTTTGGGTCTTAATTTTTAGGAAAACTAATCTGATTTGCACCTCCCATACAGATAAAGGTCATCCTTGCTTGAAAGCCAGACATATCCGGGAGCTCATTCCATCCTGCAGTATTTGGGTCTCAAACTGCTGACCTCCTGCCTTCCAGTCAGCATCTTACCCACTTGAACCACTGCAGTCCCTTGGCCTCTTTTTGTGTATGATCAAACTGATGGAGCATCCTTATTAGCTTGTACCTAACAACCATAAAAGGTCGTTCAGCAAATCGACATCACTTTTGAGACCAGAATTCTTCACAAGACGTTACACAGTAATATGTAATGAGTTTCATGACATTTTAAGTATTCAGGATTTAATGTGTTAGAATTTGACTTTTATAGAAAACCGAAATGAGCAGTTATGCATAAGCGTAAGATATAAGAGAACAGCATTTTGCATAAAGTAATATACACATAGATAGAAAATTCCAAACTAATACTAACATTTACCGTATATACTCAAGTATCAGTCGAGATTTTTAGTCCCAAATATGAGCCCCCAAAAGGGGACATGGTTTAGACTCTGGTCAATGACCACGAGGACCCCATGACCATACCAGATTGAGAAGTGCCAACAATTTAATTAATGTTACCATTTCCCCCATGTATTTTGATTATTGAAACTCACTAGCAGCTGCTGTATTTTCCACTCTTAGCTTATACTTGGGTCAAACTATTTTCCTGGGTTTTCAGGTCAAAATTAGGTGTCTCGGCTTATATTTGGGTTGACTTATCCTCAAGTATATATGGTAAATAGAAATGCAATCTTTCTAGTTATCATATATCAGATGTGATCAAATGTCTATTGCATCCTTCGCCCGGGTGCTTATTTGTTGATGGGCAACTTTAAGCAACATGTTCTCCCTTGTCATGGTTCTTTCTTCAAACTGTAGTACCAGCCCAGATAAAATGGGCCTATTGTATCAATGGAATTTAGATATGTTTTGACTTACCATCCAATAATCAATTAAATGGCCTTGTTCTAGTTGGGATGAACAAGTGAATTTAGACTTTACCTTTAAGCCACATTTGGATTGTATAGCCCTTAAAACAGAGGAACTCTTTGAAGAGAGGGATGCTTTCTATGAATGTGTGACACATGGTCAGCCTAATAAATTCAACCAGGTGAACAAAAACATTATCATATGAATGCACAGGGAATAGCTTCATTAGCATCAGTATCAACAACATGGAAACGATCTGTTCCCTGTCCAAGTTAACACATGCATTTTTCAGTACAATGACAGCCTTGCAAAAAGAATATAGTAGCATGAGTGGAGTGGCATAACAATAATTACCTAATTAATTAGGAAGGGAAAATATGGCAACAGGAGGCAAGTACAAGAGCTAAGTCAATTTCTCAAGGAACTGACAGGTATACAGACAATAACTGGGAAAGAATTCGAAAACATTCCATATTTTTAGGTTAGCAGTTGCAAAACATCAATCCCCACAGAGTTCTCCCTAATCACTTTCTGGAACTTCTGGAAGCTGAGTCGCAGAAATATATTTGGAAGCCATTATTTTAGACAAATCAAAATAAGGATTACTTATTGAAAAATAAGTGATTTGGACATCTGCACTGGTTTAAAATCGGTTTATAGACCTGATTCATAGTACTGTGTTTAACATTTGAATTTTTAATTTGTTTGGGAAAAGGTTACTTGAAGGATTCTTCTCCTTGGTAGGCTTGAAAGGGATGTAAAGAATGTTTTAGTGAACATCCACTTGTATTCATTTTAGCCATTTCAATTAGACACCTCTACAATGAATTTTTGAAGATTCATGAGATTTCTTCCCTCTAGCTAAGAGTAAGATGAACAGCACTACTTTTACTAACTAAGGTTCTCTAATTTCCAGAAATTGTCTCTGAAAAAACTAACATTCTTTCCCTTTGAGTAACAAAACATAGACATACGCAACAAGCATACAAGGATAGGCTGATTTTTATTTTTTAAAATGTTTCTCTTCATCAAACTAAATAGCAACTAGTGTCATTTTGCACAGTTTCCATTGTTATGCCAACAGTGGTTGAATAATGTAGTATTAATATGCGGAACAGAGTGAGGGACTGGCTGTGACTGTGAAGAAGAAGAGATAGTGCCCTTCAGTAGCTTTCAAACCTGGACATGGAACTTGAGATGGACAATTTGTGCTTACCTTATATATCAACATTAATGTGGACAACTAAAGTTCATCATACAATAGATAAATAAATAAATAAATAAATATAGTATTTTAAAACCTTTCAAGGATCTTTAGATGAAGCCATGACACTATTACATAATCAAGATAGGTTTGTAGTTTAAATGGGCCTTATATGCTTAGGAGCTAACATTCTGAATTTTGTACACTACAACATTTAAAGCAGAAAGCAAAACAAACTTTCTCACTTTCTGGATACTTTTCCTTCTTTCTCCCACCATATGTGATGATGTCTTCAATGTGTCTTTAATAGAACAGTATGAATGAGTATGTGAGCACATGGAGAATAAACAGCACATCGTAATGGAAAACACTATCTTTATTCCTAATAGCGATCGGAAGGGATTGTCTCCACAAGTCCTAGTAAATGAGAAAACAAAAAGCGCAAAGATTTTGCAGTGATGCACGACTAACCAGCATTCCTTTAAAGATTTGTTTTCCATTTTGTTTTAAAATCAAATTCGATGACAAGAATAAAAATGTTCTTCTCTCCTCTCAACAGATACAAGGCTTTAGTCTTATCACCTTTCTCCTTCTCTCTCTAAAGCTTAAGTAACATGAGGGGAACACTGTAGCAGAAAGACCAATACTAGATAACCAGTACTGGACTTCAATAGCATTCTGGATGAGTATGTATGACCAATATCTTGCTTGATTTTTTTGCGGTAAGACAGAAAAAGTATTTTTTTCTGATTATGCTAGTCCTTTCCATTATTGATATTCATTGTATACATGTGAGGATGGTAGCATGTTAGCCAGCCCCTTCCATCATCATTGTCATACTGAAAGCAACAGTCCAAAAATACAGCATGGTCTACCCACTAAACATTTCTTTAGCAATAGCAATTACACTTCTATACCACCCCAAAGTGCTTAGACCACTCTGGGTTGTTTACGGGTAATTCTCATTGCCCCCAACCTGCTGGATCATCATTTTACCAACCTTGGAAGGATGGAAGACTGAGTCAACCTGAAACCCCATTAGGGCTGCAGTACAGCAGTTTAATCACTGTGCCACCAGGGGTGTAGTACATAAAGAGGGTCTGCCAAACACACACACACACACACACACACACACACACACACACACACACACACACACACACACACACACACACACACACACACACACACACACACCAGTGATGGGCAGCAACAGGTTTGCACACACACACACACACACCTGAGAGGGTGGGGTAGCAAAATTGGGCGGCCTTTGGGCAGGGGGGTGGCGAAATTGGGTGGCCTTTGGGCAGGGTTTTTTTTGTTTTTGTTTTTTTGTTTTTTAGCAAAATTGGGTGGCCATGCTCAACTCCCTGCCCTGCCCCATCAGGTTTTGTCCCTGCAAGTGGTTCAAGGTCTCCCTTACTCAAAAACTAGTCATATCCAACTCTAGGGTGCAGTGCTCATCTCCATTTACAGCCAAAGAGCCAGTGTTGCCTGTGTTTGCAGATGTTACATGACCATGGCTAGATCGTCAACGATGTAGGCTCTGCCCATGACGTAGGCTCCGCCCATGACGTAGGCTCCGCCTATGGTGTGGTAGCAATTTGTTTGTTTGTTCACAATAAATATTTTAGCCTATTGTACCCCAGTCTATGCCTACCCCAAATTAGTCTATTCCTTTGTTCATATTAAAACTACCATTCCTTCTGCTGCCTACTGTTTGTGTATCTTGCCTTATCTCATTAATGTGGTCTGAGATATGGACTGGTTGTAGAAATAGGCACATACTAGAAATATAGCTGAGACACAAGCTGCCCTATATGTTCCGCCTGTGGCAAAAGGAAGATCCCCTAACTACCCAGGGCTGTGTGCTTTCAAAGAAATCCAACATTTTCTGTCTACACCACTAGATAGAAGTCTGGTTGTGCATACCTTGCAGTGACTCAGCAGGCCCACATTGCTTCCCAGCCAAGTGAAAGAAAGTGGCAAGACACAATGTAGTGGGGTTAAAACTTATTCAAATTTATTCAAATCCCTGACCTGTTGTAAGGTCTGGGAGTGCATGAACCAGAGCAGGAGAGCCACCTTGTCCCCTCTCTAGCCCAGATATAGAAATCCCTAGCCCCTGTACATGCTAACAATGAGTGTTCTGTAACTCCAAAATGAGATTCCATTGAGCTGTCTCCCCCCCCCAAAGGAGCCAAATACAAACATCTTCCTTCGTTTCAGCCATTACCCTTCATCTGTGATAAAGCTGGACTAAAGTTGATGTGGCTTCACAAAAATCTGTGAAGAATAGCTATAGTGTATTTTTTTCTGATTGGATTGCATTTTTCTGATTGTACTATATTCTTATTTTTTAATGTAAGATTTATTAACTACATTGACCATATTATATTTGTTGTCATATTTATATTATGTTGGTTTTTTTATATTTGAGATTGTAACATTGTTAGCCGCTCTGAGTTGCTTCGGCAAAGAGAGCGCCATATAAATCTAATCTAATATAATAATACCTTGTGCCACCACATTACATACAAAATCCAGGTGGCCAACCGGGATTTGCAATTCCTTAAGGAAAACTTTCTTACCTTTTGGAAAACTGGCCCAGCGATGCTAGCAGAGTAATAAGCTTATCCTCTGGGAACCTACATGTTTGCTCCATGGTATTGATTTCTAAACAAAGGAGATGACTCGGTAGAAGAAGTGACAGCTAGAGGAACTCTGGGGAGAAGTGACCGCACTCTACTTGAGTTCATGATCTCAAAAGAAACAAAAGCAGATTGTAGTCATTATATGTATCTTGGATGTTAGGAAAGTCAATTTTAATAAACTCAGAACAATGATAAGCTCAGAGATGACATGGAAATAATAATAAAAAAGGAGACATACAAGAAAGTCGTGCCCGAATGGAAGAGCACAAGACTGGCAGCAAAGAGATAGGCACAGTGGCTAAGTAGCAGTCATATCTTGCACAGGACTATCATCAGCACAAAGGAAGCAGTACAGTTGATCAATTCATTTCCTGAATCAGAAAAGAAATTTTCATCTCATCTCCTCTTTCTCTTGCTGCTAGAGCTCTAACCATAAATAAAAATGAACCCAACCTATACGAACAATTTTACTTGTCCTAGTCCATTACACTGACATCTTGCTTTAAAAAAAATGTTTTGTGTATGGTGAAGTTATAAGACAGAGGTTTTCTTTAGCTGGGATTTTACACCACCAAGACAAAAGGACTTTTGATTAAGGAATGAAATACAGTCAAACCTCGCATAAAGAGCGCTTCACTTAAAGAGTAACTCGCTTAAAGAGCAGAATTTTCTCTGAATGTTCGCTTCGCTTAACAAATAAAACCAAACAAAAACTCACTTAACAAATAAATCGTGGTTCACATCTCACCTCACCCCCCGAAGTCACAATTGGTCACTTTCAATGGTGTTTCACTTAAAGAGCAACCTTGCTTAAAGAGCAATCCTGTGGAACGCATTATGCTCTTTAAGCGAAGTACAACTGTACTGTATATAGCTTCTTTATAAATCTATAGGTAAATCTATAGGTAAACTGCTCAAAAGCCAGTTGTATTCAACTCTAGAATTCAGTGCTCATCTCTGTTTATAGCCAAAGAGCCAGTGCTATCTGAATCTGCAGACGTTTCCATGGACATGTGGAAGAGCATGACAAGACACTGGAATGCACAGAACACGTTTACTTTCCCACTGAAGTGGTACCTATTGACCTACTTTCAATTTCTTACTTTTGAACTGCTAGGTTGGCAAGAGTTGGGGCAGAGATGGGAGATCATTCCATCGTGCAGTACTCGGGGTCTCCTTTCATCACGTTCAGCATCTTAACCACTAAGCCACCACAGTCCTTCTTAGACACCCATAGCTTCTTTTTTTTAAATTAAACTTCTCAATATGGAACATTTGGACTATCCAGTTCTCAGCTTGGGATTCTTCTTTGAGGGAGGGAGAGAAAGTTGTTTTGTTCCTGGAATTCCTGGCTTCAGTATGTGAAACAGATTTGTCTGATCTCTATCTTGTTGTTCTTTTATAAAAGCTATCATTAGCTCACCATCTGTGTCTGCTAGTTGGTGTTCTTACGTATTATTCTCTCCTTGTTTTCTTTGTGAGAATACAAAGGTGTGTTTTGAATGGATGAAAATGGAATTTGACTTTCACCAAAGAGAGCATAAATAAAGGAAAGATATGGGAGTCTTGAAGGAAGAATTGCCAAATGATAGTTTTCCTGGTGGACACTCCACTTGCAAACTAATTTTATTTGGTACCATATCTCACTGCAAAAGAGATGTCCAGTATAGCTGGCAACATAGCATAATGAGATAGAATATCTGGCTGGTCATAAGCCCTATTCCCCATTGTCTCTTCTGGGAAAAAAGTCGTCCTGTGTGATGTTGGGCAAGCTGCACAGTTCCATAGTAAACCACTTTTGAGTACTCTGAAAAGGACCAGCAGATGTTGGAATCAGTTGAATTCCACTTGCATGCACATATGCATGCCTGGGTTCTCACATGCACACAGACAAAAACCACTGAGATACTCTTAAGTAAGAACCATTAGAACACTTCTGGGCATTTTGTACACAATGTTGAATGTATAAGTTAGAAATGGCTGCTCCTAATTGGACAGCCTAGCTAAAAAACACAATTGTCACAATGTTTTCTTTTGATATAATCTGTTGTTTGAGTGAAAGTAAAGACTTGGAAAATAATGAGCTCCCTTTTACTTGAAATTTTCAAATAAATTCCAGATGATGACGTGTCAAAGATGCATTAGTTTTTGATTTACTGTATCAACATAAACTGGACTAAATGAATCTTTGGGTAGAGGTAAAGGTCAACCTTGTTTGAAAGCCAGTGATATCCAACTCTAGGGGATGGTGCTCATTTCCTGAAGTCATGTGGCAGGCATTACTAGACACTGGAGTGTATTTTTACCTTCCTACCAAAGTGGTACCTATTTACCTACTTGCAATTTCAAACTGCTAGGTTGCAGGAGCTGGGACTCCATCGTGCAGCACTTGGGTCTTGAACTGCTGACCTTCCTGTCATCAAGTTCAGTGTCTTAACGAATGAGCCACTGCAGTCCCAAATGAATATTTAGGTCCACACAATTTCTTTTGTTCTAAGAGAGACCTATGGCTTCAGAAGAACAATGAAGCCAGAGTTTGGAAAATACACTCTTTTTAAAATGAGAAATCCCAGAATTTTTCAGGCAGCTTGGTTAGTAGCCATATCAGGTGAGGGGTTTTCAAAGCTGTCATCAAAAAAGAAAAGGTTTTCTCAGCTCCAGTTTTATCTAGTCCCATTTCATGCCAAGTTCCATACCTCTGAGAAGCCTAAAAGGAGAGAGAGGCTGGATGTTTTCAAGAGAAGGAATATACTCACCCCTACTGAGATTTGTTGTGAAAAGAAACACTTTTCCTGCAGAATTCACACATCTACAAGTCTTACAAGAAGTGTATGTGAAAAGCTATGCACATATTTTAAAATGCAAATTACTAACATGAGTACCATTAAAAATGTGCACAAGCACAGTTGAGTCATGTGAGAAAGTTTGTGAATAAGATAAAATGCATAAATAGATGTGCACAATAGTTAAAGTAAGTAAATAAGTGTGTATATATTTCAATGCCAGAAAGAAATACCTAGCGTCCTTACCCCAAATGGAATAAGGACAGGAAGAGACTGCATATAAAGTTCAAAGAACAGACTTTCACATGCCTACTTAAAAGTAATTGTTTTGTTTTCCATGTCTGTTGGTAAATTGTTAGGATTTTGAATTATTCCACCTCTGTAGTTTGGTATAATTATAACAGTATCCTATCTAATCCTGGTGATTTCCCCCCATTATGCTTTGATACCTTGCATGGTGTAAGACCTGGGTGGCCAACCTTGGCACTCCAGCTATGGTTGGACTCTGGGAATTGAAGTTCAAGAATAACTGGAGTGCCAAGGTTCACCATTACTGGTGTAGGGAATAGATTAATGGAGTAGGATCAGGAGACCTGGGGTTAACTCCCAGCTCTGCCATGGAAACTCACAGTGGTAGAACTGGTAAAAACCACTCTTAAATGCTTCACTTATCTTGAAAACTCTGTTAGGCTCATTGTAAGTCAGTCCTGACCTGATAACACACAACAACAATGTTTGGGGAGAAATTACTTCATTTTCTAAAATGGCAGGTTCCTCATTACTGAATTCCTCTACAAACAAATCTGTCACCCTTTACTCTTCTTTGTAGTTTTTCAGAATATCATTTCCACTTGGTTACATGCTATGCTTTCCTACTGATCTTTCAACATCCCTGATCTTGACTTAACTTTCATTTTTATTTCTTGGATCTTAGAGATTCCTCATTTTTACTGTACATGGAGATTCCAATTCTATTATAAAGATGAATCAGCATGGGATAATGTTTAGAATATGGAACTAGAACTCAGGAGAGCTTGGTTCCTATCCTTTTTTAGCCATGGCATTCATGAGGTAGACCTGGGTTTATTGTAAATCTCAGTTTGATTTACTTCACATTACTTCCCCCCCCCCTCTAAACTATGAAGCCTTAATCATTCCAGTCATTTGTCAGATCATTGGCTCAACCTTTCTAAATCTTTGCTAATTCTGGACTAGCCTTCTGGAGATGGGACAAAATATTGCTCCTGTAAAAGGAGCATCAATCCATACATCTCTGGCATTCTGATTTTTATCCCCTGATCATCTTACACATAAAAAAATGGATCCTTCCAGTAACAGCAATTCACAGAATTGTGTTTCCCTTGCTTTAGGGCCTAAAACTCGTAATAGTGAATGTCATACTTTATATAAAATAATCTCATCTAATTTTTAACATTAATAATTTTAATTTGCCAATTAGGGATAGGGCAAGATGCTATAAAGGACATTTGATTCCAGTACCATGCTCTGTCACATTGATTCTTGAGGCAAGGGTGTGTGTATAATTTCATTTTCTGAAAACATCAAATCTCAGATTCTCTGTGTTCTGGATTGTGCAGTTTACGCTTACATAGACTGCTCTAATACTCTGAGCCCTGAATAACAGTTACTCAAAACTTTATATAGGCATTCAACTAGCTGTCCTAATTCTTTGTTTTTTAAAAATGCAACCCATAACCTCACACACTCAATTATTAGACACGAGTGTTCAAATTTTGATAGATGTTATGGGGCTCTAGACTTTCCATTAAGCTGAAATGGCCTTCGGTAGTGCTGCAAAAGGCTCCATTGACAATATCTATTACCAGACCCTGCCTTAAATACAAAGCATTGATCAGGAGAATGTGGCAAGCCTAAAACAAAGAGATCACAGCAAGCAAGTGTTTCAGAGAGTTGTCATGCTATTTCTTTGGGCAATGCTACATAATGTGGAATTTTGGGAGCCTTCAGCAAAGAATCTCTATTGCTTAAAGATTGAAAAAACTTTTTAAAATATATTATGACTCACAGTGTGTTGTTTGTTGTTAGAACTTTGACTGGAACTTGAAGGAGCCAAGTTTAATTCTAAAAATGAGATGTGAAATTTATGGGGTAACCATGGTGTAATCTAGTAAGTCAGTCTCAGCCTTACCTACCCCTCTAGGTTGTTGTGAAGGTAAAGCATGAAGGACAAACACCACACACAGAGCTTTGATCTTGTTTGGGGCAAGGTCAGACAGAAATATAACTAACTGAAATCCAAGAATACCTGGAGCACCAAGGTTGGCCACCCTTGAGTTATACCAATGAGGTATTTGGCATAATGCGCTGGAAAGTAGAATCAAATCTCCTAATATTGCAGTGAATCCAAGGAAGGAAAGAAGGAAGGATGGATAGTTATTATAGCCTTAAGTTAAGCATATAGATGCAGATGCAAAATATGGTTAAGAATTGCTCATGTTTTTACTGCTGGACAGTAGGAGAAAAGTCATCGGTAACCTTCTGTCTTTTTAAAATGTGCATTTGTCATTCTCATCTTCAAAATGATCAAATAATAGCAAAGCCAATTTCCTGAAATAAAATGCCTCATGTCTCCTCTCTAGATGGTTTTCTCAGCATGGGTGGTAGATGACTACTAGAAAATTGAGGGCAATGAATGAAATAGACATTATTTTAGAAAACTGTCATATTGCTGTCTAAGATGATGACATCCAAATGTCTCTTTTTCTGAGGAACAGCTCAGATTCCTATTGCTGGTTTCTTTTTCCTTTTTCGGGAACTATCAGAGCCTTTCTTGCACCATAGCAATTGTGTTAATCCGTTCTCCAATTTCAGAACTATTTATGTTCACAGCAATCAGTATACAATATTATGGAAAGGGGTAAAAATAGATCAGCCCTTCGCATGCTTAACAGACTTGGAGACAACCTTTGTGAGCAAGTGTGGGGATAAAACCTTGAGAAAACTCAACAAAGTTGTTTCATTTCCACCATTTTCACAGAAACTTTCAGGAGCTTTAAACTGTCCCATTTTCTCTGTTTTCATGAGATCAGAGAGAAAGCAGTGCTAATACAGTAATTATATATATATATATATATATACTTATATATATACTTATATATATATATTATTTACTTATGTTCATTGTTAATGTTTTGCCTATTGAACACTGGCCAGAGTGAAAAATGTCAGTTTGTCAATAGAGCAGTATATATATGCACAGTAAAATTTGTGTTTGGGATGGGGGGGTGTATTTTAATGTAATTTTTATTTTATTTATTTATGGGTTTGTGTTGTGTGTGTGTGTGGGTTGAGGTGTGTGGGTGTGTGTGCTTATTTTTATTTTATTTTATTATTTTATTTTTTCTTTGGCCCCACCCATGATGTCAAGATGTTAGCTCCTCACACACTGTGATGACATCACGGTGGAGTAGTAAAATTTTTGACATCCCACCACTGGCCAGGACTAAGACTCACCAAAGTAAAAAGAACACAGTAAAAAGAAGAGGACACACATCATGGTCCACTTAGCCAGTGGGTGACATGATATCGAAATGACTAAAAAGCCGCACATAGATGGACTTGATTTCCCATGTCCATTTGTGTGTGTGGAATGTTGCTGTGGAGACATCTACTATTGTGTGGACTCCTCGCTGAGTAACAACTCCAAGGTATCCAAGGTAAGGAAGAGATTAAGTGATATAGTTGGTCAGCTTAATGCCAGACAAGTGATTCTGCCCACCCCCATTCTCAAAAATAGTATACAAAAATAGTGTTTTGAAGAGACAAAGTACAGACAATTATAATTTGCTTGCCTTGATAGGTCAGATAAGAACCAGTTATACAAAGTCAGTTGGTTTCTCTAGCATGTTCTAGCTGCTGTGTTCCATTTCAATGTCTATTTTTTTTATATCAAATAAGGTTTTGAAAGCATTCTTTTTATTGTTTTCCTCTGGCCTAAGGGCAAATCATTTGCTCCTCATCTCATCCTGTGAGTATCCTCCTTCATGCCCACATATTTGCTGGAAGAAAATACTAACCAATACTAACAAACCAAGATAGCTACTGATTCACCTATGGAGTCTAAGATGATCCCAAACAACTGTATGGACCTGCTGGAGCCAGATCTGAAGTGAAGGGGAAGGACTTTCATTTTTCAGGATGGTTGTGTGTGAATTCCAAATATATTTGCCACTTTCATAATGCCACCAATAGAAACAGACTTTGGAAGCAACAATAAAAGAATGTTAGACTGATATGAAATGGGGTAATACTTAGGAAAGGTCAGATGTGCAACCAGATGACAGCCTTGGCAGTAACTCAAGGACTTCTAGGAGCTGTCTGTAGACTTTGCCAAAGAGACAGCTGCCGATGCCAACTGTGCATAGATTGGCAAAACTCATTTCACATCATGTGTAGTGTTGCCATAAGGAACGCTTGAAGATGACATTGTCAGACAACCAATGATAAGCCAAGAAATGTTAAGGAATTTTATCCTTAAGTTATATCTGTTGTCAACCTTTACTTGGATTATATGTCTATTGGTGTAATAGAACAAAATGTGGTTGCTTGCTTTTTAAAACAGTAAAGTAGATTTCTGAATTTTGTTCATACCAGAAGGTATTCGGCCTTCAAAAGTGGTAGCTAGGAAAGATAAAAAGTAGACACAATAATGTTGTGTTCTGTGAGAACAGAACTTAGTTTAATAGTCATCTAATGCTATGTGGTAACCAGTGGTGAGATGTCAAAAATTTTACTACCCCACCATGATGTCATCACAGTGTGGGCAGAGCTAACATCATGATGTCATGTCATGGGCGTTGCCAAAGAAAAAATACAAAATAATAAAAATAGGGAGCTTCAACCTATAGGGAGCTTCAGGCTAGCAGCTTCTCTTCCTCCTCCCCGTACATATGTGCCAAGCACTAGGCGTGCATGCACACCAAGTGCTTGGCATGCATGCACAGTGGGGGAACCAGTGAAAAGGCAAGCCCCGAAGGTGGTTCCCCCCAAAAGCTGCTACAGGTTCTCTGGGACACTGGGAAAAGTTACTACCGGTTCTGGAGAACTGGTGAGAACCTGTTACATCCCATCACTGGTGGTAACCCTTCCATGGCAGAGTAGGGTTTCAAGGATGCATGGCAATATAAAAGATCCTAGAATTGGTGCTGTATAACTCAAATATGGAGACTTCATATATATATCAGCCAGGCTGATTACTGAAGGGAGAGAATTTTATCATATTTCCCCAGCCTTGGCAGGGCTGCATTGGCTAGCCGTTCCTTTCCATATCAGGTACAAAGTACTAGTTCTAACTTTTAAGGCCCTAAATGGTTTGGAACCTTCCTACCTGGTGGAAGTCTTATCCTCAGGACATCAGCCCACATCACCTGTTCCTCTTAGATGGCGCAGCTCCAGGTGTTGACCCTGAGATTGGCAAGAAAGGCTGTGACTCAGAGAAGAGCCTTCTTAGTGGCAGCACCAACCTTGTGGAAGTCTCTTCCAGTTGTGTTGCACCAGATTCCATCCTTTACTATGTTTAAAAAGGTTAAAACTATTCCATTTTGAAGAGGCTTTTAAGAATATATTGCCAACGGCTGAGCGTTAGGTATTTTATTTTATTTCTCTCCATCGCCAATAGGGTTTTTTAAAATTCTGATATATATATAGATACCATATGTATGTATTTATGTATGTAAATGTGTGACTAATTTTTAAAATGTGTGACTGTTTTTAATGTGTGAGTTTTGTGTTATTAGCCACCCAGAGTAGGAAAATCTCCTAGCTGGGTGGGGTAAAGTAAAGGTAAAGGTTTCCCTTGCTCAAAAGCCTGTCATATCTGACTCTAGGTTTCAGTGCTCATCTCTGTTTCATCGCCGAACAGCCAGCACTGTCTGCTTCTCCAGACGTTTCTGTGGTCATGTGGCAGGCATGATTAGACACCGGAGCACACAGAACCCACTTCCCACCAAAGTGGTCCCTATTTATCTACTTGCAATTTCTTGTTTTCGAACTGCTAGGTTGGCAGGAGCTGGGACAAAGATGGGAGCTCATTCCGTCCCACAGTACTCAGGAATCAAACTTCTGACCTTCCGCCTTCCAGTCAGCGTCTTAGCCACAACAAACAAACAAACAAATAAGAAAATAAGTAAACAGTCACTTTAAAACTGAGGTGCCCTAACACCCCTTGTATCTTGCAAAAATATCCCTTTAACTTGCTAGCAGTTTCAAATCCTGTCCCTCAACATTTTAAGCTTAGCCTCAGATAAATGGTAGAACTGCTGGACAACATCTGGCTCACTGCCCAAGTATATGAAGACAGCCAAAGGCCCTTTTGTCTTCGCCTTTGCCAGGGAAGCTCTGATGTTCTGCCAGGGAGCTCTGGCTTTCTGTGTTAGCCCCTGAAATGCATCCATAAGTCACTTACACTGTCTTGACCCCTTAGTGTTAGTAAATAAACATTCATCTAAATAATGGACTGTGCATGACAGTCCAGCCCTGCACTTAAGTGCCTTTTCTAGGGAGAAGCTGAAACATTCAAATGCTCAATGTCACACATTGCCAGTTCCACCCCTGCTCTGCTAACATATATCATGTGCACCACTGCATTAAATTACAAGCTATACACTTCCTGGGGTATGGCATCATTTACCAAAATCCTAGTCAGGATAGGTCAAATGATGCATGAGCCAAAATCTCCAGGCACCTTTTAAGGTACTTTACCAAATTGAGAGGGAATTAAAGTGGCCTATTACCCTGCCTTCTCTAACCTCTTTCTTGATCTTATCCTGTATTATTGCCTCCATTTCCCTTTACTAACTTCAGATTGTCAGCCCGTAGTGCTGCTGCTCTCCCCCCCCCCACATCCAAATGTGAAAGCATCCAATAAGTAATTTAAATTGCATACTGTCAAATCATTTCTGACTTACAGCTACCCTTTCCTGGCATTTCTAGGCAGCCAATACACAGAAGTGGCTTCCCATTTCCATATTCTGGGGGCACCCTGGGATTTACAGTTTGCCCAAGGGTGTGTATCCTGGCTCTGTTTGTATGAAGAAAAGTAGGCAATTGCTATCCCAACCTCTGGCTCTACAGTCAGAAACCAAATGGTTTCTTTCTGCACCGTTTGGGCCTATTTTTGTGTAGATACCTAAACCCAGGCACAAGTGAAAAATTGAGAGGAGGGCAGGCTTACACCTCGGGGGGAAACAACCCAAATGCACAGTTACAAGATGGGGAATTCTTGGCTCAGTAATACTACAGGCAAGAAGGATCTTGTTGTAGCTCATAGGCTAAATATGAGCCAACAGTTAAATGTGATTGAAAAAAAGGGCAATGCTATTTTAAGCTACATTAACAGAAGAAGAGTCTCCAAAAACCATGATGTACTAATCCCCTTCTATTCAGCACTAGTTAGATCACATCTAGAGCACTGTGTCCAATTCTAGGCACTGTAATTTAAGGAAGATGCAAATATATTACAGCAGGTAAAGAGATGGGTGAGACTGATGCTCAAATGACTGGAAGCCAAGCCACGTAAGGAAAGAGCCCTTCACATCAAGCAGCACCAAAAACCCCGAGGTAGCTCAGCAATGGACAGCAGTTCCATTGCACTTCCAAAAAATCCGTTCCACTGGAGAAATGTTAAAGGTTGTGTCGCCCATTGTACTGCTGGAGGATAGACCACAACCCCCTCAACTGCCACTCCACTTCCAGGTGGTTGGGTTGATTTCCTAACATTCGAACAGCTACCATCCTCTGGGTGTAAGCCTGATATAGAACCCTCAAACCCAGCTCTCTAAAATAAGCAGGTCTATTTCTACTTTTAGGATTTTCCATGTCTTCAAATTGCATATACTTCTGTGTAAAACCAGAAATATTTTAGCTGCCTTGGTTTTCCAGTAAAGTCAATGGAAGGCTTACAATTCATCTCTGCTCCAGGGCACATATTAAATTGGATGGAAGGGCAAATCACTCCATACAGAATTAGAAAACATTTCAAAGTCCTGATGTAGCCTCAAAATTAGATGGGGGATATGTGCACAGTCCTAGTTTGTATAGGCATATAATCTGGAGGATTGAACAAATCTCGAGTATCCATTTCTAGGAACAATTCAAGGTATTGTTTTTTCACTTATAAAGCCCTATAACAGTTGCGTGACAACTGTTCACATTTATTATATTATTCGTTTGTTTAAAATATTTATGTCTTTTCTTTCTTCCTAAAAGTACCCAAGGCAGCATACATCATTAAAAAGAAGCAATATTAAAAACCAAAAACAATGCATTATCACAACATTAATAAAAAATTCAACAAATCATTTAAAACTGGTAAATAAGGACTGAACTAAAACATATTTTAAATCAATCCTATTTTTGGAAACCCTTTTCAGACAGCCAGTCATTGAGGGAAAGACTGCCTGAAGAGAAAGGTTTTTGCCCACCTGTGGAAGGACAAGATAAATGGGGCAAGCCTGGCCTCTTTAGAGATGGAGTTCCAGAGTTGACAGCAACAAGAGAGAAGGCCTTCTTTGGTGTCCCTGCAACTATTGAGGGTAGTGGAATAGAAAGACCTCCCTTAAGATCTTAAAAGCCAGGTGGGTCCATAAAGACATCTTGGACCCAGGCCATTTAGGGCTTTATAGGTGAAAAACCAGTACTTTGAATTGTACTTAGAAACAGGTTGGCAGCCAGTGGAGCTACTGTAACAGGAGTGTTATGTGATTCCTGTAACCAGCCTCATCCTAGCTGCAGTGCTTTGGACCTGCCAAAGTTTCAACGGCAGCCACACATAGAACACATTATAGTAATCCAGCCAGAATGTAATGAAGGCATGTGTCACCTTGGCCAGTTCAGACCCCTCCAAGAATGGGCACAGCTGGCACACAGGTTTAACCATACATGTGAACACCTGACCATGTGAAAACCTGGCTATCTTGGCTCAGAGACGAATCCAGGAACACATTTAAGATACACATCTGTTTTTGTGAGGGAGCATCACCTCCATCCAGCACAGATTGGATCCCTATTTTTCAATCTGTCTTTCAATTGACCCTGAATTAAGTTTCAGTTTATCCACTAACATCCAGTCCAATACTGACAGCAGATTCTAGTCTAGAACTAAAACAGCTTCCTTGATTTTAGATGGAAAGGAGAGATACAGCTGAGTCATATGTATACTTGGTTTGTATAGTCTTCCTGTGACACAGAACCCCAAAATTCTGGACAGCCACTGCCAGTAGTTTCATGTAGATCAGGGATTCCCAACCCTCAGCCCACAGGGCTAATCCAGCCCATGCATATCATTAATCTGGCCCTTGGTGACCATCCAAAGATCTATAGACCCATCACCCACTGCTGGAAGTTGTGATACATCACCTACCATGGCAGCAGCCATGGTAGGGATGCACAGTTTTTCCAGGGTTTTGGACAGACTCTGCCACTTCCCAGGGCAGCAGGAGCCTTTTGGGAGCAATTTCTCTCTGGTTTGGTAATTTTCCAATGCTCCCCTGCTACACTTCAGCAGCTGGAGCTGAATGGTGAGCTATTTCTGGTGCCCGGCAGAGCTGGTTTGGGATGGGATCCCAGTGCCAAACCAGGAAGTATCTCACCATTCCTCTCTAGCTGCCAAAGTGCAGTGGAGGAGCATCAGAAAATTGCCAAACTGAAGATAAATTACTCCAAAAAGCCTCCCGCCACCCTGGGAAGTGGTGGAGGCTGTCCAAAACCCTGGAAAAACCACACAATTCCTGCCGCCACTGATTTTGCTGATGACAACAAAAATATAAGTAGCGGGTGCCAACACACCTCTGGTCCCCACAGCTGAGAGTAATGGTGGGAACTGGCCCCTGACAGGAAAATGTTGTAGATGTTAAATAGTGTAAGGGACAAAATATAATCTAATAGCCAGGGCAACAAACAAGAATCTTCCAGCACCATCTCCTGAGTTCTCTCTTCCAGAAAGGATGAGGAGCCACTATAAAACAGTACCTCCAAGACTCATCACAGAGAGGCTATCCAGAAGGATATCATGGTAAATGGTATCAAAAGCCACTGAGAGGTACAGCTGAATCAAACATTCCCAGGGTAGGTTACTAACAAAGGTGACAAAAACAGTCTCCATCTCATACACAGGCCTGAAAAAAGATTAAATTAGCTCTAGATTAGTGGTTCCTAATGTGGCCCCAGGCCCCAGAGGGGGACTTCAATTCCCAGAAGCCTAAATCAGTAGATTGGCTAATCAGTGCTTTGAGGAAAATTGATGTAGGCTTCTGGGAATTGAAGTCCAAAAACCAAAGGTTGGGAAACACAACTCTATATAGTCCATCGCATCCAGGAATTCATGGAACTGAGAAGTGATAATCCACTCCAGTATTTCGCCCAAAAACAGAACATTAGAGAATGACACATCATTGTTTAATACTTTGGGATCCAAGGAGGGCTTTTTCAGTGCCTTATTACTGTCTCTTTAACTCATATTGGGATCCTACCCTTTTGTAAAGGGGCATTCACCCAGTGATGGGATTTAACAGGTTTGCACCAGTTCTCCAGAACCGGTAGTAACTTTCCCCAGTGTCCCAGAGAACCGGTAGCAGATTTTGGGGGAAACCACCTTCAGGGCTTACCTTTTTACTGGTTCCCCCACTGTGCATGTGCGCCAAGCACTTGGTGTGTATGCACGCCTATAGTGTTTGGCGCATATGAACGGCCTCCTTGCTGTCCTCCCAAGCGGAGAGGAGGAAGAGAAGCTGCTAGCCTGAAGCTCCCTATAGCCTGCATCCCCTTTGGATGCGGTGTGTCTGTGTGTATTTTAATGTGTATTTAATACCTTTACCTATATTGATATACTACCACAGTTCCTAAAAAAGCCTGGTGGCCAGCAGGCCTGGCAGCCTGGCTTGGAGTTTTTAAGCAAAGTCTTTGAGTGACCTCATCAATAAGCTACACCTGTGCTGTTCCAATTTCTGTTCCGATTGGAGAACCCTTAAGGAGGTACAGCTGTTTTATATTTACATTAAGACATATTATCCTAGAGAACCGGTACGATGACCATATCCATCTTGCAACATGGTGCTGCCCATGGTGGGTGGGTGTATTTTAATGTAATTTTTATTTTATTTATTTATTTTATTTACAGGTTTGTGTTGTGGGTGGGTGGGTGGGTTGAGGTGTGTGTGTGCTTTATTTTATTTTATTTTATTATTTTATTTTATATGTCCCTGCCCATGATGTCATGATGTTAGCTCCGCCCACACTGTGGGGTAGTAAAAATTTTGACATCCCTCCACTGCGTTCACCACTCCTTTTACCTGCTCTGCCAGGCTCTCTCTAGCAACTTTTATAAGGACAAGGGTCCAACAGGTATGTGGTGCCTTTTACTCTTCCAAACATCTATATCACGAGGTTGCAAAAACTAAAATTGGTCCATCAACACAGGAGAAGCAGAGGGCATAGTTATGTTCACTGTAGCCTACTGTAAAGTCTAATCTGACAGCATTCAAATCAGAGTAGAATTTACAGTGGACTATAGTGTAGTCTGCATTCTCTTCCTGCGGGCCATCATGCAATAGATCTTTTATCGCTTAAAGAATTCTGCCAGATGACACTGTGCAGATGCATTGATGGCAGAGAATGACTTAGTCACTGCCACTGAAAAGATCTTCCATTGATCCTTAGCTTGTGGTTGGATTCACAGTCTTTCACCTTTGTGACTCTAGTCTCCATTCCACTTATTTCATCACTACTATCTCTTTAGTAAACTGGGTTGTGAACATTTTTATTCTACTATGTGGGAGGAGATGCTTAGAAGCAGTCATGTCAATGGTCCTGGCTGTTTTCACATTTTAGAAGTAAAACCATGACATTGACAGAATCACCTGACAACCCCAAAGGAAGCTTCTCAAAAGCTGTCAGGAAACTGCATCCATTAACATTGTGGAATGGACCATCATACTCAGTTCCTCATCTCAACAGAGGCTTTACCTTCTAGTGAAGCTGATCCCACCAGACAATGATGTGTCCATGGAAGCAGAAGTGCAGAGTTCCTTCATACCCGGATCACTAGCTTCTACCAGAATGCCTATCTAAAGAATGTCCTGCAGCCTGGGTGGGGCTGGCCATACCATTTGGGGTAGACTCATAGTTGTCATGAAGGAAAGGGAGTCTCAGCCATTCCTGAAAAACCTGCCTCAGCAAGAACATTGAAGTCCTCCAGTATGAGAAGCTGAGGGGACTCCAACAGTTTACATAGTAGACTGTTTACCTAGCTCACAAAGAATCTGTGGAGCAGCATGTGGGCATTACATCCAGTGATGGGATGACAAAAATTCTACTACCATGCCATGACGTCACGGACGTCATGGGCAGAGCCAACGCCATGACGTCATGACGTTGTGGGTGGGGCCAAAAATAAAAATAAATAAAATAAAAATAAACACACACACACACACACACACACACCTCAGCCCACCCACCCAGCCAGCCAGCTACAACACAAACCCGTAAATAACTTAAATAAATAAAATAAAAATTAAATAAAAATACAACCACCCACCCAAAACACAAATAAATTACCCACCCACCCCAAATAAAAAACCCTCACTTACTTACCTTCCTTGGGACGACATACCCCCATGGCCCGGGGCTACCCGGCAAGGCGCGCCGCCCCCGACTGCAGCCTCCTCCTCCTCCTCCGAAGGCCACGGCCACAGGAGCCACCGCCTGCAGCCACCGTCCACAGCCGCCGCTGCCGCCGCCAGAGCTGCCACTGCCTGCAGCCCTATGGCCTCCTCTTCCTCCTTGGGCCGGTGCCTTTTTGGCCCACAGCTCCTGGCCACCCCTGGCCGTGGCTGCAGCCGGGCCAAAAAGGCACCGGCCCAAGGAGGAGGAGGAGGCCATAGGGCTGCAGGCAGCGGCAGCTCTGGCGGTGGCAGCGGCGGCTGTGCGCCCTGCCGGGGGTCCCCAGGGCATGGGGGCTTGTCGGCAGCGGATGGCCCAGGGAGGCTCGGCGGCCGCGGCCGGAGCCACCGCCAGAGCCACTGCTGCCCGCAGCCCCTGGCCACCCCTGGCTGTAGCTGGAGCCAGGCCAAAAAGGCACTGGCCCAAGGAGGAGGCCACAGGCACCTGGCGGAGGCTGCAGGCGGCCGTGGTGCACCCTGCCGGGCATCCCCAGAGCATGGGGGCTTGTCGGCAGCGGATGGCCCAGGGAGGCTCAGCAGCAGCGGATGGCCCAGGCAGGCCTCAACGTGCCCCGGGGGAGGTGCCCTCCTCTGAGGGCTGGTGCTGCCGCTGCCGCCGCCGCCGCCCTGAAAGGTGCGGTTCTGGCTCCAAAATAAAAAAAAATAAAATTGGAGCACTGCACATGCACATAAACTCAATCTGACGCATGCGCAATGCATCAGATTGAGTTTCTGCGCATGCGCAGTCAATTGGAGCCATTTTGGCTCTGATTTTAAAATTATTTTTTTCTTTCGGTGAGGCGTCCGGAACCGGACACCTCAAAAGTTGACTACCCTCCCAGAGAACCCTCCAGGATTGTTCCTACCAGTTCCAGGGAACCGAATGGAACCAGGGTCATCCCATCACTGATTACATCCACAGAATACCTGTTCTGTTCTTGGTTCCCAGTTCCCACTTTCAGATACACACATTCAGATCTAGAAAAGAAATGATGTGGCATCTGGTGGCAAAGTTAGAATCAGGATAGACCATTTGCAATTCTACTTCCCTGGCTCCCAAGTCTTGCCTGCTGATACAAAGAAAATTTCTAGTGAAGTAAGCTGAATGAGAATAACACTTCTAGCCTTGTCCAACCAAGCCTTTGTAATTCAAGCAAGGTCAGCATACTCAGACAGGATCCAGTCCCAGAAGGATGTTTTTTCTCCATTTACCAACTTGGTGTTCAGCAGCAGCACTTTCAACACCAAGGGCTTGACAAAAAGGCTATCAAATATATTTAAATCTGAGAACAACAAATATATGTTACATAGTGACATACCTGCTGTATCTCAGCATAGCTACCGTGGCCTGTGTAATTCTGATGGCTACTCCTTGATTCCGCCCTCTCTCTCCTTCCCACAAATAAATATATACTCCTTCACAAATTGACAAAGACTCAAGTTGAAAGTTTTTTCTCAAGTGCATAAAAAAGAGTTGGCAGTGACTGGTGATAATAGGAAAAGCGATGGTGTGTTAAGTGCAGGAGAAGAAGGTATACTCATGTATGCACGCACGCGCGCGCACACACACACACACTTTGCCTTGAGGGTTCTCCTGGAAATACTACTGGAGACTAAGCACCTACATCTCTCCACACACAACTCGAGAGGACACTAAATGTTCCTTTAGTCCCAGATTTTGTATTACATCAAAGCTCCCATAGTAGAACTGCCTCTGTCAACATACATGGTTTAACAATGAGGAGCCACAACCAGAGAAAAGGTATTCCAGTTCCAATCACCTTCCTTCCCCTCAAAAATCTTTTCCACATCCTTACTTTTTCAGATAAAGGAAAAGATTGCATTATTCCACTGTGTGATGCTGCTGATTTATATATTACCACTTTCTGCTTTCCATTAGCCAGCATAAGATCCAGAACTTTTCCTATGGATTTTTTATTTCAATGCTAACACATATTACCTGAAGGAAATTATTTGAGCCAGTCTAGTTATTATGAATGCAAAGAAGTGTTAGAAGTACTGTATTAGGAACGTGTTTTTAAATTGATAAGTGTTATAACACTCTATTATTAATTTGAAAAAAAAAATAACTGCACAATTCATTTTATTTATTTCATCCAATTTACAAATGTTCTATTTTCAGTACTGTCATATAAGTTGTCACTGAGTGGATTTGATATTTATGGAGTTAATTGTTTCTTTTCTTTTGACAGTTCAATTTAACAGGATGTGATCTTTGATACTTCTGCTATGAAGTAATCAAAGTATTATTAGTGGGTGGGGAATCAAATGCATTATTATTTTTTGCTTATTAGTAAAGATATGCTGTGTAATCTGACTTGTGCAAACAGAATGCTGATGCGTCTCCAATTCCCAGTAGCAGAGCTTGGAAAGTTAATTTTTTAAAAGGAATTAATTGTGGTATCCATTATTATTTTTTTGTTAGCCAGGTTGTTGTGGTTTTTATCATTGGTTTGATTGCAGAAGTGATTTCTTAGGTATATTACTTCATGTCACAATAAGTAGCAGTTCTATTTTCACAGACTTTATCAGATTTTAACTACAACTTCTTGTAAAAGTCTGTTAAAGTACACATCACAGTGCTATGTACAGGTTCTTGATCTAATCCAGGGATTCTCAACCTGTGGCCTGTGGGCTGGATGCGGCCCACAGCACCATTTCATGTGCCCCACACACTGCCTCCACCACACCAGGAAGTGCCATGTGGTGCAGGAAGGGCAAAATGACCATTCAACCCCCGAAACTGTCTGAGGGAGTGTGACCTGACCCCCAGCTTAAAAAGATTGAGAACTCTTGATCTAGTCTATTATAGAAGAAGATAAAGTGAGAAAATTTGTCATGTCTCCTGTAAATGTTTACACATTCATGGACTATATGAACAACAGCTTGGCATGGATTCCCACAGTAACATTGGGCTGTAGAAAACTTCTCCCATTTGTATAATTGGTCTGCACAGCTTCCTTGGCCAGTTCTTACCCTATTCGCAGTCTTTCAAACATGTCATGGTTGATCAAAACCATTGGGTTCCTAGTAGGTCAGCATATACATACAAATATAAGATGGCATGCATTGCAGCCATACCTGTGTCTATTTTTGTTGCATGTGAAAATTATTAGCACAAAGCTCTTCAGCCATTCTAATTTTAGCTTGTCAAGATTTCATTCTGTGGATAGATGTGCTGGCAGCCTCTTCATGTATAGGTAAGTTAAGATTTTCAGCTATTTTTCCTCTATTGGCACACCAGTGTCTCCTATCTTCTGAGATACTGGGGGAGAGGGGGTGATGTGGCTGAGCATTGGGAGCCAATGTATTGGTGTAGATATAATATGTCCCAATTGTGATGTGTATTGCATTGTTTAGTCAAGTGTACAACCTATGAACTTTTAAAAGTGGTAACTGTGTTAGTCTGTGCAAGCATATCAAATAGTAAATAAAACAAAAGAAAAAACTTTGCTCTGAAAAACCTAGTATTAAAATAGAGCAGTTAGTCTTTAAGGTGCCACATTTTTTTTTGTCTTTCTTTTGTTTTGTTTATGACCCAACCTATGAATATGTCTGCTATTTAGCCACACAGTAGCTCCATACTCCCCAGTACAGTAAACAAGGCTTAATGCTATACAAGAAAGTGTAGTTGCCGTCACACCCCACATAGTGCTGTAGTATATTGTTGTAGTATATTGTTTCTCATTCAGTCTTTAGCCATGATGTTAATGAGATGTTGTTTATGGGGAAAGGTATGATCCTTAGTGGTCTATATGATTACACTAGATGTTTCTAAATGTTGTTGTCAGGCATTGTCACAAAGATTTTTGTAAAGCTTCCAAAAGAAGATATACAGAAACTGTTTGATCAGATAGGTGACAGATTGGAAGAGCTCTCGTCCATATGTTTCTCCAGACTGCATGCTAAATTCAGTGAAAGTTTCCTCTGACTTGAAAGTATAGCATCCAATTTCATCAAGTTTACTTTGCCCCAACCCTCCAAAGCTTTGTATTAAGGCAGTGTTTTTTGAAGATGTTGGTGGCAAATATAAATCAGCAAGGGTGCTGTAATTATTAGGCATCATAGTGATGTTCAAATGCTCATTCCTCCTCCCTCACATCCGTATTTTAGACTACTGAGATTTATGCAAGAAACAAGCAGTCATGTTTAAAGTACAGTTTTAAAACAAGGCCACTGAAAGGCATCTGAAAAGTTGATAAGAACCGTGCTGCTTCTGCCATCACCCAGCCGGCAGGAGGGGAAGAGGCTATAGTTGTGGAGGGCCGGCAGATGGGAATTACCAAGTCACCAAAGCTGATGCCACTGACACCGACGCCAGACCCCCAAACTGGAGGGGAAGAGGCTATAGCTGTAGAGGGCCAGTGGCTGGGGAGAACCACACCGCCACCACCGCCAGACCCCTGACAAACATCCACCCAGCTGGAGGGGAAGAGGCTACAGTTGTGGAGGGCAGACAGCTGTTTTTGTAATGTCTTATGATGTATACTGATGTTTTATGATGATATGATATTGTTGATGTATGTGCTGTTATTCTACTATATTGTATTCTATTCTATTTTATTGTACTATTAGATGCTTTGTGGTTTCTGTGAGCCACCCTGAGTCGCGTTGTCTAGTGGGCCACATACAAATCCAATAAATCAAATCAAATCAATCAAATGTGAAAACTTTTATTTGGAAAAATGTAGGGAGATCCAGAGCAGAATGAGCACCCTTCTCTGTCCCAGCTCCTGCCAACCTAGCAGTCTGGAGGCAAGAAATTGCAAGTAGATAAATAGGGACCATTTCAGTGGGAAGGTAAACAGCATTCCATGCACTTTGGTGCCTAGGCATGTCTATGGAAATGTCTGCAAACACAGACAATCCTGGGTCTTTGGCTATAAACTGAGATGAGCACTGAACCCTAGAGTTGGATACAACTGGCTTTTGAGTAAGGACAACCTTTACCTTTACCTGGAAAAGTTACCTTTTGAACTATAATATTCAGAATCCACAAAGTAACTATTCAAATCTCCTTTAATATCTTCTTAGGATACAAGCTAAAATCAATATAAATTTGAACTAATAAATAAATAAATAAATAAATTATAATCTGTGGAGGAATTCTGAGGACATCTACAGATTTTTAATAAAGCTAAAGAAAATGTGTGTGTGGGAGAAAGAACACATCAGTATGCCTCTATGTACAGAGAATGGTCGGGCGGCCGCGGCAAATGCTGCGGCCGCGCGCTTTGCCCCAGTGCCTGTCAAAGAGACGGGCCTGGGGACGAGCACAGGGGGCGTGGCTGAGCGCTGCCCTTATAAGGGCGGCACGCTCCCTGTGCTAGTCGCCAGTCCCGTTTTGACAGGCGACGCGAGCGGCTGGGTTTGTTCCTTTCGGCTTCTGCGGCGCTTGTTTTCGGGGCTTGCCTTTAGATTAAACTTTTGTCTCCAAATCTACCTCTTCGGGCTGTTGAGCCTTTAGGGCTGTCTGTTCTCTGGCTCTGTCTTGCTCCTGCCAGTAGCGGTAGCCATCTTGGGAGCCCGGGAGTTGCACCCGCCATTTTGTGGCCGGTGCTTCTGCCGTTTTTTGTCTTCCTCCTTTGTTTGGGCGGTTGTTACTCTGCCCAGGTGTCCTTGCCTCTGCTTGGACTGCGGGGGGGGGGACGTTCATTCCCCGGTCGCCCCCATTGAGCCTTGGCACCCGGCAGTGCACCTTTGGAGGGCTCTTGGCGTGTCGCTCTCGGCGTCCGCCATTTTGTAATCAGGGCGGCCTGCTTCCCTGCGTACCCTGCCCGTGGCTAGTGTGTGCCCTGGCCTTACTGTAGTTTTTGTTCTGCCCTTTATCTTGGCCATTTACTCCTGCTTTGGCTTTCACAGGCCGGTCAGTGGCAGGGTCAGTCTTGGTCCGGAGGGGTCAAGGTTGTCTCGTTCGGTGGGTTTTTTGCAAAAGGGTTCTGACTTGTTCTGACTTGTCATGGCTCCTAAGAAGCAGGCCGTGCCTCGCCCTTGCCGCCTCCCCCGTAGAGTTACCACCGCAGGGGGTCCCAGCCGCCACAACCAGGGGGCAGAGGTTGCCCCCATCAGCCCTGCGGCCCTCCTTGACCGTGTGGCGGCCTTGGAAAGGGCCGCTGGCCTGGACCTCGTGCCGGATACCCGGCGGTCGGCCAGGAGGGCCGCGCAGACGGTCGCCGATCCGACCAATGTGGACTGGAGTGGGCTGGCGACGGTCCTCCACCAGCGGATCGCCCAGCTGGAGGCCAATATGCCCCTGCTCCGGCCCACTGACTTTCCAGCACCAGACGAGGCTGCGGGCCGGATTGAGGATCCTGCTCCTCCGGTCGAGGCGGAACCCGAAGCCGGGCCCAGCGGTGTCCAACCGGTTCTTGTCGCTCCGTCTGTTCCGGCCCCACGCGCCGGTGGTGAGTATGGGGTCGAACCAAGCACACCTGCACAAACTTTGCCTCAGCAGCCGCCGTCTTTTACCCCGCAGCCTCCCGTGCAGTGGCCTTGGCCGTGCCAGCAGGCGCCCGCCATGGCTTCGCCTTGGCCGGCGCCTGTGCCTGCGCCTGGACTGCCGTGGTTACCGCCGGCGCTGCAGGTGCAGGGACCGGTTCCCTCATGGCCGGTGGTTTCTCCGGCGGCGACTGCTCCGCCTCCGCCTGTGCAGCCGGTGCCTGCTACCTGGTGGGCCCCCTACCCGCCTCCCCCATGGCCTCTCCTTTTGATGCCCCCTCTGTGGCGGCCCCGGGTTGGCCTTGCTTTACCTTTGGGGACACTGGATACAATTCGGTGTCTCGGTTGGCCATGCCGTACGGCGACCAATCGTTGCCGCTCGGTGACCACCTGCTCCCGGCCACGAGGGATAAAATCCTCCGCGGGGAGTACGTGGATTTCTTCTCCCTCCTCAATCGTGACTCCATGAAGGAGGAAAAGGAGAAGGAGGAGGATGCGGACAAGGAAAGGGCCAAGAGGAAGAACCCTCCCCGTACTTGGGCCAATTGGCTCCCGGGTTTCTTAATCTATGCGGGGGTTTTGTCTAGGGCATTCCCCCAGTTAGCGTCTTCCCTCTTCCAGTACCTGGATATAATATACAGGGCCTACGTGGACTTCCCGGGTCTGGCATGGCTGGTGTATGACGAAACATTTCGCATGCACGCGGCCATCCGCCCCGGCATGCGCTGGGATGAGCTTCACTCCCAACTGTGGATGCAGCTCATGACCCCGTCCTGCCCGGCCCTAGGGGAGAGGTATGATTGCAGACACCTGATTCAGCGCCCTACTCCCTCCCAGGCACCCCGCCAGCCAGCAGGGCAGGCGGTTCTGGCACGCTTGCTGTGCTGGGAGTACTCTGCGTCAGGTCGCTGCACCAGAAAGCAGTGCAAATTCAAGCATGAGTGCTCGATTTGCGCGGGTGCCCATCCGGCTACCTCCTGTTTCCGAGGAGGTGCTGGGTGGGGCCGGGGCAAGGACCAACAAGGGGTGAAGCGGGCCGGGGCTGACAACACCCCTGGGAAAGGGCCCCAGCCCAATTAGGGTCGAGGTACTGGACTGCCTGCTGCTGGATTACCCTTCTCCCACTGATGCCAAGTACCTCTCCGAGGGTTTCACCTTTGGTTTCCGTATCCCAGTGGTGGGGGCGTGGGGACCTCAGGATGCACCCAACTTAAGATCATTAGTGGGTATGGAGTTGGTGGCCAGAGCACAAATTTTTAAGGAGGTAGCGGCAGGCAGGGTGGCGGTCCCCTTTGATGGCCCGCCCTTCCCCAACCTTAAATTTTCCCCATTGGGATTGGTTCCAAAAAAGGCCCCGGGTGAGTTCAGGTTGATTCACCATCTGTCTTATCCCGCCGGGTCTTCCGTCAACGACGCTATCCCGGACGTCTTGTGCTTGGTCCGGTATACGTCGTTTGACGAGGCCGTACACATGGTCCGCTCCTGCGGTCCGGGTGCGCTCTTGGCCAAATGCGACATTAAGTCCGCGTTTCGGCTGTTGCCGGTGCACCCTGAGGACTTCGAACTACTGTGTTCCGTTTTGCGGCCGCGCGCTTTGCCCCAGTGCCTGTCAAAGAGACGGGGCTGGGGACAAGCACAGGGGGCGTGGCTGAGCACTGCCCTTATAAGGGCGGCACGCTCCCTGTGCTCGTCGCCAGTCCCGTTTTGACAGGCGACGCGAGCCCCGCCCTCCCTCCCTGGAAGCAGTGTGACTGTTTTGGTCGCTTCGGGGCCGGGTGGGAATTTTTGCTTGAGACCTTGATTGGCCGGTGGGTCTCTTGGCGTTTTCGCCCATCCCACACTGCGGACTCAGGTTGAGCTGGATTGGGATTTTTGGTCACTTTTGGGGGCGGGTAGCACTGGTGTGGAATAAATTGGGTCCCAGGAGAACCGGGTAGGAACGTGTTTTGATCGGCCACTCTGTGAGCCTGATCAAAATGCGGACCGGGAACTTGGGAACTGCCCAGCTCGGCAGCAGGCAGCCCCAATATTTGAGTTCGCCCGGATCGGGGTCAGAAGGAGATAACAACTGGTTACTTCTGACCGGGACAGTTAAATGATGTTTGGACATGGTTGTCCGATATCCAAGTTAATTTTATGAATGGATATCGTGTACCTCACCAGTGCTACTGCGGCCTTGCTGCAGTAAGTTATTGGTTAAGATGGTTAAAGTTAACCAAGTTGATATTAAATAAAGTGGCCCAATTTTTATACCAACAATACTGTGGTCAGTCTCTTTTGTGCGGGCATGTGGGGGCAAATCTAGGAACAGGAGGAATCTGTTCTGGCTTGTGGTTAGGGCAGGCTGCCATTACAAAAAGGGACACCTCCAGTGTGAGGCCAATGAATCTTTTTTTCCTTTTGGGGTTTACGTTATTTGAGCAAAATGTCTGCAACATCTTTTCTCACTTGGAAATTAAATCCACAGAACATTCCATGTTTTCTTCATCACTCCCTTGCGTACAGTTACACAACAGAGATATTGTGTCATAAACAACAAGGATTTTGCTTAGTCAAGAGTTTAGTAGATTTCCCTTTGTAAAAACAGTGTTGAAGAAGAATCTGTATCCAGAACCAACCATTGTATCCATGGTTAACATCAAATACGATGCTCAACACATCGTTTGGTGAACATTTGCTTTCAAAACATGTATTTAGCTTTTGTTAAGATACATCTAAACTACTGAGAAATTGAGTACAGTATATTGTTTAGAGAAGTGCAAAATCAGCTGTATAATTAAGTTCCAATGTGCATCTGTCATTGACTAGAGCTGAACGGCACTGAATCAGTTCCAGTGAGGAATGCTGTGGCTATGGAGAGTCCTACTATTAGTCCAAATAGTGGTCACCTCAGACAGCTTTCAGTGAGAAGAAATGGAGACTGATGACTCCAATTTCCCCAAGAGTGATGAATCCATTCACATTTTATTCTGCACTTTCCAGGAGTTCTCTAAGATGGTTAACTTACTTTGAGAATATTATTCAGCATAGAGTAGGTCCTGAGAAGTTTACAGTAAAATCTGGCCTGGATTCACCATACCTGGGAAATAAAAGACACCACTCATAGGGGAAGGTACCAAAAAATGAGGGTGTGGAAGCAATTTTTTAAAAATTACCTATATTAAGAATTCATTGATACTAAGGTCTTAGAGCAGGGGTTCCCAACCTAAGGCCTGTGGGTTGGATCCAGGCCATGGCACCATTTTATGGACTTTCTTATCATCACTTCTAGTGTTGTTGAGAGAGGACAAGTCAATTACTGAATCTCTGATTATTCTCAAGTTTCCAACCCAAATATGTCTTGGTGTTTGAGATATAGAAAACCCCCACATATGGATGTGTGGATTTTGAAGGTATAAAATTTGTTGCATTAGTAGGTGTGCTGACTTGGACTTCTGGGAACTGAAGTCCAAGAACACCTGGGGGGGGGGGACAAGGTTGAGAAAGCCTGAGCTAGACCATAATGTCCTACCATTAAAAGGATGAAGACTCCTATACATATGACATAGATGAGCACAGCGTTAAGTCTTTCACTTAACATTGCAAAATAGCCAGTACTGTTCTTACATATTTTCATTCAAAATTACATTAATACCTGCACGACTATTTGCCACAAGATTCTCCCCATACCATTCTTTCTTCTTTTTAACTCTGAAAGAAACTATAAAATGGAACTATTGATTCATTTTTTTTCTTTTTAAAAGGGAAATCTAATTATTTTTGTTAGTTACAAATCCAATTTGTATATTAATCTTTCAAAAACGTCAAATGGATTTCTAATTGGGAATTAATTGCTTTTTGCCTTCCACAAGCCTTGCTGATTTTTATAAGCTTACTATCAAAATCCTTTGGTGATTTTTCACCTGATAGAGAAATAACATCTAATTAATCAAGCTGAGTATTAACAAATCTCCTATTTAGAGGTACAATAATTAGATTGGGAAAATGCTAGAAAAACAAGAAATTATTCCCCAAGGTGGCAGGATTGCAAGCTTTACTTGAAAGAAGACTCTGCATTTTGCAAAGTTGATTAATTAGTTTTAAGGTGATCTCAGAGGGCTTTAGTATAGTTTATTTTATTTTATTTTATTTTTGAAGTCTGCAATCAGTTTTGAAAAAGCATTTTCTGAGCCACAAAGATACTTGTAACCAACTTTCAAAATATTATCTGTGACAAAACACAACATTTGCCTTTCATTATAGAACAACCTGTTTTCACTTCTGGAGACACAGTATGATAAATTCTGGCAAGCCTAGTGATTTTCTATCTTCGATTCACTTGGCAAAGACTGGCATGCTAAATAAAAGTTTTGCCTCTTGTAAAAAAATCTTATTATTCTATCTACACTTCAGCTAGCAAGAGAAAGAATATTGTTTCAGAACACACACACACAAAAGACGCAGTTTGGCTCTCAGATAAACAGTATATTCATTATGGTTGGGCTGAATATAAATTAGAAGCTTAAAAACTAGGAACTAAGAAATGTGTATTGGACACAAATAGTACATGGATAAGACAACTTCTAGATGTTGCCCATACAGGAAGCTACAGAAAACAACAACAAGAAGTAATTCAGGTTCCAGGTTTTAGGGAAACCTTAAAAATAAACATTCAGATGCTTTCCTGTAAAGCCTTTATCAAAATGCAACCCAAAACCTACTTATTTATTGAAAAATGCCAACATGGCAACAGGGGAGGGAGGAAACTCTCCCATTGGGCTGCTGAGCAGAGGGGCGGGATAAACTCTGTGCTGGGGCAACCGCATGAGTGCCCACAGATAGTGCTTCCCATATCCAAAATGGAGTTTAGTAGGTTTCTAGTCTATAGTAGAAATGTAGCTTCTTGTGCTAGCCAAAAGGGCCATTGGGTTGTTTTTCACACTTTGGGGCCCAGGATGGGAAGAGATGGACAGAGAGGCACCCATTGTAAACCATACAAACAGAGTTGCTTACCCAACTCTGGAATCTGATTGGAAGTAGCCTGATTACCCAGGTTCACTTGATACCTGGCGAGGGTCTGGCAGAGAGCCAGAAGAGAGTTCAAAAATGGTGGTCAACTAGGGAACATCGACATGAAAGAGATAGGCTTTCCAACTAGGCCTTATCTCTGGAAATCTTAATTATGGTAACTTAGAACAGATAGACAGATTCTTTTTATTTAGGGGAGTACTTGTCTTAAGGATCCTTTCTCTAAAACAAATTTTAATTAGGTTATTTTTCTATGCTGAGATCTGTAACCTGATTCATCAAGAACCATGCTTTGTTGTTGTTGTTGTTCAGTCGCACAGTCGATTCCGGCCCTCTGCGACCCCATGGACCCTTGCCCGCCAGGCACTTCTGTCCTCCACCATCCTCCTCAACTCGCTCAGTTCTGTGCCCATTGTCTCTACAATACCATCTAACCATCTCATTTTTGGCCGCCCCCTTTTTCTTTTGCCCTCCACCTTTCCCAGCGTCAAGGCTTTCTCAAGTGAATCCTCTCTTCTCATTTGATGTCCAAAGTACCTTAGCTTCATCTTTACAATTTGACCTTCTAAGGAGCATTCTGGGTTGATTTCTTCTAAGATTGACCTATTAGTTCTCCTTGCTGTCCAAGGGACTCTCAAAACTCTCCTCCAACACCACATCTCAAAGGCATGTATTCTTCTGTGTTCAGCTTTCCTAATGGTCCAGCTCTCACAACCATACATTGCCACCGGGAATACCATTGCTTTGACTATACGAATTTTTGTTTGCAATGTGATGTCTCTACTTTTCACTATGCTCCCCGGGTTTCTCATTGCTTGCCTCCCAAGAATCAGTCGCCTTTTTATTTCATGGCTGCAATCACCATCTGCAGTGAGTTTTGATCCCAAGAAAGTAAAATCTGTCACTGCTTTTACTTCTTCCCCACCTATTTTCCAGTGACTGATAGGGCCTGTTGCCATGATCTTGGTTTTCTTTATATTGAGTCTCAAGCCAGCCTTTTCACTTTCTTCTTTCAACCTAATCAGGAGCTTCTTTAGGTCCTCCTCACTTTCTGCCATTAGGGTGGTATCATCTGCATATCTCAAATTATTGATGTTTCTCCCAGCAATTTTGATCCCAAATTGTGATTCCTCCATCCCTGCATTGCACATTATGTGCTCTGTGTATAAGTTGAATAAGCAGGGTGACAAAATGCAGCCTTGTCTTACTCATTTTCCTATTCCAAACCACTCCGCCATTCCATTTTCTGTCCTAACTGTTGCTTCTTGATTCATGTACAGATTTCTCATGAGGCATATAAAGTGTTCTGGTATTCCCATCTCTTTAATTACTTGCCACATTTTGTTGTGGTCTACACAGTCAAAGGCCTTAGTGTAGTCAATGAAACAGAAGTAGACTTGTTTCTGATATTCCTTTGTTTTTTCCATGATCCAACGTATGTTGGCGATGTGGTCTCTAGTTCCCCTGCCTCTTCTGAACCCCACCTGCACTTCTGGTAATTCTCTCTCCACATGCTGTTGCAGTCTATCCTGTATTATCTTGAGCATCACCTTGCTAGGGTGTGAGATGAGTGCAATTGTTCTATAATTTGAACATTCTTTTGCATTTCCCTTTTTGGGGATTGGAACATATACTGATCTTTTCCAATCTTGTGGCCATTGCTGTGTTTTCCAAATCTGCTGGCATATAGAATGTAATAATTTGATTCCATCATCTTTTAGGGCTTTGAAAAGTTCAACCTGGATACCATCATCTACCACTTTAAATAAAAATATTTTCTTCAATCAACGCGTGTTCATTGGAAATGGGATTCCGGGTTAAAAGACAGTATGTCCTTTGTTTTGCCTCTTGGAAGCACTACCATAACCTCTCATAAAGTAATTGGGCTGGTCTCTACATGTCAGAGGAGCCCAGGTTTTGGTCAGCCGGGTGTGTCTGGAGGACAAATGGTGAACATATTTTCCTTGCGTGAGTTTTGGGTGAGTTCTAGAGGGGATTTTTTGAATAATCCACCTTGGATTGAACCCTGAGAGGTCCCAAAGCAAGTGAGGAAGTGTGCATTCATCATAGATAGGGCTCCAACTGCCACCTCTGGCACATGTGCCATAGGTTCACAACCACCGGGCTAGCCCTTCCCCATTGTCCTTCCAGAAGAAGGCAAATATTTTCCCCAGACGAACCAAGATGTTAGCAATGGATTGTTGCTGTAGGTTGCATTAATTTCTTTTTTAAAAAATCTTTTTTAAAAAAGTTCAGTACAGTAGTTGTTTAATAGTCTACATTTCTTTAATTATGTTTTAAGAGGGATTTTATCATGTTTAACTATGTTTTCAGTCTTGGTTCTTGGATGGAAGACAAAGAAAGAAAGAGAGAGAGAGATAAAGAGAGAGAGAGAGAGAAAGAAAGAAAGAAAGAAAGAAAGAAAGAAAGAGAGCATATGCTAAATCAGAGCAGTGGTTGTCTAAGCCAGCATTATCAGCTTTGATTTGCAGTTGCTTCATAGCATTTTAGGCAGGATCTTTCTCATCCAGACCTTCCTCATCCCTACCTGGTTCCCTCCTCCCCAGTCCCAATTGAAAAACTTACCCAACATTTCTTAAGTGGATTACATTCAGGGTGTTTTGTTGTTCAGTCGCACAGTTGATTCCGAGCCTTTGCGACACCATGGATTCATTCAGGGTGATATACTGGAATGGACCACTGCAGACAGATCTAAGTTGCTAGAGATAGTACTTTACCTGTCATGTTACCCATGGTATTTTCATTGGGATCATTTTACACAAGAATTCAACAGTTTCAAAGAAACCAAGCAGGGGATATACATATGCAAGATTGAGTAACCCCGGATGTTGGTGTTTTATTTGGTGATAACAACATGCATATGTGGAATCTACTCAAAGTGTTTGCCAGATTAATACCTCCTTGTAGGGCAGCTTAACATGGTACTATTCCTTTTCTGTTCTTCTTGAGCTACTTTCCCACCTGCCTTTCTTTCCATTCTCCACTGGTCGAGCGACCGCGGCGACTGCCGCGGCCGCGCGCTTTGCCTGCAGGTGCCTGCCAAGAGACGGGCCTGGGTACGAGCGCGGGGGGCGTGGTCAAGCGCGGCCCTTATAAGGGCGGCGCGCTCCCCGCGCTCGTTCGCCAGTCCCGACTGACAGGCGAGCGTGCTGGGTCTATTCTCCGTTGCGGTGAATATAGCGGCGTTTCGTTTGGGCTTGGCCATCTTCCCCGACTCTGTCCGTAGGCTAGGGATTGGGCTTGTGCCTCCTTTGTCCCGGCTTCGGCCGCTTTTTTCGGGGCCTTTTTCGGCTGGCGCTGCTTGCAGCCGCCATTTTGGGCGTCCTCCCGTAGCGCCCGCCATTTTGCCACGTCTCCAGGACTTAGGCTAGGGCTTGTGCCGCCCGGCGGCTGGCACTTGTGCCTCCTTTGGCCCGGCTTTGACCGCTTTTTCGGGGCCTTTTCGGCCGGCGCTGCTTGCGGCCGCCATTTTAGGCGTCCTCCCATAGCGCTCGCCATTTTGTCACGTCTTTAGGACTGTCTCACTTGCTCAGTGGTAGTATTTCTGGCTGCAGGGCCGGAGGCTAGGAATCACAGTCCTTGCTGCAGTTGGGCACCCGGCCACGGGGCCAGTTGTTGGGAGCTTCCATCCTGCGCTGGCCTCCGTTACAAGGAGCCACTCGTAGGCTAGCTTTGCAGTCCCGGGTGCCATCCGGGTGGGTTGGGGTCATCTCTGGTCCAAAGGCCCTCGGTGGTCCTCAGCCTGGTCTCGGGGCCAGCATCTGATAGGCCAGTGTAGCGTGGTGATTAGACAAGGTAGTGTTGTTCCGTTGCCATGGCTCCCAAGAAGCAGGCCATGGCTTCCAAACAGCAAGCAGTGCCTCGCCCTCGCCGCATCCCCCGAAGGGCTACCGCCGCAGGGGGTCCCAGCCGCCGCACCACGGGGTCTGAGAGTGCCCCCGTCACACCCGCGGCCCTCCTGGCTCGTGTGGCGGCCCGTGAACGGGCCGCGGTCACGGGACAGGTGCCGGATTCGCGAGGTGCGGCCCGGCGGGCCGCACAGTCGGTGGCAGATCCATCTGCTGCCGACTGGAGTGGGCTGGTGGAGGTTATCCACCGGCGGATTGCCCAGATCGAGGCTCGCCTGCCGCCTCTCCCGCCTGCCGACGACCAGGTCCCGCGCGATGCCGAGGCCCAGGAGGAGGATCCCGCGCCCCCGGCCGGGGCGGAACCCGAAGCGGGGCCCAGCGGTGCCCGCCCAGTCCTTGTACCTCCGACGATTGCAGAAGCACGGGCCGGTGGTGAGTATGGGGCTGCTCCGACCACCCTCCCTGGCGCACCACCACTGCAGCCGCCTCCCGTCGCTCCGCAGCTGCCCCTAGTTGACCCGACCCTGCCTCCTGTTGCACCGCAGCTTCCGGTGCAATGGCCTTGGCCGGGCCAGTCGGCTACTGCCGCGGCTTCGCCCTGGCCGGCCGCGGCGCCTGGGTTCCCGTGGTTGCCGCCGGCACCCCCCGGGCAGGGGCCGGTCCCTTCGTGGCCGGGATCGGCTCCGTCAATGACCGTTCTGCCTCCGCCTCCGCCGGTCCACCCGGTGCCTGGTACATGGCGGGCGCCCTACCCGCCGCCTCCGGCGGCTTCGCCTTTCGGAGGTCCCCCTATTGCCGCCCCGGGTTGGCCTTGCTACGCCTTTGGGGATACGGGCTATAACTCCGTGTCTCGCTTGGCCATGCCGTACGGCGACCAGTCGTTGCCGCTCGGCGACCACTTACTCCCCGCTACGCGAGATAAGATTCTCCGTGGGGAGTATGTGGATTTCTTCTCCCTCCTCAATCGGGACTCCACGAAAGAGGAGAAGGAGAAGGATGAGGATGCGGCCAAGGAGAGGGCTAAGAGGAAGAAGCCTCCTCGCACCTGGGCCAATTGGCTCCCAGGTTTCCTGATCTACGCTGGTGTTCTATCCAGGGCTTTTCCCCAGTTAGGAGTGTCCCTATTCCAGTACCTCGATATTATTTATAGGGCGTACGTGGACTTCCCGGGCCACGCATGGCTGGCGTATGACGAAGAATTTCGCATGCGCGCGGCCATACGTCCTGGCATGCGCTGGGACGAGCTGCACTCCGCGCTCTGGATGCAGCTCATGACGCCAACCCGCCCGGCCCTTGGTGAGCGGTATGATTGCGGGCACCTGATCCAGCGCCCTACTCCCTCTCAGGCCCCCCGCCAGTCAGCGGGGCAGGCGGTTCCGGCCCGCCTGCTGTGCTGGGAGTACTCCGCTTCAGGTCGCTGCTCCAAAAAGCAGTGCAAATTCAAGCACGAGTGCTCGATTTGCGCGGGCGCCCACCCCGCCACCTCCTGTTTCCGAGGGGGGGCGGGCCGGGGCCGGGGTAAGGACCAACAGGGGGCCAAACGGACCGGGGCTGACAACGCCCCTGGCAAGGGGCCCCAGCCCGATTAGGGTCGACATCCTGGACCGCCTGCTGCGTGAGTATCCTTCGTCCACTGACGCCCAGTACCTTTCTGAGGGTTTCACCTTTGGCTTCCGTATCCCCATAGTTGGGGCGCGGGGGCCTCAGGACGCTCCCAACCTACGCTCTCTGGTGGGTATGGAGTCAGTGGCCAGAGTGCAAATTTTTAAGGAGGTAGCAGCAGGCAGGGTGGCGGGCCCTTTTGACAGCCCGCCGTACCCCAACCTTAAAGTTTCCCCGTTGGGATTAGTTCCAAAAAAGGCTCCGGGTGAGTTCAGGTTGATTCATCACCTGTCTTACCCCGCCGGGTCTTCCGTCAACGACGCTATTCCGGACGTTTTGTGCTCAGTCCGGTATACGTCGTTTGACGAGGCTGTTCGCATGGTCCGCTCCTGTGGCCCGGGGGCACTCTTGGCCAAATGCGACATTAAGTCTGCTTTTCGCCTGTTGCCAGTGCACCCCGAGGATTTCGAGCTACTGGGTTTTCGTTTCGAGGGCCAGTATTTCGTGGACCGGGCCATGCCGTTCGGCTGTTCCATCTCCTGCGCCGCGTTTGAGCGCTTTAGTTCCTTTTTGCACTGGGCCTTAGTTAGGAAGGCAGGTTCTGACAGGGTTGCCCATTACCTCGATGATTTCGTTTTTGGGGGTCC
This sequence comes from Furcifer pardalis, assembly GCA_030440675.1. Taxonomy (NCBI): domain Eukaryota; kingdom Metazoa; phylum Chordata; class Lepidosauria; order Squamata; family Chamaeleonidae; genus Furcifer; species Furcifer pardalis. Next base: position 24,973,980 of record CP126899.1, on the reverse strand, counting down.
CGCTGATACTGGGGATTGCGTTCACTTGCTACAATCATTTCAGCGCCTGGCGGGGGAGTTGGCTGTTCCGTTGGCGCCCGAGAAAACGGAGGGCCCGGCCACTACCCTCACTTTTCTGGGCATCGAATTGGACACGGTGGCCATGACCTCTCGCCTCCCCCTTGACAAGGTGACGCGCTTGGTTGAACGCTTAGAGTCCCTGCTACCCAAAAGGAAGGTTACCTTGCTTGAATTGCAGGAGCTTCACGGGCATCTCAACTTTGCCTGTAGGGTGGTGGCCCCTGGCCGTGCCTTTGCTCGCCGTTTGTGCGACGCGATGGCCGGTTTGTCCAAAAAGTTCCACAAAACTAGGCTGACCCGTGGGATGAGGGAGGATTTGGAGGTCTGGTTGGCGTTCCTTAGGGACTTCAATGGAGTTTCCTTTTGGCGCTCTGACCTTTTCCTCTCTTCCAGTTTTCAGGTCCATTCCGACGCATCGGGGTCTTGCGGTTTTGGCATCTATTTTGATGGCCGTTGGTGCGCCGGCACCTGGCCGCCGCACTGGCGAGACTCCGACGTCGTGAGGGATCTGACTTTCTTGGAATTCTTTCCCATCTGGGGGGCGATCAACATGTGGGGACATCACTGGGAAAACTCCGTTGTCACCTTTTGGTGTGACAACGCGTCGGTTGTCCAGGTGGTCAACTCTCAGACGTCCCGCTCCCCCCGGGTTATGTCCTTAGTCAGGCCGTTCGTCCTGGCTGCGCTGAGACTTAATATCGTATTTCGCGCACGCCATGTGCCGGGGGTGGACAATTCTATTGCTGATGCCCTGTCCCGCTTTCAGATGGCGCGGTTCAGGGCGTTGGCTCCCGGTGCCAGGGCACTTCCTTCGGAGTTGCCGGACGCGGTTTGGAACATTGGCGGGCCGAGGTGAATCGGGCCATCGGCCTTTCCCTGTCGGGTCGCACACGCCGTGCCTATCGCCTGGCGTGTGGGGCTTTTACCATATTTAGGAACCAGCAGGGTTTGCCGGATGTTTGGCCGCTCCCGGTGGACCATGTGCTTCAGTTCATGGTGCACCTGCGGAGGTCTGGCCTCGCCCCACGTACCATCCAGGGGCGGCTGTCGGCCTTGGCCTTCGCCGCCCGGGCGAACGGTGTCCCCGACACCCTTGGCGATTTTCGTATTCGCCGGGTGTTGGAGGGCTGGTCGAGGGAGCGTGGCCATCGCCCGGACGCCCGACAGCCGGTGTCACCGGAGGTGCTGCGGCGTTTGGCTGCGGCCTGGCCACGCCATTGCACTGATGGGTATGAGGCTGCATTGTTTCACGCCGCTTCCTCTGTCGCATTTTTTGCTGCACTCCGGGTGGGAGAACTGGTTGTGGCGTCCCGAGGGGATGTGTCCGGCCGCGCGCTGCAGCTGGCTGACGTTGCGTTCACCGCATCGTCGGTCCGGCTGACGGTCCGGATCTCTAAGACCGACCAGCTGGGCAGGGGGGTTTCCTTACTGCTACTGCGGTGCAGTATAGCGGACATCTGTCCGGTGGGAGCGCTTGAGCGCTACCTGGCCGTACGCCCCTCTGGCCATATCCCCCTCTTTATACACCGGGATGGGTCCCCGCTGACTCGCTTTCAATTCTGGAGGGTTACCGGGGCGGCCCTGTCGGAGGTGGGGATCCCTGGTGCTCGTTACGGCACCCACTCTTTCCGCATAGGGGCTGCTTCCACCGCAGCCTCTTTTGGGTATTCTGATGCGGACATCATGAGGATGGGGCGGTGGGGGTCCGCTTGTTTTCGGACATATGTCCGCCCGCTGCTGCCATGACCTGCCTTGCTGCCGTTTGTTTTCTTTTGTTTTCTTTCAGAGCTCTTCCCTCGGAGCGATGTGGCCCGGATCTGGATCGTCGGGCACAGTTATATCTACTGGGCCGCCCGTTTTGCTGGTGCAGCTCCCTGTGGGATCCACCTTGGCCTGCGACAGTGGGCCTTCCTCATGTGGCGGGGGGTGCGGGGGATGTTGTGGGACCAATTGATGCCTTTGATGATGTCAAGCTGGCACGTGCCACCCCCCGATATCCTCCTTGTGCACCTAGGTGGGAATGACCTAGGTCAACGGATGGGGCTGGATCTATCCAGGGCCATTTGCAGGGATTTCTATCTCCTGCATCAGCATTGGCCGGCGACCAGAATCGTCTGGTCGAGTATGATACCGCGTGCCCGGTACAGGGGCGCGGTGGATTACCGGGCCGTGGATCGTGCGCGGCGTGGGGTGAACCGCGCCGTAGCACGATTCCTGCATGCCCGGGGTCTGGGTACGGTGGTGGAGCATCCGCTCTTCTGTATGGAGGAGTTGGGCCACTTGTACAGGGGCGATGGTGTGCACCCGTCAATGGACGGTCAGATTTTGTTCCTGGGAGCGCTGCAGCAGGGCCTGGTGACCGAGTTGTCGGTCTCGGGGGTGGGTGGGGCGGTGAGTAGTTTCACTCCCCCCGTGTGGCGGGTAGCACTGGTTAGGATTAAAGTTGGTCCCAGGAGAACCGGGTAGGAACGTGTTTTGATCGGCCACTCTGTGAGGCTGAGCAAAACGCGGAACGGGAACTTGGGTAACTGCCCAGCTCGGCAGCAGGCAGCCCCAATATAGAGTTCGCCCGGTGTGGGGTCAGAAGGAGATACCAGCTGGTTACTTCTGACCGGGACAGTAAAATGTTGTACGGTTATGGTTATCCGATATCCAAGTTAACATTGGGAATGGATATCGTTGACCTCACCAGTGCTACTGCGGCCTTGCTGCATTAAGTTACTGTTATGATGGTTAAAGTTAACCATGTTGATTTCAAATAAAGTGGCCCAATTTTTCAACCAACATCACTGTGGTCAGTCTCTTTTGTGCGGGCATATGGGGGCAATTGAATTTCTTCCCATCAAAATACAGTAACACCATTTAGGAAAGCTTACCGGGTCGAAACATAATCTCATATCATGCTCAAACCATCTGTACGCCTTATCATACAGAGTGGTCTTGAACAAGTCCTGAATTCCTTATTAATACCCAAATGAAAATCAATGCTGTTTATGAGGTTGGAAAGCTTATTTTACACATATGTTTACAGGCAGATTAAGATATACAGGGCAGGGAGTACACTGTGGTACAGAAATCCTTTTTGCTCACAGAAAGGATCTAATCATTAAATAATATAAAGAATCCAAACATTGTCTCCTAACCAATATACACTCCTAATTATCATTCATCAACCTGGCATTTTTAAAGCATTTTGTTGTGTTTATCAGTTGGTGTCTAACAATAGAATTGCCAGTCTCTTCTTTAAAAATCTGAAAGTGGTTTTGTGGCTCCAATAGTGAAGAGTGTCTTTTCTTTCTTTTGTTGCATACTCATTGTATTAGGATACCTCCCCCCCCCCCTCAGCCTTTTTTCTTTGTTTCACTCTCACGGGAATGTACAACTTGGACTGAGTTTAACAATGAAGTAGAAAAAAATTAATCAAGTCTGAACTCTTGAATGTACTTAAAAAAATTCAGTAACATTCCACTTATAAGCAAACTGGAACACAAGTGTATATTGAAATCTACTTTCCCCACCAGAATTTGTGTTCAAGTTTACTTTTCCAAAAAACAAGAATATAATATTTTATGCTCAGAAAATAAATGCACCAAAAAAAAAATACTGCAGAGGAAGGGAACAATAAAGCAAATGAAAATTGTGGATAAATTTGTATAAAATGCATGGAAGTATGTGAAATTCTCGGTAGACACATTCTGTTATGTTTACAGGAAAATGGCAATGACAGCAGACAAGAATTTATAGGGACTTTCAACATTTAGAAAAATGAGAAAATTGGTTAGATAAAAAAAATCCATAATTCACATGAATCTCTGAATTAATTAACCTGGTTGAAAACTCAGAGGAACAAAGACTTTCTAGTCCCGTGAAAGAATACTTGCTTTAGTAGACGTCGATGAAAGAAGAAATATTAGAGTCTTCAAGAAAATATGTACCATATATACACGAGTATAAGCCAAACCGAATATAAGCTGAGCTACCTAATTTTGACCTGAGAAACCAGGAAAATAGATTGACCCGAATATAAGTCGAGGGTGGCAAATTCAGCAGCTGCTAGTGAGTTTCAATAATCAAAATATGGTAGATGAAAATAAGATCCAACAGGAAGGAGTTTTCTCCATGATGATTGAGATGAGCTGGTGACAGGATGGGAGAAGGTGGTGGTGAAGGCTATTAGCCACCTCTGCCTTTTTCCATCACACTCAGTGACCCAAGTATAAGCTGAGACCACTTTTTTGACCTCATTTTTAGGACTGAAAAACTACGCTTATACTCGAGTATATACAGTAACAAATGCTTGAAAAGCCCAGTGAAACTTACATGGATATCTGGAATCTAGGTCACTAGTAATAAGTTATTGGTAATATCCCCCCCCCCCCAAATAATTTGATACTACTAGCATCATGTCAAAACTCTTTTCTTTTTGCAAAAGCTTGCTATGTCTAGATATGACTGAAAAAAGCTGAGCTGTAACCGATGTCTGCTAATAAACACATTGCTGTTTCTCTCTTCCTTAGAATAAAGGGCTCTCCCCAACTTTTAATAGAGTTGCACCTGAGAGTGCTTCCAGGAATTCAATTTTTGCCATTTCCAATGTAAATTAATTAACTCAGTCTGAACCTCGGAAACTCTATGTGCAGATGGCAGCCAGGGGTACACAAATTTCATGTTTCCCTAAATGTTGTACCACAGCTCTCAAAGTATACATTTAGATATGATTTTGTGAGAAAATGTGTATTTAATCATATTTTTAAAATACACATTTAAATAAGGGCTTTGAAGTTCCAAATTGATGTGGAAACAGTATGAAGAAGGCAAAACATTCCCAGTGCGATCTTGTAAAGTAATATAGCCTACATACACAGCTGGAAATAAAATGACACCTAATTCTAAATTCGAAGCAAATATAAGATGGACGGTTCAGAACGACATAATGAACTCCCTAAAGGTGGCTTCATTTTGGAAGCTTCATGCCTGGCCTAGCCATGGAAGAAGACAGTGCAGAAACAGGAAGAGTTTTACAGAAAATCTTGTGAAATTCTTACCAGAGAATCTACACAATGACGGTGACGTTGACGGCGGCGGCGGCGGCGATAATAATAATAATAATAATAATAATAATAATAATAATAATAATAATAATAATAATAATAATAATAATAATAATAATAATAATAATAATAATAATAATAATAATAATAGGCTTTTGCCTTTAAAAAATTGTATCATACAACGTTGAAAATCATTGTATTATACAATTTATTTATTCATTCATTTAAAAAGGCAAATATATTATTTCATCACTATTACAATGCAATTGTTATGTAGAGTTCTACTGTATTTGGAAAATTTGGACTTATCTGATTTGAGCCTCCTAATTCTCCAAAAAACAATTCTACTTGGAACTGCATATATACTCAGATGTTACCTTAACAGTTCTTAAGTCCTTGGTTAGGGCTTGAACTGATAATTTTATTTCATTCCTATACTATAATCCAAATGGTTGGTTTGTATAATAATAATAATAATAATAATAATAATAATAATAATAATAATAATAATAATAATAATAATAATAATAATAATAATAATAATAATAATAATAATAATAATAATAATAATAATAATAATAATAATAATAATAATAATAATAATAATAGCTGGACCATAAGGAAAGCTGAGCGCAAAAGAATAGATGCCTTTGAGATGTGGTGTTGGAGGAGCGTCTTGAGAGTCCCCTGGACAGCAAAGAGAACAAATAGGTTGATCTTAAAAGAAACTAACCCCAACTGCTCCTTGGAAGGTCAAATAGTAAAGATGAAGCTAAAGTACTTTGGACATCAAATGAGAAGAGATGATTCACTTCAGAAGTCCTTGATGCTGGGAAAGGTGGAGGGCAGGAAAAAAAGGGGGTGGCCAAAAATGAGATGGCTGGATTGGAACAGAGCTGGGCAGGTTGAGGAGGATGATGGAGGACAGAGGTCCATAGGGTTGCAGAGGGTCAGAATTGACTGTGCAACTGAACCACCACCACCACCACCACCAAGGTGGGCTACCAGTCTAAATTTACTTTCAGGGCACTCCTGGTTTTACCACATTCCTATTTTAATTTGCTCTTTATGCTGCTTTTATGATTAGGGCTTTTAATGTTATAATGTTATATAATTGCTGCGATCTTTTGGTAAACTGCCCTGGATATACAATTAAATATGCCCGTATAATTGTACAAGGTATACAGATTCTAGAAATAAATTAAATATTTTATTCTCAGCTTGTGAGTTGCTTTTTTACCCTGTTTTTCATGGTCTCTTATATTCTCAACCATTTTATCACCAAATCCCCTGAAATGCTAATCCAGCACTAATATATGCATCTCTCACACATATGGCCGCACCACATTGATTTAGACAAGCATTAATCATAAACTAATTAAGACTCTCTTTTCTGCTTAATTATTGGTCTCCAATGATATAAGATGAAGACAATGTATATGGCAAGAAGTTGACAGGCGTGTGTAGTCTGAGAAGAGTGATCACTATCATACACTTTGTGATTTCAAATTCCTTTCAGAATTATGCTGGGGGAGGCATTTCTGTAATGTCTTGAAGGGAAGAAAATAAGTGAGAAACTAAAGAACAGCTGCTGATATTGATTCTACACAACTGAAACATTACAAACCCAGGAATGGATACATTTGACACCAGCATATTTCTGGAAAACGTTCAGGCAAATGCCAATAACATCTGTTAATATTGACTTTTGAGTTGGGATGGGGAATTATTTTGGAATCTTTGGAAGAACGCCATCAGTGATTGAGTGATTAAATTTTTTTTGTGCCCCATAAATAAGATTATCAAATACAAAACAGAAGGTTAAAGAGGCTGACTTCTTTACAGTATACAAGATTACATGGAAAAGACAGTTTGCTGTAATACAGCAAGCAGAAATTAGTAGAGAACAACAGTGCAGGCCTAGGTAGCGCTACTCAGAAGTAAGTGTTATTGAATTAAAAGGGTCTGTTTCCTAAATGCTGCATAGAACAGGAGAAAAAACAGGTCTCGAGCAATATGTTCCTCAAACAGATTATTTATTCCTTTTTAATTCCAAGCAAAAGGCTTTATATTTCAAATTATTTTGTCTTGTTTTTAAGGAAAGGATGGATACATACCCCATGGGGCACAAATATACAATTACACTTTTCTGCTTCTTATTCCAGTTTGGTCTCACTTCTGTCACCACCACATATATTTTGTTTTTTTAAAAAGCCTTTGTCCCTGCTATTGTACTCCATGTGTCTGAAGAAGTAGATTGAAGTCCCGAAAAACTCACGCTGGAATAGATTTGTTGGGCTTCAAGTTGCCAGAATACATTGTTTGGCTCTGCTGGACTTTTGGAGGTGAACATATGGTGGAGTCTTTTGTAAAAATAAGTATATGCTGGGAGAACATGCAGTAAGGATTTGAAACAGGGATTTTTTCTGTCAGATTTCCACACCCTGCTGTGATGTCAGAAATCAACTGCATTGGGCAGCCGCTGAAGCCCTAGGATTGTTAATTCCTAAGGAATTTACGTGAATTTGAAGTGTTGCTTCAAATAAAAAAAAGAGGTCAAGGTAATCAATTTCATTTTAAGATTAAAAAGTAGATATTTGAAAACCTTTCAGCAATTTTGGATATGCAACAGAAAAAGGTTGCTTGTATCCGAATGGGTGAGGTAAATCCCTTCTATACTTTAACTATATCTATATATCTATATCTATCTATCTATCTATCTATCTATCTATCTATCTATCTATCTATCTATCTATATCTATATCTATATCTATATCTATATCTATCTATCTATCTATATCTATATCTATATCTATATCTATAGCTATAGCTATAGCTATAGCTATAGCTATCTATCTATCTATATATATGCTCTTGAAAAGAAAGCTATGCTGCCCTCCTCACAAAGACCCAGGGCAGCTAACAAACTTTTGAAACACAGTAAAAACATGGTATAAAAACAGTATTAAACAGAAAAAGTTACAAAAATTAAAAGAGATTAAACAAGTCACACACAGAGAGGGAGGGGTTAGATGAGCTAACAAACTGAGGCAACCGTCTGCCCTGTACCCAACACATGCCTTGCCAGACAGGTCTTAACCCCCTTCCTAAAGGGCAGCAGCTCCGTCTGGAGACGCAACTCACTTGGCAGGAGGTTCCATAGGGCCGGAGCAGACACAGAGAAGGCCCTCCTTCTAGTGCTAGTGCCGATGGTACAACCAGAGAGCCTTTCCAGTCCACTCTGGTGGAAAGGACAGATGTCTTTAGGGCGATGCGGCCTCTTAAGTGATCCTTGCACAACACAAAGATAGGGGCAAGGTGATACCTTTATTGGGTCATTAAAAAAAATAATCAACCATTACAAGATCACTTTTTATTTATTTATTTATTTATTTATTGTTCACATTTATTATCCCGCCCCAATCGGGTATACCCGACTCTGGGCGGCTTACAAGACAAAACACAATCACAAACCCAACCCCATCCAATAAATACTAATAATTAAAATTTTAAAACTGTAAAAAGGATCATAAAAACAAGAAGTAAAAACCGGGAACAAACAACCCCGCGGAATAAAACCCACAGCAAGGGAAGCTATCCCTTAAATCAACCACCCTGTGTGGGATCCCACATACCTTGGTCCCCACACTTGTCCCGCCAGCCAGGTTTTTAAGCCCTTCCGGAAGGGCAGGAGCTCTGTCTGTAGGCGTAACTCAGTTGGGAGGAGGTTCCAAAGGGCCGGGGTGAACACAGAGAAGGCCCTCTTCCTAGTGCTAGAGAGATGAGCCTCCCTAGCCGATGGAATAACAAGAGAGCCCCTCCGATCCGCCCTGGTGGGACGGACAGACGTTCTTAGGGTGACGCGGTCTCTGAGGTATCCTGGCCCACTACCATATAGGGCTTTAAAGGTAATAACCAGCACCTTGAATTGCACCCGGAGACATACTGGTAACCAGTGCAGCTCCCGGAGCAGTGGTGAGGCATGAGCATAACGCCTGCATCCCATCACTATCCGGGCCGCCGCATTTTGGACCAGCTGCAGTCTCCGAATGGTCACCAAGGGCAGCCCCATGTAGAGCGCATTACAGTAATCAAGTCTGGAGGTGACCAAAGCGTGTGTGACCATGAGCAAGGCGTCCCGGTCAGACCTACACAGATTTTTTTTGTTGACAGTGCAGGAAAATTACACTGAATCACCCCCACCCCACCCACCCACCCACCCCAAAAAAACAGCCTGCTACTTGATCTAATCCATGTGTCCTATACTAAATCAAGTGCGCTGAATTCAAATCTGAAGTCCAATTCTGCCTATGACATCTAGATCTTAAGTTAGCAAATCTCACTCTCTTGGTTAGGTTCTAGCATGGATCACACAGGGTATGTTTGCCACAAATGTAGCAAAAATTGCCTGGTTTATTAACACAGCTGCACCTACTCGTCTTTAGCTCAAAACAGGCTCACTATGACCTAGCCGTGCTATCCAATAAGATGGTTTCACACTAGAGACAAGACCTTGGTCCATCTCACCTTATATATCTATTTCTGACATCAACTCTGCTGAGCTTTTGCTCCCCAGGTGCTGATAAAGAAGATCAAGGATAGAAGGGAGGAAGCACTTCAGAGATACCATAAAACAAATTCTTTCCTTGATTGCCTGCAATGAACAAACTTTGGGCAAGAGAACTAACTTTGAGGGCATGGCATGGGGGAGTGGAAGGGAATGATGGATGTCATGGACTACAATCTGATTGGTTAAATCTGGAGAGGAGGTAAGTAGGAGTAAGGGAAGATGGGCCACATGGTACTTTTCTTAGATTTATTAAGGCAATGTTAAAGTTAGTTAGAGTTTGTTCCTTTGTCATGTAGGAATGGAGTTGTTTGGCTACTGGCAGGGCCCAAAATGGCCTTGAGGAAAGCTTATTGTTAGATCAGGCCTTAGAAAGTACTTTGTTGTTTCTTCTGGGGAGAAAGGGAGAAACAGAAAAATTGTTGTTTTATTAAAATGATTTTTCCTTTTATTGTATCCTTTTAATCAGAGGCGTAGCTACCGCCGTATCTGCCGTATCAATTATACGGGGGCCCCGGACCAAGGGGGCCCCCAACGTGCGTAAGCAAAACAAATATTTACCCTTCCTAAGGGCCCCCAAACAAATTTTTATACGGGGTCCTGCCAAGGCACGCTACTCTTCTGCTTTTAATGTTATTTTTCTTATAATAAAGCTTTGAATTTTTCAGCAAGTCTCATCATTTTGGCAAGGAAGGGTTGATGCAGTAGTGGGGGGCGGAGGTGACTTTTTGGGTGTATGGGAGTTCTTGGACTACAATTCCCAGAAGCCCTAGTGGGAGCAGGCACCAGCGTCCACCAGGGGGCGGCAAATTTGGTTTACACCCTGGGCGACTGAAATTCACACTACCCTACTGGGTTGATGGAGGATGTTTTTCTGTTGCTTCATACTGGAAGGCTCCTGCTCTACTGTCCTACCTAGTCTGGCCAGTATTTGTAAATAAAAAGTTTTGTTGTTGTTTAAATCTTGAGGGCACGACATTGGATAGGATATATCTTTCACTGTGCTACCTGCCTAAGCCATCTGAATGAAGTATTTCAAATGTCAGAAGGGAAAAAAAGAGATCACATAAAACATATGCCATGAATCTCCTGCCTGTATCTCTTATTTGTACACGTCTCCAGCTACTCATTCGTTATGATGTCCTGGCATTCTGTCACCTTCTGATATATGCTGCTTTACCATATCTCACATTTGTCCCTCCACTGAATGAGAAAATGTTCATTTCAGTGGCAGTTCATTCAAACACCCTGTCTACTGATAACACATTCTGAATCATGTCCTGCTTCCTGGAGATCTGGGATGGCTCTCTGTCAGAGTAACAATGATGGGAAACTGTCTTTCGTGTGATGGCTATTGGAATATTTGTTTCAGCAGTTTATTTGGCAAAACAAACACACAAACAAACACACAGGACATATATGTGGCTGCAGAATTGGTTGAATCCTGCAAATGATATTTCATCTGCATGCAAAATTAAAATAGCCTGCCTATCACTTATTGGACAATGGATGAATATAAAGAGAATATAGCAGGATGACTACCTATCAGAGTGGATTTTCATTCTGAAACAGCTACCTCTAGACAAGGGGCTCCCAACCTTTTCAAGCCAGGGGCCAGGTCACATTCTCTCAGTCAGCTTCAAGAGCCAGATGGCCATTTTGCCCTGCCTGCATGATGGAGGTGGTCATTTTGTCCCAACAGCTTCAAAGAGGCAGCTATTTTGTTTGTCAAATGACCTTGGAGGGGTGGGAGCCCCACATGAAATGGCACCGGGGGCTGGCCAGTGATAAGTTTCTAATATCCTTATTAGCTGTGCAAAAGACTAGAGCTTTCTGGTTTTGAAAGGGAGCTAAATGACAGCATCACAGGAAATGGAAAATGCCATATTGGAAGGTGAAATTTTGTTTGAGACTTACTTCTGAAAAAGACTGATGTAATAATGGTAGGCTCACAGCTTTTTGTCATGCCACTGTTGTGGATGACAACTGTCTTTTAATTAATTTGAGTCCTAGTCTTACATATTCTGTTTTGAAAACTTTCAGGCTACATCAATGGACTTCTTGAGATGGACTGTCCTTACTAATGCAGGAGGCAATTGCCTTTTAAAAATGGATACAGTTTGCTTACTTGCTTGCTTGTTTGATTGATTGACATAATTTCCCCCCAAACTGGGAGCGAAGACAGCATACAATTTGATAACTAAACAGTAAAATACATTGCAAATATTAAATGGTAATTAAACCTGTTATCATATTAAAACAGAAGAGAATTGCACATAATTGTAAAATATCTCTGATTACAATAAAATAGATTATAGGCCTGTGAGAGTCTGGGTATTTAATTAAAAAAGAAACACATTTAAATAAGAAAGAAAAGAAAAGAAAGATTTTCACCATGATGATAGCCACTATCTGGAACAGATGTGGCACTTGAAGAAAAATAAGGGAGGCAAATGGGGGAGTTTAACTTTCGTTTTCCTCCTGGATCTTTTTGCTGCTTTTGATACCATCAACCACAGTACCCTTCTGGGACAGCCATTAAATATGGAACATGAAGGCTCTGTGTTGCATTGGGTCAAGTTATTCCTCAGGGTGCAATGCCAGGTGTTTGAGCAAGTATTTTGTCCATCTCTTGGGACTGCTGGTATGGGGTCCTACAGAGATTGACCATCTTCCCAATATCTTTTAACATCTGTATGAAGCTGCTGGGAGAAGTCATACAGAGATTTATATTTCATTGTCATAAACATGTGAATGACACACAACTCTATGTTTCCTTTTCTTCATTTGCAGGGATGTTGTGTGGATACTTGAATGCTATCTGATGTCAATAGTGCTGTATTTATTGCATTTTGTTTTACACTGTACTGTATGGTATTTTGTATTTATGTATAGCATTTTTTCATGCATGATATTGTGATCTGCCTAGAGCAGTGGTGGCGAACCTATGGCGTGAGTGCTGGAGGTGGCACTTGGAGTCCTCTCTGCGGGCACCTGTGAAGTCCCCCCAGCATAGGGTTTGCCCTGCCATTCTATCCAACAGCCCAATGGGAGTGCTTCCTCCCTCCCTCCAGCACAGAGTTTGCCTTGTCCCCCTGCCCAGCAACATGATGGGAGCATTTCCTTCCTCCTTTGTTGCTGTGTTGGGACTTTGTGATAAATAAGTGGGTTTTGGGTTGCAGTTTAGGCAATTGGTCTCTAAAAGGTTCGCCATCACTTGGCTAGAGAATGGCAACACTTTTGGGTGAAATAAATAAATAAATAAGAATCAACTTGACAACTTGGAAGAATAAGAATTTCAAGTCAGACTGTTAAAGTTGATTCATTCAGAGCTTCCTGCTTTGATTGGCTAATCTGTCAATGTTCGCACGCTAGCGGCAGCTGCCGCGTGCGCGCACTTTGCACCGGCCACCCGGAGGGGAGACAGCATCGGCGGCGAGCTTCCAAGGAGGAGCGAAGTGATGCCCTTATAAGGGCATTGCACAAACAAAGCTTGTTGCCTGTTGCTTTTTGCAAGCGGCGCGGTTGGCTGTTTTTTTCGGAGCTCCGTCCTTGTAGCATGGCTGGGATTGTTGGCCTCGTGGCCCGTTCCGTGCCTCATTTAGCTGCCCTCTCTCCCTGCTCTTCCCAGTATTCTCCTGAGTACTCGGGCTGTATAGGATCCTTTTTGTCGTGGGCCGTTTGAATTGCCGTCCCCCCCCCCCTGCAGTTTAAAGCCAGGCTTTTTGGCACATTGGGATTGTTTTTTCCTCCTTGGCCTCTTCGCCTTGGTGATTGAGCCCTGCTGCTGCATTTGCATATCTTTGCCTGGTTTGCTCTGTTTATCGCTGTTTAACCCCCCTTTCTTTTGGCCTGAGCTTTAATTGCTTTTTGCTTATGGCTCCTAAAAAGGCTGCTGCTGACGGCCCTCGTCAGCAGACCCCTACTGTTGCCCGCCAACAGTAGGGCCCGGCAGACCCCTACTGTTGCCAGCCAACGCGCCCGGGGTATGGAGGTCCCTCCTATCAACCCCAGCACCCTGCTTGAGCATGTGGCGCCCCTGGAGAGGCCCGCTGGCCTTGACCTTGTCCTGGCCACGCACTGGTCGGCCCGCAGGGCCGCACAGGTGGTCTCTGACCCCCATAATAACGATTGGAGGGAGCTGGTTGTTTCCCTGCGGGGTCGCTTGGACCAGCTTGAGGCGAACTGGCCTCCTCCACTTTCTGTGGCTGAGGCTCAGGGCACTCCAGATGGCACACCGTATGTTAACCTGCTGCCTCTGGTGGAACCGTTTCCGGGCCTTCCGGCCCACATCGCTGAACCGGTTCCAGTTCCAGTGGCTGAACCAGTTCCAGTGGCTGAACCAGTTCCAGTTCCAGTGGCTGAACCAGTTCCAGTTCCAGTGGCTATGCTGCCTGCGGTGCCGGGTGTTGCTACAGATGAGCATGCGGTACAAGCTAGTCCCACACCTGTTACACAACCATACACCCCATCTTCTGTGCAATGGCCCTGGCCGCAGCAGGCCCCTGCCCCTACGTTACAGCAGTGGCCGGCCCCAGCTTCTACAGCTTTTTAAAATTGGAGTGCACCGTATCCTCCTCCACAATTTACACCTTTTGCCTCTGGGGCCGTTGCGGCCCCTGGATGGCTCCCTGGTTCCTTGGGTAACACTGGCTACAATTCGGTTCCTTGCCATGCAATGCCTTTTGGTGATCAGTCTCTCCCCTTGGGGGACCATTTGCTGCCTGTGACCCGTGATAAGATCTGGCGCAGGGAGTACGTGGACCTCTTTAGTCTCCTCAATCGTGACTCTACGAAGGAGGATAAGGATAAGGAGGATGAGCGAGATAAGGAACTGGCACGGCGCAAAAAGCCTTCCCGCACCTGGTCAAATTGGCTGTCTGCTTACCTCATCTACGCCGAAGTCCTGACGAATGCTTACCCCGATATGGCCCAAGCCTTGTTTCAGTACCTCGATATAATTTATCGTGCGTACGTGGATTTCCCGGGACAGGCGTGGCTCACGTATGATGAGACATTTCATATGAGGGCTGCGATCTGGCACAGGATGCATTGGGATGAGCAACATTCCCAACTTTGGCTTCAGTTGAAGACGCCGTCGCGCCCTGCCCTAGGGGATCATTTTGATTGTGGACACCTGGTTCAGTGGCCCACCGCAGCACAGTTACCCTGCCAACTGGCGGGGCAGGGGGTTCCAGCTCGCCTGCTGTGCTGGGACTACTCTTCGACGGGCCGCTGTAACCGTAAGCCAGGCCATTTTAAGCATGAGTGTTCAATCTGCTCTGGACCCCATCCGGCCAACTCCTGTTTCCGCGCCGGTGGGGCCCGGGGGAGAGGGCGTGACCAGGCAGGCACTAAGCACCACTCCACCGAAGCTGCTGCTTCCAAAGGGCCCCAGCCTGGTCCGGCTTGAGGTGCTCGAGCGCTGGCTCTGTGTATACCCCAGATGCGGAGATGCTGCTTATCTGTCCCAGGGTTTTACTTATGGTTTTCGTATCTCGGTTGTAGGGGTCTGCCGGCCCCAGGATGCTCCTAACCTCAAGTCTATTGTGGGGATGGAGCACATTGCCCGTGCCCAAATTGTTAAGGAAGTCAGTGCTGGGAGGGTAGCTGGTCCTTTTGTTAATCCACCTTACCCTAACCTCCGGGTGTCCCCACTTGGGCTTTTGCCTAAGAAGTCCTCAGGTGAGTATCGCTTGATACATCACCTGTCATATCCCGAGGACTCTTCCATCAATGATGCTATTCCAGAGAGCCTTTGTTCTGTCCGGTATACGTCATTCGATGAAGCCGTGGCCATGGTCAGCTCCTGTGGTCCGGGAGCTTTGCTGGCGAAATGCGATATTAAGTCTGCGTTTCGTCTTCTCCCGGCCCATCTGGACGATTTTGAGTTGCTTGGTTTTCACTTCGACAACCTGTATTTTGTGGATAGAGCCATGCCTTTTGGATGCTCCATCTCGTGCGCTGCGTTTGAATGTTTCAGCACCTTCCTACACTGGGCCCTGGTCCGCAGGGCGGGTGCTGCTGCTGTCGCACACTATTTGGATGATTTCCTTTTGGGGGGTCCGGCGGGTACTGGGGGGTGTTCACACCTGTTGCATTCTTTTTAGGACCTTATGGGTGAACTTGCAGTTCCCCTGGCCCCTGAGAAGACTGAGGGGCCAACTACCACCCTGACCGTTTTGGGTATTGAGCTGGACACGGTCGCGCAGACGTCGCGGCTCCCTCTCGACAAGGTCAACCGCATAGTAGACAAGATCCGTCACCTGCTCGGTAAATGCAAGGTTACCCTTAGGGAGCTCCATGAGCTCCATGGGCACCTTAATTTTGCTTGTAGGGTGGTGGCGCCTGGTCGGACCTTTGCCTGCCGCCTTTGCGATGCCATGGCAGGGTTGTCCAGGCGCTTCCACAGTACTAGGTTGACACAGGGTATGCGTGCTGACATGGGTGTTTGGTTGTCTTTCCTCCGCAATTATAATGGGGTCTCTTTTTTGGCAGGCCGAATTAAAATTATCCTCTACCTTTCAGGTACATTCCGATGCATCTGGGGCGTTCGGCTACGGCATCTATTTCAATGGACACTGGTGCTGCGGCCTCTGGCCTCAACAGTGGCACGGCTCTGGCATCTTGTGGGACCTTACTTTCTTAAAATTTTTCCCCCTCCTGGGTGCGATTACTTTGTGGGGTTCCCGGTGGTGTGACTCGGACATCACGTTTTGGTGTGACAATGCTGTCGTTGTTCAGATTGTTAACACCCAGACGTTTGGCTGTGACGTGGCCTCAAGTATGTGCTGACTCTTTTGAGGCGATTTTGTTTCATGCCTCCACTTCCGTGGCCTTTTTCACCGCCCTACGGGTCAGTGAATTGGTCCCAGCATCCAGGTCTGACCTGTCTGACTGGGCCCTTTCAGTCTTGGATGTATCGGTCCAGGGCTCCTCCGTCCGGCTTACTGTCCGTTACTCCAAGAGAGATCAGTATGGCGGTGGCGTTTCTCTGTTGCTGCTCCGATGCAGCCTCTCTGACATCTGCCCTGTCACTGCGGTGATCCGGTACATGGCAGTGTGCCCTGCGGTGCCTGGTCCCTTCTTTTTACATCGGGATGGTTCCCCCCTCACCAGGTTCCAGTTCTGGATTGTTACTGCTTCGGCTCTTGCGGCCCAGGGGCTCTCTGAGGTTCGTTACTGCACCCATTCTTTTTGGATTGGTGCAGCCTCCACTGCGGCGGCCTTTGGCTATTCCGCAGCTGATATAATGCAGATGGGCTGCTGGCGCTCTGCATCTTTTCATTCATATGCTCGCCCCCTCAATGTGTAGCTACATGCTGGCCCGCTGTTTCATTTTGTCTTTCAGGTGCTACGTCTTCGCTTGTCCTGCACACGTCTGGATCATTGGGCATAGTTATATCTGTTAGGCCGCCCGCCATGCAGCGTCCTCTCCATGCGGTTTGCATCTTGGGCTCCGCGAACTGGCCTTCGTCTCTTGGCGTGGGTTTCGTGGCATGGTGTGGCAGGAGCTAATGCTGTTCGTTTCAGATGCCAGGCGCTGTGTACCCCCAGATATCCTCATCATTCACCTGGGGGGTAATGATCTGGGACGGGGGACGGGCATAGAACTTAGTGTGGCGATTCTCCACGATTTGGCCCTTATTCATCAAATTTGGCCTTCTACCTGGTTCGTTTGGTCTAACATGGTTCCCCGTTTGTTTTACTGCAGCGTGGGCAACCCTCGCCACGTTGACCGTGCCTGCAGGGGGGGTCAACCATTCTGTGGCCTGCTTCTTATCTGATGAGGGCTTGGGCACAGTTGTAGGGCACCCTGGGCTCAGGGTTGAGAATCGGTCCCTTTTTCACGGAGATGGGGTGCACCTCTCCGATGACGGTCTGGCACTGTTTGTAACTGCCCTGCATCTTGGCCTTCAGACCGAGCTTTCGGTTTCCAGGGGGGGTGGCGGTAAGTAGTTATGGCTCCTCCCTGTGTGGCAGGTAGCACTGGTAAGGAATTTAGTTGATCCCTATATAATCGGGTCAGGACGCATTTGATTAGTCAAATGCGGCCCATGAAGTCGGGTCTGCCAAGCTTGACAGCTTGTTGGCCCATAAAAGAGTTCATCTGTTTTTTGGTGTCAGAAGTCAAGCAGGAAGAAAACACTTCTGACAATGGGATCTTTTGGAATTTATTACTACACTAAAATTAGACAAATTAAATTTAAATACCATCCAATCTTACCAGTGCTACTTCGGCCTTTTGCAGGGCAGTGACTCAAGTTAACAAAGTTAACCAAGTTTGAAGTTACCAGTTAATAAAGTGGCCCGATTTTTATACCAAACTTTACTGTTGTCAGTCTCCTTATTCTGGGGGTACATGGTGCAATTTACTTTGTCTTTCAAGTTCCACTTACCTGCCAATTTTAACTTCTTTCTTATTAATTTATGACAAAATTTTCAGATTGGGAAAAGTTGTCATTTAAAAAAAGAAAACAAAGGAAATTCTTACCCAACCCTCCTAAAAGTGCACAAGCTTGAGTTAAGAGATAGAAAATTGATAGAAAAATAGAAAGGATACATACACTGAGTTGTTGAAGTCTTACATTTTGTCACTTGTCTGGGAAAGGCCTTCCTTTCACAACCAACAACTAGCTTCTACTGGGTTGCACTAAGAAGTTCTTTGTTGCCTTTTTCTCAGCTCCTAAGATCTTTAAAGAGGGCAAAGAGACATATTTATCATTCAAAGCAAGTGCTCTGAATGCAGTGTTATACTAGCTAGCCACGTATACTTACTGTGAGTTTAAACAAAAACAAACAAACCAGTGCATTTCAGCCCTGTAGAAAACTTGATCCAAGTCCAATTGAAACAGGCAAGATTAATCCCGTTTAGTGGGTGTAAAAGTATTTCATTCCATTTAATTACATTTGTCTAGACATATATGAGATGTAACAAAGTTGTTGAGAACACATGACATCAAACCACTGTGTGTGCATTTCATATTAAAAGGCTTCCTCTTGGCTCAAGAATAGTGAAAAAAAATTTTTTTAACAAAAGGATCTGAAGCTACAATGAAAAAAGCATTATTCTTATTGACAAAGCTTCTATTCTGGTCAAATGCCTTTTTATTTAGGCAGATGGGATTTTTAGGAAAAGAGAAAAAAGCAAAAATTGTGCAGAGATGTTGTTTGAAATCTTCAGAGGGGATAGAGCAGATGTGTGCCAAATGAATTTTGCTTAATATGAACAAAGCAATTCATCCTCCTCTCGCAACACACAAACACTTTGCTCAAAGCAACAAGGAGGGAAATGATTACATAAATATCATACACATGCATTGGCATCACTGTTTCAAGACCAGTTTATAAACACAGCTTGTGAAGGGATAGGTTTGGGGATAAACACAGCGAGCGGGTTATGACAGAAGCAAATGATGCTGGCATCTTAGCACTACTTCAATTCATTTCAAACATAAAACAACAACAGTGGAGACTCTTGGTGAACTGTAATATCTAATAACATTTATACAGAGCCCTCATGGCACATTGCTTAAGATGTAGTTCTGCAGCCAAAACTCTGTTCATGATCTGACTCAAATCCCAATGGACTCAAGGTTGACTCAGCTTTCCATGGTTTTAAAATGATTACCCAGCTTGTTGGGGGCAAAATGCTAATTGTCTTGTGAACCAACCAGAGAGTGTTCGCTATGGGGCAGTATCTAAGTGTTACTGCAATTGCTGTTTGGCACAAGTGTTCGTGGATTACAACCCACTTAATCAGATGCAAAAATGAAGGTATTAGGGGTGTGTAATTTACCATCCATTTATATTTAATCTGAATTTTAATGTTTTACAGATAGCAACTGATTCACATCAAGCTGCTTTCTGTCTGTCCGATTCAGTTTTTTCTCGGACATTTCAAACTAAATGTCCATATTTGTATTTGGCTGAGAAGGAAAGAGGAATGCAAATGGGGAATTTTTTCTGACCTGGTTAATAGAAGTGAAATTAAGAGCTGATAACTATTACTCCATTTTCAGTGTGCAGGCAAAATTCCCACCAGTTTCCTTCCTCTCCTCCCATCACCAGAAACCAAGCAGTTTACTCCCTGCCCAGCTCTCATTCTTTCACAAACCCATTCAAAATCTTATGGGCATTGTTGTCCAGCTGTGTATTAACCTGGATTTTCTGAAACAAAAGTACAATAGTTGCTCTGGATTTGTAACCTCTGATGCAGTGCAGCAAAATTTTGCACTTTGGAGATTCTGATTTGATCTGAATGCCACTTTTGGCTTCCTTAATTTGCTACACATCAGTTCAGAAATGGAAAAATATCACAACTTTGTTTTATTTTCAGAATGAAAAAATGTCTGTGTGAATCTGACAAGTATAGACAGAGAAACATGTGCCCTGTTATCCATTGATGCTTCTTTTTCCCTCAACAAATCCTCAATCATCTTTCTAACCCTGAAATTGGCATAAGAGGCAAGACTTGGCATAAAAGGCAAGAGCTGACGTCTAATTCTGTAAGGAATGTGAGGTGAGGCACCAGTGGTTACAACTCCGCTCTGAATTGAAGTAAATGTTCTATCAGTTGGTCAACAGTGGGGCCCAAAGCCAAAGGTCATCCACAATGGGAAGATGAAGGTAGTCTTTGGTGATACCGGCCTCATGCCAACTACTAGGCCACTGGCCTGCACACCATCAACCTTTCAAAATAAATTCCAAAAACCTAGAGAATGTGCTGCAGGTCAGACAGCAACTTCCTGTTGATCCTCCAAAAGGAGATCCCAATAAAACCCTGCCGAAACATGAATTGCACCTCAAGGTCCTTTCTCATCTCTATGTTAACTCTACACCTATGGAATGGCTAAGCAAGTCCACTTATAGCATCACAAAGTCACCACTGGAAGGCCCTGCCTGGAGCCACCACCTTACTAATGAAGTTAAGATGCTCAACAATGACCTGGCACTCTCTGAGGGTGATCTGGCACCTGCCAAGAAGGATCCTGATCTTTTTCTTCAAGCTATCAATGTTATTGGGCAGTCAACAAGCCTTCCTGACCATGTCAAGTTTGATGCCTAAGAAAACAACATATGTGGCTGAGCCTTCTGTCTTCTCCTCTGCACCTGATTCTCTGAAGTGTCCAGTGTAGGAGTAGACTCACAAGATACCCCTCCCACTGAGGGTTCCAAGGAAGTACCAGTCTGCCATCTCTCTCATTGTTTAACACAGAATTGACAGTGACACCATTACCAGTCTGTAGCTCCACAGATGAATCAGCTACTGTATCTCCCTCAAGACACTTTCTAGATGAGATGAAGCTGCTGCCAGCAAAGGTCCAATTGGCAATGTACTGGCTGACACTCCCCACTATCCCCCTCCAAAACAACAAGAGTTGCTGGTAACATAATGCAAGTGAGCCACCCCCCTGGTCCTGATTCCGTTTCTTGGACTGCCGACAGTGATGGGAGCAGTAACCTCCTGTTGTCCACCCCTAACATTCTCCAACACTCATATTCTAGCAGCCAAATCTGACAATCCTGGGATAGCTTCTTCATTGGATAAAG
This sequence comes from Furcifer pardalis, assembly GCA_030440675.1. NCBI lineage: Eukaryota > Metazoa > Chordata > Lepidosauria > Squamata > Chamaeleonidae > Furcifer > Furcifer pardalis. The sequence goes on along the minus strand of CP126899.1, from coordinate 24,952,749 downwards.
AAGGAATGAGCATGGAAGGGCACTTAGAATACCTGACCCAAAGAAGTCCATGAATTAGGGTGCCAATGTCTGAGCAAAGAACATGCACTTCTCCAGCTCCATGCTCCACTCTACTTACCATCACTACCAGCCAGGAAGTTGGGTGGACGGGGAACCACTTTTAGACAGCAGGCTTCGTTTTCGTCCCACCCCTGATATGGAGAGCCCTAATGGGATTTCCCCAGTTGTCCAACTCTCTCGAAACCCAAAGGGACAAAGAGCCCCTGCCCCTCTACTCAGACAGAAAGAAACTGTAGTGCACAAGGTTTTATGCTAAATGTTATGTAAAGGCCAGTCAATTGCAGTACTGTGAGTTCCATTCTTCTCACTCCTAAAGATTCCACAATATTTCTGGCCACATTTGATTGTAAGTTATGACTAATGGTGGTGGTCGAGGAAGATTAAAGTGGATTGATTGTAGCAGATGTATTATTAGAGGACAATAGTTACTGTAAGAGACAACAATGCTAGGAAATGTTGAAAGTAGTGGGAAAAGAAGACAAAAGATAAGACAGATTAACTAAAAAAATAAAATAAACCTTGACCTTGGATTTGCAACACCTGAGCAAGGGTTTTAATGATAGGACCTTTTGGAGTTCACTAATCCATAAGATTACTATAAATCAAAAGCAATTTAATGACATATAACAATTAGAAATTACCTTAAAATTGTCATTATCACAGAACTTCTTTCATGTGTTCCAAATCCCCTGTCAATTAGCTTCATTTGATGAGTTTGACTTCTAATATAATGAGAATAGGAATGAGAATTTACACTAATGCGTTTGTTAGCTGTCTTTCTCTCACAACTTAAAATGGAACATCCTAAATCACTGAATTATTTTTTTTCTGGTACGGAAGGATCTTCTGCCCTGATCATTTTTGTGATCTTTTGCAGGTGCTCTAGATCTTATATTCACTACAGTAAGATCTGGTCATAGGCAGGTATGTCAGGAATAGTATTTTGAGAGCACGAAGGTCCTTGGTATTTGTGTCATCAGTAGTTCAATGTCATTTTTTAAAAACAGGCCCCACCACTGATGCCAGCTCTTTACCTATTCATTTTCCTCCTGTCCTGGCATTCTAAGAAGGGTCAGGAGGTTGACTTTGGCTAGTTCCTCCAATCTCCACATTAGTGTCACTCTAGAGAAAGTCAGTTGATGCTAGATTAGTATATTTTATGCTTTGATATTCCATATCTTTTGGATTTTAGCTCCCAGAATTCTTGGCTTTATTACCTCAAGCTTCTGTGAGTTGAGGAAGAGCTTCCATATCTTTTGCCCACAACCTCCCTTAACCTCCCTTGCCCACATGCTCCCAAGGTTTGAGCATGGAGTTGTTGGCTATATCCAAAAGATAATTCTGGGGAATTGAGGACCTACAAAGCTACAAATCAAGGATCCTGATGCAGTTAAAATGTCAAGCAATCCAAAGGCTTTGTACTGTCCAGTTGTTGTTAGAAGGTGGCTTCAGCTATCTATATGATATGTGATGCTTTGATACTGTATTTTGTGATTCATGCTGTTAACTGTTCTGAGTCGCTTCGGCAAATAGAGTGGCATACAAATACAAATACAAAAATATGTAGTACTAACCCTGAATATAAAGCACTTGCATCTGATAACCAAAGGGCTTGGATGACACCCTCTGTTAGACTGAGAAAGTATCTTTACTACACAGTCATATCAGTTTGATAACTGTTATAGCTCCATCATATGGAATCTAGGGATTTATAATTTGGAGAGGAAATAAGATTATTCCCAATAAAGAGAGTGCACCAGAGTGTGTTAGCAAACCAAACTAAAAAAATAAACAAAAACAACCAAATAATTCCATAGAACACAGCATAACAATTAGTGGCAAACTGGAAAAAAACCCTATAATGTAGATATACTTTCTGACTCAGTACATAAACTTTCGAGTTTAGACTCTAGCTTCAGCAATACCCTATTTAGTTAACATCCCCAAGAGAGAACAGCTGTTTCCTACTTAACAGTCAAAAAGATTTCTTTTTAAAAGATATGAAGTCATTTTTCTGGCCAATTATTTCCAGTTTGGATGTTTGGCTTCAATATGCCCAGTGTGTCTTTATACACAAAGGACATCCAGATGTAGATTTTAATAGAAAATTAAAGTCCTCAAAAATCTTGAAGGACAGGTGAAAAATGCAGAGATGAAAGGCGATCTGGGCTGATGAATGTTCAAAAGGTTCATCCATTACAAAGCAAAGCAAAATAAAATAAAATGATCAAGATGTCATAAACAAGGCAAGAAGACTTGGGTCTGTACCACAAGCATCAAAGAATCTCTGTGTGCATTTAAATACAATCTATGCATGAGCTGGATGGGAGGGTGAACCAAATTATTTGACAAGTCCAGCCATTTGAACATTTTAAAATCAAAAGCCAAATTATCTCTCAAATCCTAATCAAAGAGATTTTGAACTGAATGGTAAGAAGATTATGCATTATTTATTAGGGAATTATCATTAATCTCATAGATAACAACTTTGCAGAACAACCTTGTCTAAAATCTCCTTTTCCTTACAAATCTTGTGAAATTGGTCATTTTGAAAATGGGGAAAATGAGGCCGAGTTATCTCAAGTCATACAAGGAATCAAAGGCTGGGTTTGATAACCACATTGTTCCCATACAGGAATATAAAATTAGCCATCAGATATCATCCCACTCTGCATTTGGTGATGCAATTTTTAAAAAATGAAGCTAAATATGTTTTTTCTCCTTGTGATACACAACAATAATGGGAGAAGGTGGTCTCTGTACTCAATTGATGGCAGATCCACATCTGCTCATTTTAGTGGATAGAACAACCGCCCCCATAAGCCAAGTGTTGTTTTTGACAATATTTGTTACATGGTGTTAAGACAGTGATGTTCTATCTATCTTGTTGCCATCAGCTGCTACTCATATCAGAGCACACATTTTTCCTTGAGGTCATTTTCTCAGCTGGTGGATGTGTCTCTGGTGACTCTACAAACTGATCCTGGCATGGAACATGAGACCACACACAGTACACTGAACAGATGGTGGAGGACGTGGTTGGGTTTGATGAAACTTCCATGCTTGTTGCTTAACCTCTTCATGTTTGTGATGTTCCCCTTCGAAGTGATCAGTAGCAGCAGAGATGGTTTGACAGTAAAGTGGGGAATCTTCAACTATTGTCTCCCATGTTTGTGAGTTTACACCTGACACCTTCATGGTTTGTTTCAGCTGGTCCTTATAGCACTTGAGAGGAGCTCCGCAAGGTCTTGTACCAGAGCTAAGTTCCCTGTAAAGTATTTGGCGAGGTAGCCTGGAACCATCCATACTGTGGGCATGCCCCATCCATCCATCCATCCATCCATCCATCCATCTATCTATCTATCTATCTATCTATCTATCTATCTATCTATCTATCTATCTATCTATCTATCTATCTATCTATCTATCTATCTATCTATCTATCTATCTGACGTATCCCACCCAATTGGTGCAAGTATCACTCTGGGCAGCTCACAACATTAAATAAACATACACAAAACCAAGTACATCAATAAATAAATTGTCAACTAAGGTCACAAGACAAAAATAAAATAAACAAGAAAGAGAGTATGAAAATGGAAGACACCCTTAGCCTGTGGGATTGTGGAATTAAATGTGTTTCATATAAGACAAAATGAATCCTCAAACATTAAAGACTTTGTCTTATTGTGTGGTACGCATTCAATTATTGTCTTCCTAGTCTGTTCTCCAATGTAGTTTGCTGTCTGCACTAGATTTCTTTCAAGACATCCACATGTGCTGTCAGTAAATCTTTGTGCTTTAATTGCATTCATCTGGGGACTTGTTATAGCAAGATTTAATAGACTTTGGGGGGTTCTCCACTGAGGCTTTAAATGTGTTGGTGCCATTCTGCTTGTAGTAAGATTGCAGAGAAAAATAGGACCTGTGGGAATGATGCCAGCAGTCTGGTGGCTAAGGAAATGCTTGAGCTAACTCAAGACCATTGCCTTTAAGTGCCCCTCAATGAGTAATAGGTGCTACAAAGGGTGATATGACTCACTCAAGGATTTGGTGAAGAAATACAACAAGAACAGTTTGACTTGGCAGAGGGGTTATTCATCACTATCGTTGAGATAGACTCCATCAGCCCAAACAAGCTGCATTTTCTCGTGTATTCTACCAAGAAAACATCTGCTGCTGTTTGTGATCTAGATGGTCCAGTAATGTATTTACTGAGTGCTAATTTAATGCTTGCATAATTATTCACAGGGACATAATGAACAGAATGACACACTGAAAGTTTATGGGCCATAATAATTGTCCCAGCATATTTTGCTTTTGTTGTAAGCTTACATTTATAATGGAGCATTTGTGGGCATGAAGCTGTTTCTACTCAACCTGTAGATGCACAATGTGTTTTCTACTGTTTCACTCTTAGGATCATTAAGGACAGGAAAGAAAAAAATCTTGTTTTACTGGGATTGTTCATACTGGGGATGCAAATAATACCCACACAATTCTTCATTCTTGTTTACTTAGATTCTCTTAAGCTAAGAATGAGAATTGTCAATATCCACAAGATTCCTCACCTCCAAGTAAATTGGAGACGTTTTTCCTCGTCCATATTTTGCACAAACACTCTGCACAAAAACTAGTGTTCTTTTTATTTGAGAAGCAAAGAACACACATACACAACTTTACTCCAAAGGCAGGATGTGGATTATTTGTTTTAAAATGGCACAAACAATTAATCTGATGTTGCTAATCCTTCAAGTTCTATTGTGATGTCTTCACAAATACATTGCTCACTAAGGATGAGTCATAGGCTTTTGAATCTATCAAGAACTGCTGGGTCCAGTAGACCCTCATCATTTGATTTTTAGGATGATCTCATGCTCTCTTCTTCACCTGAATCGATAGGGAAAAGATTGTAGTTCACTACAACAGAGCATCTTTTGCAATGAAAATGTACCACATTCAAGCACAGATATCTCTAGATAGGACTGGGGAAGAATTCTTTTTGAAACCCTGGTCAACCTCTCACAGTTATTGATAGCAACATTGGGCTAGACAGACTGAGGGTCTGTCTAAGGCAAAAGCCTAAGATTTTATAAGAGAGTATAAATTACTTTCTTTTCTTCACAATGTTGGATGTTGTCATCCAGAATTATATGGACATTTAGTAGAACTGACACTGAAAACAGAAACATATTTATAGAATGAAAGAAGCCTACTCTGGAATAAGCATAGTCTAGGTAGGACTAGCTGTGGAACATAAAAAAACATCTATATGATAAAAAGAGGATCTCCTAAAATAGCCACTCAGTGTTCATGGAAAGGCTAATGATGAATTAAATGGCTTATTTACTCCACAAGTCTCATCTGGAGTGAGTCTTCAGATGTTTATGTGGTCATGTGGCAGGCATGACTAGACACTGGAGTGCATGGAATGTTGTTTACTTTCCCACCAAAGTGGCCCCTAATTATCTACTTGCAATTTCTTGCTTTCGGAGTGCTAGGTTGGCAGGAGCTGGGACAAAGATGGGAGCTCATTCCATCCTGCAGTATTCAGGTATCAAACTGCTGACCTGCCACCTTCTAGTCAGCATCATAGCCACTTGAGCCACTGCAATAGTAACTGGCATTAAATTCAGCAGTATAGAAATGAATGGGAGGGAGATAGATAGATAGATAGATAGATAGATAGATAGATAGATAGATAGATAGATAGATAGATAGATAGATAGATAGATAGATAGATAGATAGATAGAAAGTCTCTGTACACATATCTAGCCATTCTTTGAAGGCATTAGAAGTCAATGAGAAGGTATCTCTGTGTGTTACACCTGCTGCTGGTCGGGGAAACCTATACCATTTGTTTTGCTGAGATGCATTTTTTGTCATAAACAACAACAGCACATGAACAAGATAGTCAAATTAATAACAAATATGGCTGTCATTCTCATATCAATTTCAGCACTAAAAGCAAAATACAATGATCGAAATGTATGAAATACTAGCATCAGGGTTTCAAAGCTGAAATAACCTGATAGACCAGCATGTGACTGTTCATCTCCTGAATAGATTTGTATTGGTTTTTCATTTCTAAAATTGCAGAGTATTTGCTGACAACTTTTATTATTGCAGCTGATGTTTTTGGCTGGACCAATTTTTGATTCACTCCTCGTCCTTTTCTTCAAATCGAGGCCGACGTCTCCAGGGAAACATTCACTCATTAATATTGTAACTCCAATACCGGTATAATATAATCAACTGTACCTCAATCCTCTCCTGAGTAGGATGAAATTGTGATAGATTTTTTTTCTCCCAGGAGACAAAGGACATATATATGCATGTGTGTTCCTGCACAAACACACACACGCAGAGAGAGAGAGAGAGAGAGAGAGAACACTGCATAAAATCTACCAATATATTATGGCAACACTACAAACAGCTAAAACAAATCCTAGTTTTAAACAAAATTGTCACTTCTTCTCTCTCACTCAGCCATAACCTGTTTAAAACATGACTTGAGCTGCCACTGAATTGCAGCTGCAATGAAATGTGAGATGAATTTGGAAGGTGTTTGTTCCTACTTGGTGAAACATCTGTGGTATTCCAAGGCACAGTAAATAAAGCATTTCTGTGAGATGAATATAATTTCTTGGGGAGAGGTATCACAAATGTCAGAGAAGCATACCTCTCAGGCTCTAAATATTAAACCAGAAGAGGCAAAGGCGAGGATAAACCTGTGAAAAACAAAAAGAACAGACTTTGCTGAATTTTAAAGAGTGTTTCCCACCTGGACAAAATTCTGGCTGAACCATCTGGAGACTTAAGAGAGACTTTGGAAAAACAAATGGAAAGATCAAATTATAATCAAGTAAAATGTGGCTACTTAAATTCAGGCCCAATGTTCTGTGAATATGGAGGAATACAATTATTGCACCATTTATATACATTTGCTACATATGCAAAAGAAGATCTAGCATTACTTCATTACAGACTCTTCCTCCAGAAATAAAAATCCATCTTTTTCAATTTTGCATTTTTATCACTGGCACATGGGACTTGTAGTCTTCCCATTTAACACAATCAACACTCATGCAGTTCCAGCTATGCAACTTTGTAGATTTTGCTGAGCTATTTTAGGTAATATAGTCAGTGTCTTAGAAAGTTTGTATAAAATTCAGCCTGTAAGCCAGATTGGATTCACCCATCCACTGGCCACTCCTTTCACCGTCTTCCTTTGTATTGAATGGGGTTATTTTTTGTTCCACTTCTTTTTTCTCTGCTTTCAGAGGGAAAAATCCAAACACTTGCCATATATTTCCTCCATTGTCTAACACTTATTTTGCCTATTTCTTTTTCCTACTGTACAAACTTGAAGCTCTTCACTTTTTGCAAATGTGCATAATTATCTGTGTACTGAATTTTTCTACAACATCCTAGAAACTAAGGAAATGTGTGACTTCTCAATATAAAGAGCATTTTCTCTCTCTCTAACAAGTCTCAATAGGACTATTGGATCCAAAGAAACTGTTTTCCATCCCTAAGCTGTACAAAGATGGTTTATCAGAGCAAATATCAGGAAGATGGCCTTGAGCTAGTCACTGCTCATGAGCTGTTATTTTTGTAAAACTTCAAATACTTACAAGGTGGTCTCTCAAGATAGTTAGATATGTGTATGTGCACGTGTTTGTGTGTGTATGTGTCAGAGACAGAAAGAGCCCCTTTGGTCAAACTGTAATTCTGTCACCTGTAATTCTATCATCACATCATGGTCTTCCTGCCAGCTTCTCAGACAGCACTGTGACAAAATGAATGAAAATTATCAAAAGACTTCAAAGTGCCAGAGCACTCTGCAAGCTACTTCAGCGCCAAGATGTTTGGTTTCATTTTGCAAGTCAAAGAAGGCATTAAGGATGAATTTGTCAGAAGGCAAATCTTTTCCTTTCTCTCATAAATAGATATACAGTATATATATATATATATATACACACACACACACATACATATACTGTATAGTAAGAAAAACAAAGATTTTTTAAGTTGAGACTCCATTAAGAGAGGATGGTTGTGCAAGTTTTAATCACCCAGCTTTTATTTGGAAGAGAGAGAGAAAAGCAGTCACACAGTTTTATTCTTGAATGAATTTGCTCCTAACAGTGGCGTAGGGTAGGTTTCAGCCGCCGGGGCAGAGCCCAAATTTGCCGCTCCCTGGGCAGGGCCCTGGATGCTGCTGGTGGTGGAGGGTCCCAGTGCCCGCCCCTGCAGTGGCCTCTTCGCCCCAGCCGAGAAGGTGGTCACATGCTGCGCAGGGAAAGGGCTGGGTGAGAGCCTGTGCTCCTCTTCCCAGTGAGCACCCTGCATGCCAAAGGCAAGGGCTGCTCCAGCGGCTCTCAGGGAGCCTAGGGGCCACTCGTGCACAGGAAGAGGGTGTGGGCCACATGAAAGCGCCATCACACGGTGGGGAGGCAGGCTCCACCCTACAGGCAGGAGAAGCACATAGCTAACAAGCTACCGGAAGAGAGAGGGCGGGAGCTTTGGGCACAGCAAGGGGAGAGGCAAGAGCAGCTAGCAGAGGGGAATAAAATATATGTAGTGTGTTTTGGTGGGAGATTGCCCGAGCACCGCCTTTTCCCTTCTCTTCCATGTGAAGTGGAGTAATGACAATAACTTGCTCCATGGCTATAAGCAATGTCCCCGACTCCAACCCTTGTTGATACCGTTTCATCCTACTTTTAACTAGCCTCACTTCCACGGAGCCTCTTGGCACCACCTTCCTCCCCCCTTTCCTGATCTGAAATACACACACACACCCCTTGACAGTCGGACTTCCTCCTCCTCCCTCCCCCCCATGGCCCTTACTCACTGGAGTGAAGGGAGAAAATGAGAGAAGGCTGCATCACGAAGGAGAGTTTCATCTTTGTTCCCCAACACCCGAGGAAACTCTTAGTTCTGCAGCCCAGGGAGGTATTTGTGCACTGCCTCCCCCCTTTCCCCCAAGCTTTTCCCACCCCCATGTCCCATAACTATCTTGAGGAAAAGGTGGGGGGACTGGCCTTGCCTGATCTCCTCCCCTCCTCCCCTCCAGAAGGGCTCATCTATCCTGCTCTTCTCTCTCTCTCTCTCTCCCTGTGTTCTTCCTGAGGGCTTGTAATTTCAAACCGGCACTTCTTGTCTCAGCTTGATCTATCGGTCAACCTCTGCAACCCAGTCAACAAGGGTTGACTGGGTTGCAGAGGTTTGCGATAGTTCACCCTTTTTAGTGGCCTCACTGCCACCTCTGCTCCCAACCAATAATAATATTTTTTTAAAAACTACTCCTTAGCTGCTTCCTGAAAAAAAAAATGGGATGGAAGGCAGAGCAGGCAGGCTGACGTATGCACTCCAAGGACTCCGGAGAGGGGCACACGACCACCCCCTTCGCACCCCTGGCCCAAAAGGCAGCCGCATGAGGGGAAAGAGGTATGAGGCTAAGGGCAGAGAGTGGGAGAGGGAAGTGCATGCAAAGAGAGCGCCCGCAGCTCTGTAGTTCTGTGGCTCTGTAGCTGTTCACTTTGTTTTGAGGTCTGACTGCCAACTCAGCTCACTCTGGAGGAGAGGAGGAAAGGAAGGGAGCGGCCAGAATGGATGCACGCTTTCCTGCCGCCGCCACCGGGGCCCCCCCCACGCTACACTAGTGGTACGCACGCACACTCACTTGTGCCTGTGCCCACCTTCTCCTCTGCCTTCCCCAGAAATGCCATCCCCTGGAAAGTGTCGCTCACGGCGGGGCACCCCCTGCCCCCCCTAGTGACACCACTGGCTCCTAAACCCTATTGGTTCTCAAAGTTTCTTCTTTAAAATATTCTGCCACATTGAACCATCCTTGGGGGGGTGCATTTTAAAAACATAAATACATAATATTGTATGAAGGTTGTCCAGTTTGCTCACCTGTCATGAAGACCATGAGAGCTACATCACATAAAATAAGGGGTGAGCAACATGGGATTGCACAAGTCTAACAAACCCTGACTGCTCTTTAGAAGGTCAAATAGTAAAGATGAAGCTAAAGTACTTTTTTCAAGGGAAGAAGAAGAAGGGGGCGGCCAAAGATGAGATGGCTAGATGGTATTGTAGAGACAATGGGCACAGAACTGATCGAGTTGAGGGGGATGGTGGAGGACAGAAGTGCTTGGCAAACAGTGGCCCATGGGGTCACAAAGGGTCGGATTTGACTGTGCGACTGAACAACAACAACAACAATGAAACAAAAAAAACCATCAACCCATCTGGATTCCAACATACCCACACAGAGAGAGAGATAAATGAACATACACAGAAAGCACAACCACACGCATGTGTGGCACTTTTTAGAAGGTGAATCCTATTCATTGAATGGTTCTACTCAAGATGAGACTAGTTGTTAGATCTAGGTTCATGTCTGTACCTGGACTAGAGATATTTACTTTTTTTAAAAAAATGAAATTATGACCCCGTGAACACTAGAAAGAATTCTGTGAGTGTATGTGTGTGTAAACCACAAAGAAGTTTTCTTGTTTAGAAATTTCATCATGCTGCAGGATAAACATAAAAAAATGTTCATTTGAAGTGGCTACGTTTTGTAAATTCACATTGTAAATTTATGGGGAACATATTAGCTGCAACAGAGAACAGTTACTTATTTTGTGTCAGAACCTTCAAATATTTTTATGAAGTGCCAGGCTTTATTATGTTTGATGTTCAAAGTTTTCTTACATGTTTGTTATCAAGAACAATTCCTTTGACTAGCACTTTTGTTTGGAGTCCCTTGGTGCCTATGTGCTTTTTATTCCTTGATTCTCTATGTCAAACAGATTTGACAACTTTGCTCAACAGATGCATAGATCCGTAGTCTCAGAAGTCATCCATTTCCTACTTTTGCATAAAATGCATCTTCCCCATGTTTCTTTCATGAGGAAACCTAATTGAGTGGAGTGGAATGTGGCCTTTCAGATATAACTCTTGCCATCTCTAACCACAGCAATATTGCCTGGAATTGTCTCGGGATGGTGAAAGTGAGAATTTCATAATTATTTTATCTGTGTAAAGGACTTACAGTGAAAACCCTCTGAGATCATGGCTACCACATCAGATATTTTATCTGTGTATCTGTTTTGTTTTTGCAGAAGTGCTCCCTGTGTGGTGAAAGAGGCAGAGTTGTCATACCATATGGCAATGATGGCAAACCTTGGCACTCCAGGTGTTTTTGGACTTCAATTTCCAGAAGCCCAAGTCAATACTCCTGCTGATCAGGCCTTCTGGGAATTGAAATTCAAGAACAGCTGGAGTGCCAATGTCATATGGTATTTCTAACCTACCGTATGTATGTTATCTTTTCCATACAATTGGTCACTGGACAGCAAAATTGGCTTGATTTTCCTATTTGAAATCTTAAAGAAAATCTTACATTGCAGCAAGAAAAATGATAATTTGTAGGGAACACATGACATTCTGTATTCCATTTGAGTAATAGGTAATGGCAATTTAGTATTGCAAAGCAGTTGGTGCAGTCATGGGCAGCAGCAGGTTCCTACCAGTTCAACAGAACCGGTAGTAGTTTTTCCCAGTGTCCCAGATAACTGATAGTGGCTTTTGGGGGGAACCACCATGGAGGCTTACCTTTTTGCCAGTTCCCCCACTGTGCATGTGCACCAAGCGTTTGGTGTGCATGCATGCCTACAGCACTTTGCATGCCTACAGTGTTTGGTGTGCCTACAGCAATTGGCATGCATGCATACCTACAGCACTTGGCGTGCCATCAGTGCTTGGCACACATTTGTGCCTACAGCGCTCTGCCTTCTGAACCAAGCAGTCATCCACTGCTTGGAGTATGGCAGAGCAGAGTGTCGGGCAGCTACACACAGCCACGGAGGAACCAGTGGCTGCTGCTCAGGCCCACGGCAGCCTCTTTGTTGTCCTCCCAAATGGGGAGGAGGAAGAGCAGTTACTAGCCTGAAGCTCCCTACAGCCTGCTGTCCAGGGTAAGTGACTCGCCTTTGGGTGTAGGGTGGGTTGGTGTATCTTAATGTGTATTTAATGAGTATTTATTTTTAATGTGTGATTTTATGTTATGTCTATTTAATGAGTATGTTTATGTTTTTTTATGTCTATTTAATATGTACTTATTTTTAATGTGTATTTGTATGTGCTTTATGTGTATTTAATTTATATTTTTATGTGTTTTTATGTCTGTTTAATGTGTATTTAATGTGTATTTATTTTTAATGTGTATTTTATGTGTTTTTATGTATTTTATGTCTATTTGAATTTGTATGTGTACTTATTTTTATGGGATTTTTTACTTTGGCTCCGCCCACAATGTTGGCTCCATCCATGACATCATGATGTTGGTTCTGCTCATGACATCATGGCATTGGCTTCGCCCATGACACTGGCTCTGCCTATGATGTTGGCTCCGCCCACAGTGTGGTAGTAAATTTTTTGGCTGCCCACCACTGAGTTGGTGGAAACAATGAGAAACTTCCAAAGCCTACTGCAGTTTCAGGAAAAGTATAGTGTAATCCCAATCCTTGGGTTACCCATTTTCCCAAATTCTAAATTTGGAACAAAACACATCTTTCTTTATGGAACTTCTGAAAGAATGATATTGTGAGGTACATAGAAAGAGCCTCCTTGAAGCTTGTGGTATTATTGAATCATTATTGGGCATATGCTGGTAACGGCATCCTTCTGTTGCCAGCTAATCTTTCTCACATGGGGCCAGGCAAAAGGAACTGAGGAATGAAGTCACCAAACGGCAGTTTTTGGCAGTTTCATGCCTGACCTAGGCAGTTGTGGGATGTTAAAAATTTTACTACCCCACTGTGATGTCATCACAGTGTGGGCAGAGCTAACATCATGACATCATGATGTCGTGGGCAGGGCCAAATATTTTTTTTTAAAAAAATACAAAATAATAATAATAAATTAGCACACAGACACAGACACAGACACACACACACACCTCAACCCACCCACCCACCTACAACACAAACCAATAAATAAAATAAATAAAATTAAAAATACATTAAAATACACCCACCCACCCAAACACCCACCCACCCACCCCAAGCACAAATCAACCAGAGCTTAAAGCTTATTCTGGCTAATCTTTCTCACACTAGATCAGATGGAAAGAACTACAGAATGAACTCACCACAAGATGGCTTCATTTTGGCATTTTTCAACTTTTCAACAGTTAAAAAAGTTAGGTACTAAGTCTTTGCCTAACCAGTTCTCTAGGATAATATGCCTTAATGTAAATGTAAAACAACTGTACCTCCTTAAGGGTTCTCCAATTGGAACAGCAATTGGAACAGCACAGGTATAGCTTATTGATGAGGTAACTCCAAGACTTTGCTTAAAAACCCCAAGGCAGGCCTTTTTAGGAACTGTGGTAGTATGTCAATATAGGTAAAAGTATTAAATACACATTAAAATACATATAGACACACTACATCCAAAGGTGAGTCACTTACCCTGGGGAGCAGGCTATAGGGAGCTTCAGGCTAGCAGCTTCTCTTCCTCCTCCCTGCTTGGGAGGACAGCAAGGAGGCCGTGTATACGCGCCAAGCACTGTAGGAGTACATGCACACCAAGTGCTTGGCATGCATTCGCAGTGGCTAACCAGTGAAAAGGTAAGCCCCGAAGGTGGTTCCACCCAAAAGCTGCTACCGGTTCTCCGGGACACTGGGGAAAGTTACTACTGGTTCTGGCGAACTGGTGCGAACCTGTTCCATCCCATCACTGGACCTAGGCATGGAGGAGGAGGAAAAGGAGGAGGGGGAAAAAGAGGGAGGAGGAGGAGGAAGGAAGAGGAAGGAGAAGGAGCTGGAGCTGGAGGAGGAGGTGATATTGTGGGAAAATCTTAGAACTAAGAAATACCAAAGGAACTGAATGATAGTTTAGTTTATCTCCAGAGGCGTAGCTACCGCCGTATCTGTCGTATCAATTATATGGGGCCCCCGGGCCATGGGGGCCCCCAACGTGCGTAAGCAAAACAAATCTTTACCCTTCCTAAGGGCCCCCAAACAAATTTTTATACGGGGCCCCGCCAAGGCACGCTACTCTTCTGTTTATCTCCACACCAATACAGGAAAATGAGAATTAAAGTTTCTTTGCACCTAACTACATCATTCATTTACTTTGCTCATATCATATAAGATAAGTAAATTTGAAGGGAAGGGGTTTCTCCCAGCATGATGCAAATGCTGAATTGAATCCATCTGGCACTCTTTACTTGCAAAATTTCTCCCCCACCCCTTCTGCTTGCAGGCTTCTACTATTTTATTGCCAGAACAATTTGAAGGTGATTTTTTTCCTTGTGAGAATGGGAGGGTGTCTGTACAGGAGGAAGAGGGGAAACGGAGAAGAAGGAGAAGTTAACCCCCCCCCCAAAAAAAGAGAAGGGATACCTAAGAAAAGGGCAACAAAATTGTTGCATGTGTGTTTGTGATGGGGGAAGGGTGGGGGAGAGAAAATAATTCACATCAGCCCTTGGTGGCTGTGGTGCAATTATCACGTGAGGATAACACTTATAAAATCACCAGTACTACAGTGGAGGAAAGCCCACACCTTTCTGAGACAGTACATTCTACTATCAAACTGGGCTAAACATCAAGATGTTCTTCTTACCATTACTGTATATTGATATCTCCATTCTCATAGCTTGAATCCATTGGAAGAGCTCCTACCCTGTGAAGCCCCAGAAAGCAAACCCTTTCTTATTTTCTACGTGCAGCTTTTCAAGTATTGTCTCCTGCCTTTCCTTCTTCACACTAAAATGCTTACAGTAAAATCCCAGGTTACAACCGCCTCGTTTTAAGTTTGCTGCAGTTTACAACGGCAAATCCTATGGAAATGCCATCCCAGTTTACAAATGTTTAATGTATATTTTTTCCAGTTTACAATGATCAATTTGGGATCATTTTTTAAATTTTTTCAATCCATCCCTATGGATGTTTCGGCTTACAATTTTTTGGAGTTACAACGGAGGCTGTTGGAACGGACCTCTGTCATAACCCAGGATTTTACTGTACTCCCCCCCCCCAACCATTCCTTACATGGTGTTTCCTTTTCTGTACCTATGTTGCCCTTTCCATTCCTTGAAGAAAGAGTAAGAATATTGATAATTGGCATTGTTGTTGTTGTTGTTGTTGTTGTTGTTGTTGTTGTTGTTGTTGTTGTTGTTGTTGTTGTTGTTGTTGTTGTTGTTGTTGTTGTTGTTTTGAATTGTATGCTGCCCCACTCGCCAAGTGACTCTGGGCGGCTAACAAAGATACAGAGTATACAATAACAGAGAAAAAAATATATTACAGTTACAAGATTACAAGATATTGCATCGCAAAAACATTTCAAAGGCAATTCAGAACATCCCTAATGACAATAACAACATTGAATCATTTTTAAAAAATCAAAAATACTTCATAAATAATACACAAAAACCTGCCAAACTCAACCCCACCCACTATGTCTATATCCTCGAGGCTGTGCTGGAGATGGCCAGGCCGCGGTGGCTCTTTTGAACCCAGCTGGTGTTGGGGGCTGGGTTCGAAGCAGCAAGTCCTGGTTCCTGTCAGACGCGGGGGCTCTTTTGAACCCAGCATAGGCTCACAAAGATGAAAAAGACTCCTTTTGACCATCCCCTAGGGATGTATGAATGGATAATTGCAGCTAATCGAGGTGCCAGAAGAGAGCCTGCTTGTACAATCACATGCACATAACAGGCACATTGGGCTCAAATATGAAAGGTTTTGAATCCACTTTCCAATCGTTGTCCTGTAGCATATATAATAAATAATGCATCTGTTGTTATACTTGCCAAGGATATTTGTCTGCAAGTCCAATTACACTTGATTTTGGTTGGAAGTGATTTTTTTTTAAAAAAAATATCCTGTCCCAAAATGGCCCCAAAAGGCTTACTCAATTTTAACAGATATATTAACTAGAATAATAAATATGAAAACAATAACAGAACAAGAAAAACCACAACTCATCAATTCCCTTCCAGCGTGCTAGTATTTTCCACAACCATGCACTACCCGTGCTTCTCTCTAGTCTCTTGGGTTCTTTGTGTAATCAAATTCTCTTGTAAAATGTTAATACAACAATCTTGTCAGTTCATTTACATGGCAGGCAGCATGTGTTATGATGATAGGCTATATACACGGTTTTCAGTTTTCATAAATCTGGTTTCTTTTCTTCTTTTGTCTTTTCTTTATATCTTGTGCCTCCAAGTTCAGGAGAGAGTTGCAGATCTGTCTGTCTTTGTGTCTGTCTTGACTGTTTATCTAATTTCCCTCCAATGTCAAAAGACAGCATACATGCCTCTCCTCTCCTCTCCTTTAGCCCTAGAACAAGCCTGATGGAGGTGTTGGCTAGGCTAGAGGAGACAGCTATGATTTATATGTTCACTGTGAACCTCCAATGTACCAGCTCAACATTCTGATTCAGGGGTGTCCAAACTACAGTCTGTGAACCAGATATGGCCCCTGATGCCAAGTCATCCACCCCACAGTGCCCTTGCCACTCCCAGAAGTGGACAGGGGATGCACCCACCAATGCACATGTATGTCTGGTACCACTTCTGGATGCGACACAGGAGCATTTTCATATGCACAAACATGCCCACGCCAGTCCCGAAAGTGGACCGGGATGCTCCCGTGCATACACAAATACGACCCCACCACTCCCGGAACTGGTTGCAGATGCAGTTACACATGCATGGGGTCATCCAGAACCACTCCTGGAAGTGGCATAGACATGTTTGCCGACTTGCCAGCCTTCCAGCTAACAAAACGAACTTCTTAACCACTGAGCCACCACAGCCACCAGTCAGATGTGACTTAAGGACACATAACAGACATCTTGAGATGACATGTCTGTGGGTACTGGTGTCTCACATAGGGAAAGTAAGCCTCAGCATTCAAAGGTGCATCTCCATTCAATCTCAAACCTGGCTGCCTGAGCTTTGGGGGCAAGGTAACCATGGTTACCTTATGAGTGCTGACATCTAGACAGCTAATCCATGTACTGACGATCCCTGGCCACCAAGACCCTTCAGGTTGTCATCCACAAAATCCTTCTGAAACTTCATTTCTTAAGTAGAGCAACCAAGCTTCTCAGAGATTGTCTAAGAGGCAAAATAAACACCTCATTGGTATATAGGTATGATTGTTTTGCTTTGCTTCATTGTAGCAAAGTTGGTTGTGAACATGTTTAAAGGAGGGCATGGCACCTTAGTTGCATCTGTTTGAAGGCTGCCACATTCAGGAGCCATGCTTGACAACAGGAGCAAAGCTTTCAACAAAGTCTGTTCAATACATCTACAGGAATCCCTTTGCAACCAGTCTTGGTTGCACTGGTTCCACTGGCCCTTCTGCGTCCTGTTTCATCTTGAAGACTCACTTGCACCCAATGGTTTTCTTGCAAGGGGGTATTTTGGTTAGGAGCCACATCTCATTCTTGTATAGTGTTTCTTTCTCTTCTCTTGCAGCTTCTCTTCATCTGGAAGCTGCAGCTGATGGCATCTGTTCAATTTGCATAGCCAAGCAAGAACCTGCTCTGTTTTTGAATCCAGTTTGTGCCTTTTCTCTTTTGGTATGCTGTCATAAGCCAAATTTAGAGTGTTCTTCACTTGGCACTCTGCCATACCACAATTCAAATGGTGTTTTTGTGATGCCTTTGGCTGGTAATCTGTTCTGGAGATAAGCTTCAGTCATGAATCTGTAGGGCTGCTCTGCACCTATAAGCATGCATTCTTCTCATCTTCAAAAGATATCTATGCTTACTTTAAGATATTTCATTCTGCTCAAAGGTATGGGTGACACTCCTGCGAAAACTATCACCACCTTCAAAGAAATCTTGTATGGAGGGGGGAAAGAAGGATCCTTTAAGCCCATTTCCACCCCCCATCCCACCCCCCACCAGGGAGTGTTGGATGGAGGGGGGAAGGTTCCTTTAAGCCAATTTCTACCCCATCTCACTGCCGTTGACCATCAGTAGGTGGGGAGGGTGGGATTGGCTGGGTTCGGCAGGGCAAGAGAGCTCCTTTGGAAGCTCCACTTTGCCCTGCCCCTAGCAGTCAGAGGTGGCCACCAAATCCCACCAGTGATGTGGGTGTGGGTGCATGTGTGAGGATGGCTTTCAAATAATCCCTTCCTCTCTCCAGACACTGATCCTCTCTAGCCGCCGAACCACACCGGGGTGGTGGTGCTTTTACTAGAGTATAAGACACACTCTATTTCCAGTGTATTTTAAGGGGAAGTGTGTCTTATATAGTTGCAAAAATGGTACTCAAGCATGTTATAGTCATACTAAGGTTATAGCCATACCTTGATATGTTGATATCATTTTAAAACCATGTGACAAGGAGACACAAAATGGTCCTGTACTTATTAGTAATATTTGCACTTAATGAAGGAGAGTTTTGTTTCTCTGTATGGACAGAGCTTATCGAGAGTCACAAATTCCTTCACGTTTCACAAAGAACATGTGGTTTAAGGAGTCAGAATATGTGGCAAAGTAAAGTGAGAGGCTGAGTCATGACAAGCAATGTTTTGAGTCATGGAACTTTCAGAAATATAGACATTGCAGTTGAACTGAACTTTTAGTGTCACTGATGCCCACCTGTAGCAGCAGCTGAATTTGCCGTTGTGACAAAAACCTTGGTTTTTCATTCAAAGAGAGTGACCATATTGTTTTCAAGTTGAATTGTTCTCCTAGAAACCTCTCAGAAGTGCAATTAAACTTAAAGGTAGAGTGCATACTCTCTAATAGTGTTGCTTTGTCTAACAATAGTGTTTCTTTTCTCCACAAGTCAAATCTGATAGCACAACAACAGTGGAGAAGAGGACATCACCCAATAGTTTTAGAGAACATATGTCCTTCTCTTGCAAAAATTGGCAAACCCTGCTTTACAAAGAGATTATGCATAGGAACTAAAAAGAAACCTGCTCCATATTTAACGTGTGTTTCTGACATGTATGTGTTGCTTTGGATGATTCTACTGCATCCAAGTGTCAATGTAGAAGGACAAATCACTCAACACCCCTCAGATGTTAGATGATCATATTGAGCTGTTTGAAATCCAAGGACTACTGCCAAGAAGAAACATCAGAATCTGGTTTACACTGCTGTTGGTAGTGAACTCAGAGGTGGAAAATGTATCATTCTTCAAATGAAATAAACTCAGCCATAGTCGTTGTTCTCCTTTATGACTATGGTGGCTACAGCTGATGAGAATTGCAGTCCAGCAATATCTGGAGGTCTTTATATTCATCTGCTGGCAAGATTGCTCTAAAAAAGTGTAGTCCTTCTGAAGATGGAGTAGTGATTCTACTTAAGATCTAGTCAGGGATTACTAGTTGGTGAATCAACATTGGAGCTCTTATCTTACAAATGTTCCAATCTAAACATCCTAGAAAGCCACCCAGATTGCTATCCAAATCCTGAACTTGTGTCTTATCTTCTCAATGCTTAGGTTTTGTTTCATATTCTCTGAAATTCTTCTGCATTTCTGTAACAAGTATTTCCTTTTTTGCATTCTCCAATACCCATAGTGCTCAATCATTTGGGGAGAAAGAAAAGAACATAAGAGGAACTACATCTGTGTTCTACTTATGTGCACTCTGAAGAGATCTACATGTCCGTTGATATATCTTAGGTATTATCAGCAAACTATATCATATTGCTATTTTACACTGGGAAGAAAACAAGAGAGATTTTGTTTTTTGCAATGTGTAGCTGAATAAACCTGAAAATATCTGAAAATATCTGTACACGTCACAGCATGTGTTTGGCAGAAGAACATACTAGCTACTGCAGCAGCAAAAACAAAAATCCTGTAAGAGATGCTGACAGCCAACACAATCCAAAATCAGATAAAAAGCTGTGTTCCCCCTACCTTTGATAGGTAGGAAACTTATGAGTATGTCAGAAGATAAATCTTTATTCTACCCCCATGGCCCCAACTCTCCTCAGTTGCTTTCTTTAAGGAACAAAAATATTTGGAATGTATTTCATGCAGGACCTGTCAAAATAATAGCTTTGTGATGTGCATTCAGAACATAAAAAGACTTCTATTAGCAATCAGCTAGAGACAAGAGATAAACTAATCTGTGCTGGATACAGTTTTGTTATCAGACCTATTTGTTATCTTTTCTATGACTGTTCCAAATCCATAAAATTTGCATAAAATTTGCATCTGCCAATGGGAAGGTATTCAAAGGGAAATTTCTGTGATTCTCATCTTAGTGGGATTCATAATTTAGAAGCTCACAGTATAGATTGATTTGCAGTCTCCAGATTACAATGATGAAATTGTTGAAGGAGTAGCCTTCTTGACTGACATTGAAGGAGCTGAGAAGGGTATTTACTCTTCAGTGTGTTCAGAGTTAGGGAAAACTACCTTTCCAAATATAGTTCCTCATCAAAATGTTCAGTGGTATGGAGTCTGTAAATCCAGGCTCTGCTAAAATATCTTCCAAAATTAATCTCCTATAAAATATCACAGTGTAGATTTCTGGGTTCCAGCTGAACACTTAGCTAGGCAATAAGCAATGGTCGGTTACAAGATCAAGTATCTAGGGGTTTTAATCTTCATTTACTTCATTCTTCCAAGTGAGAATTTAAAAATTCAAAAGTTTTCTCTGCACAAGAAGAGATTGCATGAGACTCTGCAGTTTTGTTTTGTTTTTTGTTATTGTGACACCTTTTGATGAAAAATTCATTAGTCTGTTTTCAAAAATTTATGAAAGGAGCAATGCTGCTTTCGAAAGACAAAGCTTGTAACATGTAAGGAAATGACTCTTGTATTTTGCACATGTAATTTCATATTTTCTGTAAAAATGTTACATTTTGTGTAAGTTTCTAATGTAATATACAGTAAAACCCAGTGTTACAAACCGCTTCGGTTTAAGTTTACTGTGGTTTACAATGGCAAATACAGTGGAACCTCATACAATAATCACCCCGCATAGCAACGAAATCGTATAACAATTAGGTTTTTTGGAGAAATGGTGTCCCGTTATAACAATTTTCCCTAAGGAAAAAAAATGTACAACAATTTTTCAATGGGAAAAACCACTTAGCGAAAAAAGAAAATCGTTATATGCTGCATCCCATAGGGAAAATCACTATACAATGCATGCATCATATAGCAATTGTTTCGTACAACAAGCCCTATGGAACGGATTAAAATCATTGTATTAGGTACCACTGTACTATGGAAATGCCATCCTTGTTTACAAATTTTAATGTTGGGTGTTTTTTTTTTTTTTTGGTTTACACCCATCAATTCAGGACCATTTTTTTCAATGCATCCCTAAGGATGTTTCAGTTTACAATTTTTTTGGGTTACAATGGAGACGGTTGGAACAAATCTGTCATAACCAGGCTTTTTACTGTACTGGTTTCATACAAAATAAGCTCTCTTTTTATGCCTGCTGACTTTGGAAAGAGCACATTGGAAGAGGATCACATGCTCAGCCTGAGAGGAGAGTGGCCTAGAGGAAGGGAGAGAGACTCAAAGGAAATGGGGTATGGCTGATAACTGCCAAGAGCTTTAAGTAGCACATGGGAATACAAAGGAAAAAGTTTTTAAGATTTAGAAAGAAAGTTAAATACATAGATTATGGAGGAAAGAGACTCTTAAGTGGGGGTGACCTAAAACATGTGTGCAATGTTTGTCTTCTTGCCTGAGAGCATCACGGCATACACATGTAGCAAGTGTAAATTGGGAGCACTCTTGGAAGAAAAAGTGAAAGAACTGAAGATGTGAGTTGCTATGCTTAAGATTTTAAGAGAAGATGAAGAGTGCATAGGTAGAACTCTTGAGCTGCAGCAATCAAGGGAAGCACTGGAGGTGGAAGAACAACAAGGCAAAACAGCGCAAGAGATTGCTGATGAGAGAACAAAGGCAGTAGATGAAGAGCCATTGAAAAGTGTCACAGTTAGGAACAAAAGAAGGAGAAGAGTCTCTTCACCAGTGGAACTGTAAAATTGCTTTCAGATCCTCGAACAGGAATCTAGTGGGCAGCATGCAGAAGAAGACAAACAAGAGATCCCCCAGAAGACATGAGAGAGCCTGAAGTTCCGGAAAACAGAGATACAGAACCTCACAACCTGCAAAAAGAATGCAGTGGCTCAAGTGGCTAAGATACTGAATGGAAGGTGGCAGGTCAGCAGTTCGATTCCCGAGTACTGTAGGATGGAATGAGCACCCGTCTTTGTCCCAGCTCCTGCCAACCTACCAGTCGCGTTGTCGAGTGGGCGGCATACAAATCCAATAAATCAAATCAAATCAATCAAATGTGAAAGCTTTTATTTGGAAAAATGTAGGGAGATCTAGAGCGGAATGAGCACCTGTCTCTGTCTCAGCTCCTGCCAACCTATAAGTCTGGAAGCAAGAAATTGCAAGTAGATAAATAGGGACCACTTTGTTGGAAAGGTAAACAGCATTCTGTGTGCTCTATGGTGTCTAGTCATGCCTGCCACATGACCATGGAAATGTCTGCAGAAGCAGACAGCGCTGGCTCCTTGGCTTTGAAACAGAGATGAGCACTGAACTATAGAGTTGGATACGACTGGCTTCTGAGCAAGATAAACCTTTACCTTTAGGGGACTTCTTACTCCATAGGGTTGTGACAAAAATATGTCAGGAAGATCCTTTGAACCATCAGGTATACTTTCTTACTTATACCATACAGGGTTGTTCTATCTACTAACATGTTCTTCTATTTGTTGCTACTTCTGTGCTGTGGTTGTGCCATGCAAAGTAATGTGTGCTCCATACATTGGTTGAGTTTCAGGTATGTAGATGAGCTGGCCCACTTCAGACCTTTAGGGACATGTGTTGGCCCCCAAACTGGGGAAAAAATCATTTCTGGCTACTACAGAGGTTGATTAGGCAACATCACAATTCCTGGAAATATTTTAAACAAAAAAAGATTGATGGTATTTAGAGTGGTCTGCAGGAAAAGGACAAAAGTATAAAAAGATTCTGTTGTGTCACAAGTCTCCTATTTTTGGTATTATTAATGTCTGAAGATAGAATATGCCACTCCAATCTGGGCTTATGATTGACTTGATCAGTATCTAGATGCATTCTCCTTATCTCTGAAAATAAGTCAATAGTTTTGGAATCATAGCAGTCCAAGATAGCACATTGGAAGGGTCAAAAGCTATGATTTTGGACTCAGGTGTGATAAAATTCTGAGGAAGAAGGTAAAGAATGGACATGGAGAGAGAATATGAGTATGTGTGTCAAATAAGTGTACACAATATAAACATGCCGCTATAATTTAACCTAGAGAGGATTGCAGTGGCTCAAGTGGCTAAGACGCTGACTGGGAGGTGGCAAGTCAGCAGTTCGATACCGGAATACTGCAGAACAGAATGAGCTCCCATCTCTGTCCCAGCTCCCGCTAACCTAGCAGTTTGAAAGCAAAAAATTGCAAGTAGATAAATAGAGACCACATCAGCGGGAAGGTAATCAGCATTCCTTGCACTCCTATGCCTACTCAAGCAATTTCTTGCTTTCAAACTGCTAGGTTGGCAGGAGCTGGGACAGAAACCGAAGCTCACTTCTTCATGCAGTACTTGGGGATTGAGCTGCTGATCTGCCAACTTTCCAGTCATCAAGTTCAGCATCATCACCACTAAGCCACCACAGTCGTGTACATCGTGGGAGGGGAGTCCCAGAGTAGACTAATGAAAAATAAATACATAAAGCTGCATTTTGACTATGGGAATGGTTTGTGGGCACATCTGAGATGAAGAGTTACTGTAGTCATCAAAACGTTTGAAATCGTTTGCTTTTTTTCAGTCAAATTTTGTAATTTTTTTTATAGATACTGCTTAATAAATGTTTTAGAGTGAAAATTCCTTTAATTTCTACACAAAATGCACATGAAAATGCAGACAGATGATTCGCACAAGAATGGCAAGATTCAGGATGGCTAAATCACCAGCTTGCCTACATATTAAAACAGTGCTAATTTGTCCTGAATGCCTCGTAAGTGTCTAATTAGCAGTACTTTATTCTCTAAACAGATACAAATGAAAGGCACTTTGATTTCAGCTAGGAAGGGCTTGACCAATTTTTGCTCAAGTGTGAAGCGAACAACCATTTATGAAGAAGGAGAGAGAAGAGCCTGTTGGATTTTTAAGGCTCTGCTCTTGCATTTGTTTTTGACATTTGAGTGACGCTCTTGTAAAGAGCTGGGCATGCATCATTAAACATGGTCCTGGATAAATTTTCCAAGCATCTCAGACTGAAGTAAATGACAAAAGGCCAGAACCTTTGACAAAGTTAAAATAAAATACTGATCACCAAAGATATTCTCAGAAGGAACGTGACCATCCACAAGGAGTAATCAATATAATTGGTGACAATCTCAGCCCTATGAATTTGGCTTTCGAAGGGTTGCTGTTTCATCATAATTGTACAGATGCCTTCTTAATTGTTGGGATAATAGTAATCTTGCATGGACTAGCCCTAGGTATAAGTGGGAGATAGCTGTATAGCCTAATGCAGGGATTCTCAACCTGTGGTCTGAAATAAAAAATGGTGTTGTATTGTGTGTGTGTGTGTTTATTTCATTTATTTATTTTATACCCCTCCCCGATTTGTGCAGGCACCACTCTCAGTGCCTTACAACAGTGAGCTAGACAACACACAAAATGAGTGTATCAAACAACGTAATCCAAACAAGATAAAATAAATAATAAACATTAATAGAATGCATACCTAGATGGAATCAAACAAATTTATCTTGCACTAATTAATAACTGATGTTCTCTCTCTGTAGCCACAATATAAATCAATTAACAGAAAACAAATCTGAATTAGACTAAAATTAAATTGAAAATAATTAAGCACATTAATTAAAGAATCCTGCACATATATAATCAATTTACTTAAGCGGGAAATGCTAGTTAGAAAAGAAATTTTTAACTGTTTACAAGATGCCATAAGAGTATAACTGGATTTAATTTTCACAGTTCATTCGATAAAGGGGGGGGGGGAATTGCAGAAAAAAGATCTTGCTCTAATAACAGTCTTTTTCTATTTCTTTAGGCATGACAACATGCAGTTAAAGAGTTTGAGTCCTCCTGGTATAGTTCCTTTGAAAAAGGCACTCTTTCAGATAGCGTGGTTCTAAACCAGGAGTTCTCAACCTTTTTAAGCTGGGGATCAGGTCAGACTCCCTCAGACAGCTTTGGGGGTCGGATAGACATTTTGCCCTTCCTCCACCACATGGCACTTCCTGGTGTGGTGGAGGCAGTTGGGGCCCATATGAAATAGTTGTCGGGGTCCGGCCCCAAGAATTGTCGTGAAGGAATGAAAGCTGCAGTCTTTGATCCAATGTGAAAGCTTTTATTGACTCAACCTGATGTCTCAGGCTGGTCTTTGGAGTCTCTGATTTTTGCAGCACTCCAGATGGCATATTTATTGAGACACCCCAAAAAGGGGAAGTTACAGAACAAAAGAAGGGGAGGTATTATATTGAAAGGTAGGAGTTGCCCAAGAGAGGGTGGTTACATGAGCATGATGGGCAACACCCATAGATATCTAATATAAGTAAACACACTCGTTAACTGCCTTTCTGCCTTAAGTGATGTATATATAGCAAGCTCATAATGTTACCATGGTTACAACTTCTTATATAGTGGACAATATTATTCTTTGACACCTATTTGCCTCTGCAGAGGCCTCTGTAGCTACACATATCCTGTTATGCTTTTTCTAGCCATGCGTAAATCCTAACAGGCTATTTCTATCACACAGCAAAACATCATTAATAGCATTGGCAGAGCCTGCCAATTGAGCTTCTAACTCTATCACACAATTATAGATAACATCACAATTAAAGCCCAAATGAATTCCTACAATAATGCCATGGCCCACATCTGGCCCACGGGCTGCAGATTGAGAATCCCTGTTCTAAACTGTTAAGGACTTTATATGTTAACATTAGCACCTTAACCCTAGCACAGAATGCAATGGGCAGCCAATGCAAGCTGGCTAAGCCTGGGGTATGGTCAAGATAATTTGTGAGAGAATCACAGAGTAACTAAGATGGAAGTGACCTATCTAGTCAAACCCCCTGCTCAATGCAGGGATCTAAATCAAAGCAGATCTGACAGATGGTTGTCCAATTCTCTCTTGGAGGCTTCCACTGTTGGACCCCTCACCACCTCTCAGGTCAGTTGGTTCCACTGTCGTACTGCTACAACTCTTAAGAAGAGTTAGATTTAAATTAAATTGAAAATAATTAAGTGATCAGTCAAGCAACTGTATTTTGTACACATTGAAGCCTCCGTACCAGCCTGAAGGGCAGCCCCACGTAAAGAACATCGCAGTAACCAAATTTGGAGATTAGCAGTGGATAGGTCAGTGTTATTAGGGATCTCCTGTCTAGGGGTGGGTGAAGTTGGGCAATGCATCATACATGACAGAAAGCAGACTTGACCATGGATGTTATCTGACTGGGTCAAGTTGCATGCCCAGAATGCATCATTCTCCCTGAAGGGAAGATTCACACCTCTCAAGGAGCTAAGACAAGATGGAGAAAGTGATTGCAGCAAGTATTTATTTGTTGCACGTTAATACTGCCTTTCTCCTAGTGAAGAGACTCAAGGTAGCTCAAATATTCATCCCTATAGCAATGATGACATATATCAGACTATGTTGATTAGTATTGGATGCGGCAGTCTAGGAAAATCATATCTGAAGTAGGAATTTATGATGTTTTTGGACTCCCAGAAATGTTAAGCATTCTATGCTAGCTAGGTTCTGGGTGTTGTTGTCCATGATATTTGTGTGCCCCCAGCTAGAGAAGCACTGGTCTAGAGACCCAGGGGAGACCTTCATTCCTCTATCAACTGCAGCCCCAGCTAAACATGTGACTCTTCAGTGCAAGCTGATTTGTCCCCTTGAATTATATCTTTTTGCTAAAAATGTGCAGGAAAAGGGCAAGGAATAAAGCCTTTTAAATCCATTGCTACAAACCTACATACAGTATTTGAAAACCAAGCACTCTATGGCTTGGGTCTGGATGGATAAATCAGTTCTTTTTTTTTAATACTCTATTTTGAAAGGAAAAGACATCTTATTGAGTAAAGCAAGTCAAAATTTTCAAAAGCCTTATTGACACCATAATTTTATGTGCTCAGAGATGACTTTTAAATATTATTGCTAGCCTGCATCATTTTTATTTTTTTGTCTAGCTAAATTTGCATTTGCCCGAGCTGGAGGAACTACACCATTATTAAAAGTCAAGGGACCATTCAGTTGCCAACTGCCCTCACTGTCTGAGGACAGCTGGCTACCTATATGATGCTCTACAACCACCACAATGTATTCACCACCCTTAAATGGGCCGTGGAAATTGGGACTACAGGCATGGATTTCATTATCCATCAGAGAAAGGCTGTTTATAGTCTTCCAGACTCTACACAGCTACAGATGTTTAACTGAGATCAGAATTTGGTGTCATTGTCTGACACACTTTGAAATATGCACAGACTAATATAAATTGTTATTAGCCTCTTCAGCAACAGTTTTTGTGTGTGTGTAATGAAATGTCACAGATTTATTTTAATGAAATTATTTTTATATTTGGCTTGCGTAAGAAATAGAACTGACAATTAGCGAAAGAAATGAGTCCTTTTTTATTAAAAAAAAAGCTGGTGATTGTGACAGCTGTGCTGAATTAGTCGATGCATACGAACAAAATCCATTTGTCAGCTAAATCTAATGTAGTTTGTATTATTGCACTTCAGACTTTGCCATTTCTATTGTAGGAGCTGTGGTGGTTTAGTGGTTAAAAAGCTTTCCTTGTTAGCTGGAAGGTTGACAAGTCAAGATCCGGGCACTGTATGGTGGATTGAGCATCCATCTCAGTCCCCGGGAAACTTCTTCACCTTTGGGCCACTGCAGTGAATGAAACAGATATTATAATGACAAAATTAGAGATGTCAGAATCCACTTTTCGGAAACAAAGGCAAGGAGCCTCATTTGGGCGTTCCCTGAGTGGAGTTTCTTCCACAAAAATCCTTTCAACCCAGAATAATTTTGGACATGAAATTAGTGTTATTATTGTAAGATTTCATGGGGAAAAAATCACCAATATCAATTCAATGTAATTGAGTGAGTTTCCCAATATTTAAATCGTAAGGTGCTAGTGGACGGAAAATGTAGGTCAGCCTATCTATTTCTGGATTGGAGTACTCTCACATCAATATCAAACTTTATTGCAGTCGATGACTAGTACAGTTAAAAAAAAAGGGCATGTATTCTTCTTCCCCTATGCCAAAAGTGAAGCTGCCATAATGAAGCAAACTTTTGGTGGGTTCATTCAGCAGTTCCTTTTGCCTGACCTACTGTGAGAAAGATTATCTGGCACATGGTGGCCAGGGCAACACCCAATTGTGGTTAAAAATACCACCATCTTCAAGGAGGCTCTTTCTGTGTACCCCTTCACATGTGTTACCCATAATTCTAATTTGTTCCATTTCTGCATAGCTTGAAATTGTTTTAAAAATTATGAACTTATGAACTTTCTTAGAAAGTTAGGTTATTACATTAGGTGCTAAACATTATCCCAAGTGTCCCAGAAATTAGAACCAATGCACCCGGACTATAATCCACACACTGGGAATCCCTTGAAGTCACCAGTTCTCATTCTACCTTATTGCCACATCAATTCTACCTTATTGCCACAGTAACAACAAACATGCTTCAACTGTTATGGAAGCTGTGTTAATAAACTGGTTGTTAACTTAATTTTTGCAACAAATTATCATATTTAACAATAATTCCAATCAGTTGAGTGTTCAGTTTTCTGAGAAATAAAGATAGATACACCTACAGTGAAAAGACACATGAAAGGATGACTACAAGATACTCAATGGCTCTCATTTTTAATAGTCACCATCAAAGTGTGATAGATAATGAATGTGATTTTGCATATATATATATATATATATATATATATATATATATATATATATATATATATATATATATATATATATATATATATATATATATATATATATATATATATATATATATATATATATATATATATATATATATATATATATATATATATATATATATATATATATATATATATATATATATATATATATATGACATTTTGGAGAGGCAGAATGTACCTTTATTTATTAAATGAGTGTGTTAGAGTCAAACCCAGAATTAAGATGTGCTAATATATTCAGATGGGACTGTGGTGTCTTACATGGGACTGCAGTGGCTTATTGAATGAATGTTTATTAATTGATTAGTCTTACGACCTTATCCCCCTGAGCCCACACCAACATATTGTATTGTAATGTAATGTATTTTTTGTAAGCTGCCCTGAGTCGCCACAGCAAGTGGGTGGCAATATAAATTTAAACTAATAAATAAATAATAAATAATAATAGCAGAACCATTTTTGGCCAGTAGTTCCAAGTCATATTGGCTTAGTAGTTAAAATGCTGAACTAGATGACTAGAAGGCCAGCAGATTGGCAGTTTGAGGGCCAAGTGCTGAACGATGGAGTCTGTCTCTGTCCGAGCTCCTGCCACCCTAGCAGTTCAAGAAATTGCAAGTAGATAAAGAGTTACCACTTCAGTGGGAAGTTAAACAGCTTTCTATGCACTCTGGTGTCTAGTCATGCCTGCCACATGTCCATGGAAATGTCTGCAAATGCAGATAGCACTGGCTCTTTGGCTATACACAGAGATGAGCACCAAACCCTAGGGTCAGATATGATGGCTTTTGAGCAAGGGCAACCTGTACCTTTACCTAATATATTCAGGAAAGCACAGTCAAATGTGAAGACAAACTGAACATGTGGAAGGAGAAAAAAAGGAGAAAGGATTTTATAGCCTTTGGATGGGGATACATTAAAGATGGACCTAGGTTTGTGTCCTAGAGTAAGTTGTAAAAGACACGTCTTTCAGTTGTTTGATTCCTCCTAAATAGAAGTTTAATGTTTTATGGAAGAAATGTTTCCAATGATGGTTCCTCTGTCAATCCAATACAGTCAGCACCAACTTTGCAGCTACTTTGTGTCATTGTTCAAGTTGTACAGGACTGCCAGCACCAGATATTGCATATTTATCAAACTTTGACAATCCGGATCTAATTTTGTGTTTAACTCAATTCCTGTCTTGCTGATGCAGCTTAACAGGAATTGTTTTCGTCTGATATGTCACTGCAAATTATGCTATAAGCAAAACAGCATATCTACATTTTGTTTCACAAATGCCAAACCATGTAAGTAGCTGGTTGTCAGATTTGGGTAGAGAAATTGATGGGAAAGAATCAAGCTAATATATGTGTATCAGAGTTAATGTGATTGGAATTTTATATATTGACACACAATTATGGAGAAAATACACAGTGTGAAACATTTGATGAAAGTTCCCATGTTATATGGTTGCTATGGACAATTACCACAGAATAACAGAAAACATGAATGATTGTCTCACAGATGTCTCCCCATTGGGGTGTATAGCATCCATTTTGTTCCTATACATTGTTTAGCACCATATGTGTGCATTGATGTATGTATTGTCTATATTCCACAATTGTATTGTAACATTTTCAAAAAATGCATACTTACTGGGTGATGTGTGGATTCACTTGACTTTCATGCTGCAACTTTGGCATCATTCTTCATCCACAGGGAGCTTAAACAGGTAAATGTGTCTGCAGCTTGATGGACATTGGAATCATGTTTTTACTGTTGAAACAAGAGAAACATTTTAGATGCAATTAGTAGTGCATGCAAGGATATTTGGCATTCGGGGGCTTCAACGCTGAGGGATAATTTGCAACTCAAATTAGTTATGATAGATTTAACATGAGTGATTCAGATTTTACCTAGTCTATTGTGTAATGCTTCCCAGCTCAATAGTTTCTGAAATTCATTGTTGGCTTTTGCAATAATGAGAGGCCAACCAACATAAAAATATAATATAAAGTGTAATAGCGATTTCTGATGCTCTATTAAAACAAACTTTAACATAATAAGTCACATTTATAGTAGGCCTATTTGAATCAATGGGTCTTACAAAACAATTGACCTGTTATAAACCCATGGATTCTATGGGCCTGCTCTAGTGAGATTTACTACCCTAAACAACAGGATTTTGGCTACTGAAAAACATCTGTTTCACATTACACAACCATCTTGTGGGCCATTATCTAAGATCATCACATCTTCTAAGCCTATGCAGATGATATTATTTTATGGGAGGAATATTGTCTGTTTGGGAGGAATATTGTCTCCCAACCTCCACATGTTTCAGGGGAAGGTGTGAGAAAGTGCTACAATGAGCATGGTTTCAAACTCTGTGAAATCAGGGACGTTTGCCTCATCAGTGTTTCTGAATGTGCGGAGTTCTGTAATAGCCTTGTGGAACTGCAGCTACATTAGACTTTCCCATGTTAGATGTCAAAGGAAGTGCAAAGCCTTTTCTTCTCTACTTGAGCAAGGTTTCCCTTGCTTGAAAACCAGTCATATCCGACTCTAGGGTTCAGTGCTCATCAATGTTTCAAAGCCGAAGAGCCAGCGCTGTCTGCTTCTGCAAACGTTTCCGTGGTCATGTGGCAGGCACCGGAGATACATACATACATGGAAAACACCTATGTATCAATTGTATATGATAATCTACACGCAGGTTGCAGTCCATGGCAGGTCCCACCTTTTGCTTATGATCTAAAACATTGTCTCAAGCTGAACAAACATAGACAAATAGATAACTATTACCAAATGACACCAGCATGAATTGATGGCTCACACATCCCTCAATATCACCCACCTCCATAAGTCACGGGTGACTATGCAAGCAGTGAATAAATATAGCTTCAATTCAGCTCAGTTAAAAATAAGTGAAAGCCTGCAGCAAATGTGTTTCCAATGTAATTTACAACACAGACAACTAGCTTTGCCCAAACTACCTTAACAGTAGATTATGGAAGAACATCCTTGCCTGCAATATGCATCTCTCTTCTGGTTACTGGTTCAACGTAGCCTAACTCACTTTTCTTGGCCCAAACCAGATTAGATCTACTAAATGTGTACTTATGTAAGTCACATTGATTCCATAGGCTTACTCTGGCTATGATTAATTTTTTATTTCGGCCCATGTTGTCTTGCTTTTCTTCTCTTACCTCCTTTCTGCCCAGCCAAGTGTTTTTGGATGCATATATTTTTCTTAGTTCTTCTTAGTTCATTCATTAAGTGTCTTCCAAGACATTTTGCTGAGATTTTACTCTTCCCATCTATCTACTTCTTTCTTACCAGGAAGACACCATTATTAGAAGAACCTGTGTTACCAAAGGAGAAAGTGAATGGCAGATGAATTCCACAGTAACATCAAACATCTCCCCTGGGTACTCCTACCATTAATGTACTGGAGAGGGGTTAGACTGTGGTCACTGCACACTAGATATTCACTTGCTATCTGCCATTGTATGACAGTTTGTGATTGTGAATGAATCTTTGTGGTCCCCCTGTGAAGGCTTTAGTCGGCTACGTTAGAAGCAGTGTTAGGGTCTGTCTTATTAAACTGGAAGGACTCCACTAGTTCAAGTGGATAAGATGCTGACTGGAAGGCAGTAGGTCAGCAGTTTGATACCCAAATATGGAAGGATGGAATGCCCCAGCTCCTGGCAACCTAGCAATTAGAAAGCAAGAAATTGCAATTAGATAAATAGGGACCATTTTGGTGGGAAGGTAAACAGTGTTCCTTGTGCTCCTGTGTCTAGTCATGCCTGCCACATGACTATAGAAACATCTGCAGAAGCAGACAGCGCTGGCTCTTCAGCTATGAAATAGAGATGAGCATTGAACCCTAGAATCAGATACGACCGGCTTTTGAGCAAGGGTGACCTTCAGCTTTATCTATAAAACTGGTGCAACTAACACAAATTGTGAAAAAATGTCTATGCAAATAAAACTAATTTTCTCAAGAAGACTTCATTGTCTGCTATCTCACAGGGAAGGACAGAAACTTCTGTGGCTTCTAATTTTTGCACATGAGAATAATTCAAACAAAGATTGACATTCTTAGCTGACATAAAAATGTGGTTTCGGTGGCATAATCATAATATGGCTTATGGTGGATAAATTGCTAGTAACTGAAAAGAATGGAAGTTGTTTCATACCAGGCCATCTAGACCAGTATCTTCTATTGTGGCTGACATCCAGTAGATTACCAGAGTTTCAGGAAAAGATTATTTTCCATTATTATCAGCATTTCCCCTTCAGGACCTTTCTTTAATAGGGGATGTCAAATAACCAAGGACCTCCTACAGCAGGGGTTCTCAACCTTTCAGCACCATGGGCTGGACCATGGTGGGTGTGTTTGTGCATTGTTTACAGTTGTCATAAATGTGCCTGCTTCCAGAGTCATAACTGTGGGTGGGATGAAATGGCAAAACCCTGTTCTACACACACAGCAGTGAGTATCCCATGAATATATGCTAATATATTCATAAATATATTCATTAAATAAATAAATAAATGATATGTTGAAATAACTAGGAAAAAATAAATGCCTATAAAATATATTGATAAAATTTCTCCTTAGCACTGTATTGTGTCAGTAGCTAATTTTTTAGACACCTAATTTGATGTTTCATAAATGAAACTATATTTATTTGCTTGTTAGCATAAATTTCCGCTTTAAAAAAATCTGCTGACATCAAAGGATTTAAAAAAAATAAAAACTCAGTGGGTATCTGGAAAGTAAAGGAGGAAAACCCCACACACATGCACAATCCATGACTATCCTTCAAAACAGCAAGAATAATATTTCTCATTATCACAACATTTGCATCCATAAATGTTTGCTGTTTCCTGGCCAGCTTTCCACTTTCCAAGGATATGTTTATAATTACTGTGGCTTTGCAAATAAAGCAAACAGTGAAATACTTGATTTTCTGTTTTTAATCCTATTTTTAATATATACTGCCACAGAAAAATTCAATGAGTATGACAATGAGTGAAGGGTGGTCAGGCTGTTTTCATGGAGCGAAGATCCACTCATGCTAAAATCATATTTGCTAAGCTATAATAACAACAGGACAGTGAAGTTTATTAATATGCTTACATCATTTATAGGTACTTTTTTCCAGTGTTTCAAGCATCTGATTTCAGACCTAACATATCTAAATTCTGGAGATGAATCTGTGCTAACCTGTAGTTTAATCCAGGTGTGTTCAGCCACACATACCCATCACTGAATTTTGAGGTGCCACAACCATTCCTCCTCAACCATTTTCCTTGTATTTTTTTCTATTGAACCCTCTTTTGGACCACGTATTAAACAATAATGTTATTTAATTATAATACCTAAGAGACTGCATTGCCATAAGGACATCTATCTGTCCCACCTGAGCAGACCGTAGAGGTGCTCTGGTTGTACCATCAGCTAGAGAGGTACGCCTCTCTAGCACAGAGAGGAGGGCCTTCTCTGTGTCTGCTCTGGCTCTATGGAACCTCTTATCAAGTGAGCTGCATCTTCAGATGGAGCTGCTGCCCTTTAAGAAGGGGGTCAAGACCTGTCTGGAAGAGCATGTGTGGGGTATGGGCCAGACAGATGCCCCAGTCTGTTGGCTCATTTGAACCCCCTCTCTCTGTTTGTCTTGTTTTAGCTTTTTAAAAATTTTAATCTTTTAATCTTGATTTTATATTATGTTTTTATTGTGTTTTAGGTTGTTAAGAGTTGTGTCAGCTGCCCTGGGTCTTTTTGAGGAGGGCGGCATAAAAGTTTGCTTAAATAAATAAATAAAAGTGAGGAAGGTTCTTTAAAAAATTACCAAAAGTGTCTCCATATTCCAAGAAAGGGAACAAGGATAAATTTTCAATCAAGCATTTTTTCTTTCATTTTATTTTTCCACTTTGGGACATGGTGTACACAATTGAACTCCGTGGGTCGCATGTTGTTTTCCATTGGTATAGTGATTTTAGGATATAATAGAGTAAAACTGGGATTCAGTGTAATGTGCTCTACATGGGGCTGCCCTTGATGACCATCCGGAGGCTTCAACTGGTCCAGAATGTGGCTGCCCGGGTGGTGTTGGGCTGTGGACGGTATGTACATTCCTCACCTCTGATTCAGGATCTGCACTGGTTGCCGGTTTGCCTCCGGGTGCAATTCAAGGTGCTGGTTATCACCTTTAAAGCCCTATATGGTAGTGGGCCAGGATACTTAAGAGACTGCATCACCCCAAGAACATCTGTCCATCCCACCAGAGCGGACCGGAGAGGCTCTCTAGTTGTTCCATTGGCCAGAGAGGCACATTTGTTTCTTTGTGTGAATTTGACTGAGATATGGAAATTTTTAATCTACTGCTTGATATTGATGTTATTGAATTTTTTTGTTACTGTTTATTGAATTACTTTTACTGTAATGATGTTTATGTGCTGATGTTCTGTGATACTGATATTGACTATTTATTGACTGTTTTCATTTGATATTGACTATTGACTTATTGATATGTTGTGATTGTAACTATACATGTGTGTAAACCGCCCTGAGTTGGCTCTGCCAAGTAGGGCGGTATAGAAATTCAAATATAATAATAATCTCTCTGGCATTAGAAGGAAGGCCTTCTCTGTGTCCGCTCCAATCTGAGGAGTTGCCTGCTTTCTTGTGTCAGTATTTGCAGCTGCTCCTGTAAGCCCTGAAGGACTTGAGCAAGGGAATAACTTCTATGTCCCACTTACAAGCCTTGGGGAGATTCTGGACCTTCATCACATAGCTATATAAGAACCAGCCCTTCCTCTCAGAAGCTGCCTCAGCAATGAAAGTCAACAGATTTGCAGTAGGTTGACTCCTGAATTTCTTGCCTTGTTCCTGCTGTTTGTGATTTGCATCTGATTCCTGCTCCAGAAGATCTCCTGTCTTGTTCTTGTTCCTGCTCCTGGACACTCTTGACTCTGTTCCTATGAACTGTTGTTTTGCCTTGCTTGCATCCTTACTCTTTGAACTCCATCATCCACTTGCTCTAGCTCTTGAAGATATTCTGTCTCAGCAATGGAGGTCAGCAGATCTGCAGTTCCTCAGCTCCTGGATCTCTTGCCTTGTTCTGCCTTTCTACAAGATCCCCTGCCTCATTCCTGGTTTCTGGAAGATCTCTCACCTCATTCTTAGTCCTGAGATTCTCCTGCTTTGTTCCTGGTTTCTAGATGATTTCCTGCCTAGTTCCTACTCCAGAAGTCTCCCTGCTTTGTTCCTGGTACTCATGGACTGTTGCTGCACCTTGCCTGGCTCTGGCATTAGGAACAGTAATAGCAATTACATTTATATGCTGGCCTACAGCACTTAGTGCCCTCTCTGGATGGTTTACAGGTAATTAGCATTTTGCCCCCAATATGCTGACCTCAGAAGGATGGTAGTCCTAGTCAAACTTGGTCTCTGTCAGGATTGAACTCACAATGTCAGCAGTTTGGGCTGCGGTACAGCAGTTTAACCCAGTGGTGGGCATCAACAGGTTTGCGCCAGTTCACCAGGTTTGAAATAAAGTAGTCCCAATTAGGGTGCAATGCAGGACTCTTCCCCTGGCCACACCCACCATGCCACACCTTCAGTGTGGTAGTAAAAATTTTTTGAGGCCACCACTGGTTTAAACACTGTGTCATGAGGGCAGTTTTGGAAAGTCTGTCCTCACTTCACTTCTGCCCCTGAAATTACTCTACCTTGTCTGTTCTCATGGTCATCTAAATTCCACCTCATTTGGACTACATTTTCATCCTCTAGACTAATCCTGCTTCCCTGGCTCGATTTGGTTTTGGTCTCCGGGCTGAGATATGGTTGCAGTTCAGCTTGTTACCTGGTTGTCCTGGGTCCTGACATTCGTGTTTTCTGCCAGCCGTCCATGTCCCAGACCCTGACATCTTTCTGTCACATAATGTCACTTATTTAGGGTGCTACCTTCTTGAATGCACCTATATTCAAAAAGAGGGCAATTATTCTGCACAGGCAAAGCATAACGTACATTAAATGATGCTCTAAAAAGAATTTTCCATGATAATTCAAAGAAAATGACAATGCATAAGGCAATTACAGATACAATAATCCCCCTGCAGTTCAATCCATCTCCGGGAAATTTCATACAATTGTGTGCCATTTGCTGACTGCTAAACAAAACCATATCTACTTCCATCAATAGTACCATCAATCTTGCAGCAATCAGCCCCTTCCTAAATGTAAATCCTGTGGCAGAAAAACAAACCCTAGCCTCCTCAAATTGTCACTTTCTTTAATGATGATGTCACTTTTATGTAAATCAGGCAATATATGTGCCTGAATAATTCCTAAGAGGTGCACAATGTTTTGTTTTACTTCCCTTTTTAATTGGCTGAATTACCATTTTCAATTTGATCCAATTTTCTTCAAATGAGTTCAAGCTAACTTCCTAAAATGTCAATACAACATCTTCCCAAATAATGAACAGTGGTTTTTTCCCCTTAGTAAGGATTCGAAAGATGAAATGATTCAAAATCTTGGATCCTTCTTGCAATATATGTATGTAATGGATGGCTGCCAAAAAAGTGGAAGCTGTAACAATTGAGATATCTAATATTCTTTCAGTATCCTCTGTAGGTGGTTCAGACAATGCTTCTTTCCTATTCAATGCTGCTACAACTATGAAAATTAAATAATGTCTTCCATCTTACTTGATTCAGCAGGCAAGTTTATGAATATCATACAATCCTGCAGCATATCCAGTTATTCTTTAAAATAGGAAACAGTTGAAATGTCCTTGCAGAAATGCTAGGAGTGTGAAATCCCTCCATCTCAATTGTGTTAGTTTTTTCTAAATTCCATCTTCAACCTCTAATTAATGCATGCATTTCCCCTAAAGAACCCTTTTCTTAACTCACTTCTTCCATTGACTAAAACATGTTTGTATGTATTTTTCCCTACAACTACATTTATATATTTGTTTGTTTGTTTGTTCAGATTTATATTGCCACCCACTCACCAAGGCAACTCAGGACGGCTTACAGTCAAAACAGCAACAGTACAGTAAAAATCATAAAATACAACCTCACAAAACAACCAAAGCAGAACACAGACTAACTTCTCTCAGGCCATTGTTGTGGGCCCAGAGGAGAGGGTGATGTTCTCAGCCGCCTGCCAGGCCATGGAGTCTTCTCCCTCAGGCTGTTGTTGTGGGCCCAAAGGAGGGGGCAAGGAAAATGACTGCATTGACAAAAATGTACTGTAAGCGTTACAAATGGGTAGATTTCTTGTGCAAAGTGTTCTTTATCCTTTAATGAGTCTTACAAAACATGAAATGAGTAATTCTGGTGAGAATTAGAAAGGTAAAGGTTGCCCTTGCTTGAAAGTCAGGCGCAACTGACTCTAGGGTTCAGTGCTCATCTCCGTTAATAGCCAAAGAGCCAGCACTGTTTGCATCTGCAGACACTTCCATGGACATGTGGCAGACATGCCTCAACACCAGAGTGCACTGAACACTGTTTACCTTTCCACCGAAGTGGTCCCTATTTATCTACTTGCAATTTCTTGCTTTCAAACTGCTAGGTTGGCAGGAGCTGGGACAGAGATGGGAGCTCACTCTGTCATGTAGTACCCAAGAATCGAACTCCAACATTCCAATCTTTGAGTTCAGCATCTTAACCACTTGAGCCATCACAGTCCCTGAGAATTAGTAAATGAGAACATTTTTCTTCTATTCTTACTGCTCCCAAAGCCCCATGTTCCCCTTACCTGGTGATAA
Organism: Furcifer pardalis; assembly: GCA_030440675.1. Taxonomy (NCBI): domain Eukaryota; kingdom Metazoa; phylum Chordata; class Lepidosauria; order Squamata; family Chamaeleonidae; genus Furcifer; species Furcifer pardalis. Next base: position 24,913,900 of record CP126899.1, on the reverse strand, counting down.
GGGCAGCCTTCTAAAGTCCACTGGAGATAGGACCAATCTAGGAAGTAAAGATGCCCTGTACTTACAAGCCTTCCTATCACTTTGTGTCATAACAAGCATTTCATTTTCTGTTTCTATTTCCTTTCATTTTTGCTACTTATTCCTTTGCGGTGCAGACTATAAAATTATTCCTGGTCAGATTTTTCAAATCAAGCAAGGAAGAAATAACATGACATTCTTTGATCTAAAAATAAGGGGGAGAAAGAAGAAAAAGCACCACTACAACATATTTTCAGGACCCGATACATGAAAAAAAACCTAAACATCACAGATCAGCTTCACATCTTTTATTCTTTTTCATAAAGAAATGCCAAACAACCAGATAAAAATAATTGATCAAATATACACAGAGACATGTGTGTACAGAACATAAAATTTTAAGATGTCGAATAATCTGGGAATTATTTCAGCAGAAGCAGCAATTTTACACAATAGAAAAGTAATGGTGTGCTGTTATGATTTATTATTATTATTATATTTAAATGAAGCACCAAGTTTCAAGGAAGTAAAATCCACAATTAAGTTCTGAGGCAGCTCTGGTATTTGCAGGATGTGTTCCTTGGAGGTAGCTTTGATACTCTCATGATTGGACTCTCAGCCTGGAAGGCAACTATAGTACTTGCAGGATCATGATTATGTTGCTTGGGTCATGAATATGTTGCCTTTGTTCCTGGTTCCTGCCTTTGAAGAACTCTTGCCTTGTTCCTTGTTCCCTCTTCCAAAGACTTCCCATTCTGTTCCTGGTTCCTGTGAACTGTCATCATACAGTTCCTGTGAACTGTCATCATGGATCCTTTCTACTTGAGCCCCATCCTTGTCCTGTTCCAGCCTTTGAATGTACTCTGCCACACGTGCTCTGTCAGCCATCTGACTTCTGCATTGCTTGCCCTATGCCTTGTTGTCTGGACTATCCCAGTATTTGTGTCCACCTTGTGCTTGTTTTTGGTCTTGGATTCTGGATTATGATATTACTATTTGGCCTACTATTTGTCCTGGGTCCTGTTTAGCTTCTGTTAATTTTCAGAGTTTTCTTTCTTTTTTTTTAAAAAAAAAAGTATTCTAAGTGCTATAACACTGCAACAGTGTAATGGTAGAATAGTAAAACAATTGGAATACATTTGCTAGCAGTATTCAGTGTTGAAATGTTGTAGTGCCATAATTGTAACAGATTGATTTTTTAAAAATAAATAAATAAATAAATGTTGAGCTGCAGGAATTCTACAGACTGAAGTCTATTATATTTTTCAGGGAAACCCTGAAGCAGAGGTGCCCAAACTTTTCCCATGTCAGCTGTGTGGGCTGGTCACATGGTTCCTCCTGGTGGTGGTGGCAGTGGTGGCGGCTGAAATTGCACTCCGAGATGTTTTTTCCTTCCTTCAATACTTCCCTTGGAGGATGGAGCATTGGGGGAGCATTATGCTCCATTTCTTATTATTTCGGTACATTTTAGTCACAGTTTGGTGCAAAATATGCCGATTTCAGCGCTTCTGGTGACGTCAGAGCACTTCCAGCGTCTGCAGCAATCTGACCAACAGGCCGGATGGTGATGTCCCATGGGCCATTGTTTGTTCACCACCAGTGATGGGATTAAAAAAAAATGACTACCTACTCTGTTGGCATGGTATTGTGAGCATGACCAGGGAGAAAACCCTGTGTAGCACCCGAATTAGGGCAACTTTATATCAAAACTTGGATGGGTGCAGCCAGCCAGCGCAGCCAGCTAGAATTTCTGTTACCCGTTCTGGTGAACTGGGGTGAACCTGCTGAATCCCACCATTGGGTACCACTGCCCTAAAGACACACATTCACACATCCTTAAGAACACCATGATTTAGGATTAGGTGCAAAATAAACTATGTCTGGGAGGTGGTATATAATAACCTGCAATTTAGCAGGGCATCATTTATGAAAATTCCTCCAAAGATCTCCCAAAATGTTTCCTGTTTCTCCTTTCTTTGCCGCCCCTCTTGGTAGTGGCGAAGATATGCAGCCAGCACAGTGATACCAGGACACTCCTATTTCAAATTGAGAAATTCATGTAAATTCACTGAGGGGAGCGTTGTAACTCCACTCCTACATTTCCTGTTTCATCTCCTTTCCATATGCAGAAGCACAGAAGTTTACACCTCCATTCAACATTGCTAAAATATGATTTCCACATAATTTCTTGTGCTTGATATGGACACTTGCTGATCCATTCAGAACATGAATAATATTGATGTCCCCATTTATTTTAGAGGAGGGGAATAATCAAAAGAGAGTAGAGTAGTAAATTATCTTGTGCCATAATCTTTAAACAGAGGAAAGCAATAACTGAATGGCAGCTTGAACGATCATTCATTCTATGCAACCTGGATGAAGAGACGGTGATGGAAAGACATCATTAAGTTCTCTGGACCAAAAACGAAACAATAAATTGTTGCAGCAAGTGGTCTAGAACTGAGTTTTGAAGTCTTCATATTGCTTAAGACAATTCATTAAGGATGAAACTTTCAAGTTATCTTCAATTAGTTTTTTTAACATACAAAGAAGGCCCTTACTTTTGATTTTGGGTTATTTCAATGATTCTGAAGAGAGAACCTCTTTAACCCTCACACATAATTTTAATGAAAAAGAGAGACATGAAATGTGTTGTTCACTCTTTCTTTCCTTCTTTCCTTTCTCCTTTCCTTCATATCTTATCCGACAGATTGCCCAGGGAATGTTTCAACAAATAGTGTTAGAAAGACTGCTATTAAAAGACTTTCTAGAAGTGGGGGGAAAAGTGGGATTTTTGTATTCAGTAAAAGGGCCTGGTTTGGTTGGGGCACAGTGTAGAGAAGTGAGTGGTGCATAATTATACTCTCTGTCAACTCTGCCAAGACACTGAAGATGTCACTGGCACTTCAGTCACTTTATTTTTTTCTTTCAATATGCACCAGTGTGCATATGGACACACCCACCCGCACACACATGGGTGTGTGCAAGTTGTAAAAATGAAGACTTTACCTTCATCCTGAGCTATTAGCATTTTGCCTTTAAGGTGGTCCCTCATTCAGGTGGCCTCAGTCTCTTTTCTTTTGGGAAAAGACCTAGCAGAGGAGAACGACTGAAGCATTTGTTTGTGTGCACATGTTGAAATGTAGCTCAAGCATTTTAATTAATACAGGCTGTTGTTTGTTCAAGACAGGCATTGTGAAAAGGAGAAAGACAGAAAAAATGACTGAAAGGTGGAAGGCAGTGAGTTCCTTCCCATTGTCTATCAGGCTAAGGGGCTGATGTGCAGTTCCCCTGGTGGCTTAGTGGTTAAGATGCTAGGCTTGGAGACTGGACAAACAGGTTCGATTCCCGAGAGCTGCACAATGGAGGACATGAAAGGAGCCTCATTTAGGAGTCCTCTGCAAAAATCCTTTCAACCCAGAGTAATATCTGACATGAAATGAACAAACGAGGGGCTGATGTTACCAGGAGGAGATTTGGAACTATAGCCTTCTTATTTTTTCCCTAGTTCAAGGGGAAATCTCAATGGCAGCAGCAATGGGAGAAGAGGCAACTAGAGATGAATGCTGCCTATTCAGCTGGTGTAGGGTGCTCTGTATGCCATTCTTTCTTACCTCCTTTTCCCCCCCCTCTCTCTCTCACCTTGCTTCTCCCATTTCCACTGGCCCATTGTTTTGGTGGCTCTCACTCCTTTTGCTATGATTCAACTTTCCCCAGTACTACACATTTTTACACAGAGCAAAAAGGATGGAAAACAAAATGGAAGTCTCTGGAAGAGCCAGTCTATTTCATGTTTCATGAAAGGACCAGAACCCCAAAAACATCTCCTCCAGAATGATAGAAACCTGAAATCACACACACACACACACACCCTGCTCATCCTTATCATTCCCCATTAGATAATGGGGCTACAGGAGAAAGAAAATGAATACATTTTGGTTGTTACTATAAAAATGCTGCCCCATTATAAGTAGTCAAAAGATCCATCCCCTTTCCTGGAGTTAGGATGTGCAATAAGCAAAAGAAATAAAAACAAAACAAAAAAACCCACAAAAGTCTAGTGACTTCATTTCCTCTTTAACTGGGAAACTCTCTGTGAACCAAACAAAATAACAATGGGCAGACAGGATTTTTTCTTTAGAATGATTTAAATGTTGGTTACACTTTAAATCAAGGATGACCAAACTATTGCCTGTGGGCCAGATCTGGCCTGGGGCACCCTCACCGCTCCCAGAAGCAGAAGTATAACATGCATGCATGGGTGCATAACACTGCCATAAATGACCCGCAGCTGTTTTAAATGTCAGCCATGGGTCATTTACATCAGTATTATGTGTATGCATGGGTGGATTATGCACATGCACATTTTACTTCCACTTCTGATGGGATAAACCATGTGACCAACATGCTCAACCACATGGCCAACTCATGGCCTGAAAAGTTTGGCACCCCTTACAATATATTCAGTACACAAAAATATGATTTTCCATCACAAGACTCCTGGCCCTCATCCAGGGGTTCCCAAACTTTGTGTGCCATAGGCCGGTCACATGGTTGAGCAGGCTGGTTACAAGGTTCCTCCCACTGGAACCATAAGTAAAATGCACCCACGCATGTGCAAACACTGTCATAAATGCACCCGCGGCTGCCATAAATTCATTTACGGTAGCTGTCGGTGTGTTTAAGACAGCATTTTGCAAATGTAGATTTTACTTCTGCTTCCGGGAGTAGCATGGGTGGCATGGGCCAGATTATTTGGTGCTGTGGGCCATAGTCTGGCCACCCCGCCCTAGTCCATCTCTCTATCTATTGCACCACATTTGGTATAACTATTTACCTCTTGCAAATGTTCATTGTTTTTTTCAAAATTGAGTTAAAAGGTATTTCTCTCTCTCTCTCTCCTCCATTGCCCTAGTCCTGAATTAAATGTAGGGTGAAAAGAAGGCTAAGTGGCAAAATGATAGCCATCTACTAGTATTTGAAGAGCTGTCATGTGGAGGATGGAACAGGCTTGATTTTTTTGTAGCTCAAGAAGATAAGACCAGTAGTAAACATTAAGAAGAACTTTCTAACTTTGAGAGCCATTTGACAACAGAAATAACTATCATGGACGGTGGTGGACTTTTTCCCCCACTGGGGACTTTTGAGCAGAGATTGGGTGGCTACCTATCTGGGATGCTTTACCTGTGTATTTCCTTGCTGGCAGGGAGCTAAACTCAATGACCCTTCAAGATCAACAATTCTATGATTGCTTAGACTGCTACTAATCTCTCAGCAAATCATCATATGAATTTTAAAGTTGAAAAAAGGGGGAAACATTGTAAACACTCACAGTGTATATTTGAGTGGAGGTTTGACTATCTCAGGATTAACATCCAAATGGTTGGATACAGTGCTGAGAGGGTGGTGGCAGTGAATCCCTCAGGGTGTCTTTGACAAAAGCTGGGTGCCTGGCATGGTTCTAGTGAATATATTGCTAACTTGCCAAGCTTAACAATTCCTTTTGCCTGGTGATTCTCAAATCTATACATCTGAGTGAAGAAAAGAGTTATTTCTGTAGGTCTGCAGTGGTGACGTGAGACAACTATGAACTAGATTTTTCTTAGGATACAGTAATACCCCGTATAACGTGAGTACCGTATATCGCTAAAACCGCATAACGTGACAAGATTTTTGGAAAAATCTTGTATCGAATAACGTGATTTTTAACGTTATCCGATACAGTCGTTCTTAGCAGCAGGGTGGCTGGAAAGCTGAACAGGGTTCTCCGTTCAGCTTCCCAGCTACCCTGCAGCTACGGAGGCAGGGGTGGGGAGGCTGGAAAGCTGACGGGGGGCTACCCCATCGGCTTACCCAGCCACCCCACAGCTGCGGAGGCATGGGCGGGTGGCTAGGGAAGCCGACAGGGAGTCCCCGTCAGCTTCCCCAGCCACCCTGCAGCTGTAGATCGGGTCATCTGATCTCTCTGGAGGTGTTTCTGGGCTTCCCCGACGTCCTGAGCCAGTGCAGCAAGCCAGAATGTCAGAGTTCGAATCCCGACATTCTGGCTTGCTGCACTGGTTCAGGACGTCGGGGAAGCCCAGAAACACCTTGGATCGGGTCCCCACACCTCCCTGGACCCAGCGGGGGGGTCAGAAACCCCAAAATTGGTAAAAAAATGGACTTTTTTTTACCAATTTTGGGGGCTCTGACCCCCCCCCCCGCCGGGTCCAGGGAGGTGGGCAGACACGATCCAAGCTTTTTCTGAGCTTCCCCGACGTCCTGAGCCAGTGTAGCAAGCCAGAATGTAAGAGTTCGAATCCCGACATTCTGGTTTGCTGCAGCATAAAAGAGGGTGGGGGAAGTTCAAAATTAGCGTGCATCGGGTCTCCTGACCTCCCTAGAGCTGATGCGCGCTAATTTTGAATTTCCCCCACCCTCTTTTATGCTGCAGGAAGCGAGAACGTCAGGATTCGAATCCTGACATTTTGCCTTGGTGCAGCCTCCAGGGAGGTGGGGGAACTTTGGAAACATCTTGGAGCAGGTTTCCCCACCTCCCTGGACCCAGCGGGGGGGGGGTCAGAGACCCCAAAATTGGTAAAAAAAACGTCCGTTTTTTTACCAATTTTGGGGTGTCTGACCCCCCCGCTGGGTCCAAGGAGGTGTGGGGACCCGATCCAAGGTGTTTCTGGGCTTCCCCGACGTCCTGAGCCAGTGCAGCAAGCCAGAATGTCGGGATTCGAACTCTGACATTCTGGCTTGCTGCACTGGCTCAGGACGTCGGGGAAGCCTAGAAACACCTTGGATCAGGTCTGCCCACCTCCCTGGACCCGGCGGGGGGGGTCAGAAACCCCAAAATTGGTAAAAAAAAAAAAGGATGTTTTTGTTACCAATTTTGGGGTCTTTGACCCCCCCCCCCCCGCCGGGTCCAGGGAGGTGGGGAAACCCGCTCCAAGCTGTTTCCAAAGTTCTCCCACCTCCCTGGAGGCAGCAGTAAGCCAAAATGTCAGGATTCAAATCCCGACGTTCTGGCTTCCTGCAGCCTCCAGGGAAACAGGGCTTTTTTTAACATTGTGTGTTCAATGTATCGCACAACGTTAAAAACTGGATAACGACGGGACTTGTGGAACCAAGTCATAACGTTATTCGGGGTACTAGTGTATACAGTAATACCTTGGATAACATTAGTATCGGATAACACTAAAATCGCATAACATTAAGCAATCTGGGGGGGAGAATTGCATCGGATAACATTAAGATCCTATGGGATGCATCGGATAACAACCGCTAAAGCCTGTGTGGTTACAATGTATCTCTATGGAGCCCATAGGATTTTAACATGCATCAGATAACATTAAAAATCGGATAACACCAAGACTTGTGGAACCAGGTTTTAACGTTATCCGAGGTTTTACTGTATGCTCCAGAACATTAGCCGTATTATATCACGGTATTCCCACAAACAAATTTTATATACTAAGATTACTGCTATGGTAACAGATTAGACCATATCGCTAGTGACTCAATGCCGAGTGTCAGGTGATGATTAGCTAACCTGACAACCCTGAGGACTTGGCGAAGTCCACAGAGAAGGGTGATGGTCCCCAAGTGGATTACATCCCACTTGAATCTATCTTGATGGAGGACAGCAGCTTCATCTATCCCGGCCTGGGACTGAGGAGGATGTTGTGTGCCAAAAGAGTTTAGGACCAGAAAGTGACTCATGGAGCTGGATCAGTGTTACAGGTGTTGAGATGTGATGCGGAAGGCAGATGAAAGGCCACAACATTATTTTCACAGGACACTCTTCATGGCTAATCGCCATGATGATCACCAATATTTTGAATCAGATACAGCACAAGAAGAAGTAGAAGAAGCAGGCAGTATAACTCTCCCTCAAAAGAGTAACAACTTTGGGTTGTACTGAATCATACACACAGAAAATAAAGGACATTCTGGTCCATTCCTCACAGAGGCTATGCACCAAAGTGCTCTGGAATACACCCTCTTTTGAACTTTATTTCAATTTTATTGGAAGCATGTACATCTTTCATGTAAAGATCTAAAAAAAGAAAGGAAGAAAAGAAAATCCATTGTTGTGGGGCTTTTAAAAGGCCCTTTTTGCAGCCATCTCCCACAGCTGAAGACTAAGCAGGAAACTGCAGTACATCATTCATCAAACAATGTGGAACAAATTGCACATGCCCTCATTAGCAATTACCTGAGAAACCTTCCTTCAGCCTACCTTACTCAATAATGACAGCTAATAATGGGTTCCATGACATGGCCAACCTATCAGTGACTTCACACAGAGCTGTTCAGTAACCTTTTAAAACATAATTATACCTACCTTTGCATTGCATGCTATTATTTCAGAGAATAAGAAGTGCAGCAGGAACTTGATACATGTGTCACCTTAAGCCATGATAGCCTCTCAAATTCTCACAGAATGTGGAGAATACACAAGGTTGTGGAGATATTTCTCACTTTCTCAGTGTGTGCCCAAGGCACACATTGTAGGCATGTGTTAAAAACCCACCCCCTGTTCAGCTGTGCCTTGAAGGACACTGCTAGTGAGTGTCAATAATCAAAATACATAAAAATATGGTAAAATTAATTAATTTTGTGGTCCATCTCAATTCGACGCAGTATAAGCCATTTCCCCTTTTGGAGGCTCATTTTTGGGACTGAAAAACTAGGCTTATACTTGAGTATATACAGTAACTGTTCAAAGACCATGCAAGCATTGTTGCACACATACAACTCAAATAGTGTGCAGTTTAGGAGCTGAACTATTTAGGAAACTAAATCTCTCTCTCTCTCTCTCTCTCTCTCTGTAGATTAAGTAGGAAACTGCAGTACATCATTCAAATGTGGAACAAATTGCACATGCCCTCATTAGTAATTACCTAAGAAACCTTCCTTCAGCCTACCTTACTCAATAATGACAGCTAATAATGGGTTCCATGGCATGGCTGACTTATGAGTGACTTCACACAGAGCTCTTCAATAACCTTTAAAAATGTAATTATACTTACCTTTACATTGGATGCTGTGCAATGACAAATCAACAAATAGCAGAACTTCCAATCTTTAACCTGTAACTCCATGAACAGCATACCAAACACCTAAGGTTATATATAAGGTGTTATATATATATACGGTTATATATATATATATCACATTGTGACATAGTCTAAGCTTTCTCTAGTGCTGTAGCAGCTGGAATGTCAGAGGGAGGTCTTGGGATTCACCGGGAGATGTTTCGACTTCCACTTGGCTTCTCTTCTTGTGCCCAGAGCTCAGTTTACACCTGCCGTGTATATTTTCAAGTTCCAATTTTCCTCTGTTCAAATTGCTGAGCTGCTCTTAAAATGTTAAAAGATGAAAAAACAATATATGTAGATTAGTTGTTCCACCCTGATGGTAATCACAGGTTCTTTGCTGCTTTACAGTCACCCCAGGATATAAAAATAACCTTAATTTGCTCCAATTGCGCATATTTATCCAAAGACCATGGACATGCTTAATGCAGATGGGGCCTTTCTATAATCTTCCAACATATCAAGCAGCTATAAAATAACATCACAGACCCCGCTGTCTAAATTTGAGGTACTTGGGGTGTCGGGGCGGGGGGTGGGGGAGAAATTCCCAGTGCAAAAGCAACAGAGCAGGGGACTCCAAACTGCACTTAAACACATGAGAAAACATCAATATATTAAATTCTCTTTGGCAGTCCTGGAATACAAGAAACCACACAAATATCAGATTTGATCACAGAGTACAAGTAACATGATGAGACTCTCGAACAACTTCAAAGAGTGTAATTTCGAAATGTTGTGATGCAGAATCAAAAAGATGTTTGTGAGTCTCTTCCTTCCTCTTATATTCGGTGCCAGGCAATGTATCCTGTTTCAGTGAGCCAGTCTGACATTTCTCCTGCTGCTATACGAAGATGCAGAATTGTATGCCCTGATCTCTCTCTGCCCCCTCAATCTTTACAAGAACTACACTTAAATATTCTCTTTCTGCAGTGCGCAGGAGCCTTTAAAACTGATTATTGAGGGGGGGGGGAGAGGGATATATAATTAAATACCATAACGTGTCCCTAGCACCTTCCTCAAAGCAAATTGCTCTTCCATGCCCATTTCTTTTCTCTTTGTTAGTTACACATTTCTAACAATGGCATAGAAGTCCAAGAATTTGTATTGTTATTTCTTTATCCATGATGTTTCACATACGAACAAGGCAGTTGTGGGTTGTCAAAAATTTACTACCCAACCATGATGTCATCACAGTGTGGGTGGAGCTAACATCATGATGCCATGATGTCATGGGCGGTGCCAAAGAAAAATAAAATAAAAAATAATAAAAAATAAAATAAAATAAAAATAAGCACACACACACCCCTCAACCCACCCACCCACCCACAACACAAACCTGTAAATAAATTAAATAAATAAATATATATATACATAAAAATTACATTAAAATACACCCACCTACCCCATCACCCACCCACCCCAAACATAAATCAACCCCCCCACCCCCCCAAACACAAACCCATCACTTATCTATTAGTAGAAGTGCCTGGCCAGCACCATGTTGCAAGATGGATATGGTCATCGTACCAGTTCTCTAGGATAATATGTCTTAATGTAAATGTAAAACAGCTGTACCTCCTTAAGGGTTCTCCAATTGGACCAGCAATTGGAACAGCACAGGTGTAGCTTATTGATGAGGTAACTCCAAGAATTTGCTTAAAAAACCCAAGCCAGGCCGCCAGGATTGCTGGCCGCCAGGCCTTTTTAGGAACTGTGGCAGTATGTCAATATAGGTAAAGGTATTAAATACATATTAAAATACACAAAGACACACCACATCCAAAGGTGAGTCACTTACCCTGGGCAGCTTCAGGCTAGCAGCTTCTCTTCCTCCTCCCCACTTGGAAGGATAGCAAGGAGGCTGTACATATGTGCCAAGCACTGTAGGCGTGGATGCACACCAAGTGATTGGCATGCATGTGCATTGGAGGAACCAGTGAAAAGGTAAGGTCCGAAGGTGGTTCCCCCAAAAGCTGCTACCAGTTCTCCGGGATACTGGGGAAAAGTTACTACTGGTTCTGAAGAGCTGGTATGAACCTGTTGCATCCCATCACTGGAACAAGGTCTGTGAACTTGATTTTTGACTAGGAGTGTGTGTGTGGGGGAGATCTTACCATTGTTGAGATTTTAATGAGGACTGATCATCTTGGCAAAATGATGCCGAGGTTCCATGAAGCTTCTCCAACCCCCTCTCAAGAGAGCTTTCCTCCAGCACAAGAATGAAAATGCAGGATGGTTTTGCTGTTCTGATCCGTGTAATTTGTGCGAAATATATTCTATGTAAAAATCATCTCTATGTAAATATAGTGTTGTACAATTTGTGAACCTAAGCTTTGCACATGGCCAGCATGATAGAAGAGATTAATTGACTGCAAAAAGGCAAAATTGCTGTTCGAATGGTACTACTTTTATTAGTTCTTGGAACAAGACAATAGTCCCCACATTTTCTAATACTGGAGGCATTCCAAAAATGGAAACAATGGCAGCCGTAAAAATGCTCCCATCCACAAAAGTCTGAAGCTAGCAAAAATTCCTCCTGCCTCACAATGACTTACGGTATATTGAGCAGATTTCTCCCTCAGTCATCCTGTTTGCTGTGTGAAGGAAATCAACGTAGGAAATCAAACCGCTGGGTGAGATCATCCGTTCTCATGGGGTGAGGTATCATCAGTATGCAGATGCACAACTGTATATCTCATCCCGTGGGGCCCCAGCGATGCAGTAGAAGTCCTTTCCAGGTGCCTGGATGAGGGACAATGGGCTACAACTGAATCCTGGCAAGACTGAGTGGCCGTGGGTTGAGGGTCCTGTGTTATCTTGGAAACTACCACCTTTGGTTCTGGATGGGGCAGTCCTGCCCCAAACAGACCTGGTACATAACTTGGGGGTCCTCCTGGACTCACAACTACTGCTCAAAGAACAGGTGGCAGTCGTGGCCAGGAGGGCCTTTGCACAACTTTGTGTGATTCGCCAGTTACGGCCGTTCCTAGACTGGGACTCCTTGCTCACGGTCACACATGCCTTGGTCACCTCCATACTTACTGGTTATTACCTTTAAAGCCCTTTATGGTAGTGGTCCAGGTTACTTGAGAGACCACATCGTCCCAAGGACATCTACCTGGCCCACCAAAGTGGACCAGAGAGGCTCTCTGGTTGTGCCATCAGCCAGAGAGGTGCATCTCTCTGGTACTAGAAGGAGGGCCTTCTCGGTGTCCGCTCCGGCCCTGTGGAACCTCCTCCCGATAGAGCTACGCCTGCAGACAGAGTTGCTGTCCTTTAGGAAAGGAGTGAAAACCTGGCTGGCAGGCCTGGTCTGGGGTGTGGATGGTTCAATTTCCCCAGCCAATTGGATGGTTTGACCCCCAGTATGTCCAAGTTATAATACCTAGCTTTTAATTAGGTTTTTAAGCTTTTTAATTTTTTTTAATTTTTTAAGTGTTTTTAAAATTGTTGGAAATCGCCCTGGGTCCCTTCAGGGAGGAGGGCGATAAACAAATATAAATAAATAAATAAATCCATTTGTCCCACAACAATAATAGCTTGCCCTTTCTGTGTAATATGGAAGTAAATTTTATTTATTTAAAATACTTATATCTAGTGGTGAGCATCAGCAGGTTCGCACCAATTCGCCAAAATTCTGGCTGGCCCCTCCCACCCAAGCTTTGAAATAAAGTAGTCCTAATTTGGATGCAACACAGGGCTTTTCCCCTGGCCACCCCCATCCCCCAATATCATGCACACAGAGTAGGTAGTAAAAAAAATTTGGACCCCATCTTTCTGAGCTTTTTGTGGAACCACATATATATATTTGCTGTCTTCCACCTTTCTTTCTTTTTGGAATTGTGCCTTCAGAAATTCCTTTTTAGAAACACCCACCCATCTCAGACTCCTTTGACAGAAAGGATCTCCGGCCATGCCATTTTATTGAAGTTTGCTGTCTAAATTCCAGCATCTATTTTGTTTCTTTTGAGATCAAGAATTCAAGTAGAATATGGTCCCTTTCTCCCAGAGTTCCTCTTGGTGTCACTTTTTTCTACCGAGTCATCTCTATTGGTTAGAATAAAATGAAGGATAGCTACTCCTCTAGTTTCTTCCTCCCCTTTTTGTAGGAGAAAATAATTGGCCTGACAAGCCAGGAATTCATTGGATGGGTTATATTTGGCAAAATAATTTCCCCGAAAATGCTATGATAGTTGAAATCTCCCATTACTACTACATTGTGTAATTTTGACATTTTTGCAATTTGCTTTGACTTGCTATTCCCCAACATATTTCCCCTTGCCCTGTACAAATCTGATGGCTGCTTCCTGACTCCCTTCCCCACTTTCCTTCTCCCTCCACCAAACAAAACTAAATGTTAACATTCCTCCTCTGATACACAGAAGAGTGTTGGCGATCACTCACTATAGTGGCCTATTTTGGTAATAACGAGGTGTGTCTTATACGCCTCTTATAAGGTGCATCTTATATGCCAGCAAATATGGTATGTGGTATGCTTGAAGGGGGGGATTACATCAAATATGCTTGAAGGGGGGGGATTACATCAAATTTTCTTGGCACAGAAAATTATTTGGGCTTCACCCCACCCACCCTGGTACATGGACGTTGGACATATAGTAGACCATAAAAACAGGAGTAAATGTGGAAGATTTCAGCCAAGGAGCATCGGGGTTTGTATCCTCCCGGCCAGGAGGAAGATAAGAGGAGCCTCCCTGGCCAGGGGAAGCCCGAAGAAACGCCGCCGCCACCGCCACGCCAGACGCCGCCGACGCCGCACCCCCCCGGCCCCCATCACCGGCCGGGAGGAAGATAAGAGGAGCCTCCCTGGCCAGGGGAGGCCCGAAGAAATGCCGTCACCGCCGCCGCGCCAGACGCCACCGCCGCCGCGCCCCCCGGCCCTCGTCACCGGCCGGGAGGAAGATAAAAGGAGCCTCCCTGGCCAGGGGAAGCCCGAAGAAACGCCGCCGCCGCCGCGCCAGACGCCGCCGCCGCCATGCCCCCCCGGCCCCCATCACCGGCCGGGAGGAAGATAAGAGGAGCCTCCCTGGCCAGGGGAGGCCCGAAGAAACGCCGCCGCCGCTGCCGCGCAAGATGCTGCCACCGCTCCCCTTTGTTGGACTTTGTTGGACTCTCCCTTAGCCATCCGGCCTAGAAGGGAGAGAACTTGGGGGTCTTGGGCGGCAATAGAGGACTTAATGGGGGGGTTTGGTGGGATATTGTTATACTGTATTATATTGTTCTGTTTAGTATGGAAGCCGCCTAGAGTCAGGTTCGCCTGAGCGAGGTGGGGTATAAATTTGAAGAATAAAATAAATAAATAAATAAATAAAACCATATTATAGAAAGGTAAGAGAAAGTATGGTTTCCATGGAATTGCATTCATGTGGTAATCCAGCTGTGTACTTAATTGGAATGTCTCAGGCGAACAACTGCAGGACCAAACTATCTATTTTAGCAAAGATTTTGAGCAGTTGCACAGAAATAAGTATCAAGGCAAAGGCAATGTTGCCTGGTAAACATCTTCAGTGTGAAAGGGGAGAGGGGAGGTCTCGGCCAGGCCACCAAAGTCAACCAAATAATTTCCTCTTCACCTGCCCCCTTTCCTATCTAGACCTCAATCAACAAATGTTTTGATACCATATATGACATTGTTTTTGTAGTTTATCTAACTGATGATATCTTGGGGGAAGCATATATAATTCAGAGTGATGGCAACAGAATCCTTTGGAAGGATATGTAATGAATTTAAATAGGGGCTTTTGTTTTTAATGAGTAAAGTAGCTTCTTTGAGTTCTTAATTCCCTGGGCAGAGCTAGAGAAGCCAGGGAAATGACCTTCAACACGTTAACAGGCTGAAAACTGTGTGAACAGAACTAAGACAATGGACACTGTATGCTGTGCTTTAATTGGTTAACATCCAAGAAGAGGAGGGATGGATAAAAAAATGGAGTTTGGTTATATTGAAATGTGGGGGAGAAAAATGCCAGGATTGCCATTGCGATGACTCTGATTGCCAAGATGTTGAACAAGGTGAGTTAAATTGAGCCTGCGTCAAAATGATTTCTCCTATGAAACAAACTTTCCTCAGCTGTTCGTATATCCCAAAATGAGCCCCAAATTCTTGGCGATCTCTCAGTTTGTATCATTGATCTACACTTCCCAAATACAGAATTGTTATTGAATAAAGGTTAGTACATAATTTGGAGATATACTGGGCACACTTGAAACAAGAGTAACAAGAGTTCAAAATAGATATGGCAGAGACCTTGCAGTATTTCTCTCAAACTATAGAGGTTTTGTTGGAAGAACCTTATCCGGGCCTTCCCCACTGAGATCTAGCACAGTACTTACCAAATTTCTTATTTCCCGCAAGATCTGTACATGCTGAATCACTTCCAGTATATAAAAAAAGCCATCCCTCCCATTGCATTTAATAGCCAGCTTTCTCTGAAAGCAGTTTGTACCTATTGTTCCCTTTTGCCTTGGCAACTTTCTTGAGAGACTTACTTCCAGTAAGCACTGACTTGCTCCTATGCCTTACTTCACTAGCAGGTCCATTTAGATCCACTACAAACCCCACAGTGGTTATTTAGTATCATGTCCCACATGCTGTTCACAGTCAGAGATACTGATTTAAACACTATTTTTGAGCAAAGTCAACATGCTGACCCCAGCAATACCTAGAGCTTTGAGTAAGTTCACTTTCACTTCCTACTTTCTCTTGTTCCTTCTTTCTAAGAGAATAGAGAGAAAAGGTGAAAATATTTTCTGACAAGAGATACAGGCTGAAATCCAGCCGTGTAACATATGTTCTTAGGGCTGATGACATGAGCAGCCATCGTGCTTTATTTTCCAGAAATTCTCATTCCTCAACCAAAGGTCCCAGCACTTCTGTGGGACCCCTTTTGTTGGGTGGAAGCTGTGAGAGGGCATGTGGTGGGAAGGTAAAGTCATTCTACCACCACCACCTCTAGCAGCAGCAGTGATTTCCAGCCATTAAAGCAGGCCCTCTACAACTTTTCAATGATGATAAGGATTCCAGGGGAAATCATGACCTTTGGAGATGAATTAGAATTACTGAAAACCTCCCATGGCTGATGACCTCTTTAGTTTTGTTAGCTGTATGTGGACAACAAATTTTAGCTCAGCATCAAGTCTGGCAATTCAAAAGACATTTATGTTCAACTTGAACTGATATGAAACCAGCCTGACGTGGATTGAAATATCCAGAGTTAGTTGCCACTCCTAAATCTAGCCATGTTTGAGATAAATAGACACAATGAATTTCATGCACCAGCAACTATTACTATTTGGAGTGAAGAGGGATAAAGAAAGAATCAGAGAGAGAGAAAATAAAGGACCAATCTTCCCCATATTCTATAGACAGTTCTTAAAACTTTACACTTAAAACCCTTCAGCCAGTACTGTGGTTCTTAGCAAAATTGTGTGTGAGAAAGAAAGATAGAGAAGAGAGAGATTGATCCAGCCAGTTATCAATCTCCAAGTTTCCAATCATTATTGTTACCAACCTATTTCACTTTTCTTTTTAGATTCCTCTGGATCAAGTGCCAGCTTGGCAGTTTAGTTTTAGCCAAGACTTTTCCATAATCTCTTTCCAATGAGCGCATCCCTGAGATGGACAGCTTGGAGCAGGTACCCCAAGAATGTTTTTTAAAAAGTCTCATTCTCAGTGACTAATTCTCTCCATGCCAATAATTCTCATCAAGATTTCCCCTGCCCTACTGAGGTTTCTTGCTAACCTATTAAGAACCTCAATTTGTGTTTCCTATCTCCCCTCACCCGCCACTTGATAATTTATATGAGAACTGCCAAAATCTGTACAGCTCAATGTCCATTCCAGCAAATCTTGTGCAGAAATGTTCTTTTGAATAGGAACTGCAACAATATGCATATGGGCATTATGTCCAAGTTTTTTTAAAAATAAAAAAAATCACAGAACAGGCAAGAAATCCTAAGAGAATTTGTGTGTCTGCGCGCGCACACACACACCCACACCAAGAAACAAATAGATAGACAGACTGATAGACAAAAATTCTTATGAGGAGGGAGAAAAAGGTTTTCTCCTCTCGTTCTTTAACAAAAAGCAAAAGCCGCCCAGAGTCTTCAGAGTTGGGCAGCAATACAAATTTGAAAATAAATAAATAAATAAATTTGGGTGATAGCAGCCTCATTGACCCAATCTCTTGCAAACTTTAGCTATCCAACCATTGTTATTCACAAATACTGGTCCTCTAAAACAGAGATCTTCCTATGACTCAACCTCAACACAAAATCCCCTCTTTTATTTATTCTGGAGTAAATTGCAGCTAAGCCCACAGAAGTTAATGGTGCTTGACCAAGCTAAATCTTCTGTTAATGAGAAGTGAATTGAGCCATTTATCTTTGTGATTGAAGAAACATGGTGTGAACTTTGATGCGCTCTAACATCACATGCTTACTTCAATGTCTTCCATTTTTATTTTGTTCTTGAAGCAAAACCATATTTTTCTTCCGGCCTGACAGTGATGAGAGCTTCTTTCTATGCCTTCCTTGGCCTGCTTCCTCACAAATGGTGAAATGAAGAGATCTTAACGAACAAGATGTTTTGAAAGTACAGTAAAACTGCAACTTACGTACACCTCAAGTTATGTAAAATTCTACTTATGTAATGATTTTGTGCTAAAACCATGTCCCGATTTACATAACTGTCCTGATTTACATAACATGATTTCCTATGGGTTTGCTTTGATTTATGTAAAAAAATAAATCATTTTCCTATGGATTTGCTTCAATTTACATAAAAGTTCATTTTCCTATGAGTTTACTTTGTTTTATGCAAAAACCATATTACATAAAAACCTATGGAAAAAGACTTTTTATGTAAATTGGGGTTTTACTGTATCTATAGTTATAGTTATAGTTATAGTTATAGTTATAGTTATAGTTATAGTTATAGTTATAGTTATAGTTATAGTTATAGTTATAGTTATAGTTATAGTTATAGTGCAGCAGATTTGGAAAACACAACAATGGCCACAAGATTGGAAAAGATCAGTATATGTTCCAATCCCCAAAAAGGGTAATGCCAAAGATTGTTCAAATTATCGAACAATTGCGCTCATCCCACACACTAGCAAGGTGATGCTCAAGATCATATAGGATAGACTGCAACAGCATGTGGAGAGAGAATTACCAGAAGTGCAGGTGGGGTTCAGAAGAGGCAGGGGAACTAGAGACCACATCGCCAACATACGTTGGATCATGGAAAAAACAAAGGAATATCAGAAACAAGTCTACTTCTGTTTCATTGACTACACTAAGGCCTTTGACTGTGTGGACCACAACAAAATGTGGCAAGTAATTAAATTGATGGGAATACCAGAACACCTTATATACCTCATGAGAAATCTGTACATGAATCAAGAAGCAACAGTTAGGACAGAATACGGAAGGACAGAGTGGTTTAGAATAGGAAAAGGAGTAAGACAAGGCTGCATTTTGTCACCCTGCTTATTCAACTTATACACAGAGCACATAATGCGCAATGCAGGGATGGAGGAATCACAATTTGGGATCAAAATTGCAGAGAGAAACATTAACAATTTGAGATATGCAGATGATACCACCCTAATGGCAAAAAGTTAGGAGGACGTAAAAAAGCTCCTGATTAGTTTGAAAGAAGAAAGTGCAAAAGCTGGCTTGAGACTCAATATAAAGATAACCAAGATAATGGCAACAGGCCCTATCAGTCCCTAGAAAAGATATGGGGAAGAAGTAGAAGTGACAGATTTTACTTTCTTAGGATCAAAGCTCACTGCAGATGGTGATTGCAGCCATGAAATAAAAAGGCGACTGATTCTTGGGAGGCAAGCGATGAGAAACCTGGGGAACATAGTGAAAAGTAGAGACATCACATTGAAAACAAAAATTCATATAGTCAAAGCAATGGTATTCCCTGTGGCCATGTATGGTTGTGAGAGCTGGACCATTAGGAAAGCTGAGCACAGAAGAATAGATGCCTTTGAGATGTGGTGCTGGAGGTGAGTTTTGAGAGTCCCCTTCATAGTGAGGAGAACAAATAGGTCAATCTTAGAAGAAATCGATCCTGACTGCTCATTATTATTATTATTATTATTATTATTATTATTATTATTATTATTATTATTATTATTATTATTATTATTATTATTATTATTATTATTATTATTATTATTATTATTATTATATGACCCTCTACTCACCTCACTGAGGTGACTCAGAGGGGCTCACATAACATAAACAACATATACAGTATCACAATCTCAAATATAAATACAGCATAATATAAAAATATAACAACAGATGCAGCACAGATAATATAATCAATAAATTTTACATAAAAAGAAAAAACAATAAAACAATACAATAAAATACAGTGTAAAAATGCAGTACAGTCAAGAGAGACAGCAAGGTCTTTATGGCTGGGCTAGCTGGTCCACACAGTTGGCCCTCATTCCCCCTCTCCAACAGGCAGGAAGAGTTCTGTGGTGTTCCTGGGGTGGTCGTGAAGGCAAATAGTAAAGATGAAGCTAAAGTACTTTGGACATCAAATGAGAGGAGCGGATTCACTTGAGAAAGCCTTGATGCTGGGAAAGGTGGAGGGAAAAAGAAGAAGGGGGCAGCCAAAAATGAGATGGCTAGATGGTAGACACAATGGACACAGAGCTGAGCGAGTTGAGGGGGATGGTGGAGGACAGAAGTGCCTGGCGGACGGTGGTCCATGGGGTCGCAAAGGGTCGGAATCAACTGTGCAACTGAACAACAACAAAAATAGTTAATGTGAACTTACTAACAGGAGCAAGTCAGCAAAGAAACCCACTGAGAGGTAGGGTGGGTTGTAGCAGATGGTGTATCCTTTATATCTCTGCAGTGGCTCAGTGGTTGAGAAGCTTGCCTTGTTAGCTGGAAGACCGGAAAGTTGGAAGTTCGAGACCTGAGTACCGCATGGTGGTTTGAGTGCCTGTCTCTGTCCCAGCTGACATGAATGTGCCCGCTTCCACTTCCAGGTGCAGCGGCAGTGGGCAAGATGGGCTGGCTCCACAAGCCTGATCTAGCCTGCGGGCCATAGGTTGTGAACCCCTGTGATAGTTCCAGAGTCTCCCAGTGAGCACAGATCCTTATATACTGTATGTACTGTATATCAGTTCAAAATTCTCATCTAGTTTGGATATGTTGTGGAGGCTGAGGGACCACACTGGTCCGCTTGGAAGCCACTTGCAGCTACACTCCACTGTTTCATGTGTGAGTGTGTACACTCACAAATTAACCCCAAAGTCTTGCAGAAACCAGAAACCAAAATGTACATTCATATTAAGCTTCACAATTAGCCTATCTTTCAGTGCTTGCTGTGAGCATGAGCTGTAATTCTCAACGTGAAAGGGCACTTGACCATCCTGTACTAATTATGGAGACCTGGTGTGTATAGTGTGTGGGTGGGTAGGATATTTATTTTGCCTCACTTTTTGCTGAAGGCAAAGAATTTGTGAAGCTTTTAAAACTTCACATCAGGATGTCAAACTGAACTGAAATTGTTTAAATTGAAGTGTGTGTGTGTGTGGGGGGGGGGGGGAGAGATTTAGTTAGCAGAGTGCCAATCAGGTAAGCTTCATGAAATGTCCCTGAGTGTATATGGGGCCTGTGCTGGCTAGAAGCAATACACACAGTGCTGGCTTTCACACTCTTGAGGATAGTAGATGCATTAGGTATAGTCACATGTCAAACATGTCAAACTTTCTGATATTAGCTATCACTTAAGGAGGCAAAAAAACCTGTTTCCATGTTGCATTTTGTTTCAATCTCACACACATTCCAGTCCATCTTTGGATCTGCTGCTTCTGTCCATTCTTCTCTATTTATATTGGTTGAAGGTGATGACTTCCTTTTCTTCTTCTTCGTCCTCATCCTCCTTTAAACAGGGGACTGCCAAAATGTGCTTGCCTCCAACCTTTCACCCATCTACCTCCATCTCCTTCCCCCAGGACCTCACCATCAGGACCTTACCTGAGGAGGTGATGTTGGATGAACTGCCAGGGATAGCCAGAACATTCCCCTTATAGTGTGCTCTGTAAATCTTTAGTGGTATAAACATAATGAATTTAAACAAGAATCTCAAAAATGCTGTCATGTTTTTCTATTTTTGTCTTTCAGCACTCTCACTCAGCCTATAGTCTGGACAGATTATCCTGCTATTCCAGCAACTCAATGCTGAGTGTCAGACAGCAGTTAACTAACCTGACAATTCTGAGGACTATAGCCTTGGCAAAGTCCACAGGGAAGGCTGATGATCCCCAAGTGGATGAAATCCCATTTGACTACATCTTGATGGAGGGCAGCAGCTTCATCAATAGTGGCCTGGGGCTGAGGAGGACATTGTGTACCAAAAGGGCTCAGGACCAGACAGTGTTTTGCAGCACTGGACCAGTGGTACAAATGTCACATTGTGATGTGAAAGGCAGATGAAAGGCCACAACATTATATTCACAGGACAGTCTTAATGGCTGATCTCAATGATGATCACCAATATTCAGAATCAGACACAGCACAAGAAGAAGAAGAAGAAGAAGAAGAAGAAGAAGAAGAAGAAGAAGAAGAAGAAGAAGAAGAAGAAGAAGAAGAAGAAGAAGAAGAAGAAGAAGAAGAAGAAGAAGAAGAAGAAGAAGAAGAAGAAGAAGAAGAAGAAGAAGAAGGACCCAACTATCAACACTACCAACTATCAACACTACCATTTTTACCAATAATTTCCCTTGCAGAAGATACTGGAATCTGCCATTAGTAGTCCACTTGGAATGTATCAAAAATTTGTATCTCAACAAGTTTTCAACCCTGAACATTTCTTGCTTGTGCCATTTATATTTCTCTGACATATCATCAGGAAGCTTCTAAACAATTATCTTGCAAGCACATAGTAAAGGATGAAGATTTTAGTGTCGTTGTAATACAAGATAACTATAGATCACAAAATCTGTCATGAAAAAACAACAGCCAAGAACAAAGCAAATTAAGGCTTTGTTTCCAAATGATAAGGAGACATTTGGAATGCTTAGCAAGTGTTCCACATGTCTTTTGCTGTCTACTTAAATGAGGCCCCCTGCTTGCATATTTTCAAAGTCATTGGTTAATTACGCTCCAATGTCATCACATTTTGCGCATTATGGTTTGAACATGGATATCTTTAAACTCCTAAATTTGAATATGCAAAACAGACTATTCTGCATAAATCCAGTCATTACAATAACCGTCTGGCATCAAGTGTTGATCTGTAGTGTCCCTTTCAGCCCTGCAGTTCTATTATTATTATTATTATTATTATTATTATTATTATTATTATTATTATTATTATTATTATTATTATTATTATTATTATTATTATTATTATTATTATTATTAACAACTGCTGGATAGCTCAGGGCTTTAGGTATCCAGTTGGGCATTTGATCCTCTATTTTACCTTTTTGACAGGGGCTGGACTCGATGATCCATAAGGTCTATTTCCACTCTTCAATTCTAAGATTATGTTATATTATATAGCTAGTGATATGTTTTACTATTTTCCATTCTTACTCAACTTACACAGTGCAGAAGGTGTATCCATCTCTTTTTAGTGATTGCTTAGCAACCCTGCTAAATGGAACATGGTATTGCTGTTTTACAGATGATCAACTAAGGAGGAGAAAGGTTGATTGTTCCTGGCCACATTGCCCAAGTTTGAGCTAATACAGCTGGATAGTAAATGTCTTCATGTTTACTGCATATTCATAAATACAAAAGCCAGTGTAAGCACCATTCTGTTATAGTGGCCTTAAAATGAAAGGCTATAGAAGAAGGATGTATCTCAGAAAATTTCAGTTTCTTTCTGTTTTGCTTTTTTACAATGTTTATTTCATTTTCTTTAGATTTCACATCTGTCTGTGACTTTTTAAAGTCGGTGTGAAAATATGCAGGCTTTCAGAGCCCAGTTTTACTGAATCTGTGTCTTTGCAAGTAAAAACCTCCAATAAAATTTTTATTGTATGTGATTACCACTAATGTGTACTTTTTTCTTGGATACCTTTCCCCCAATCTTACTCTAGGAATATTGCTGTAAATGTTTCACAGTTCCGTTGCATTGCAGAGAAGTATGCTACTGAGAACCCTTTTGGTAAGAAAGGTTGAATTCAAGTGTAATGTGTATTGATAACAACAGAAGTGGAATGTGTTATTGTTTTTTTTTATCTGAACTTGGGGGTGGCTTCATTTTGGACTACATTTCCCAGAACCTACCTATTGACTTTCCTGACTAGGAAACGTCCCTCCCCCTGTGCCTATACCAACTGCCAGGGGAAGAAGAAGCCAGGGCAGGATGAGGACCTTGCCGCCCCTCTCCCTGTGCCTATACCAACTGCCAGAGGCCAGGACAGGATGAGGACCTTGCCGCCCCTCCCCCTGTGCCCACCCCAACATATTGTATTGTAATGTAATGTAATGTATTGTCTGTAAGCCGCCCTGAGTCGCCACGGCAAGTGGGTGGCAATATAAATTTGAACTAATAAATAATAATAATAAATAAGTTCTGGGAAATGCAATACAGAAAACTAAATACAATTACTTACCTAAGCTTTAAACATGGCTGGAGAAGACAGTTACATCCATATCTTCATAGTGTATCACGATGTTCCTTCTGTTCAATGAAAATTACTATTTATGACTTACAGACAAATTAAGTTACTGGATTCATTGTTTAGAAAACTAGAACTGTAAGGGAACAAAAAACCAACAAAAAGGCTGGTTTTTTTTTAAATTCCCTTTTTGAATTTCAGCAGTTAAGACCAGATGAATAGGAATCAGACAAGGTTCATTACAGATAGAATCCATCCAGAAAAGAAAAAGTGATGGAGAAAATGCTTTGGTACATTAATTGTTACACTTGTTCCCTAGTAAATAATGTTCTTGTTAAAGCAGTTGGCTCTCCAGGTCTCAGCTCATGGAATGTCTATGTGCATTCAAAGCAGGAGTTTCAGGAGATGGAAGCAAAGATTTAAAGTTCTTTTAAAAAGAGCAGAAAGTCACTTCTCAAAAAATAATCATCATCCAAATAGTTGAAGCTCACTTAGGATTTCAAATTTTGGACTTTTTGCTGATGTCTTCAGAATAAGAACACAAGGTCATCAGTCAATTGAAGGAGCAAATTAAATTTGTGATAAATTTGCTATTCTTCCATTTTATTTCCACACATAAAAGACACTATAGGGTGACCCATAAGGCACCATACATAGGGAAAATGGGAAATTGTTGCTAAATATACATTTATTGACAAAATATTCATTACAAAATCTAACAATATTTATTTATTTATTTATTTATCTACTTGCTTGCTTGCTTATATCCCATCCCTCTAGGGGGAAAATCATTCCTACTCAGCGTGGCTAACATCATAAAACCAACAATAAAAGAATCAAGAATTATTAAAAGTTACTCACAATAAAACTCACAATAAAACAGTCACAAAACATTAAAATTACCAGAAAATACATCCGACAAGGGGCCTAAAAGTGCAACCTATTTGGGATGGAAAGAAACAGGGCAGGATTTCTAATGGCCAGTTGTAGACAGAACATTCCCAAAGGCCTCCTCAAAGAGCAGTGTTTTCAGCTGTTTTTTTGAATGAGAGCAAGGATGTAGCCTGGCACAGTTTAGCTAGAATAGCGTTCCACAGCATGGGTGCCACTACCGAGAAGGCTCTTTCCTAGTCATGGCTTTCGTAGCCAATATCGGGGTTGGCACCTCAAGTTGTGCTGACAGAGAGGAGCAAGTGATGCGGGCTACTCTCCTGAAGGGAAGACATTCCACAAGATAAGAAGGTCTCAGACAATTTATTTATAAAATATTTTCTACATGTTGTTCACCTCTTTTGACACACACACACAAAGTCTTCTATTCTACTCACAGTGAACATGTGTTCCATGCATGGTGACTTGTGGAACATCCTGTAGGTTCTGGGTGAACACATCTAATTAAAAAAAATTAATTGGGAATCCAGTTGTCCAGTTAGGTATCTAGCTGAAGAACCAGAAATTGGGTGTCTGATTTCACACTGTGCCTCCATAGCAAATAGCCAGCTTGAGGAACCTGCTGCAGAAAAGGGAGATTTCAGTTAAGAGTTAATGATGTTGTGGCCATATTTAACTTCCACAATTGTGTGTGGGTGTTATTTCTGAGCTTGGATGCAATGTGAAAGGATGGGAAGTAGAGAACTGGAGTTTTCCTATATTTGTCTTCTAAGAAGTAATCAATGATGTGTATGTCGAGGCAAAAGTTTCAGTGCTAGGGTTTAGTTCTAATCTCTGTTTATAGCCAAAGAGCAGCACTGTCCGCACCTGCAGATGTTTCCATTGATATGTGGCAGGCATGCCTAGACACCAGAGTGCATGGAGTGCTGTTTACCTTCCCACTGAAGTGGTCCCTATTTATCTACTTGCAATTTCTTGCTTTCGAACTGCTAGGTTGGCAGGAGCTGGGACAGAGACAGGAGCTCATTTCATTGTGCAGTACTCAGGTTTTGAACTGCTGACCTTCTGCCTTCCAGTCAGCGTCTTAACCACTTGAGCTACCACAGTCCATGTCTATTGCCCTTTAAAATCCTCTCATTATGTTTTTGGGGAGCTAAATTTTGGTCTGCAGAATGCTGTTGGTGCCCTTCTGTTCTACCTAAATTACCTATTCTGTAATCTGACTGTTCTGTCTGGATTTCCCTATTCATAGGAACTGAGTCTTCACAGATAACTGAAAGGGGAAAAAAAAGACTCACATATCATCATAGACCCAGAGAAAGTCAGGTCAGAGTGTCACCAAAGGGGAATATGGAGGGTGACATTTTCTTTATAGAACAATGTGTGGCTTTTATTTGGGAACAGAGTGGGTCAAGAGAACGGTTCTTCACATTCTTGTAGAGTAGGAGTCCTTATTGGATTCTACCACTATATTCTTCTTCTTCTTCTTCTTCTTCTTCTTCTTCTTCTTCTTCTTCTTCTTCTTCTTCTTCTTCTTCTTCTTCTTCTTCTTCTTCTTCTTCTTCTTCTTCTTCTTCTTCTTCTTCTTCTTCTTCTTCTTCTTCTTCTTCTTCTTCTTCTTCTTCTTCTTCTTCTTCTTCTTCTTCTTCTTCTTCTTCTTCTTCCATATGTGAATCCAAATATTGGCAATCATCATGGCAATCAGCCATGAAGACTGTCCTGAGAATATAATGCAGTAGCGTTTTATATGCCTTTTGCATTGCAGCATGACACCCGTACCACTGACCCAGTTCTGTGAGTCACTTTCTGTTCCTGAGCCCTTTTGGCATGCAAAGTCCTCATTGGCCCCAGGCCAGTATTGATGAAGCTGCTGCTGTCCATCAAAATGGATTCAAGTGGGATATAATCCATTTAGGAACTATCACCCTTCCCTGTGGACTTTGCCACCTAAGGCCGTTAGTCCTCAGAGTTGTCAGGTTAGTTAACTGCTGGTCTACTCTATTACTATAGGTGGATAACCTGGCCAGACAATATACTAGAGATAAAAATTAAATATGTGCCGTTAAAAAAATGTGGAGTATAAATTCCATATTTCTCGATTCTGAGGGTTCTTCTACCTAACGTAAAGACACCTAAAGAAAACTAAATGTGATTCACCAGCAACATTCTGCTTCTTAGTGACAAGAAAATTTTGGAAGCTTTGCATTGTGTTATGTCTAGGCTTAACCTCTCCTCTTCTTCTGAAATATGAAAATCCTATTTTCAAATCTGGCTGAAAACCATGATTTTAAGCAAAGCCAAAATGCCTTACTGTAGGTGCCAACCATAGGTATGGTGAATGCTGAAACTTGTGGTTCCCTCCCCAAAACTAATATATTCGCAAGAGCTGTCTAATGTTAGGCTTTCTGCACAGTGGAATGTGATAACATTTAGTCTCTCAGCTTTGAACTTTGGAATTGAAACTGGATGCAGAGCAGAACCCCATCATCTGTTAATCCCTGCTTTTTGTTCTTGAAAGCTATGTCTCCCTCTACCCTGAACACACATTTAGCAGAGAGGTTAATGTATCGGTCATCTGAACAGAAGATCTTTCAAAGTCTTTGTTATGTTTCAAGAATTTCTGTGCTGCCTGAACAGCAGCTATATCTAAGCTATTATGAGTCATTACAGTTTAGGATCACAGTGGCTACAGATAAGATAACCATGTTTTATAATAACCTATAAAGATTTATTAAGATTTATTCATGTCCTTTGGGTATCACACTGCACATTCCCAGTAGACCTGCAGTTCCTTTCTGATAAAAGGTCACTGAAAATAAAGAACTCTGAAATGGCAGAAAATAAAACCACTAATCGGCACATTTCTAATAAAAATATAGTGCCTGCCTGGCTCAAAAAGACATTAAATTATAACAATTTCACATTTTTTGCCTTTTCTTGAAAGAATAAGCAAAATATTATTTTTGTCACATAGGCAAAGGTTTATCTTGCTTGACAACCAGTCATATCTGATTCTAGGGTTCAGTGCTCATCTCTGTTTATAGCCAAAGAGTCAGTGCTGTCTTTATCTGTAGACATTTTTGTGGACATGTGGCAAGCATGATTAGACACTGGAGTGCACAAAACAGTGTTTACGTTCCTGCCAAAGTGGTACCTGTTTATCAACTTGCAATTTCTTGCTTTCAGACTGCTAGGCTGGCAGGAGCTGGGACAGAGACAGGAGCTCACTCTGTTGTGCAGCACTCAGGTCTTGAACTGCTGACCTTCCAATCTTCCAGTTGCCAAGTTCAGCATATTAACCACTAAGCCATCACAGGCCCTTTCTTCACATAGTAGTCCAATAAATCATCTCTGTCTCCGTCTCCGTCTCCATCTCCGTCTCTGCATGGTATGGGAGGGACATCAAAAATACTTTTTGGCAAAAATTCAATTTTAATGAACTGTTCTGATATTTGACTTCTTATTTTACCTTGAGGAGATAATTAACATAAAATACAATATAACATTTATTAAAATGACACAAAGGAAAAACTTAGTCAATGCATTTTAACCAGTGCATGGTTAAAATGAAGTATAAACAAAACCTGCAGATTCAGTATCTGCCCTTCTAGGGCTGCCGAATACAGAATCGAGTTACTGAAAAAAGAATTACTTCCTATAACCAAATTAAGAGGATTTAAGAGTGAATGTTTTGGTTTGGGGTGAAGGTGATTTTAGGGAGGATGTGTTTCTCAGCAGCTTTGGTACTTGACATCAAGAATATATGAATAACTGACTTGGCTCTTTTAGGCTTGGGGAGAGGGCACTCAAGTACATTCAATTTGGGAATCCTTTCTTTGCAGTCCTATAGCAAAGCAGCTGGGATGTATGTGGAGCATTGCACTCCTTCCAGAGAAGAAAATGTGAGAAAAAGTTCTGCTGCTGTTGTTTCATTGCAAGCTGGCTTTGGAGATGGGCATTAGGGCTTTAATTAATACCCCTCTATTCTGCACTAGCTAGACCACATCTAGAGTGCTGTGTCCAATTCTGGGGACAGCACTTAAAGAAAGATGCAAATAAATTAGAGCAGGTACAGAGAAAGGCAACGAGGATGATCAGAGGACTGGAAACCAAGCCATATGAGGAAAGACTGAAGGAACTGGGCATGTTTAGCCTTGGGAAAAAGGAGACTCGGAGGGGATATGATAGCACTCTTCAAATACCTGAAAGATAAGCATAAAGAGGAAGGGCAGGATTTCCTCTCCATTATCCCAGAGTGCAAGACATGTAATAATGGGATGAAACTGCAGGAAGCTAGATATAGGCTGAATATGAGGAAAAACATCATAACAGTTAGAGCAGTACGAGAGTGGAACCAAGTGCCTTGAGAGGTGGTGAGCACTCCAAAACTGCCTTCTTTCATATCTGCTTTGATTCGGATTCCTGCCAGACTAGGGTGTGTGGAGGGCAATGGGCCTCTGTTACTCCTTCTGACAGCACTACATATTTTCATGGAGTTTTTAAAGGCAAAATGTTCCTCTAACTGTAGCAGAGGATGCTCTTCCATTGTCAGTGTTGAACTCTGCTTCAGTTACCAATCCAGCTGGCTGTTGTATATTGAATGGAAGGGATAGTGTTTTAATTTCAAACTGCAAATGTCCAACTAGATGCAAAATGTGCCAATTAAGTGTGTAAGCTCTGCAAGGGTGATGAAATGGAAATCCACAGTCCTGACATGGTTGCTACACCAGGCTGATTTTAGAAGTACAGAGAATAGGTAGTAGAGTAATCACATGTGCAAACTATAAAACAAAGTCATATCAGCTCATCAGCTCAAAGAAGAAGCTACAAGAAGCAAGGTGAATGGGTGCAATAGATCACGTCATCAGAAGCTCAATTAAGCAGGAATGGAAGAAATGTTGTCACTACAGACCAGGATATGCAATGTCAGAGAGATATTCTCAACCCTGACATGAGATTCAAACTTGCCTGCTTCCCACAGTATCAGCTACTCAGATGAAGCTAAAGCTGTGGCATTCTATGTAGGAGGATCCTGACATAGAGCTCAAGGTCAAATCAGTCTTCCATCCTTCCAAGGTCGGTAAAATGAGTACCCAGCATGTTGGGGACAAAATGCTAATTAAGTAGTGAACTGCCCAGAGAGTGAACTAAGTGCTATGGGTTGGTATAGAAATGTGATTTTTTTGCTTTGCTTATTTCATTGCAGCTTAATGTGGCTGTGCTACACTTAGATGCTTTGATTTACTTGGGACTTAAGTGTATGCTTAGCATCACAAAAAGAAAAACACTAATTTTGTACACAGTTCATGTGAATTGTAGAAAACATGAGGAAAAATGGCTTGTAATCATGCTCTCAGGGTGAAAACAAGGAATCTCTCAGGACCCAAAACTTCCATATTGGGGTGTCTTGTCATGGTGAGACAAACTAAGAGAAAATAATTAATAATGTGGTAAATATTCACATTTCTAGTTTATTGTTAAGGACTGTTTGTTTCTGAAGGAATGCTATCAGTGATGGGATGACAGCGGTTCTGACCAGATCCACAGAACTGTTAGAAAGATTTCCGGAGGGTTCTCCGCGGGGGTAATATGGTTTGTGAGGCGTCTGGATCGGACGCCTCACAGGCAGGAATTTTTTTTAAAAAAAATGGAGCCAAAATGGCTTTAATTTAGTGCGCATGCGCAGAAACTCAATCTGACGCATTGAGCATGTGTCAGATTGAGTTTCTGCGCATGCACACTAAATTGGAGCCATTTTGGCTCCAATTTTAAAAAAAAATCAGACCCGGAGCTGCAGCTTTTCAGAGCAGCTCCGGAGGCAGCACTCAGAGGAGGGCACATCCCCTGGGGCCGCTGAGCTCCCACGGGCAGGTTGAGGCCTGCCCGGGCCGTCCACCGCCGCCGAGCCCCCATGGCCTGGGGATGCCCGGTGGAGCGCGCCTCCTCCTCCTCCTCCTGCGGTTCTGGCGACGATGATGGCAACGGCAGTGGCGGCGGTGATAGCGGGAGGCGGCAGCGGCGACAGTAGCAGCAGGCAGCGGCAACGGGTGGTGGTGGCGACGGTAGCAGCAGGCGGTGACAGCAGCGGCGGCAAGTGGCTCCGAAAGAGGAGGAGGCCGCAGTCGGGGGCGGCGTGCCTTGCCATGTGGCCCCGGGACATGGGGGCTTGTCAGCCCCTAGGAGGGTAAGTGAGGGTTTTGTGTTTTTGGTGGGTGGGTGGTTTATTTGTGTTTTGGGTGGGTGGGTGTATTTTTATTTAATTTTTATTTTATTTATTTATTTATTTATTTTATTTAAGTTATTTACGGGTTTGTGTTGTGGTTGTTTGGGTGGGTGTGTGGGTTGAGGTGTGTGGGTGTTTGTTTATTTTAATTCTATTTTATTTATTTATTTTATTTTATTTATTTTATTTTTATTTATTTTATTTTTATTTTTGGCCCCGCTCATGACATCATGACGTCGTGACGTCATGACGTTGGCTCCCCCATGATGTCATGATGTCATGACGTTAGCTCCGCCCCACTGTGATGATGTCATGGTGGGTAGAAAATTTTTTGTCATCCCATCACTGAATGCTATGCTTATTATTTCCACATTATTTATCATTTTTAAGTTAGTTCCTAAGCACCTGCTTCTAGCCATTTTCAGCTTTAGGAGTATAAGAGAGAAGGCAATTCATGCTGAACAAAGTGTTATTTTGCAGACTTTCTATGATCTTTAATATTAGCATAAGAGATAACAGTAGATATATTGCAAATATCTGTAGCTTTATCTTTGGAGCCTTAAGTATGATTTTCATTGCGAGACCTTGAAGGGACATCCATCAATAGCTGACCTCAATCTTTCTACAGTGTATTCTATTATATTTGCCAATCAGGGAAGGAAGTTTGGCAACTTTGAGCTTTTCACCTCTATCAATTGAAGAATAAGTCAGTTTATGATCAAAGGCATTCTCAGGTCAGGCACTCTAATCTTGCTTTCTTATCTTGAACAGGAAAAAAGGATAACAGAGTCTTCACATTTTACTCCCTAATGAGCAATCTACACCCAGCTTCCCAGACTGAATTAATCTCATGTGAAGTTTGAAATATCTATTCTGTTCTGACTAGAATATAATGATAGTGACAAATGAGTACCTTTTAGTTCATACGAAGCAGGAAACCTATAGACTCAAGAAACATCTGGATAATAGAGTACAAACCTGGCACAGTGTAGAAAAGGATGGTGTGTATAGTGGGGAGGAGATTGTTCAGGTCATTTGAAAGGGGCACTTACTCTTCTAAACCAGCACATGAAATGAAACATAGGTGCACTTTGACATTCACAATTTCCCCCTTGAATTTTACAATGCAGTTGTCCAGTTAAACAGTTGGACATAAGTTTGACACTTACTAGAAAATGGCAACTCTCCCAAAATGTGTATGCTGATGAAAATGTTCCATGTGGAGGCCAGTTCTTTATAAAGCCTGTCACTGTTCAAGTGAACCTGTTTCTTTGCTTTGATTGTTAAAAATGTCAGGGCAGGATTTGTGCCCTGGTGTAGCCTCATTCTATATGCCAGCAGATTTGGAAAACAAAACAATGGCCACATGATTGGAAAAGATCAGTATACGTTCCACTCCCCAAAAAGGGTAATGCCAAAGAATGTTCAAATTATCGAACAATTGCGCTCATCCCTCACGCTAGCAAGGTTATGCTCAAGATAATACAGGCTAGATGGCAACAGTATGTGGAGAGAGAATTACCAGAAGTGCAGGTGGGTTTCAGAAGAGGCAGGGGGACTAGAGACCACATCTCCAACATAAGATGGATCATGGAAAAAACAAAGGAATATCAGAAACAAGTCTACTTCTGTTTCATTGATTACACTAAGGCTTTTGACTGTGTTTACCACAACAAAATGTGGCAAGAAATTAAAGAGATGGGAATACTGGAACACCTTATAGGCCTCATGAGAAATCTGTACATGAATCAAGAAGCAACGGTTAGGACAGAAAATGGAATGACAGAGTGGTTTGGAATAGGAAAAGGAGTAAGACAAGGCTGCATTTTGTCACCCTGTTTATTCATCTTATACACAGAACACATAATGTTCAATGCAGGGATGGAGGAATCACAATTTGGGATCAAAATTGCTTGGAGAAACATCAACAATTTGAGATATGCAGATGATACCACCCTAATGACAGAAAGTGAGGAGGACCTAAAGAAGCTCCTGATTAGGTTGAAAGAAGAAAGTGCAAAAGCTGGCTTGAGACTCAACATCAAGAAAACCAAGATAAAGGCAACAGGCCCTATCAGTCCCTGGAAAATAGATGGAGAAGAAGTAGAAGCAGTGACAGATTTTACTTTCTTAGGATCAAAGCTCACTGCAGATGGTGATTGCAGCCATGAAATAAAAAGGCGACTGATTCTTGGGAGGCAAGCAATGAGAAACCTGGGGAGCATTGTGAAAATTAGAGACATCAAATTACAAACAAAGATTCGCATAGTCAAAGCAATGGTATTTCCTGTGGCAAAGTATGGGTGTGAGAGTTGGACCATTAGGAAAGCTGAGCGCAGAAGAATAGATGCCTTTGAGATGTGGTGTTGGAGGAGAGTTTTGAGAGTTCCCTGGACAGCGAGGAGAACAAATAGGTCAATCTTAGAAGAAATCAACCCTGACTGCTCCTTAGAAGGTCAAATAATAAAGATGAAGCTAAAGTATTTTGGACATCAAATGAGAAGAGAGGATTCACTTGAGAATGCCTTGATGCTTGGAAAGGTCGAGGGCAAAAGAAGAAGGGGGCGGCCCAAAATGAGATGGCTAGATGGTATTGTAGAGACAATGGGCACAGAGCTGAGCGAGTTGAAGGGGATGGTGGAGGACAGAAGTGCCTGGCGGACAGTGGTCCATGGGGTTGCAGAGGGTTGGAATTGACTGTGCGACTGAACAACAAAAGTAGCCTCATTCAAGATGGAGATTTCCATGCATGGGAGACCCTTTAGCACATACCTTAGAGAGACTGGAATGTGTAAACATGCTGTCCTCATGGGTTGGAAGAAATTAAACCTAATGTGTGATGGACATGTTATACTGTGTGTGACGGATTCCTTTAGGGGAATGGCAAGGAGGTGGATGAATAAACTTGTTCCCTGAAAAAAAGTTTAACATATGGAAATTAATTTGGTTGGAGAAGTGACCTTATGGCAACTGGAACCTCCTTTAACATATTGCCGTTTTCTAAGGCAGCAAGTCTTAATCGACTGGGATAAGTGGAAGTCAAGAGTTATTCCAGGTCAAAGCTGAGTGGTCAGAGCTGAGGTTAAAAGAACTGGATGAAAATTGAGAGCCAATAGTCAAGCCAAAATTCATATAGCTACCAATCCAAAAAAGTTAGGAGGGAATAAGTAGAAGCAGGTCTAGTTGAAGGCCATACCTGGGCCTTCTTCTGGGCAGAAATACTAACAAGGAAGACTAGAGCAGAATGGAGTGACAAGTGTTGCTTACTGGAGTCTTGTTGTGACCCTGGAGTCCAATGATGAGGATGAAGGCTAGCAGACAGTGCCTCAGCCCACTGTCAGCTTGGATCTGCCTCTCCCTGATCAACTTGATCAGGAAATGACAGGAGCACAGCCATCAAGCTCCAATGACAGTGATGGAGCTGAGCCAAGCATATCAGAACTTTGTAGATTGCAGCTGGTTAATCAGCTACAGGTATGGAAAAGGGAGGGCACATCTGCAGAGATCACTCCCTCCTGCGGAGCCTTGGAGTGTTTTTAAGAAGGCACATGTACTAGTTCTAGCTTTGTCAGAACAACATTTATGCTTCCAGACTCTATGACACTCTGACCTGTATGCCTGCCTGCTTGAATACCCTTGGACTTTCTGGCTGGTATTCAGCTACACTCTTGGATCTCCCTCTAGAGACTCTGTTTACCAATGACTGGCTTCCCAACTCAGCGCCCCTTGACAAAGCTTCTACCTCATTCTCAGGACTATTATAAGACTTTGCCTCTTTCTACCTCTCCTTGTGTAGCAGCTTGCACCACTTTGCAGGGGAAGATAATAAATCTAAATAAATAAATAAATAAATAAATAAGAGCATGTGTAAGTCTGGACTTGACTGTAAAGTGGTATTTATTCATGTTGGCTTAGGAACCCTCCTGACCTATATCTCTGTTTGTGACCCCTATTTTCATCAATCACTTGAAACTTTATTATGTGTTGGAGGAGAGTTTTGAGAGTCCCCTGGAAAGTGAGGAGAACAAATAGGTCAATCTTAGAAGAAATCAACCCTGACTGCTCCTTAGAAGGTCAAATAGTAAAGATGAAGCTAAAGTACTTTGGACATCAAATGAGAAGAGAGGATTCACTTGAGAAAACCTTGATGCTTGGAAAGGTTGAGGGCAAAAGAAGAAGGGGGTGGCCAAAAATGAGATGGCTAGATGGTACTGTAGACACAATGGACACAGAGCTGAGCGAGTTGAGGAGGATGGTGGAGGACAGAATTGCCTGGCAGACAGTGGTCCATGGGGTCGCAAAGGGTTGGAATCGACTGTGCAACTGAACAACAAAAAATTAGAATTTCCTAAACCCAGCATTGGTGAGGAATTGTGCTGGCCCACCCTTAGGAAGAGGAAGAAGAATTATTATTCATCTAGAAACACATCTGTTGCCTACTTTTTAGAGTATGAATGAACGTCCATGTTTTTGAGACTACACTACACAGTTGGGTCTGTGTAGCTTTCACTGCCATAGCTCCATCCAGGAATTTGCAGATTGTAGAGAAACTTTGAATTATCCACTGTAGTTTGAGTGTAGTATGCAGGCACCGCAGCTCTTCAGCATAGAATTGCAAGTACCTCACAAAACTATAAATTATTACATTCTTTAGGATGGAGCCACAGCAACATAAGTGATATTGAAGAGTGGTAACTGCTTTTCATATATGCTTTTCATATAAACACTATACTTCTTTCATGAATATAATTCATGAATCAGACTACATCTTGGAAGATTTCCTGATATGCAGAACAGAATAGTTCTATCAGAATCAAAGTGTGAGACATATAATCAAATGCCATTCAAGGATAACACAACCTTGGAATTCATAAGCTTAAGGAGTCTCTCATTGAGCAAGCTTCAGTGATTGGGAATAATAATTAAAACTAGCTTAATAGATTGTTGGAGTTGCTAAGATACCGTTGGTGATCTGGCTTAATCTCAAATAGCCAAAAATAGCACCTCTCTTAAATCTGTTCTTTTTCTTGCATACCTTGGCAATTGTAAACTTGTCATCTGACAAGCAAGGGAGTTTAGATTTTGGGTTCAGTCTTTTCCTATATGGGTTTGATTTTCTTCATCCTAAATAGCAAAACTGCACAAAAATTATAGGGACAAACATACCATCAAGAACACACCCTATAGCAAAATAAGGAGCTAAGAAGATCCCATGGCAGGTTTATATTTTATATTTATTATTATTTATTTTCCAATTTTTATACCGCCCTACTCGGATTGGGCCGACTCAGGGCGGTTCACAAGCACAGAAAAACAAATTATAAACACAACATGTAATCATAGGAAAAATAATAATCATTACAAAACATCTCAACATCATTACATTATCAAAATTCAATAGGTATCAGTTTCAAACAGCAATAAAAATTACAGAACCTCAAATTTACACGAGATTCGAACAATACCAACAGTCCAGCCGCTCCTGCAACTTTTAAGCCCCCTGCCCCAGCGTGGCCTCGGGACACAGGTGGTGGGAGTCCCGGGCTGGGCGCGGCGTCCGCCTCCTCCATGGGTGCAGGTGTGTCAGCAGCAGCGGTGGCGGCGGGGAGCAAAGTGTCCTGTCGGGCTTTTAAGCCCCCTGCCCCAGCGTGGCCTCGGGACACAGGTGGTGGGAGTTCCGGGCTGGGCGCGGCGTCCGCCTCCTCCATGGGTGCAGGTGTGTCAGCAGCAGCGGTGGCGG
Organism: Furcifer pardalis; assembly: GCA_030440675.1. Lineage (NCBI taxonomy): Eukaryota > Metazoa > Chordata > Lepidosauria > Squamata > Chamaeleonidae > Furcifer > Furcifer pardalis. Next base: position 24,877,312 of record CP126899.1, on the reverse strand, counting down.
CGGGGACCATCCCGGCCACCTCAGAACCAGGGTTTGATGCTCCTTTTTCGATCCCGGCAGCCGACAGAAGGAAGTAAGTGGCCGTCGGCTTGTTGATCCGCAGCTCATAGCTTCGGTCAGGCCGCACAGTGATAAATGTTGGCAAAGGGATTCCCTCCTTGATGTCTTTGGTCCGCTCGTTGAAGTCTTTGCAGAACTGTCCGATGGAAATGCCCCTCTGGCCAAGGGCCGGCCCTAACGGTGGCCCAGGAACAGCTTGTCCAGCTCGAATGATTGTCCGGATCAAATTTCCAGGCTTGACCTTTGGGACCTCTTTGGCGACTCTGGTGATCTTTGACATGGTAACAGAGCTCCGGAGAGGCCTGTCTTCAGGGTCCCTTAAGGCTCTGGGTCGCTTCGGAGCCACCCCACGGCTTCTGCCAATTATGGTTGATTATGTTTATGTGCTACAGAAAGTAGTGCAGTGGTTAAACTGCTGTAGTGCAACCAAAGGGTTATGAGTTTGATCTTGAACAGAGATGAAGGTTGACTCAGCCTTCCATCCTTCCAAGGTCAGTAAAGTGAGTGCCCAGCATGTTGGGGGCAAAATGCTAATTAACTTGTGAACTGCCCAGAGAATGCACCAACCGCTATGGGTTGGTATATAAGGTGTGATTGCTTTGCTATTTCACTTCTAGATTCACTGCATTGCTTGGCTTTGCTCAAGAGTGTGTTGTTCTTTCAAATCACCTTAGTTAATACTAGGAAAAGAACAATCAAGAAGTAACTAGGCGATTTATCACAATAGAGAATTGTGGCAGAATTGTCCACTAATTGGCTTTAGAAATGAGTACCATAGGTCAAAATTCTGTCAAATATACCAGCATAAGGAATAAGATGTCATCCTACAAAGGCAATTGCCAGGAACTTAATAATGTTTACTTTAGTACTGAGGCTTGTGGGGAATGCATGCCTTTAGTCTCATTCTGCAGAAGCTACAGGAGCCATTGAATGGAAATGGGAAATGTTTAATGAGTGACAATCTGCTGCTACCAGTAATGGCATCTAGTTTGGGGAAAATAGCTGGTAATGGTTTCTATCTTCATGTTCATACAACTGAAGTACAATGACACTAATTGTGCACAGATTTTGCGTGTCCCAGGATTATACCGATGACACCATGTCCCTTACAGTGGTGAGCTTAATTCATCAGGATTTTAGTCATAGTTTTGTTGTTGTTATTGTTCTCTGGATAGTTAGTGCTTAAGTTTTGTCTGATAATTTTTTTCTAACTCAGCCATTCCATATACAGTCATACCTCACATAGTGAATTTAATTTGTTCTGCGAGGCTGCTCACTATGCACATTTTTCACTATGCGAAACAAACTCGCATAGCGAAAATTCCTATGGGGAAACTCACATAACAAGCATTTCAAGGGGGGAAATGCATAGTGAATTTTTTTCACTATGTGAGTTTTCCCCATAGAAACATTTGTTATGCAAGTTTTTCCATAGGAAAAGTCCGACTCGCATAGCAAAAATTTTCGTTATGTGAGTCGGACCACTGAGCGAAAAACTTGCTTATTATGTGAATTTTTCGTTAAGCAAAACACTCATTATGCAAGGTTTGACTGTATCCTATATACTCGACTATAAGTCATCCCAAATATAAATCAAGGTACCTAATTTGGACCTTTAAAACTAGGAAAATAGATTGGCCCAAGTATAAGTCAGGGGTGGAAAATGCAGCAGCAGCTGGTGATTTCAATAATTAAAATACATGAAAATATTGTAAAATTAATTAATTTAGATATTTGTGTTTTTGAGTTTTTATGGTAGTGTTAGTGATTTTTTTTACTGTGTTTTCAAATGTTTACCAATGCAGTTTTGGGACTCTTGGGGTAGCTGACCCAAGTATAAGTCTAGTCCACTTTTTGGACCTTATTTTTTGGGAGGCTAAAAAACTAGACTTATACTCAAGTACATACAGTGTACATTTCTATCCAAAGACATTACAGAACATTGTATAGCCTACTTATGACTCTTTTAAGTTAATTTAGAAGTGGAATAATAGCTTTTTACTTCCACAAAGACAGAAGAAGATTAGAGTGGCATATTCCCTCAACCTCCACTAGAAACCAAAGACAGTCATTAGGCACATTCTCTATGGGAACAAAATAATTTTTCTTTGCAGCTCTAGTCATATATTACTGACATGAAGAGGTTGTCTTTTTGTCAAGAGGGATTAGAGCCACGCTTCTCATCCTGCTGTAGCATCGCCTCCCCATGTTAGTTCTGCAGTGTGATATCCATGCATTCATTTGGTGACTGTCCTTTGTGTCAGAAGCACTACAATACCTTAAATAAATGCCTTAGCTAATACACACCACCACCACCAAGTAACAAGCAGCAACAAATCATTTGGGGCAACTAATGTAAAATCTTTTATAGTACATGAAAATTACATGAAATTACTCACTTTGGCAGCACATAAACTAAAACTGGAATGATACACGGAAGATTAGCATGGCCCCTGTGCATGGATGACACACAAATTTCTGAAGTGTTCCATATTTTCCTGACCAGGGCTCAAGGCTGATTCAGCCTTCCATCCTTCCAAGGTCAGTAAAATAAGAACCCAATATGTTGGGGGGAAATGCTAATTAACCTATGAACCATCCAGAGAGTGCACTAAGTGCTTTGGAGTGGTATATAAGTGTGATTATTATTGCTTTTACATGTAGAGGCTCATACAGTATACTTAGATAGTTGTGAAGTTGTCTGTTTTTCTTTACACTAGCAAAGGACTGGGTCAGAAAGAAATCCTGATTTTCTCAACTTCACTTTGCTTCTGCCAACTTCACCTTGTACTCTCTGAAGTGGCTTTCAGGTAATTCAGTTCTCAACATGCAAATTTAACAACATCATACATAAGCCAGTAAAAAAAAAAAAGATTGGTTTTCTTAACACCTCTTAAAAGTGAAAATTGATCACATATCTGAGGACAGTACATCCCACAATCTGGACCCTGTGAAGGAAAAAGCCTGTTTCACATTCTGTCAAGATGTCTTCTGCAACTGTTGACAGGCTCAAGAGGACTTACCATGAAGATCTAAATGTCCAGAGAGATCTATAATATAGTTCTTTTGATAGCCCTAGCTAAAGCATTTATGGTATTTGATTAAACCCAATACCTTAAAATGTCCCCAGGAATCCAGTAGCAACCAGTATAGGTTTTTTAGATTCCATGGTATAAAAAACTAGATAGTGTGCCATTGGCATGTATTTGTTTAAGATGGATCCCAGTTTGCCATGAAGTGACCCACACACTATGATCATGGAGCCAGCCATTTCCTGCTGCACGTATGAAATGAGACATGCAGGATTTAACACTGGGACTCCAATGGACTGTCGCAGCCTTGAGGACAGGGTGCACCTTCACAGCCAATCCATGGCCTCTTCTGTCTCCATGCACGTTGGGAATCATAGTTCCTCCTCCGTTCATTTTGACATTGGGCCCAATAGGATGGTTTCCAGTGGCATTTCCTCCATTGAGGGGACCATTACCCCACCAAAATGGGCTCATCCACCTGTAGCTGTTGGCCCCTTTAGGGAGTCAGGTTATTTACTGCTGCCCAAGACTCGACATTGAGTCACTAGCCATATGTTCTCCTTCACTACCATAGCAGGCTGTCCGGCCAGAAATGTATCTGCTGCATATTATACCAACTAAAGAATCTGGACCCTCTAGAAGGATAATCCCATGTAGAATTCATTGCAGTAGTCAATATATAATGTGAATAAGGCACAAGGGACTTCTTCCAAGGTCACATCTGGCTCACTAAGCAGAGCTTCTACAACTGTCACCTAGCAAGTCAGGACACTGACATGTCAAAAACTATTCCCTGACTATAAGGCTGACCTGTTCAAGCCCCAATGTTTGAAAAGACACTTCTGCACAAGGGTTTATTTGCATTTAATATGTGCATGTTGCTAAGTGAGGATTTCTGGGAATGAGATGCAAGGCAAGGCACCATTCTTTTCCAATTAGAAACAAAAATATTGTTTAGATTTGTCTCTCCCTCATTCTTAGAGTCTTTCTGTATTGAATACAAACACAAGCAAATTTTCAGACTTTGCTACTCAAAATTAACATATGCCTCTGCACAGGTTGAATTCAAACAATATACCTGTTTCCAATATGAAATTCATCATGCTGCAACTAGAGTTAGGAAAACCGCTGGATGGCATGTAAGCTTTAAATGTTTTGCCAAAAAGTAACTTTTCCCGAACATGAGCTGTAGGCAGTGGTGGGCCCCAAAAAAATTTACTACCACAGTGTGGGCATGGTATGGTGGGCGTGGCCAGGGGAAAAGCCCTGCATTGCACCAGAATTAGGACTATTTTATTTCAAAACCTGCATTGGCACAGCCAACCAGAATTTCTGCTACTGGTTCTGATGAAGTGTGTGAACCTGCTGATGCCCACCACTGGCTGTAGGTGCATTGCAAGTAAGAGGCTCATTTGTAGGGAGAGAAAAAAAGAGAGATGGAAACTCTATTTCAGCACTGACAGGTTTGAATTCTGGGATACAAACCTAAAATTTTAGCAGCTATTTACTAAATGGGCAAATCAATCAATTTCACCTTTTCCCACATTCATACATTCTTCTCTAAAAAAAAATTAAACTCAAATATGGGATACTTTGGAATAGGGGGTAAAAACCTTTTTTTAACCAAAATAACTGTAACAATATTGTTACTCAATTGTACCCATGATATACTTACACCAGAATAATATAGGAAAAGTGCTTGTTCCTTGACATATTTATGGTGATAGACATATGAATAGACATATGAAATTATATGTTATGTTTTGGACATATGTAAAGAAAGCCCACTCAATTCTAATTTAAAAAATCAATAGTGTTAAGACTACTCATCTTCTATCTCTGTGGTCCGTCACCTGTTTTTCTCCCCCTTTTCAGTAACATTGATTCCTACACATGTTCAACCAAAATGGACTAAAAATTATTGCAAAACTTATATTATTTCTTCACTATATTTTGCAAATATGATTTGTCTTGATAGACATTCCTCTTTTAGAGGAGACAATCATTTTTAGATACACTAGCTTAGCTTGTCTTTCATTTCCCTTTTTGTTTCAAGTTAATACCTAAGATCAAAGACTAATTCAATTAATACTAATCTCTAAAGCTATTAGATCTTCAGTTTATATATACATATATAAATTTTCAACATTTTCATAGGCTTTTAATCCTTTGGACAACGGCTTAGAGAGTCACATAGTATTCCAAAAGATAATAAGTACATTGTAAATGCTGATAACATGTTATCAGGCACGAATCATATATAATGATTGGTTCCTTTCTTGGTAAACAGTAAAACCTGAATATTATGTAGGCATATGTCAGGCAGAAATAATTGCTATCTTCATTGTTCATTGGACTGAGCCCTTTAAGGAAAAAAAATGTTTTTCCATGCAAAGAACAATCCACTGACCAGTCCTTTCTACTTCAAAAGTAAAATAGAAATAGAAATCTAGCTGGGTAGCAATAGCTCTTTTATCCTATAATTGGCAACAACAGATAGAGCTAAGGACATTAACTTTGAACTGCCTAGAGATGCTTTAGGATAGAGGTGTGTAAAGGGTACATTTAAATGTGTACATTTAAAGGTAAAGGTTGCCCTTGCTCAAAAGCTAGTTATATCTGACTCTAGGGTTCAGTGCTCATCTCTGTTTATAGCTGAAGAGCCAGTGCCATCTGCGTTTGCAGACATTTCTGTGGACATGTGGCAGGCATGACTAGTCACCAAAGTGCACGGAACGCCGTTTACTTTTACACCGAAGTGGTACCTATTCAAATCAAATCAAACCAAACTTTATTATGGTTGATGACCATTGCAGTAAAAGGGCTTAAGTGCATGAAATAGAGTCAAAATGCACCACCATAAACACATTTGTAGAATAAAATCATTTGGGAAAGGTATATGATTTAAAAGGAATAAAACAGCACATAAAACAGTATAAAACTTCAAAAGTTACAGTTACAGTCATAAAATAAGGATAAATAGGTCTGGTACCTATTTATCTACTTGCAATTTCTTGCTTTCGAACTGCTAGGTTGGCAGGAGCTGGGACAGAGACAGGAGCTCATTCCATTGTGCAGGTTTTGAACTGCTGACCTTCCACCTCCCAGTCAGCATCTTAACCACTTGAACCACTGCAGCATTTCCTAGAGGTTACCTTAAAAAGTCAATGGGGGCTTTCTTCTAGCTGATGGGAAAAGTGGGAAAATAAAAATGGAAATACTGTAGTCAGAAACCGTGTCACTGAAATGATTGAAGTTTTCTCAAACAACGGGAAATTCACAAATGTTGGCAGAGGTTCAGACAGAATAGGTTGAACGCTGATTCATGTGGCACTGATTCATGTGGCACTTCTTTTGGCACTGAGTGACTCAGAAGGGAAATGTTCATTCCTACTTCCTGGACATTCTAAAAGCAGTTATTCAGATTCCTTTTTTACATGAAATAGTCACTGGAGTTATCAATACTATTTGTCCAATTTGACACCCAAAGAGTACAGGCTCCTGCTAGTGTAAAAATGTTCTCTGAGTAACTGAAGGACCATTTACTAGTAAAATCCACTGGGAGAATTTGTAGCTGACCATCAGGCAATGAAATTATTATGAAAATTATATTCAGATGTAGGAGCAAAATGATTCTCTCTTTTTTTAAAAAGTGAGAATTATAGTTATCCACATAGGGAAGCAAGATTATTTAAGCGGAAATGGACTTTGGATATTTAGACATAAAAATTGGCATGCATATCCCTCCCATGCCACTGATCTGCAAAACCATCTAATGGTTCCAGTGGATGATGAAAGTGATGTATTTGCTGATCACTATTCAGCTGTTCTCTACAAGGGTGTTAATCTTCTGGTGCAAGAATAAAAGCATTAAGAAAGCATTCACCCAGGGAGAGAGCTAAGGAGGCCTAATGTGCCACAGACGGATGCACCTTCCAAAGTCAAAGAAAGTCACTTCCCATGTTAGATTTTGGGCCATAGTTGGTTAGATGAAAAGGTATCATTCTGTTTCTCACACTGAAAGTGTCTTCCATCTGCAGAAGATATACTTTCCACTTCATGCTGTATTTTATTTGATTTACGAATCCATATATTGCTCCGAAATCCCCCAATAATGAGATGGACAACTGTGCTGGATTTAAAACAAGGGCCACTTTATTTAAACAACCAACTGTGGTTTAACTGTCTGCATGGTGCAAGTATCACAGATAAGTGATCGAATTAGAATGTTAAAACTTCTAGGTGTTTGTCCATAACAGAAGTGGCATCTCCTTGTTCACACGTCTGCCCCTTTTTCAGGTGAACGTGTTCAGTGATCCCCAAGCCATCAAGCTTGGTTCTTGGACAGCATTTGGTTTACCAAGCTTGTATTCACCTTGCCTCACTACCAGCTGCTGAGTCAAATGCGTTCCTTACCTGAAATGGCTGGACTAACATTAGTGGCTTACCTGTGCTACCCGCCAAAGTGACCGGAAAAAAGGCCGCAAGACCCATCCCTAGCATCGCAGTGTGGGAGGGGTGAAAACTCCACAAACCAACTAGCCAGTCATGGTGCACACAAAAATTCCCATCCGTCCCACAAGGCAGCCAAAATAATCACACTGCATACAGGGAGGGTGGGGAAAATACTGCTTTCAGAGCCTCCAAAAGCAAAAGAGGGACCATGCGCCGGGAGAGCTCAGCCCCTTATATAGGCTTAGCTCCTCCCCTGGAGCTCGCACCTGCTCATCTGTCTCACCAGGGGGACGGGGAGCAGAGCGCGTACCCAGAGAGATCCTCCGGGTGCACGAGAATTTTAGAAACATACATCCTGATTTGATTCATCTTTATGTGGCAAATGGTACAAATCTTTAAAAAAAATACTCATAGACATGAGCCAGCATGAAGTGACGAGCCCATTCTGTGACAAGATAACATGCATCACAAAAAATAAATTGTCTGCTCCATGGTTTAATCCATGTTTCCTTTACTAAATCAGGTGTGCTGAATCCAAATCTGAGGTCTGATTCTGCCTAGGGCATCAGGATCTTAAGTTGATTATATGTATAGACACGATTGTCCCATTTATTAACACAGCTGTGCCTACTCATCTTTAGGTCAAAACAGACTCACTGTGGCCTAGCTATACTATCCAATAAGATGGTTTTGCACCAGAGACAAGCCCTCAGTCTGTCTCACCTTATATACCTGACTTGCCCAGACATGCCTAGCCACTGCTGGAACATGCATTCCACCAGGGGTTGTGATTCAGCTGAGGCAGCAGCAGGCTCAGTGATAGTTGCAACTTTTATAATGTTCCCATGTAAAAATACATTACCAAATTACCGACTATTTGAACAGCTATAGCACACCTGTAACTTAAAATCAGTACATGACAGGCAAATTCTGAGTTCAAATTTGGAATTGGCACACTTGATATCATTTAAATCACATGTGTTATTCCCAGTAGCAAAATTATTGTTGAATTAGTGTGCTGAAAGTGGACCTTATATATTTTGCAGAAATTAGATATGTAATAACTGATGCCTTGTGCCAAAATGAGTGGTGTTTATTGGGTTGTTTGTATCTTCTTCATCAGTAATTCTCCCCTATTGTGCTTCCCGAGTGTATGCTTAACTTTACAAACACAAAAATGCATTCCATACTTGGGTAAGATAGTTGAGAAGGTGGTGGCACCTTATGACTTCTTATGAGACTCTGACAGGATACAGCTATTCTGTTTGTACTATTAGATGTCTCAGTAGCCTTTTGTATTATTGATCATGGAATCCTTCTCGACAGGCTGCTGTGCTCAGAGGATAAGAAGCTTGTCTTGTTAGCTGGAAGGCTGGCAAGTCGGCAGTTTGATCCCTGGATACTGCATGGTGGATTGAGCAACTGTCTCTATCCTAGCCCTTGGGGACATGAAAGGAGCCTCATTTAGGCATTCCCTGAGCAGAGTTTCTCCAGAAAAAGTCCTTTCAACCCAGAATAAATTACTGACATGAAATTATTATTATCAGGACTTGGAATCAGGATCGTGGTTCTAGTTCAGCTCCAGTTCTTTCCTTGGTGACCATGTCCAAATGGTGTTGCTTGAAGGGAAAAGTGCCAGGCCTTTGGGTCCAACAGCATTGAGTCCCAAAGGATTCAGCCATCTCTTCCATGCTGTTCATTATGTATATGGGGGTTGCTGGGTGTGGTCATTTGGAGTTTTGTGGTTCACTTTCTCACTCTCCTTTTGTACCTCAGCAGTTGAGGTTGTTTGAGTTCTGGAGGAATGCTTGGAAGTGAGTGGACTCTGGATGAGGAAGAACAAGCTGAAGCTAAATCCCAACAAGATGGAGATCTTGTTGGTTAGGGCTTTCCCAACCAGTTAGATGAAAACCTCCTTAGGTTGGAAAGTACAACCTTACCTCCTAGGGATAAGGTACACAATTGGAGTATCTTCCTGGACCCAGCCCTAGATCAGCAAGTTTCAGCCGTAGTATAAGTTGCATTTTATCAGCTGCAACAGATTGCTTAGCTCTTTCCATATCTGGATGGGAGACCCCTGGCAACACTTGTGTACCCCAGGGATTCTCAACCTGTGGCCCATGGTGCCATTTCATGTGGCCCAACACCACCTCCACCACACCAGGAAATGCCATGTGTTGGAGGAAGAGAAAATGGCTGTCTGGCCCCTGAAGCTGTCTGAGGGAGCATGACCCAGTCCCCAGCTTTATAAGGTTGAAAATGCCTGGTTTACTCATTGGTAATCTCTAGGTTACATGAGGTTTCCCTTGAAGCCGGTATTGAAACTTCAGTGTCTCCAAAATGCAGCAAGCAGACTTATCATAGGGAGAAGTAAACATAATTAGATTTCTCCAGTTCTGGCCCAACTCCATTGATTGCCTTGCATTCCATGCCAGGTTCAAAGTCTTAGTGCTGACTTACAAAATCCTATATGGTTTGGTACTTTGTTACCTGTCAGAGGAACTCTTCTATAGAAAGTCTGCCCATTTTATGAGGGCCTCTCAGGTTGTTTTGCTGAGGGCAGCAAGAAATAATTATACAAGGAAGAGAGCTTTCTAAGAGATGCCCCTCTCACTTAGGAATAATCTACCTATTGAAATTTGACAAACAATTGAAATTTGAGAAACAAATTTAAGAAACAATTGAAAATCTTCTACTGTAGAGATAGATATTCTTAGATATTCTTTCCCAGTAGGATGCCTATATTTTACATTTACTTTTCTTTTTTAAATATCTCTTTATTTTATTTAATTATGTGTTCACCTGGGTTTATGAGTTTGTTCTGCCAGCTGAATGTTGGGGGTGCTTTAATTATAACATGCTATTGTACTGCTTTTATTTAATGTTTCTATCTTGCTAGCAACCCAGTGGTGTGTGCACCAAATCAGACAGTATAAAAATGTCAATAATAAATTAATTAATAAGCAAACCGGGCACCCTGCAGAAATTGCTACCACCGCAACAAAAATAAATGTTTGCTATCTTGCTTTTGAACTGGAATATAATATCTCAAGGGTGATAAACAGCATTCACGATGTTCTCTTATAAAGCTGACACAGCCAATGTCAGTTAAAATCTTGGCAATAGCAAGATAACTTCACAAAATTTAAAATATTTATATATCAGGTTTCAGAAAAAACAGCTCTTGGAACAATTTATGCTGTAGCTTACGAAACCTCTTCTTCTTATGGTGAATGCAAACAAGGAGTGCCAGGAGGATTAGAACTCAAACTGGGTTCCAGAGAAAGACGAAAGAGGCATTTGTATGTATAAAGGAGCACTGAGTCTTCCAAAAGTAGATAAGTAGACATAAAAATTTGTAAGCCAAGGAAGCAACACTCAGCCTGTTTTGGAAACCACTGAACTTTAAGTAGGCTCTTTTATCCTTTCCCCTGGTTCAGAAGGTCAGGACTGCTCCTGACTGTTTTTCTCCTACCTAATAAGATATTTGGGGTGTTCTAGAAGTTTTGATACAGACCAGCAACTTTCCTAATTGCTACTTCTTTTCACATTTGCTTGCCACAAATGAAATTATATCTAAGCCAGGCATTCACAACCTATGGCCCATGTGCCGGGGCTGGCCCACAGCTGTTTCATGTGGCCACTGTTTCATGTGGTCTGCAGTGGCACACCTGGAAGTGAAAGCAGGCACATTTATGCATGTGTGGGTATGTGTTACATCAGCCATAAAACACACCCACACATGTGTAAACACGCCCATGACTCTCATAAATGCAGAAGTGACCGCATTTATGTCAGCCATATATGTTCCCGCTTCTGCTTCCAGGGGGCATGATCTGGCTTGCTCAGCTGTCCAGAGGACATGGTCAGACCCGTGGCTGAAAAAGGTTGTGAACCCCTGTTCTAAGGTGCTCTCTTTACCATCCAAGAACAGGAACAGTTTTGAATCTGATGTCATTCCCATTCAGCTTGATTGCTCTCTGGGTTTCCCAGATCAGCTGGATGTTCATGTTTAGGAATCACATATTAAATTATCAGAAATGTGGAACCAAATAGTAACACTCTATTATTATACATTCAAAAGCTTCCACCTGCCCATCATAAATATATTCCTTACATAAATATTTTCCTGAAATTATCTCTGATATCCCCTGTAGGTAGCTTGATAAATTCAGAGTCCTAGCTTCTGCAAGGGAAATGTGTTGCACTATAACTTAAACTGTATGCTAGTGACCATATAATCATGATCAGTTACATCTGATTTTTCCTTCCTTAGGATCAGGGCAGGATGACAGTTCTATAATTTCGTTTCTCCACCGTTAGCCAATTTTCAAGAAACTTAGGCCCCAGATGAAGCACCTATCATGTTACCTCTCCCCATTTTTACTTTCTCCAACAATCAATATGTAGTGTACAGTTTTCTCTTGTTTCTTTGCAAAAGAGCTATTGAATGGGTTTTTTTGTTCCTAGAAGAGAAACAGATGCCTCATTGAAGGTAGATAAATATAAAAAGGAACCTCAGCATTGATATTTCATTTGCTCATAAGTGACGCTACTGAAGGCTTGATGTTCCTACGGCAAACTTGCATTTCCAGAAAATGAATCTATGAGCTGTAATCCTTGTGAAAATATTTAGGCCCTGAAGAAGACAGTGTTCACAGTGTATCTTTGCTTTTCATCCGCAGACAAGTCTTCCACTGCATAAAACCAAACCATTAATTACACTATGCAACAAAAAAATTTGCTACTGGGTAAAAATAATGTGATTGTTATGTAATAGGGTGCACTGATTCTGATTTTGTAATCAAAAATGTTGAGGACGTCTGGATTTAAGTTATAGCTGAAAGACATATTATTATTATTATTATTATTATTATTATTATTATTATTATTATTATTATTATTATTATTATTATTATTATTATTATTATTATTATTATTATTATTATTATACCGCCCTACTCGTTTGGACCAACTCAGGGAGGTTCACAAGCACAGATACAGCAAGTTCATAGACACAACATGTAAATATCAAAAACAATCTGTATCAATACTACAAAACATCTCAACATCATTACAGCATCAAAAGTTCAATAGGCATCAATTTCAAGCAACAATCAAAAATTACAAAACTCATCAATTTTACACAAGGCTTTCAAAAAAGAAAAAAACTAAGCAAAAAACTACTAAATCCCACAACAACTGCCAAGTCTCTCTACCTAGCCGCAGGTGTTCTTAGTGGTGTGAAAAGTCCTGCAGCCATTGTGGCTTTTAAGCCCCCAGCCCAGGCAGAGCCTCTGGGGACAGGTGGGAAGAGTCCCGGGGCTGGACACTGAGGCAGCCTCTCTGCCTGGCCACAGGTGTTCTTAGCAGCATGAAAAGTCCTGCCGCCATTGCGGCTTTTAAGCCCCCAGGCCAGGCGGAGCATCCGGGAACAGGTGGGAAGAGTCCCGGGGCTGGACGCTGCGACAGCCTCTCATTAAAAGCCTGTACATGGGTTAATATGTAGCTGCATCAATGAGCCGTGTTTGATGTACGATTGTGTGTGTGTGTGTGTGTGTGTGTGTGTGTGTGTGTGTTTGTCCATCAGTCTGATTCGGAGGTGACTAGAGAATAGTTCATGCTAGTGTGGTTCTGTGTTTTATTAATTACCAGTCGCAGTAACATGCACTTAAGTGATTTCGTATAAGATGATTTGGTAATTCAGTACATGGTGATTCAGTAAACAAAAGATATATAGGCGCAGCTGTGTGAATTGTCCGGACTGCTTTTGCTACAATTGTGGCAAGTATACGACGTCTGACCAATGCAAGAACATGCCCAGAAAGCTACGTATAGCTTACAAACATTACTTCGGATGTGAAATCGGAGATCAAACAAAATCCTGGGCTCCTCATCTCTGTTGCACCATCTGTTACTCCGTCCTAACCCAGTGGTTAAATGGTAAGCGAAATCGAATGCCTTTTGCTGTTCCCATGATTTGGCAGGAACAGAAAGATCACCATTTGGATTGCTATTTCTGCTAGACCATCATATCCGGGTACAGCAAGAAGAACAAGTCAAAAAACGTGTATCCGGATTGTCAGTCTGCTCTAAAGCCTGTGGGACATGGTACAGATTACCCAGTACCAATTCCTCCTTCATCCAATGCAATGAACAATGAAGAAAGTGATACTGAAGGTAATGACAGTGACGCTGGAGCTATGGAATACACGAATGATCCTGACAGTGACATTAAAAAGCCACATTTGATCAGCCAAGCTGAATTGGACGAGCTGGTTCGCGATTTGTCCCTGTCAAAAGAAAAGTCTGAACTGTTGGGTTCCAGACTGAAGGAGGGGAACTTACTCGCGATGACAAGAATCACTACATAGTGAAAAATTGGCCACCCAGAAATTTACCTGTAGTCAGACAGCACAACGTTCAACATGTACCTCTGATGGATCGTAATAAGATTTACCTACCTCTACTCCATATCAAACTGGGTCTTATGAAACAGTTTGTTGCAGCGATGGATAAAACAAATCGTGGTTTTCACTACCTAAAAGGCAAGTTTGGAAAGATGAAAACTGAGGCAAAATTGAAAGCAGGAGTCTTTGTTGGACCAGAAATACGAAAGTTGATTCGATGTCCACAATTCAGTTTGGAGCTCACGGAATGAGAACTAGCAGCTTGGGACGCATTTGTACTTGTCATGCACAACTTTCTTGGGAACCACAGAGCAGACAACTATGCAGAATTTGTGGACAACTTGTTAACAGCCTTCCAGCACCTCGGTTGCCGAATGTCACTAAAGATGCATTTCTTGCATTCACATCTCACCTTTTTTCCATCAAATACGGGAGCCGTGAGTGACGAGCATGGTGAAAGATTCCACCAGGAGATGTCCACCATGGAAGCAAGATATCAAGGCTGCTTCAATCCAAACATGATGGGGGGGGGGGTTACTGTTGGTTTTTGCAGAGAGCAACAGAAGATGTTCACTGGCGGAAAGCAAAAAGCTCTACACACTTTTAAACCAAGCCATTGTCAATCTTAGTGTAACGAAGGGTCCCTGACTCATTTCAGACGTAAATAAACATTTATAATTCACGTCTTAATTATAATATTTAGTGTTTTCATCCCAAAGTACGCACATTAATTTCCCTAAAATATCTCACAATCGCTTTTCAACATGGTTAATAGCATTTTCCTTGATAACTTTACACGTACATAACTTTTTTTCCTGATGTGCCAGAGCAAATCCGACTGTAGTTCTGTATTCAGCACATATGAATTACTATAAGAAACATATTTTCAACCCAGTAGCAGGGGAAAATTTTTTTTGTTGCGTAGTATTATTACAAACCATTGTAATATGTATTATCATTGCATGAGAGTGTAGTACTGTTATTGTATGGCAGAAGATATTGACACTCTACAATGCAAATTGAAAAATGGGGGAGCCCAAATTTTAAAAAATATAATATTTAAACATGGCTTTGGAGCAAATTCAGAACAGTAGGAACAGACGGTCTGATGTTGTTCTGTAAACTTTAAACAAAATTAAGTGAATTATGTGTGCCAAAGAAAGAAATCACATCGAAATAGATTGAAACTACCCCTACAGTGGTAAATGAGATATTTCTCCCCATAACCTATCTCACAAAGTTGTGGTGAGTAACATGGGCACTGCCTTCAGTGACTCAGAAAAGTGGAGTATTAAAATAAATTTCATTTCATTTCTTCTTAATTTATAATGTATTATAATGATAATTTCTTTGTCATTGGATGATTAACTGAATTCTGGAATTTCCCCTTGCTTTGTGTCTCTTTGTGAATGGTAATGAGCACAAAAGGATATCCTGTACACCATCTTGACTGCTGCCTTTGACACACTATTGGACGCACTATTGTGAAGCTTCCCCTGAGTAGAGTTCCTCCAGCAAAAATCCTGTCAACCCCAAACACATGTCTCTGACATGATTTTAAAACAAATGGTAAGAGTTAAATACATAGCATATTAACTTCACCCATTCATCTACCCAGCAAAGTACTGAACTCTGATGTTGTGGGATGTCAAAATTTTTACTACCCCACCATGACATCATCACAGTGTGGGTGGAGCTAACGTCATAATAAAATAAAAATAAAATAAAATAAAATAAAAATAAGTACACACACACACACACCTCATTTTAAAGCTATGAAACTATTGTTCTACATGCCATCAATTGAAATCTTCAGTAATTATTGCTGCAGACATTAGTACATTACCCTCATATTAATTGACACAAAGAAACTTGAAGAATGTTGTCTCCCATCTTGGTAAGAAAATTTGTTTAAAAAACCTCCAAGTCTGAAAGCATAGGTGAATAGGGTGAAGCTTCATCGATTAACTGTCTTAGAGCTCCGTAAATAAGTCTGCAGTTGTGATCAATAAGGTACTGCCCTGTGTGGTGTGATCTCTCCAGTTATACACAATTGTGCCTTGTTTCATACACAGAAATGGATAGAGTTATAACTATGAAAGACCAAATTGTCAACATTCGATGGATCATGGCAAAAGCAAAGGAGTATCAGAAAGCCAACCTAGCAGTTCAAAAGCAAGAAACTACAAGTAGATAAATAGGGACCACTTTGGTGGGAAGGTAAACAGTGTTCCATGTGCTCCGGTGTCTAGTCATGCCTGCTACATGACCATGGAAATGTCTGTAAAAGCAGTCAGTGCTGGCTCTTCAGCTATGAAACATAGATGAGCATTGAACCCTAGAGTCGAATACATCTGGCTTTTGAGCAAGTGTGACCTTTACCTGTACCTGAAATAAGTCTACTTCTGTTTCATTGACTGTGGACCACAATAAACTGTATCAAGGAATTAAAGAGATGGGAATACCAGACCACCTTTTCTGTCTAATGAGAAATCTGTACATGAGTCAAGAAGCAACAGTTAGGACAGGATATAGAATGACTGATTGGTTTATAATAGGAAAAGGAGTACGACAAGGCTGCATATTGTCACCCTGCTTATTAAAATTATATGCAGAGTTCATAATGCACAATGCAGGGCTGGATGAATCACAAGTGGGAATTAAAATTGCTGATAGAAACATAAACTCTTCTCAGGGGATGCCTGAATGAGGCTCCTTTTATGTCCCCAAAATCTTTTCCCACTGAAGTGGTCTCTATTTATCCACTTGAAATTTCTTGCTTTTGAACTGTGAGGTTGGCAGGAGCAGGGACAGAGACAGGCACACATTTCTTCATGCAGTATTCAGGTCTTGAACTGCCGACTGGCCAACTTGCCAGCTAACAAGGCAAGCTTCTTAACCACTGAGCCACCACAATATACTGAAGCAGAATCATTGATTCCAGACAACATCAAGTTCCAGGAGGGCTTTCTGTTAAGGCTGGCTGTCTGGTCCACCTTCACATTGACAAAAGAGTTAAATGTAAGGATCTGACATTATTTCCTATGTTACTGCTCATGATGATATGGTAGAGTCCTGTTAGGAATGGAAGAAGTGTGAGCATAGTACTGTGCTTTAGATTGTAGCTACACAAGTCAGAGTCCATCCTATTAAAAGTTATGTGGTTTCCAGTTGCACAAGACAGTGTTTGAATACCCCTTTTTGCCAGACAGTAGGGAAAGAGTAACTACACATCCCATGGACTACCATGAGTACTTTAAAATCAAACAGGATTTTGGCCATATTATCCAACAGATTCACACAATCTGACAGAGGCTAAATGTTCCATTTCATGGTTTTAGTGAAATGCAAAGGCACTAGACAAACTGTGTGTGTGCATGAACATGTGTGTTTTTTCAGTCCAATATAAATTATTAAATCAGTCTGAAGCTAAACCAATTGAATATAATCTGGCAGAGAGAAAGAAATGGAGTAATAGAATTTGAGGCAGACCCGTCTGTTGAATTCCTCATTCTAAGGAGACATTATTCATGTTTATCCTCATTGAAGTTGCTAAACATAAGCATCTAAAATATTTTTATCCCGTGTTCTCTATTTGAAAAGCAATTATAAAGGCCCAAGTCATGACATATGCCCATCTGCTTCAAAAAGAGCACATAGAAAATAATGTTTTTCTCATCAAATTACCAGATGTCATTAAATAAAACATTTGCAGAAATTGTTAAAACAAGTACTTTCTCCAAGATTAGATTTGAACAAATGGGCAACAATTCCTGTCATACCACCTGTTACTACTTGACTTCTCAAAATGTTTTTTCCCAGGTGAAGCCCTTTATATTCCATCTCATGATTCCTAAATCAATTATCATAAAACACAAATGCTGATATGCCTTAATTAGCAAAGCAGCACTTCTAAATAAGGTGTTTGGAACTAATCCTTTTGAGTGATATTGCACAGGTTCCTCAGGTCTGAGCTAAATCACTGCCAGACCCCCAATTAGTTTCCATTACCACATATTCTAATTTTGAAGCCATTACCCATGAAACATTTCTTTTTATTAGCATGTTCATGTAGTCAGTACCTTAAATATTTCAACCCCATGTAGAGTTGTCATAATTTTATCCCACAAAACTGGGACAGTATACTTGACAAAAATGGGTAGGTTATCTAAAAAAATAGCCTTTTTTAAAACCAACAATATAATGACAGCTATAAAACACTTTCACATTAAATATACCACTGCTTAAATGAATTTATTTACAACCATTAATTTGTAGTGTAAGATGATCTATTGTACTTCTGAGAAGTTGTGTCATGGTCAACTCTTAACTCTTAACTCCAATATGGCAGGAAATTGCTCATTTGATGGTGAGAGTTCGAATTTATTTTAATGGTGTGTTATAATATACAATCAGTATGTTTTAAAAATCTGGGACTTTAACATGATTTTTATTGAACTGGCCGGGACAATTTTTCTGACCTTGAATCTTGGACAATCCTGGTTTTCTGGGATGTATGGCAACCCTAACCCCATGTTAATAAAGCCGTTGTCATTTGAAAAGTTTCTTGGATTTTCTTAAATATGCTAGTATCCTGTGATATCAATCAATGCATATCGAATAAATGGATGTGGCTCTTAATGAATCATGTGGGCTTATTACTGACTGCCTGAAACCTAACTCCATAGAAAAAAGTCTATTATTGCCCCTCCATAAATATGTCAAGAGATGCTAACAAATAATGACTAAAACAAGATGATACAGCACTAAACCCATCCACTTCATGGGCACCAACACTCAACATCTAAAACTGAGGGGGGGGGAATTTGCACACCAGTGAAGCACCAAATATTCAAACAGAAGAGACTATGCTAAACCTATGGAAAGAAAAAAACAACTCAACTTAGTGGGTGGATGGATGCCAAAGAGTATCTCCCTCCAGGGCAAGGTTCTTGAATGATCATCTGGAAGTCACTTAATAGGCTTCAAATATAATTAAAAGATCAAAGAATAATCAAATAAAATGGTGCTACTTGGATAGAGGACACATCTTCTGCACATGAGGAGAAATTCAAACAATGCAACATTTATGTTGATGCAATTTATGCCCCACCACATGTACAAAATAATATCTAGTAAATAGCTGTGATAACACTATTGAAGTTAGCCTGCATCTGATCAAAATAAGTCTAATTATTTTAACATTTTAATTTTCTTTGATTTATACCTATATTTTATATACTGTATGTCCATAATTTTAAATTGTGCAATACTCTGATACAAAGAAAGGAAGACATGGAAGGTCCATTACTGCTGCTGATAATAAACTTCTCACTTTCTGTTTCCAAATTCACTGTTTCTCACTAGAAGCTCAATAGTCAGAACGTCGAGAGAAGACTGTTGATTTTTCATGGATATTCAGTTGCCATTTCCTTCTCTTTTGGCACTAAAATTCATCTATAGCAGCAGTTCTCAACCTTTTTAAGCCGGGGGCTGGGTCACGCTCCCTCAGACAGCTTTTGGGGCCGGACGACCATTTTGCTCTTCCTCCACCACATGGCACTTCCTGGTGTGGTGGTAGGGGCACATGAAATGATGCTGCAGGCTGCATCCAGCCCATGGGCTGCAGATTGAGAATCCCTGATCTATAGTATGCAGTACACTGTAATACTGTATCACTCAATTTATTTTCCTTTTATTCAAATTAGATCTTTATCATTTTAATCCTGCAAATGTCAAAGCACACTCACATACGTACATACATAGAACATAGCTAAAAAGCATTACATAAACACATAAAGCACAGCTAACATATAATCATGGACACATTCTTGTATGTTTCTGAACAATTGCAGAATGGATTCAGAAAGCCTCCTGGTTAATTATGAATAGCTCATGCACAGGTAATTCTTTTGTGTCCAGATAAAACTTTATACAGCCAAAATGAATCCACTTTCTTGGTTTTGTCATTGACCAAAAATTAAATCCTAATCAATATATGTTGCTGGTAGTAATTGGCAGACAGTTTGTTGTTGTCTGCCAGCAGCCCCCACTTGATTATGTTGTTCTTACATTTAGGGACTCCAACCCTCAGCATATTCAGGGTCTTCCATGTTAAGTTTCTCAGCCATATCATCTTTTAATGTTATTCCTTATTCAGTGAGCTCCTTCCTCCATCTTCTAATTTTATTATACTCCTGTGTACCCTCAACAATGTTTGTTCTTGGCATAAAGCTCTCCCTGAATCTGAGACAGCAAACTTGAGGCGCATATCCATTCAGAGTATGTTGAGGGTCATTCTCCTGCTTAGTTCTCTCAGCATTCACTGCTATTTCTCTCCTTAGCAGGTGGAGTGATACCAACAAGAGGATATAGTGGAGCAGCATACTTTACTGCAGAGACTTTCATGGACAAAGCTAATGTACACAGTGTGGATAGTTGAGATTACCATGTATAGTTTGTCAATTTACTGATTATATTGTTCCTCAAACTAACTTTAACTTTGGTATTCTGGCAATGCTGCTTAAAATAGAGAATCCTGTCAAGTGTCATGCTGAGATATTTTGGGTGTTGAACAATGCTGTAATTGATTCATCTAGCTCAACTCCTGCCTCTTGGTTTCATCCAGCTCAACCCCTGCCTCTCTGTTTTGAAGGTGAAAAGTCTTGCTCAGGTTAGGCTTCAAGTGGTTGATGGTATAATACTGTCCTAATTCTTCAAGTATTCCAGTACTTTTTCCAGCTATCTTGTCAAATCTTGATCTTTGTATGACTGTTACTGTGTCATTTATATAGATGACAAAAATTTCATGTTGTCAGGAACTGGTTGATCATTTGTATATATATTATATATGGTTGGAGACAATACACTTCTTCGTGGCAGTCCACTCTTCTGCAACCTTCATCTACTGTTCTTACATTCACTGTCACATAGAATTTCTGGTGTGGGAGAAAGCTGTCAATGGTAAGACTATTTATTTTACAGAGCAGTATCCTATGACTGACAGTTTCATATGCTGCAGTTAGGTCAATGAAAAGCAACTTGTTCTTTCATGATATTTCCATCAATAAATTCAGAAATACGATTGTAAATCATCCATCCAGTGCCTTACAAAGATGGCAAAGTAGTGATACTAGTCAGTAGTTTTTTGAGTCCTCTGTATCTTTGCTGGGTAATGGGAAAATGTTTAAAATACTCTTGTTTCCACATAACCTAGAGGAAATGGCAATGAAGTTAGTTGGTTTTGAGAACTAGGGAGGGGAAGAAGGAGTCAAATTCTGAAAGCACATTGAGCAGTTCTTTCAAGTCAATGGCCTCCAAGTGTTTTAATCTATGCCTTGCTAGACAGATGCTTATATTACAAAACCAAGGCGCACATATCAGGAGAAAATGCTGTCCCCGGGGAGGAACGATCACAGGTGTGGCAGAATGATACTGAGTAGCTAAAGGCAAAAAGGAGAGAAAATCTAATTAACAAAACAGACTGCAGGATTTGCTGAACGAAGGGGAGAGAGAATTCCAGTCTCTGTTAAACATATGAGTGAAGGAGCTGGTAGGGAGAACTAGGGGTGGAGGAGTTTGAATGTAACCTGGGGCTGTTTGCTGTATGTATCATGGAAACACTACTCACCAGGTTACATTCTCAATAATCCAGTTCTAAAATAACAATTGCTTAACCCATTATGACTCGCTTGTTCTGCTTCTGTCCCAAATAATTTGCAATCAATGAACATTTTATAATCATACTTTCAAGAATGAATGACAGGTCCTTAAAAATTAGCCTCTGGCTGGTTTTGTACAGTTCATCCTTGAACAAGCTGTGATTAGGGTCCCAGGACTTGGATGAAAAATAGATCAACTGATTGGATATGCACAGGATCTCATTTTACAGCCAAACAGGAGAAGAATTTCTCAAGGAGGGGAAATGATGCTCTACTTGGAATTCAGTTGAGCATTACAAGTTGGAGCTATTTCTAACAAAGGTAATTACACAATATCGCTAACATGTGATCTTAGGATAATTCACAGTGTTTCTCTATATTGTCTTCTGTAACAGGCTTGCACTCTGGAGTGGGGTGCAGGCAAATGTTGAAGTCTAATAGATTATTTTTTTTTAAAAAAAATTGTTTTACTTGCCTTCTACGTTCTCTCTATCAGGCATCTTTAAGGGGGAACATAATTTTGGAGGGGTGAAAGGTACATGCAGAAACCATTTTAAAACTTAAACATTGAGGCATATTTATGAGCCATTACAACCTCCATGCCTGTTGCTTGCAGAGAACCTAGGTGACGTTAAACTTAAGAGTTTTCTCCTCAGGAAAATCTTTTTAGGAACTCCAGCAAATATCAGAACTATGTATCAATATAATAAAAAAATACTCTCTAGGACCCATATAGTGGACAATAAGGTACCTTTATGAAACACTATAGAGAGATAACATAGTTTCATATAGACAAATGTGGCATACAAGGGTGTATTTATCCCTTTATCTCTTCAAACTTGGTGCAGGACACCTCATATGGAAAGCCAGACTAGAGTCTGCTCCCCAGGGTAAGTGACTCACCTTTGGCTGTGGTGTGTCTGGGGAGCAGGCTATAGGGAGCTTCAGGCTAGCAGCTTCTCTTCCTCCTTCCCGCTTGGGAGGACAGCAAGGAGGCTGTGCATATGTGCCAAGCACTGTAGGCAGGCATGCACACCAAGTGCTTGGTGCGCATGCGCAGTGGGGGAACCAGTGAAAAGGTAAGCCCCGAATGTGGTTCCCCCCAAAAGCTGCTACCAGTTCTCAGGGACACTGGGAAAAGTTACTACCAGTTCTGGCAGACAGGTGCAAACCTGTTACATTACATCACTGTACTGAGACCACGAAATCAGAAGAAATTTGAGACTGGGAAGGGGTGTAGAGAAGAATTAGAAAGATTATCAAGTATAGGGATGTGTCATTGGAAAATATATTTTTTATATTCCCATTCATAGATATAGGTGTGAAACCTGGACAGTAAAAAAAGCTGAGAAGGGAAAACTCTCCTTTCAGATATAGTGCTGAAGAAGCACTTTATGGATACCCTGAATGACCAGAAAGACAAACAATTGGATCCTAGAGCAAATGAAGCCTGAACTATGCTTGGTGGCAAAAACAATGAAACTAGGATTTGTCCTACTTTGGGCACAGCATGAAAAGGGAAGATACTTTGGAAAACACAATAATTCTGGAAAAGGTTAAAGGAAAAGAGGAATCCCAAATGCAAGATGGATCGACTCCCTGAATTCCACAGACCTGAGTTTGCATGAACAGAGCAGAGCTGTTGAGGTTAGGACATTTTGTAGAGCATTCATGCATAGGATGACTGTAGGTCTGACTTGACAGCATGTAACAACAATAACAATGTGTTGGAGATACACTTCAAAATTTCTAAAAAGAAGCAACAAAATAATGAAGCATGATATTTCAAAGTTGAGATAGTTCAAAGTTGAGCCTTAGTACTTCAGTATATTTTTATTGGTTTTAGATTTAAGATTTTTGCTGTTGTTGTTTTAACAATAATTTTACTCTAACTGGTTAAAAAGGCTACTTCTGGATCCATTGTGGAAATCCAGAGATATAAAGTCATGAAAATGATAATCTATGTATAGCAGATGACTCTTTTCCTGCAGGGAAGTTCAACAGATGGCGAGTTTAATAGCTTAATGAAATTAGGGGCATTTTGAGCGCAGAGGATGAGCTTTCCAGATCTGCTTCAAAACATCAAGCAGCATAAAATCATCCATCTAGACCTCTAGCTGGTACCAAGCTTGATATTGAGGTTGTGTTTGTGATGCTTTCTGATAAGAGTGACAGTGTTTCCTACACTGACCCATAGTGTACACATCTACAGGAGTTCTTACTGCTCCGATAAGGAGAGGAAGTTTGTTTGCATAGGTCCTTTCCTAGTCAGATCAAGTAAATTGACTTCCTTGGGTCTGTTACACCTCCCATTGGTCCCCCTCTATTGCTGGGTCTTCTACATTCCACAGTAAATCCATCTGCATTGCTTCAGGCTGTTTGATCACTTCAACTGGTGCAGAGAAGTGTGAACTGTAGACAGTGTGATTGTGTAGTGGCTGGTGAGGGCAAAGAGGTTTGCAAATACAGTTGAACGTCACATAACGAGTGTTTCGCTTAGCAAAAAATTCGCATAACAAGCAAGTTTTTTGCTAAGCGGTCTGACTCGCATAACGAACATTTTCATTATGCGAGTTGGACTTTCCCTATGGAAAAACTCGCATAATGAGCATTTCTATGGGAAATACTCGCATAGCGAATTTTTTCGCTATGCGAGTTTTCTCCCTTGAAATGCTCGTTATGCGAGTTTTTCCATAGGAATTTTGTTTGTTTCGCATAGTGAGCAACCTCGCATAGCGAGCAACCTTGGATAACGAATTAAATTCATTATGCGAGGTATTACTGTAGTGCCTTTATTGTACAGTGCTGGTCATAGTCTGTAATAAAGCAATTGATTGAGCAGTACAGAAGATCTGCTGAAGCATGCTGGGCCAGTATTCTGCAATGTATTCCTTGTAGCTAAAAATATTTAAACTATAGCACAGCAAAGCAATCATGCTTCTATACTGCCCCATAGTGCTTAGTCCACTCTCTGGGCGGTTCACAAGTTAATTAGCATTTTGCCCCAAACATGCTGAGAACTCATTTTACTGACCTCTGAAAGATGGAAGGCTGAGTCAATCTTGAGCCCTGATAAGCATCAAACTCACAACTTTTTGGTTGCATACAGCAGCTTTTATCCACTGCGTCACCAGCTCCTATAGATATTGCTATTTTACTTATATTGTTATTTTACTGACATTGAAAACCTTAGTATTTTTATATACTGTAATCTTAAATTTATTATATTTTATATCATGCATTTTATTATACTATGGATATCTTATGCTTTTTACATGCTATATATTCTAGATCTTATTTGATTGAATCTAGCTAGAGCATTCTACAATCAGTTTTATAATCCATCACAATATATTTAACTCAGTTGTTAACCATATTATCTATATTCTGTTCTTTCTTTGACTGTAATAATAAACTGGATTGTTAAAGAAATAAAACAGCTCAATGCCAGTGCTGTTGTGCTAAGGCAGGCAGGCAGGCAGGCAGGCAGGCAGGCAAGGAAGGCATTGCTTTTTGGCCCAGGTTAAAAGTTTACTAAATTAGTTCTACTACTGTAAACTAAGCTTCCTCAGGGCTACGGACCAGCAATGTTAGCAACTACCCACTATTTTGTATCCTTTAATGCCAAATGACCCAGGGAAACCCGAATTCTCCACTGTGGGAGAACAATCGAATATGCATTTATCTCACTATGTATCCACACGAAAAGACAAGGGGCAGCACGATGGTGATGTTTTATCATCATAAATTATTTCATCATCCAGGATTCTTTTTACGAAGAACATTCAATTCCATGGCCAGCTCCACCATTTGGCAGAATGAGTAATAGCTTCAGTTTGCAGATGCTGGAAAAGATGCAATGGGCAGGCTTCTGACTGTTATTCCTGGACATCATAGACAGCCCCATCTGCACAGCAACATGTTCTACATTCCCTAAACTGGGTTTATGCATTTGGTATATTAAACTATACAGTCTATGTTTATTCATGGGAGGAGAGCTATTTGGCTGTATTCAGTGCTGGACTTCTGTTCACATAGGAGCAGAATCCAGAATAAACAAGAACTGCAGTTTCCCAAAGCATTCCAAAAATGTGCTGTAATGGACTAGAAAACCCAAACAGAGCATTCTTATTTCAAATTCAGGTTGGGTGAAGCATCAAAAAGCCAGTGCTATTGTCAGCATACACTGGGCTAAGGCTACCTAGTCCTTTACTTTCAGCAGGAAAAAAAGGGGTGCACAGAAAGAGCCTCCTAAAAAATTAAGGTATTTTAAAACCACAATCAGGCATACCTTGGCAATGGCTGTCAGGGAAGAATTTATGCCTTGGTTTTAGCCTCATCAAAGATAGAGATTTCAATCTGTGGGAGAACCCTTTCTCACATACCAAAGGGATTGGAATGTGTAAACATGCTGGCCTCATGGGCTGGAAGAGATGGACCCAAATGTATGATGGACAAGTTATGCTGTGTGGTCATTGGCTGGATTCCTTTAGGGGAATGGCAAGGGGGTGGATCATGTGTAAGAAGATAAAACCCGGAAAGTGGGAGCCAAGAGTCTCTCTCAATCGAAGGCTCTGAGCTAAAGGTGAACTGCAAGCATGCAGTTGCTTAAGCCAAAAGGGGGGCCACTGGGTCTGTCCCCATAGAGCAGCTTTTTTTTATTTTGATATACTTTCTGAACTTTTATTGAACTTTCTTCTGTAACTTACTTTGATTACAATATATTTTTAAAATACCTGAAGAGGCCTGGAGTGTTTACTTGGCTCTACACTAATCTAGAATTCTGGTTTGCTTAGCTAGGAGGAGGAGGCAGCTCAGAAGCAGGGAAGCAACCACTGGTGGGCAAGAAGACCTACTCGGAAGTAAACTCCTTTCCTGACAATGGCAACCTTGTGTTGCTGGCTAATCTTTCTCACACTAGGTCAAGTAAAAGGAACTGTGGACATGAATTCACCAAAGGTGGCTTTATTTTGGCAGTTTCACATGTGGCCTAGACATGGAAGAAGAAGCAAGAAAAAGTCTGACCCTGAATCTTCACTATCTAGATAAGGGATTTGCAACCTCTGGCCCATGGTGAGGAGCCTGCCACTGCCAGTGCCAAAAATGCGGTGGAAGTGGAAAAATGTTGCCCAAAATGCACTGGAAGCACCCAAAACACACTGGAAATATGGAAAAACCCACCCAAAATGGTGGGGCATGGTCTGGCCCATGGCAGGAAAAAGTTGAAAACCCCTGATCTAGATGCTGTAGCAGTTGAATGCCACTTTGATTTCCATGGTGGAATCCTGGGGTTTGTAGTTTAGTGAGGGATTCTCACTGCAATTCAGAGGCAGGCACTAAAAGTTCTGCTGCAGAAATTTCTAACTCTTTCACCAAACTAAGAAGATCCCAGGAATCAATAAAATGGCTTCATCGACCATCCATAGAGTATATGTAAGTAAATAGACAGTATGTTTTAACTTCATCCCACCAATGGCATTGGTTAGCATAATAGGTGGATCTGTCCCCCCTAAAGTTGTATTGAAAAAGCCATCCTTTGGAATCAGAACAATGTCTTTTCCCCCTGTCATTTTGAACATTTTGTACTAGCATCTCACCTAAAGTAAAAAAAAAAAAAAAGAAACCACACACCTTACATTCTCGTTATTAATAACACTGCTGACTACAGCACTCAAGGAATAACTTTGTCTAAACAAATACTGATTCTCTGCAGCCACTGCACATTTCAGGAATCACACATATATCCCAGTTAAATGAATGTAGTTTGAACAAGGGCAAAACTCTCTAGTTTTCCAAGACTCTGCAGAGAAGTAACAGAATCTGTTATAGCTGAGGACCTAAAGAAGACTTTGTTATTGAGATGAAAAATGTCTTCATAAGAATGGTCTTCTTAAGTGAAACAGGCGAGTGTCTTGGACTGTGTATTGAACCACAAAAGGAAAACTACATTAAAATCACAAATTTACTTCAATTTCTTTGCATTTAGTGGATCTGAATTGATTGGAACAGAGAGAAGAGAAAGGGAGGGGGTAGAAAGAGAAATGAAGAAGTACATAGAATAAGCAATGGATTCAGTCATATGATGGAGTTGGTTAATAACCTATTTAAACAAGCATACACAGAATTCATATATAACAGTCCAAATATTCTGAAAATGCCTTCTGTCCCTGTGGCAACAGTATTTTAATGTGAAGAGGTGAGAATCTTACTGTTACATTTAGTTTCAACATAAAATTATTCTACAGCCTTGAAGCCCATCTTCCTGTCAAGCTGAAATGCTCCCAAAAATGACAGAATGTGTGTGTGTGTGTGTGCGCATGTGCGTTGTTATTAAACACAGATACTTTTAATTTTTGTTTTGTTTTTCTTCCAAGTATCTATAAATTAGATATACAAGCTTTTTGTGATGACAAATGTCAGTCACGTGTTTCAAAATAAAGGTAATAAATAAAACTATCGCTTTATAAGATGCAATCAAACCACTTACATGGAAAGTAAATAAACCAAGAAAATGCAAGCATGGCAAAATATCAAAATCCAGTTTCAAATTGTAGAGTAATAAAATCTGTCCATTTTGCCTTCTCTTCCTTTCAATTTGTTTTTGAAAAAGTCACTTTTTTCAAGTCCTGTACAGAACAAGATCTGTAAGCCTAAATCTGACCAAAAATATTAAAACCTCTCTCTGTTTTATAGGCAAAGATCCCTACCATCTGCTTTCTCATTTGCCATTAAGAACATAACATGCTAGATTTATTATCTTGACACTTTTTTAAAAAATGGGAAACAAACTAATTCACCAAAAATGCTTCCAGATCAATAGGGGCTGTGGTGGCTCAATGGTTAAGAAGTTTGCCTTATTAGCCTGAAGGCTGGCAAATCGGCAGTTTGAGACCTGGGTACTACATGATGGATTGAGCACCTGTCTCTGTCCCAGCTCTTGGGGACATGAAAGGAGCTTCATTTGGGTGTTCCCTGAGCAGAGTTTCTTCTGCAAAAATCCTTTCAACCCAGAATAATATCTGACACAAAATGGTGCTTACACTGGCTTTTTGTATTTATGAATATGCAGTAAACATGAGGACATTTACTATCCAGCTGTATTAGCTCAAACTTGGGCAATGTGGCCAGGAACAATCAACCTTTCTCCTCAGTTTATCATCTGAAAAACAGCAATACCATGTTCCATTTAGCAGGGTTGCTAAGCAATCACTAAAAAGAGATGGATACACCTTCTGCACCGTCTAAGTCGAGTAAGAATGGAAAGTAGTAAAATATATCACTAGCTATATAATATAACATAATCTTAGAGTTGAAGTGTGGAAATAGACCTTATGGATCATTGAGTCCAGCCCCTGTCAAAAAGGTACAGTAGAGTAGAGGATCAAATGCCCAACTGGATACCTAAAACCCTGAGCTATCCATCAGTTGTTAGTAGTAGTAATTATTATTATTATTATTATTATTATTATTATTATTATTATTATTATTATTATTATTATTATTATTATTATTATTATTATTATTATTATTATGAAAAATGCTCTGGTCAAATCAAAAGGTATGACTGTCCAGAACCGGTCATGCAGGACAAAAAATTGTTAAAAAGAAACACTATAGCAGGAAAAAAGAAATAGCATCCTTTATACAACATTTATCTGGCAGAATACATTGCAATTCAAGCAAAAACATTTCAGTGTCAAGTGTTCAAAGCCCTAGGTCTGAATGGACTAATTTGATACCTTCAGTTTCCCCTACACACAGCTTTCCCTATTTCCTGTTTCTTTTATCCCTTTAAGAATGTGTGTAACTGGTGATATTTGATTCTGATCACTGCCCAAAATTTGGCTCATCCCTAAGTCATCAGTATTATTTTTAGCAAAACAGGGTAGTTTTGTAAAGTCTGGAGTTTGGAATATGTTGAACCTTTTTGCAACCATTTAAACAATATAACTGCGTAACTCTAGGCTTTTCTTTCAAATTCTTTTTCTTATAAAAATGTGGATCCACCGATTGACCTTTGAAGGAGATGTCTCCTACGATTCTAAGAGTTACTCCCACCTTTCTTGTTCCAGATCATAATTCTACCTCTAGGTACTTAAGGATTTGGTATAATGATGTGCAACTGTATAGGCAGGTCATGTTATCTATCAATAAATCCCTAGAAAGCCAATCAACATTATCAAATTACCACATTGATCACATATAGAGGAAAACTTAAAGCCACGCCATTTCTTTGGCAGCTTCTTCTTCCAAGACATTTCCATGTCCCTCACATAAAATCTCCTGCCTTTTTCAATGACATTTCCATGCCATAAAATCTAATCCATTGGTTCTCAAATGTCACTTTTAAAGTTATGTTACAGAAATAATGATACGATCCATCAATTCCACCAGCCCATGCACTGAATATGAACAAGGCCATTATTCCATCCTCAGATTTAATTAAGAGTTTCAGACAGTTTTGTCTTACTGATGTGAATGGAGGAGACGAGAAAATTTTGGGGGGTTGTCCAAGTCCAGATGCCATCCCTGTGAATTTTCTGTTTTAGAGAACATTGCCCTGAAGTCGAGCATTTCAAACTGAGTCAGCAAACCTCAAAGATTCTCTAGAACAGAAGTTCCCAACCTTTCCAAGCTAGGGGCTGGGTCATGCTCTCTCAATCAGCTTTGCGGGTTGGATGGCCATTTTGCCCTGCCTGTATGATGGGTGTGGCCATTTTGTCCAAACAACTTCAAAGGGGTGACCATTTTGCTTCTCAAATGCTGCTAAGCACAAAATAATGGGCAATAATGGGGGGCACATGAAATTGCACCACAGGCCATTTCTTTGATTCAGAACAGCCAATGACTATGTTTGTTAAACACTGGGCTTTTTCATACCCATGTTAACTTACAAAATACACGCAGGATTTGATTGCATTGCCTGCTGAAAACTGTTTGCAATTAAACAGACAAAACAAACAAACTTACCTGCCTTCTTTTCCAAGTGATGACAGAGCAAAAATTTAGCAATGAGGAGAACTGAAGCCCAACAGCCCACATGCCTCCCTTCCCTGCTATGAAGTGATAAGAGCAGGATCGATACATTCAAAAAGGAAAAAGCAGAAGAAATAGACACAAGGGTGAGAAGGAGAAAACTCTCTTTGAAATACCAGGACAGTTGAAGCATCTGACTCAGACCAGCCCCACATTATTGGCTTAACTATTGCCCATTATTTTGTGCTTAGCAGCTTACCCACAGAACTCTCCAAAAGTCTGTATAATAAGGTATTATCTGAATGTTTGACACCAAATTACAGCAGACTTTTCACAGCAGCAAGGCAGCAAAACCTCTGAGTTTTAAAAGTGCAGCGCCAGACAGCAATGTTAGTCACCCAGCATGCTGTTTGTTTGATCAATTCCAAGGCAGCTATCACCTTCTGCCAAGGTTACTTGAAAGAAGCAGCAAACCAATGAGATTTGCAGCAGCTTGTCTGCAATATATTTTGCACCAGAATAAGAGTTTTTCTTTTTTCCTCCTCCCTTCCCCCTCCCTGGATGGTTTCTCTTCAATATATAAACAGGAAGAATGGCTTCTATTCTGCATGTGTTATTGCCGGCAACAAAATTGGCCAAACCTGCCACCAGTCAACAATTAAAAACACACTGAACCTGCAAGATCAGCTTACTGTCATCTTCAAGTTGCAGAGAGATCTACATTTTATGCTTTATAAGCAGTTTGTTAATTAATGGGATTCTGAATATCGTACAAAACTAAATTGATGGCTTTGTTTGCAAAGCATCAGAGGAATCTGTCATGTAAACAAAGATTTGCACAATGGCAGATTTTCATTGTAAATTGTAAATTATAGTTTCTTCCATAAAATCATGCACAGGTAGCTGGTGGCTGAGTTGGTATAGGTCAGTGATGGCGAAACTTGGCACTCTAGCTGTTCTCGAACTTCAGTTCCCAGATGCCCTGATCAGCAGGAGTGCTGACTTGAGCTTCTGGTAATTGAAGTCCAAGAACACCTAGAGTGCCAACATTCGCCATCACTGGCATAGGTGATGAACCATTTCTGAATTTTAATTTGAGCTTCACATGAACTATCCAAGGTGCTGAAACTTATCTTCAACATATATTCAGCATTTTGGATAGCTCCTGCACTCAAGGTTTTTTCTTCCCATTCTCATTTATTTATTTATTTATTTTTAGATTGGTCGTGCGCTAGCAGCAGCTGCTGCTGGCGCGCGCTTTACCCTGGTTCCCCGGATGGAGACAGCATCGGGGGCGAGCTTGAAGGGAGGAGTGGAGCGATGCCCTTATTTGGGCATCGCACAAACAAAGCTTGCTGTCTTTTGCTGTTAGCTTTTGGCGCGGTTGCCCACCCTCCCTCCCTAAACCGCAGTGTGATTATTTTGGTCGCTTCGGGGCCGGGTGGGAATTTTTGCTTGAAACCTGATTGGCTCTTTGGTTTCTTGTAGTTTTTGCCCACCCCACACTGCTGTGTACGGTCGAGATGTGGAGGATACCTTACGGTCACTTGGCGGGTAGCACTGGTAGGGAATTTATTGGATCCCTATATAATCGGGTCGGGACGCATTTGAACAGTCAAATGCGGCCCATGAACTAGGGTCTGCCAAGCTTGACAGCTTGTAGACCCATAAAATAGTTCATCCGGTGGGAGTCAGAAGTCAAGCAGGAAGAAAACACTTCTGACATAGGGATAATTGGGAATTTATTTTACACTAAATTTAGCCAAATTATTATGCAAATAGTAGAGTGGATTATAATATCTTATATAACCTTACCAGTGCTACTGCGGCCCCTTTTGCAGGGCAGTTACTTACTTTAACAAAGTTAACCAAGTTTGAAGATACAAGTTAATAAAGTGGCCCAATTTTTATACCAAACTTGAAGTTGTCTGTCTCCTTATTACAGGGGTACATGGGGCAATTGTATTCCGCTCTCCTCGGTTTCATCCGACTCAGAGCAGCTCACAGAGTCCCCTAATATCACTATTAAAGTGCAACCAAAAATGCAATAGCATACAATATAACAAAACAGTAAAGTACAATAAATATCATATAGTAGGTCAGTACACATTACACATCAATGCACATTACAGTACTATCAAAATACCATGGCCTGTAGTGCAACAAAGCAATAAGGTTCAATAAATATCATACAGTAGAACAACACACATCATAGTAGAAAACATTATAATGCAAAAACATCAACCTGCGGCTATAGTCAAATCACAAGGTTCCACTGGGCAAGAGAAGGAGTCCGTTGGGAGGGGGGTGGCAGGTCTCATCACCACCAGCCCCTACCACAGCTGTGTTTCCTTTCCCTGGGCCAGACCAAGTGAGAGAAGGAGTTCGTTAAGGTGGAATGGCTGGGCGGGTGCGAGGCATGGCATTGTCATCATCTTTGAGCCTCCCATGGCCACAGGAGGCTCCTTTATCCTCCCGGCTGGTGATGGGGCCAGGAGGGTGCAGGGCGCGCTGGCATCAGCATCTTCGAGCCTCCCATGGGAAGATGCACTTGGGGCAAAAGTGGAACTTTGATTTTCTGAAGCATTTTACTCAGAGGAAATGCAATGGCTCACCAGAAAACAACCTGAGAACATGCAGGAAATATTCCTCTTAAACTTATGTTTGACCCATAGGAATCTGGGCCTGGCAACAGAACACTAAAGGCAAGGTAGGAGGTTTAACAATAGAACTGGATACCAATTTAATTCTTCTAAGGAAACTTGTTTCTTTCTAAAACCAGATGCTCCCAGGTCAGATAGTACATTTATAATGCTCTAACTGGTCTTATGTCCATTTTTCCTCCAAATGTAGAGAACCAGTTAACAAATATTTCTCTTCTATGTTGGGCTACAGTGATTGTCATAGAATAGACCTTAAAAACCAATCAAAGCCAATTATACTGGCAGCTTGGTTATTGTAATGCTTCATTTTATAAACTACACCTTTGTTGCAAATAACACCTTAATAGCTAGTGATGAAAAAAATTCTAAAACTAGGTTGTTGTGATTAAATATAGTAAACACTGCTCTCCTCCTCTTCCTCCTCCTCCTCTTCCACCCCTTCAGGTGTCAATATCTTTGCTCTGGAATGTCTACTAGCCTCCACCAGCATTATTTGGTGTTCTCACAATATTTAATGTCTGTATATATAGGCATTTGGCACTGCGGTGGCTTAGTGTTTAAGATGCTGAAATTGACAAAGTTCTTCCCTGGCCAGATCAAACTTCAAACTGCCAAAATGAAACCACCTTCTTGGCTTTCTCATTGGCCAGACTTAAATCCTCATCAGTAGTAATCGAAAGGCCAAGCCTTGTTTGATATGGTATTCTAAGACATTCTCTCCAAAGGCCAAACCACTTTATTTGTTGTCTCTGCATGTAGTTTAAGATTGGTTCTATTCCAATTCTTTCCCTTATAATCTCATTCCTGATTTTTATCCCTTCTAGTCACTCTAGCAGCCTTCCTCAGACATTTCATGGTGACCATGGTGTGTAATGTCTCAGGATTTAGCATGAACATTTTAACCATGTGCTATTACATTACATTCATTTTATTAATCACCAGAGTAACATTTACAGACAATTTTCTAAAATATCTTTCACTGGTTATCTAAAAAAATATTTTGTCAATAGCTCAGGTATAAAATATCTGATACTATCTGACTCATTTATTTGAATCTTTGCCATTAGAGACTGAATGTAAAAACAGAATTGCTAGTAGGGATTGAATAAATATTTGTTTATCCCTTCCTTTTAATTGAGGATGAGGAGTAGCAACTGTGATAAAATGAGGCCCCAAGTTCTTCACATATCCAAAATGGAGTTTAGTAGGTTTTTAGTCTGTAGTAGAAATGTGGCTTCTCCTGCTAGCCAAAAGGGCCATTTGGTTGTTTTCACACTTTGGGGCCCAGGAAGGGAAGAGACGGACAGAGAGGTGCCCATTGTAAACACGACAACCAGTGTTGTTTACCCCAACTCTGTTATTTATTTATTTATTCATTTATTTATTTATTTATTTATTTATTTGTATTTAATACCCCGCCCCACTCGGGAAGACCCGACTCTGGGTGGCTTACAGAACCCATTAGCATAATGAGTAGTCCATGACATACAATAGTTAAAACTTTAAAAATTCATCAATTCATATTATTTGATTGGATGTTAGTTACATCACACCTGGAGGGAAGGTTTGAGAGAAACAGTTAAGCAGTTGAGAGAAGCAGAGAAAGAGAGATTTTGATTCTCAAGCAGAGAAGATGTAGAACTTTTAAAGGGGGAGGAAATGGGCTAATGCTGCAAGCCTTTCTTCCTAGAGATAAGCCATGAGCACATGGCTTGAGAGGAGTTCGAAAATGGTTAACTAAGGAACATCGACAAGAAAGAGATGGGCTTTCCAACTTGGCCTTATCTCTGGAAATCTTAATTATGGTAACTTAGAATAGCTAGACAGATTCTTTTTTTATTAAGGGGAATACTTGTCTGAAACATCCTTTCTCTAAAACAAATTAAAGTAGTAAATTTTTCTATGCTGAGATCTGTAACCTGATTCATCAAGAACCATGCTACCAATTTAAATAAAAATATTTTCTTCAATCAACGTGTGTTCATTGAAGATGGGATATTGGGTTAAAAGACAGTAAGTCCCTCTTTTTTGCCTCTTGAAAACATTATTGAAACCTCTCAAAGTAATTGGGCTTGTCTCTGTAAAGAAAGAGAAAGCCAGTTGGATCAGCTGGGTTTGACTGTGGAACAAATGGTGAACATATTTTTTCTTGCGTGAGCTTTGGAGAGTTCTAGAGGGGATTTTTGTTGAATAATCCACCTTGGATTGAACGCTGAGAGGCCCGAAGCGAGTGAGGAAGAACGTACATTCATCATAGCAACATTCTTCTCATCACCATCAAAAATGGTGAACAATTTCTTAACATTTTTCATATAAAGTTTCCCATTGGAGGGAACAATGTTTTGTACAAAACTTGCCAACTTTGCACAATGCAAATTGACCAAAACTGGGATGTGCCTGTTTTATTTAAGAATTGCAAGTACCTGATGAGGTGTTGGGATCTTTTTAAGGAATCAAAGAATCCTTCTGTGCTTTCAGTGTGTGGGTGTGTGCACTTTACTTCCCAGGAGAAAGTATACTAGAGACATTTTACACAAATTACAGAACATTAGGGGAAGGAAACGGTTTCACTGTCATCTAAATGAATCTCTGAGGCCTTTAAAATTCCTTGTTGTTGTGTCTCATCATGTCAAGACAGCCGAAATGGATAAGAACAAGGAATTTAGCAGAATTCACTCACAAGAAATGCTCACTGGGGCATAATTAAAATAAGTGAGTTATATAATGAATGGAATGCATTCTAGCCTACATTGTGGAGAGAATAGGGAGGGTTCAGTTGAACAGCTCACATTTGTAAGATGTCAACTAATCAAGAAATGAAAAACAGAGTATACTTGGGCAGAAGAATTCAGATGTGCAGGACAGACATTGCCCCTCATCCTCTAGAATTCTGAGTGTTAGTAACCAGTGCTTGGTGAGAAAAGGTAAAGCTGAGACATATAGACAGAATTAGGAACCTGGGTGCATATGAGTCAATGGTCAGAGCCCAGGTTGGTTCTCAATAGTATAAATGCTCGCGCGCCAAAAAGAATAATTTTGGCGCGCGCTTTGCTCGCACCCATTCCCGGGGCGAGACAGACTGGCGGCAATATGATGGGCGGAGCCAGACGGCATATATAAGGCGTCGTTGCATGTTAGGCGACCTCTTTTGCTTTCGAAGCTTCGAAAGCCGTTTTTTCTTCCTCGCCCCTCCGCCTTACCTTCGCGTCGGGCGATCTTTTTCGTTCGGCGTACAGGTCCTTTTGGCTGGTTGCGGCCTTTTTTTGGTGATTCTTTGGTGCTTCCCAGGATGGCACCCAAGCGCCCGGGGCTCGTGCGCTCCCCTCCTACCGGCCATGTGACTCGGTCGGTTACCAGGAGGGGTGCGCGTCGATCCCGTGGGGGCTCTGTGCCTCCCAGCTGGGCTGCCTCGCAGCCCAGCTTTTCTGAGGTTGTGGCCAGGGTCGACGCTCTGGAAGGAGCGGCGGGCCTGGCCACCGTGACCCCCTCGGCCGCGCGCGGTTCGCGCGCGACTCGGGCTCGTCCCGTCTCGAGCGAAGATCTTACTTCGCTCATTCGTCGCATCGAAGACCTCGAGGACGGGCTTTTCCGCCCAGCGTGCCTTCGGCTGCGGGTGCACCATGGTCCTCCATGCCTGGGGAGGTCGAGCTCCCCCCCACGCCGGAGCATTCCGCCCCTGGCCCTTCCGCCCCGTTGCCCTCGTCTTTTCGGGCTTTGGCCCCGGGTGAGTATGCGGTTCAAAGCATGCCTGCGGCAAGCCCATTTCCACACACTGGGCCTCGTTACCCCCAGCCGGCTTGGCCATGGCCATCCGGCCCACCATACCCCACGCAGGTGGCTGTTCCACCCGGCCCCGTTGGCACGCCGTGGCAGGTCCCTTACCTCAGGTGGGGCGGGTTGTCCTCCGTGGCGGCACCCGCTTTTCCGGCCCCATGTTGGCCCGCCAGGTCGACGCTGATTACTTGCTGGCCGGTTTTACTTTTGGCTTCAGGATCCCAGCCTCCGGCCCCCATACCTCTTATTTTGCACGGAATCTCAGGTCCATGGTTGGGTTGGAACACGTGGTCCGCAAGCAGATTGGGAAGGAGGTGGCGGCCGGCCGTGTTGCGGGGCCTTCTCATCACCACCTTTTCCCAATCTGCGCGTGTACCCTCTGGGTCTAGTACCTAAGAAGGTGCCAGGCGAATTTCGCCTAATTCACCATTTGTCTTACCCGCAGGGTGCGTCTGTCAATGATGCTATTCTGGCCGAATTGTGTTCGGTCAGGTACACGTCTTTTGACGAGGCCGTGCGCATGGTGCGGGCTTGCGGCCCAGGCGCCCTCCTGGCCAAGTGTGACATTAAGTCCGCTTTCAGGTTGTTGCCAGTACACCCTGATGATTTTGAACTACTGGGCTTCTCATTTGAGGGTCAGTATTTCGTAGATCGTGCCATGCCGTTAGGCTGTTCTATTTCATGCTCAGCATTTGAGCGTTTCAGCACTTTTTTGCAGTGGGCTTTGGTTCATGTTTCAGGGCTCCCGTGGGTGGCTCATTATTTAGATGATTTCCTCTTTGGGGGGCCCTCGGGTTCTGGGGGTTGTCAGGTTCTCCTGCGGGCCTTTGAGCAGCTCACCGCCGACCTGGGAAAACCCCTCGCTCCTAAAAGACTGAGGGGCCCTCACCTTTTTGGGTATCCAGCTGGATACAGTGCGACAGCTCTCCCTCTTGCCCGCCGACAAGGTGTCCCGTTTGCGGGGCCTCATTGTCGATTTTAAGGGCAGGCGCAAGGTTACTTTGTGTGAGCTGCAGTCCCTTCACGGCCACCTCAATTTTGCATGCAAGGTTGTTGCACCCGGTAGGCCATTTGCCCGGCGTTTGTGTGACGCCATGGCCGGGTTCTCCCGACCTTTTCATCGCACCAGGGTCACGTCTGGTATAAGGGAGGACTTGGGTGTTTGGCTGCAATTTTTGGTAGGCTTCAACAGGGTTTCATTTTGGCGTTCTTCCCTTAACCTGTGTTCTCAGTTTCAGGTGCAGTCCGATGCTTCGGGTTCCCTGGGTTACGGCATCTATTTTCAGGGCCAGTGGTGTTACAGGACATGGCCCCCGGGTTGGTGACGCTTGGGCATCCTTTCGGACCTCACATTTTTGGAGCTCTTTCCCATCCTCAGTGCCCTTTACCTTTGGGGCCCACGGTGGGCCAATTCGGACGTTACTTTTTGGACCGACAACATGGCGGTCGTGCACGTCCTACGTTCACTGACCTCCCGCTCCCCGCGGGTGATGTTGTTGGTCTGCAGGTTTGTCTTATTGGCCTTGAGGTACAATATTGTGTTTCGTGCGTGCCATGTTCCGGGCCTCAATAATGATATTGCTGATGCTTTATCCTGTTCTCAGCTTTCCAGGTTCCGCGCCCTTTCCCCGGAGGCCAGCGAGGACCCGTTGGAGCTCCCTCCGGTAATCTGGGACATTGGACCGGGGAGGTGACCAGGGCCATTGCCGCGTCCCTGGCTCATGGGACTCGCTCCGCTTATGCTGCTGTACTTCGGGATTTCGGTGCCTTCAGGCGGGACGGCGCCAAGCCAGAGCTGTGGCCCATCCCCGTGGAGCACGTCCTGGAGTATATGGTGACATTGCACGAGCGTGGCCTGGCGCCCTCGACAATTCGGGGACTACTGCTGGCCTTGGCCTTCGCCGCCCGTGCGTCTGGTTTTATGGATACCACGCAGGACTTTAGGGTGTGGCGTGTACTGGACGGCTGGTCGCGGGAACGTGGCCACCATCCGGACGGCCGTGCACCGGTATCGGTCGCAGTGCTGCGGAACATTGCAGAGGCATGGCCTTGTTTTTGCAGCGACCATTATGAGGAGCGGCTTTTTCATGCCGCCGCTCCGGTGGCGTTTTTTGGGGCCCTCCGGATCGGCAAGCTGGTGGTCAGCGGCCCTGCTGACCGGTCGGGCCGCTCCTTGCTTTTCAAGGATGTGGCTTTGTCCTCATCCGCTGCCGTTTGGCTATTCGCACTTCCAAGGTGGACCCTTTGGGTAAAGGGGCAAAGGTCCACTTGCTGCATTGTGCCCACGTGGACATTTGCCCGGTTAGGGCATTGCACCGCTTCATGGCCTTTCGTGGCTCTGTGGATGGCCCCTTCTTCGTCCATTCGGACGGGCGGCCGCTCACCAGGTACCAGTTTTGGCGGGTGACCGGGTCCGTTCTTCGAGCTGTGGGGGTCGCTGGGGCATGCTACTGTTCTCATTCGTTCCGCATTGGCGCGGCATCCACCGCGGCGTCTCTCGGCTATTCTGCGGCCGACATTAAACGCCTGGGCCGTTGGGCGTCCGATGCTTTTCGGACATATGTAAGGCCTGTTTAACACCCTGTTTTGTCCTTTCTTTTAGGTGTGACGGTTGCGGCCTCCCCAATCAGGATTTGGATCATTGGGCACAGCCACGTTTTCTGGGCTGGCCGGCATGCCTCCCGGGCTCCATGCGGCCCACACCTCGGCCTTGAGGGCCGGGTGGTGGTGACTTGGCTGGGGCAACGGGGCATGCAGTGGATTCACCTCCTTCCCTTTTTGGAGGAGCACCGTCACTGCACCCCTCCTGATCTTTTAGTTTTGCACTTGGGCGGGAACGACATTGGCATCGTTCCGGGGGACCTCAGCAACAGGGTGGCCAGGGATCTGTCCTTGGTACGGGATTGGTGGCCCACAACCCATTTTCTGTGGTCCTCTATTATCCCCCGTTCCAGGTATTTTTCCAGGCGTGATGCTGCGGCTGTTGAAGGCAGCAGGAACCGTGTCAACCATGGCGGGTTCCGTCATTTCCATGAGGAGGGGATTGGGGCGGTGTTGGAACACCCGTTCATTACGGTGGATGCCCCTTGGCTGTACATGCCCGATGGTATGCACCTGTCGGAGCACGGTACTATTTTCTTTTTGGCAGGTATCCGCAACGGCATCCTGCTTGAGTTTCCTGCCTTGGGTGGGTCGGACAGGACGAGTTAGCCAATTAAAAATAGTGGAGATGGCATCATCCTGTCCGTGTGGCGGGTAGCACGGGTGAGAAGGAACTGGATTTTATCCAATTCAGGTATGGAGCGCGTTTGGCTCAGGAAAGGTGGTGCGTGACAAGGTGGTGGCAGCGGTGCCCAGCCAAACGCGACCGTGGAAGAATGGAACACCATATCGGATGGTGTGATCTATAACCTGCTCACCTGAATTGTCCAAAGGGGAACGGTCAGGAAATTGTCTGCGTTCCCCCATAACTGTTAATAACTTAGTATGGACATCCCTCACTCGTGCTACTTTCACCAGGCAGGCAGTTACAGTTAATAGTTGAATAAATAAAAGTGGCCCATTTTAACACCAGCTGGCTTGTCTGTCTCATCATTGGGGGGTGGGCGAGCAATGAGTTCCTAAATGTTTTTGGAAAATCTACAAAGGTTTTCCTCCAATTTTCATTTCAAACTGCAATTTATAAACACTTACTTGCAAAAATGTCAAAAACCCAACAGAAGTGGAACATTCATCCGAATAAAAGTGCACCGATTGGACTGTTCAGTGTTGCTCAGATAAGAAGCCTTCCAGCAGCAATTATTGTTAAAAGAAATGAGAGTACCATTAATTGCAGAGATGTATCAGCATATCCAGATTTATAGTCTCTTGTTCTTCTAGAGCTCAGCCAGGTTTTAATGAATAATTTTATTACTACTGCAATGTCAATACTTTTGTTTAAAAGTTGACTTATATTTATATGACCATCCATTTCCTTCATTTACCCTCATTAACATTGTTATGTACCCAAATCAGATCAGATAATTGTCGCCTTGCTGTCATTCTGTTCACTATATGATCAGTCATCCTTATTGACATCATCATATGCTCAAATATGATAAGATAATTAGTATTCTAGTGTCATTCTGTTTCATCAAGAACAAGAACAAGAACAAGAACAAGAACAAGAACAAGAACAAGAACAAGAACAAGAACAAGAACAAGAACAAGAACAAGAACAAGAACAAGAACAAGAACAAGAACAAGAACAAGAACAAGAACAAGAACAAGAACAAGAACAAGAACAAGAACAAGAACAAGAACAAGAACAAGAACAAGAACAAGAACAAGAACAAGAACAAGAACAAGAACAAGAACAAGAACAAGAACAAGAACAAGAACAAGAACAAGAACAAGAACAAGAACAAGAACAAGAACAAGAACAAGAACAAGAACAAGAACAAGAACAAGAACAAGAACAAGAACAAGAACAAGAACAAGAACAAGAACAAGAACAAGAACAAGAACAAGAACAAGAACAAGAACAAGAACAAGAACAAGAACAAGAACAAGAACAAGAACAAGAACAAGAACAAGAACATAAATCAAATAATAAAATAAAATAATACAAATAAGAACA
The DNA here is from genome assembly GCA_030440675.1 of Furcifer pardalis. NCBI lineage: Eukaryota > Metazoa > Chordata > Lepidosauria > Squamata > Chamaeleonidae > Furcifer > Furcifer pardalis. The sequence goes on along the minus strand of CP126899.1, from coordinate 24,835,663 downwards.
AGAACAAGATGCTGCTGATGCCAATGAGGCTGACACTACTGATGCCGGTGCCATTGCTGCCGACGCTATTGCCATCATACCAACAAATTTGGAAAGAAAATCACCCAGATTTGAAAATTGGAAGAATAGCATTAATTAATTCAGAAGAATGCTCTGAGTAATTAGAAAGACACAAAGGACCCCCCTGATGCAATTCCGTTTACTAGTTTGTGCAGCAGCACTGCAATGGTCTTAACTTTTTTAATTCTTCACATTTTGCAGAATTGGTTAAAAAAATGTCTTGAAAACAAGAACAAATTTTCTTGGCTATGGCAAGGACAAATTTCACCTTGTAAGTGTGGTCTGAGTCAGGATGTACATACTTGTGTATTGACCAGACATCCCATGTGACCAATATAGAAAGGAGGAAATTAAGTGAACAATTACCATTCTAGAAGAGCAGAACATATAGGAAAAAATGGTAGCAAATATGACTGGAAAAAGATTGTGTACTTGATGAGTTATATGCTTTGAGATATTGGCTTCATGAATGCCTTATTAAAATGGCTAGTTTTCCTTGAAATTTTGTGGATTCCAGTATATTGCTTCCTATGCATGATATTGTACGAAATGTTTTTACACAAAAATGTACATCTTTTAAATATGTAAATACTTATTTGTCTGAATATATATACAGCTATGATTTTCCTCTAGTGGCAACATCAGACAGTATAGAATTCAGCAGCTTATGTGCCAAGAGAGTTATAGAAAACTACTGGCACTCAAACTAGTAAACCTGATAAATCCCTGAAGGGAAAATATGAGAGTCTCTGGATATCCCCTACTGTCAACAGTTGTATTTTGTTGGGTATTCTTTCAGAAAATACAGTACCAATGCCTAAGGTGGGTAGAGTTAGAGTAGGCATGGCCCAAAAAGAGTGGTAAAAGGCGAAGATCGCCCTTGCTCGAAAGCCAGTTGTATCTGACTCTAGGGTTCGGAGCTCATCTCTGTGTACAGCCAAAGAGCAAGCACTGTTTGTGTCTGCAGAAATTTCTGTTGACATGTTGCTACCATTATTAGACACGGAATGCTGTTTACCTTCCCACCAAAGTGGTACCTGTTTATCTACTTGCAGTTTCTTGCATTCAAACTGCCGGGTTGGCAGAAACTGTGACAGAGACAGGAGCTCACTCCGTCATGCAGCAATTGGGTAACAAACTGCTGACTTACTGACCTTCCAGTTGTCAAGTTCAGCATCTTAACCACAAAGCCATAACAGCCACACACACACAAAGTGAGAGTGGCCAATATTTTTGTCACACATTTTCCATCTTTCTTGCTCTATCCAGCTCCTTATCTTTTTCACTCTTCTTATTAAATCATAAGGAGATTTACAAAGGAAGGAAAGTCAGGCTGCATTTCTCAAACACAGGGACAGAATACCTGCAAACTATGTTTGAAATGAAGCCAAGAATTGAAGGCTATTCATCCCTGGTTTCCCTGCATGGTTAAATAGCTAAAGGTCTTTCCCACCATCTCTCCAATTTGGACCTTTACATATACATATATTGCCCCCTGCCAATCAAGCAAGTAGCAGCTGAATTACACTGCAGCTCTCTTTTATCATGCAAAAGGGGTGCTTTCTTCTCCCTGCAGTTAAGAAAATAGTTATTATCTGTCTGTCATGTAGACCTCCTTAAGTGTTTATGAATTTCTTCCCCTGCTGGATCAAATGAGACCCATATTATGCATAAACTGGAGCGGCTTAGACAAGCAAGCCTGAGAGCTGACATTACCATGGATGGATAAAAATCTCCCAGCTTCGTTTTACTCATATTTGCTAGTATCAGAATGATTTCTAAAGTACATGCCATAGAGATATAAGGCGGATGAACAACTTCAACAGATTAGAAATGTCTTCAGATAGAAATTAAGCCTCTCTGCCACTCACCAAGACAGTTGTGGAGTTCCACAGATAATACCAGACTTTTGCATCGAAGGAAAGCCATTGATGCGTGGTGTGGAGAAGACAGCTTTTAGTATACAAGAGTCTAGTGCAAGAGTCGGAAAGACAGTCGGAGCTGTTAACAAGGCCAAGACGGACCAGACAGACACAGACAGTTCCACTTGATTGTCCCACAGCTTTCTTCAACAGATACTTTTGAGCAAAAGGGGTTTGTGTTGAGCAAGAAGTAAAAAAGGTACTGCCTGTAACAAGCATCACAGTTCATGTCTACTTAAAGCGTGAGCACATGAGTACAGAGCTGTGATGGATGATGTGAATTTGTGTGGACTGGTGCATAGAACACCAGAGATACAAATGAAAGGGAGAAGCGTGAAGAAACAAATGAAGGTCTCAGGGAAACAACTGTCCCAGACTGGGTGGGCAAACCAAATCAACATTAAAAATAAATCAAAAATAAGCCAAACAGGGTTTTAGATCATACTGTTTTGGGTTAAACTGTATCATCTGGAGCATTTTTTTTTTTTTTGCAATATTTTTGCAGTTTGTTTGATAAATTCAGCACTACATTTTGCTGCAGTATAGCACTGCAGTATACTACTGGGGTATAGGGACTGCAGTGGCTCAAGTCAAAAAGACGCTGACTGGGAGGCGGAAGGTCAGCAGTTCAATTTCCAAGTACTGCAGGATGGAATGAGCTCCCATCTCTGTCCCAGCTCCTGCCAACCTAGCAGTTCAAAAGCAAGAAACTGCAAGTAGATAAATAGGGACCACATTGGTGGGAAGGTAACAGCGTTCCATGCACTCCGGTGTCTAGGCATGCCTGCCACATGACCATGGAAACATCTTCAGAAGCAGACAGCGTTGGCTCTTTGGCTTAGAAACAGAGATGAGCACTGACCCCTAGAGTCGGATATGACTGGCCTTTGAGCAAGGGAAACCTTTACTTTTACCTTATAGTACTGGACAGGTTATCCTGCTATAGTAATAGAGTAGACCAAACTGCCAGTGACTCAACACCAAGTATCAGGCAGCAGTTAACTAACCTGACATCCCTGAGGACAAACAGGTTTGGGTGCCAAAGTCCACAGGGAAGGGTGATGGTTCCCAAGTAGATTAAATCCCACTTGAATCCATCTTGATGAAGGGCAGCAGCTTCATTAATCCTGGCCTGGGGCTGAGGAGGACTTTGTGTGCCAAAAAGACTCAGGACCAGAAAATTACTCCTAGAACTGGATCAGTGGTATGGGGGTCATGTTGTGATGCAGAACGTAGATGAAAGGCCACTGTGCTATATTCTCAGGACATAATAATAATAATAATAATAATAATAATAATAATAATAATAATAATAATAATAATAATAATAATAATAATAATAATAATAATAATAATAATAATAATAATTATTATTATTATTATTATTATTATTATTATTATTATTATTATTATTATTATTATTATTATTATTATTATTATACTTGTATGCTGCCCGACTCGCCAAGCGACTCTGGATGGTTAACAAAGTTACAATGTATACAATAACAAAAAACAATATATCACAGTTACAAGATGTGGCATCACAAAAAAAAAACCAAAGGCATTTCAAAGCATTTCAAAGCCCCAATCACAGTTCAAGTCATTATAAAACACTTCAAAAATACTTCATAAATAATGCACAAAAACCTCCCAAACTCAACCCCACCCAGTATGTCCATATCCCTCAAGGCCGAGCTGGAGCTGGCCAGGCTGTGGAGGCTCCTTTTCAACCCAGCCGGTGTTGGGGGCTGGGTCAGAGGCTGCAAGTTATGGGTGATTGCCATGAGGAATGCCTATATTCGGATTTGGATATGGAAGAAGGAGGAGGAGGAGGAGTACTGTATCTATGTTTGACATCTGGAGCTTTGTTGCCTTACTAATTAAGGTTGGGTCATATGAGACGGACATATATGGGAGAAGATGAACAAACGGGAAGAAAACACAACAAAACTGTGACTGCATACCCAGCATAAGAAACTGCTGAGTAATTTTGTTTTAATGTGATGCTATCATACAGTCCCAGCAATTTCCTTTCCTACTTGAATGATGATATCAAAGCAATCGTCAAGTATCCTAAGGCCTATCATGTTAAAAAAAGTGGCAGAGGGAGTCTTCAACCAGTGGGTACAAATTTTAAGAAAGAAAATTCCAACATTAAATTTAACAATTGAAGGTGCATTGTCGACTGCAACTCCTATCGGAGAACACATTTCCCCCCCTGAAGCAGGAAAAATGCCATTGGTGTGAATTTGTTTAAGGTGGATCCCAGCTTGCCATGAAGTGACCCACACACTATGATCACTGAGCCATCTTCTGCAGCACATATGAAATGAGACATGCAGAATTTTAACACCGTGACTGTAATGGACTGCCGCAGCCTTTAGGATATTATCAAGGTGCGTCTTCACACCCAGTCCATTTGGCATGGCCTCTTCCGCCTCTATGACCATTGGGAATTGGAGTTCCTCCTCCGCTCATTTTGCCATTGGGCCCAATAGGATGGTTTCCAGTGGCATTTCCTCCACTGAGAGGACCATCACCACACCTAAAGGGACTCATCAAGCCATAGCCATTGGCCCCATTAGGGAGTCAGGTTATTTACCATCGCCCAACACTCAGCATTGAGTCACTGGCTGTACGGTCTACTCCATCACCATCGTAGGATGTCGGCCCAGACATACTCCTGACATTAATAATTGGTAGGTGGTGAAATAAGCTGCCTTGAAAGGTGATGGACTCTTTTATGCTGGAAGTTTCTGAATAGAATATGGATCTGAACAGAATATGTATGTTGGTTGTCTATATTGGTAGGAATAGAGGACTCCTTCCTGTTTGAAAATGTATGTGTGTTGTTGTTTTTAATTTGGCTAGAAAAGTTCTAAGGGACTACTTGTAGGTAAAATAAAGATGAAGCGAATTATTGAACAGTAGTCAACCAAAAGAACAATAAAGACAGTGTTGCTTGTTTATTCCAAATATCCATGTAAAATATATAACAAATGTTCCAATTGCTTCAAGTAGAAGGAAGCAAAAATAAGTTGTCAAACCTGCATAACGTTTATCCCAGGCTTTAAAATGCACCAGAGAGGGAGAACAGTTAAGAAGAGAAAGCTTGTGAGCTAGCTAGTGGGGAGAAATATGAAGGATTAGATATGAAGCCCTGGCTAGTATCATTAAGAAATGACGCTTTTAAGATGCTCTTCAAAGCAGCGGTCCGCAGGCTGCGAGAGTGTAGCATAAAGATAAACTGCCTATCAATGGTGTAGCACTGAGTGGCAAAAAAATAATAATAACTGACAAGTAACTTCGTAGAGTGGATTATAAATAGCAGGAGGTGGGGTGCACACAGAGTGATTGCTACTACTGGGCAAGGCAGATATTAGGAACACAAAAGAACAGAATCATTGTTGTAACCCTACAAGATGAAGTGCTTTGCTTACTGACCAACAACAGACTCAAAATCTTGCATTATTCCAAACTGATCCCTTCTGGCTTGCATTCTTCCATCTTTCCCTCCCTTTCACTGTTTCTTTTAATCTGGAAAGTATTTTAAGAAAATAGGATTTAGATGGCCTTTTCTTTTGATTCTTCCTTCAGATGTATATGTGTAAGTGATCTAAAAACTCACTTCAAAATGATACATAGGCCAAAAATGAGAATAAAAATAAATAAAAACCTTCTCAGCAACAGAACCTCAGCTTGTTGAAACCAGAATGGAATGGAACGGTATTTAAAGAGTTGCACAGAAGGAAGATATGTTGAAATTATTCCTGCATTATATACCCATTTTTTATTTATTTATAATTGACAATGAATTTCATTATGAAGGATAATGCTGACACTGTAAACTGTCGGTTCCCTGTGTCAGAAATTATTCTGGGTTGAAAGGATTTTTCCTGGAGGAACTCTGTTCAGGAGACTCTCGAATGAGGCTCCTTTCATGTCCCTAAGATATTTTCCCACCAAAGTGAAGTGGTCCCTTTTTATCTACTTGCAATTTTTTGCTTTCAGACTGCTAGGTTGGCAGGAGCTGGAACAGAGATAGCTGCTCAAACTATCATGCAGTACCCGGGTTTTGAACTGCCAACATGCCAGCCTTTCAGCTAACAAGGTGAGCTTCTTAACCACTGAGCCCATTGCAGCTCCTTGGCATAAAATAGGCACATTGCAGTGTACAATGAGTATGACATGACAAAGGTAAACTGGAGAATAAATAAATAGCTCGAGATAATGATTATAATAGTCATGGAAACATTAAAAGGAATCAGATCTTCACCGTATTCTGAACTGTTAAGAACGTTATCCATGAAATGAGCCAAAGTTTCGGAGATTTCTGGCTGAGTGTCACTTAACAGATATTGCAGAGAAGGGACCACCATGGTTGGGATTTATCATTCAGGGGACTCAAGATAAATTTTTGTCTAAGGGACAGCACTTATATTCCTGGGAATAAAATTTGAAATGGTCATATCAATGTCCCCCTGGTTTAGCTGGCCTGTGGAGTAGCTGGCAAGGATCAGCAGTGTGGAGGGGTTGAAGTTTTGCCAGTCTGTGCTAGAAAGGTGAAGAGGAATTCACCTGCTCTAGTATCAGGTTACACATTACCAGGCCCCTTCATAGATCAGGAGTTAATTTAATTGTGTGCTAATTCTTTATTTTGGGATTGGGACGGAATGGTTGATGTAGGTTTTTAAACATAGTATATTTCCAAAGTCTGAGACTGCATTTCCATTATCTCATATCAATGGCCAATCTCTCTTGGAATGGTATAAATGTTATCCCAAACCATGAAAACTGGGAGAAGACAAGTTGGACAAGCTCAAACTGTCAGACTAGGAGTGAAGAGATCCTGGTTCAAACGCCTGCTCAGACAGATTGATAACTTGCTGACAATATGTCAGTATGTCTTAATCTAACCAACCTGTGAAGATTAATTGGGACCATGTAGTGGAGAGGGACATAACAAAATATGCACATAACAAAATATGTTCATGAGCATTTTAGTAACCATCCTTTCCCAACCATCAACTCTGTATTACATAAACAGCATGTTATCCATCTGACCAGAAGAAAGCTGGGTTGTAGTAGGTCACTACAGTGTTTAACACACTCTCTATTACTGGATGCCAGTGTTCATTTGCTTCAATTTGGCTGGCCCTTCATTTAAGAAGGTTAAGGCAGGAAACCAGTACCAGGTGTTGTTGGACTATGCCTCATAATTGGCCATTCTGGCTAGGGACTGATGGCTATCATCATGGCAATAGTCTTCCTGTTCTTAACTCCTTGGAACAGTTCATCGGAGGACATGCCGCACCAGTCTTTCAGGTTCTTCAGCCATGAAGTCCATCTACTTCCAGGACCTCTCTTCCCAGAGATCTTTCCTTGCAGAGTGAGTTGGAGTAGTCCATACTTTATGTTGTTCCTCATGATATGGCCAAGGTATTGGAGTTTTCTTTGCTTAATGATATTAAAGAGTTATTTTTATTTATTCATCCTGCGAAATACTTCTACATTAGTTATGTGGTCAACCCATGTTATTCTTAGCAGCTGTCTGTAGATCCACGTTGCAGAAGCTTTGATTCTCTTTTCAGATGTTTTAGTCAACATTCAGATGCTTTCGTCAATATTAGTCAATGTTCAGACTATATCTGGATTCTTTTCATGTATGTGTCTTATTATTATGTGGCTTGCACTCTCAGATGATTGAGAACAAATCCTGTTCCTTCTCTTTATGACAATATTTCAGGTATTTGAAAAGTGTTATATTCCCCACTTAGTCTTCTCTTCTCAAAACTTAACATGCCCAGTTCCTTCAGCCTTTCCTTGTAGAGGTTGGTTTCCAATCCTCTGTTCATCCATGTTGCCATCACTTGAATTTGTTCCAGTATGCTAGCATCCTTTTTGAAGTGTGTTGTCCAAAACTATCCACAATACTTTAGATGTGGTCTAGGTAGTGTCAATTTGAGATGGGTGAGTCACTTTTGGAGACTATACTTCAGTTAATGCAGCCTAAAATAGCAATTGTATTTTTTGTAGTCACATTCCTCTATTGGCTCGATTTCAACTTGTGCTCTACAATAATTCCAAGATCCTTTGTGCTCGTAGTATTACTTAGTTTTTTTTCACATCTTGTAACAGTGCATTTGTTTTTTCCCAGGTGTAGAGTTTCTCCTGTAGATAGGGGGAACCACATCAAAGTTAAACCTCATCAAGGTTACTGTTCTCTGGTGGGATTTATGTGGTTCACTATCAGTGGTGGGATGTCAAAAATTTTACTACCCCACCGTGATGTCATCACAGTGTGGGCGGAGCTAACATCATGACATCATGATGTCATGGGTGGAGCCAAAGTCATGATGTTATGATGTTGTGGGAAGGGCCAAAGAAAAAATATAAAATAATATAAAATAATAAAAAATAAAATAAAAATAAGCACACACACACACACCTCAACCCTCCCACTCACCCACAACACAAACCCATAAAATAAATAAATAAATAAAATAAAAAATACATTAAAATACACCCACCCACCCCAAACACAAATCAACCAGAGCTTTTAAACCAGAGTTTAAAGCTTATTCTGGCTAATCTTTCTCACATTAGGTCAGATGGAAGGAACTACAGAATGAACTCACCACAAGATGGCTTCGTTTTGGCACTTTTCTCCAATTGGAACAGCAATTGGAACAGCACAGGTGTAGCTTATTGATGAGGTAACCCCAAGCCAGGCTGCCAGGCCTGCCGGTCACCAGGCCTTTTTAGGAACTGTGGTAGTATGTCAATACTGTATAGGTAAAAGTATTAAATACACATTAAAATACACGCAGACACACCACATCCAAAGGCGAGTCACTTACCCTGGGGAGCAGGCTATAGGCTTGCAGCTTCTCTTCCTCCTCCCCGGTTGGGAGGACAGCAAGGAGGCCGTGCATATGCGCCAAGCTCTGTAGGCGTGGATGTACACGAAGTGCTTGGCACGCATGCTCAGTGAGGGGAACCAGTGAAAAGGTAAGCCCCAAAGGTAGTTCCCCCCAAAAACTGCTACCGGTTCTCAGGGACACTGGGAAAAGTTGCTGCTGGTTCTGGCGAACTGGTGAGAACCTGTTACATCCCATTACTGTTCACTATGTGATTGTTGTATGCCGCCCAGAATCGCTTGCCAAGTGGGCGGCAATACAAATGTGACTAATAAATAAATAAATAAATATCCAAAGTGAAAATAATTGCTTCTGGAGATTACAAGAAAACATTCCTTTTAAAAAGAAAAAAAAACCTCAACCACATGGTGATATTTAAAAGGGGGCTATGGGGTGGCTTTGGAGACTGCAAAACATCCTTAGGTTGCATGTTGTCTACTCCTAATCTACAGCTATAGTTCACAACCAGAGTCCATGATGGAGAAAGGAATGAGAAATAGTGCAAAACGGTGTGATGGTGATGAAACAATTGACCAAAGCGAGCTGTTAAAGTCTAACAGCTGGGAAACTGCAAAATGGCCATCCTTGAACAGATAACTTCTTTCACCTCAATGATTACCAAGTGATAATGTGTAAGTGGTGTGTCCTTTTTTCATGCTGCTAGAATATTCTGTCTTTTCCCAAGTTTTGAAATAAACTCAGCTGCCTGTTACAATTCTTACCTCAGGTATCAAAAAGGATAGGTCCATCTCCATATACACTGATCTCTTACCTTCATACTTAGGTGTGAGGAAGAAGTGCTTTACTAAAAATGAGTGTCATGTTTTGTATGTTTCAGACTGAATTCAAGAAAGTTCCCCCATTGTCTCCTTATTGGCAGGGCAGCTTTTCTGAAATGCAAAGCAGAGTGATTAATGCTTCTGCAGCAGGTCATACACTGTAGATCTGTTTGTTCAATAATTAGTTTACCATTTGTGAGGGTTGTTTGCAAAGATAGCATTTTGAATGATGCATAAATTATATCAATCAAAGACATATGCCAAACATGAGTCTACAATGAATGTCCTTAAGTTCTTTTTCTTTTTAATGAAGCATTTAATGGGAGGGAAAGTGTTGTATTTCCCCCCAGCATGCTGCCAACATTTCTCTCTACAAACAAAGCAATATACCATACAATTATATGAAAATAACACATAACTGCTTCACATAAAGCACTATCAAAAACTATCAGGCCTTTCCCCCCACTGCTGTGCAAATATTATTGCCCTAACCTTGTACAAAAGAACCATGGTTCTTTCTTTCTCTCTCCTCCCGCCCCTTTGCCAATCTTAAGCAAAAATCTCAAAAGGGATTAGGACCCATGCAAATCTGACAATCTTTTACATACATATTTCATTTTTAATTACAACTTGAAGGCCCTCATGAGGAGGGTGAAAATATAATATTTAAAATGGTTCCATAGTTTTAGAAAAAGCAATGTCTTGTAATATTAGAGTTGGGGAGGAGAAAGAAAGGGAGAGAAACAACATGAGATCCATAACGATGATAATGACCATGACCATGACCATGACCATGACAAAGAAGAAGTTGTTTCTGCATTTCACCTTGTCAAATGATGAGATGAAACCAACATTTGGGGAAGTTATACTTGGACTACAATTTCCAATATCCACAAATAGCCAGCATCCATGTTATTTTGGGTATTCTAGATTTTATCATTCAAAGAGTAACATTTCTAATCTCTAGACAAAATATATGGGAAAGTGACACACTCTCAGGCTCAAAGGCCATTGGCTAGAGACAGTAAACAGTTCCAGCTTCTCTAACGTTGAACTAGATTTTACTACTAGAGGAAAATGTCACTAGATGACATGCATGTTTCAGCAACAACAAAAGACTGCAGTCCTGTTGTTCTCTATTGCATGCAGAAGAGAATCGAATGATATGGTAATGGTTAACAGATGAGATGCTGATTGCCTGTGGGTCATGCATCTGGCTGAAAAATCAGCAGGTTGTCAATTAGCCACAATGGCTTCCACAATTTTCTTCCTGCAGACTATAAAAAGCAATTGGTTTGTGGCTAAAATCTAATGTTCCAAACATAGATCCTTAGACCTCTGGTATGTGCCAGCCCTTTTCTGGGGAGTAAGGCTTACATTTAGGTGTAAAATAATTCTTAGGGTGTTACTGCTCTTTGGAAGAAGGCCCATTTTTCTGATAGAACTGTCAAACTGTCAATGTATGGATACTTACCCAAGATCCAGGGAACAGATCACAGACTGTAGCTTGGAGATACCCTACAGAGAAAAGGTCTAGGCCAGGGATTGAGTCTGTCTTCTCCTTAGAGTTCTGTATGAGGACTTTGAAGGCTTTTAGGCTGTGGCTAAAATAGTAGAATTCCTGCAGTGGCCCCAGTGGCTAAGATTCTGACTGGAAGGTAGCAGGTCAGCAGTTTGATACCCAAATACTGCAGGACAGAAAGAGCTCTCATCTTTGTCCCAGCTCCTGCCAAACTAGCAGTTCAAAAGCAAGAAATTGCAAGTACATAAATAGAGACCACTTCGGTGGGAAGATAAACAATGCTCTGTGCCTGTCACATGACTGCAAAAACATCTGCAGAAGCAGACAGTGCTGGCTCTTTGGCTATGAAATAGAGATGAGCACTGAAACCTAGAGTCAGATATGACTGGCTTTCGACCAAGGGTGACCTTTACCTTTACCTTTAATCCTCCTGGAAATATAAATTCTCTCTTTTCTCATTCTTGTATGTGAGAAAGCTTCCATATATTTTTCCTCATCTGTGAAAAAGTTTCTGTCATTATTAGCAACAGTTCTCATACCAATGAGCACTGTTTTACACAAATTATGTTATAATATGAAATTAATTACGTTAGGTACTGTCATCATGCATAAACTTTTATATCTTTTGGTGTTTTTTTTTTTGGATGGGTTATTTGTATCTCTTTGATGAGTGAACCAGATTTTCAATGCTTGCTCTTGTGTGTACCTTTTATGCTTCATAAAGAGAAATGGTGCAAGTTTACATTTCTGCAGAAACCTCAGTGGGAAAAATGCTCTTGCCTTGTTCTCAAACAGGATATGGGATATATTCTGGAGATCTGTTATTTTTTGACAGGCTGGTGCAATATCTTGAGACAGCTTGTCCCATTAACACTGACTAATTTTCCAAAGGATTAATTGAATTTCTGATCTCATCCATGAGTCTTCTGAAAAGAGCCCATGCGGTTCAGGGATTTCACTCAACATCACTACCTCACCTGCTGCTCAGACCATATGTGTGGACAATGGGGAAAGACTATAAAGAACATTTTATTTATCTTTACAAAAATGAACTTTAATTGTGGAAATTTCAGGAAAATCAAAATCCTGTCCACATGTTAGCCTAAAACACATTTAAAAAACTCATCAGATAAGAGATCGATCTTGGCATCTGGAAAGACCGTACTTGTGTGTTACTCTTGGGGGGGAATGACATCCACGTGACATAGGAACAATAAATACAGCTTTTCATGAGCATCTATACTTGATAAATGTTCTGTGGACACACATTCCCCAACATCGATGCTCCAGATTCCTCCCTTAGCCTGTCTGGCCTAGAAGGAAGTGGACTTAGTTGTGGGGGGTTAGTTTTTTGAGTTTTTGTAAAATTATGTACATTGTTTCTGATTTTTTTTTACTGTTGTATTATTGTAAGATGATGTGATTCTCTGTGATTTTTTGTCAGCTGCCCAGAGTCGCTATGCATACAAGTTGAACAATTAAATGAAATTAAATTAAAATTAAAATCTATACTTGAAAAAAAGTACAAAGCAAACAAATACGGACATGCAAAAAGGAAAAGAGATTTAGACAATAACACAGCCTCTGTACAGATACCAACAATCCACAACTGTATCTTCCCCAAACAAGCCACCCTCTCAGCCGGTACCAGGTTGTTAATGATGATTTGGAAAACCACACAGATAGTCTTACAGCTATCTGGGCTATTCAAAGGTGCTGATAGGCACCAGGGAGAGAAAAAAAGACAATGACCTCCAAGTGGCTCAATGAGTTTGAAGGAGAAGAGTGTGGTATGCAGTCTTTGTTGAAAGATTAAACCAGGAAGGTTAACCAAAGTCCAATATTAACTTCACAAATATAATTATTTCAGGAAAGTGAGCTGATGACTATAAAATTAATTGTACTTGGATACTTAAATGATTAAAGGCCACCAAAGAATTTGCTTGGAATATCAAGACACATTTATTAAAATAAGGCAACCATTCAGATGAACGGCCTGTGAAATGAAGATTGTACTTATGAAGCACTCAACCCTTGCTTTGATTAGTGTCTCTGAGAATAACTATGGTTGCTGAAACAATATGATGACCATCTCTTTTTATAATCAAACAACCATTTAATTGTGTCTACCACTCTGCCCTTTAAATACAAGGTTTAAAACAATTGTACTTACTAGTAGTAGTATGCGCTCTACATGGGGCTGCCCTTGGTGACCATTCGGAGACTGCAGCTGGTCCAAAATGCGGCAGCCCGGGTAGTGATGGGGCGCGGGCGTTATGCTCGGGCCTCTCCACTGCTTAGGGAGCTGCATTGGTTGCCAGTTTGTCTCCGGGTGCAATTCAAGGTGCTGGTCATTACCTTTAAAGCCCTATATGGTAGTGGGCCAGGATACCTAAGAGACCGCGTCACCCTAAGAACATCTGTCTGTCCCACCAGGGCGGATCGGAGGGGCTCTCTTGTTGTACCATCGGCTAGGGAGGCTCACCTCGCTAGCACCAGGAAGAGGGCCTTCTCCGTGTTCGCCCCGGCCCTCTGGAACCTCCTCCCAACTGAGCTGCGCATTCAGACAGAGCTCCTGTCCTTCCGGAAGAGCTTAAAGACCTGGCTGGCAGGACATGTGTGGGGTTCCAGGGATGTGGGATCCCATGTGGGGTGGTTAGTCTAAGGATTTTACCCTTCTGACGACACCCCCAGATACTGTTTTAGTCTATGAATTTTTAAATTTTTTATTGATGTGTTTTAACTTGGGTTGTAAGCCGCCCAGAGTCGGGCTTGCCCGATTGGGGCGGGTTAGCAAGTATGAAATAAAAATAAATAAAAATAAATAAAATAGCAATAGCAGCAGCAGCAGTTGTCATCGTCAACAACACAAGGTAATAAATTATACCTGAAAAACCTCTTGTCTTTCACTCTATCACCACAAATATTCTCTATTTTCAGTCATATCAGAAAACAAAATAAAAAATTACTGTAACACTTTAAAGACTAGCTGCTATATTTTTATTGTTAGGTTTTGTGGATCAAGTCCACTTCTTCAGACAAGGAGTAAAATTTACAGGCATGGTTTATATACACCAAATTCAGATGTTAAAGGGAGAAGGGTTTGCTCAAGCAGAATGACAGACAAGCAAGCATAACAATACAGCTTCCTACAGCTATCAGTAATAATAGATGATTCAGATTAGTTTTAAATGTCTCCCTGTCAATCGCAAAGGTGTGGAGATTGACAGGGAGACATTTAAAACCAAAAACACTGTACTTGGTTACTTCCTGTTTTGCTAAAGAGAATTGACAGGAAGGTTGTAAAGCACCAAACTATAATATATCCAAAAATTCTATTTTCAGTGTTACATAAAACATATATTGTGCTTTTAAATCTACAAACCTGAAAAGAAAGCCAAATTAAAAGGCACTGCTTGCAATCAGTAACCCTTCTTCAGAGGACTGAAGGGTCCAGGCACTTCTTCTCTACAGATGTGCCAATTTTCATGTGGAAAAAGCCACAACATAAAGCACCTAGGCAATGTCCACTTTCTTCATAATCAAGACCAGAGTAGATAATGTTGCAGTCAGACTATTGTGATTTTCACTACATTAAAACTCCTCCAAAGAAAGTTCAACAAATATATGGAGATTGGGTGTATTGTAGCAACACCTCAGGATTTCTATTTTTATTCATTCCACTGTAAATTGGCATAGCACGTCAACACAGCCCAGACTAATGTGCAGAGTAATTTAATCCACTGCCTTTGGATTTTTTTGTTATTCCAGTGCTATTTACTCCACTACAATGTCTTTTTAAAATCTGTATTTTTAGGAATGTATATCTTTACTTGACTCTTCCTTGCATAAAAAGATGAGAGAGGTATTTTGTGTTATATTTGACAAGAGAAAAGAAAGCAAATGAGAACAGATGAGAATGAAGAATCTAATAAGCATTGTTTACAACCCTAATCTTGAAATAATTTAGAAATGCAAACAGGAAAGCACACTACAAATATGCAAAAATAAGCTTTAGAATAGCTAAAATATATTTAAGAATATGAATGTTAATACATGTGACAGTGTGAATTTGTGTGTGTGTTTAAACAATTACATGCTAAAGTGGAAATAGACTTCTGGTTCTGACATAGTCCTGCTTTCTCCACATCCCCACCCCTTCTTCTGCAGCTTGCATTTTACCTTTTATAAACCAAAGAGTTAGTAACCTGCCTAAGGCTATTGAATGAGTTCATTGCTGAAATGCAATTTAAAGCAAGGATCTCCTGACTCATATCTCACATGCTTAACTAACCCAATATACAATCTTCCACAGAATATGAAATCCCGGTATTTAATCTGAAATTCACCAAAGCCTGAATTCAGGCAGTCTCTACTCCACTTTGTCTTCCAAATAAGGGGACACATTGAAAACTTTTTACATCCAAAGTTCAAGATGTAAACAATTGATGGTGTATGTCAGACAATTATTTTTAGGATGTGTAGTAAAAATGACAAAAATCAATGTCTTCTTTTCTAATAGTAACATTTCATAATGTCAAGAGTTAGGTGTTCATCTTAGTTCATTAGATGTAAGTCTCAGCATTCCATGATGTATTTATCTTTCCAAAGTAATACCCATTTGATTATGTGTCATAGATAAAATCTTATCTTTCTCTTGGGATGGAGAAGAGTAATGGCGACTTCTTTATGAGTCCCCTGAACCTTAACAGTAGTTCATCCAATTACCAGGTGGCGATTAAGATGGGTCATTATTTTGGACTCCTCTACCACCAAAGTGACTATGAATGATAACTTGTGAACATTTCATGTAGTCATTGTCTTTCAGATATAGATACCATTTGGATGATGAGCTCTTTCACTTGGGATGTTTGAATATCTTTGTTCATTTCTCATTCCTTGTAATAAAATGGTTGGAAATTACTGCTTTGGGAAGAAGATTTTTTTTATTATTAATTATTAAATTCAAATTTATATGCCGCTCTTCTTGCCGAAGCAACCCAGAGCGGCTAACAATGTTGCAATAGAAAACATAATATACATACAATATAACAAGAATAATACAATCAATGTGGTCAACAAAACCTTCAAAAAAATATATAAATACATTACAGTCAAAGAAATGCAAAACAATCATGGATATACAGTACAAAGCAATAGGGAAAGTCCTCATCCCTTATAAATATTTCAATTAGTAAATATACATTTATCTGGAGGAGTGGCTGGCCATGGTTCAGCTATGGCGGTAGTAGCGGGACTGGCGTCCTTAGTCGGCGGCGGTGTCAGAAAAGTTCTTTTTATAGCCATCCGCCTGGAGTCCCCAGGTGTTCCTCGTTCTCCCAGCCCGGCCGGGAAGGCAGCGGGGGAGGCAGCGCAGGCAACCCAGTCGGTCCGGGGCTCTTTAAAGTTCCCGCCGCTGGTGATGGTGCTGGCCCTCGGCGTCTTTCCCTCCGCCCCGCCGCAGGTGTTCCTCGAGGCGGCGGGGGAGGCAGCGCAGGCAACCCAGTCGGTCAGGGGCTTTTCAAAGTTCCCGCCGCTGGTGATGGTGCTGGCCCTCGGCGTCTTTCCCTCCGCCCCGCCGCAGGTGTTCCTCGAGGCGGCGGGGGAGGCAGCGCAGGCAACCCAGTCGGTCCGGGGCTTTTCAAAGTTCCCGCCGCTGGTAATGGTGCTGGCCCTCGGCGTCTTTCCCTCCGTCCCGCCGCAGGTGTTCCTCGAGGCAGCAGGGGAGGCAGCGCAGGCAACCCAGCCGGTCCGGGGCTTTTTAAAGTTCCCGCCACTGGTGATGGTGCTGGCCCTCGGCATCTTTCCCTCCACCCCGCCGCAGGTGTTCCTCAAGGCAGTGGGGGAGTCAGCGCCATCTATCTAGAACAGGGGTGTCTAAACTACGGCCCGGGGGTCAGATTTGGCCCCTGATGTCAATTCATCCAGCCCATGAAACCCTCATCACTCCCAGAAGCAGAATTAAAATTCACCTGTATGGGAGCAACAAGGGCTTCACAGGAAGGATGAATTGATGTCAGGGGCTGGATCTGGCTCCTGGACCATAGTGATGAGCCCCCTGAACCACATGACAGGCTGGCAATCCAAAAGGTTTGGGCACCCCTAATCTAGAAGCATTGAAATGACACAGATCATATTTTTGGCTAGAACTCTAAGACTTCAACAAGCAAATTTATCCTGCAGACAAATTTCAAGGATGTGTTACTTTAGACACTTACATTGCCTCTGGACTGATGTGCAAATCAAATATAAATCAGGGATATTTGAGTGATTCTGGGATTTTTATTGAAGCGCTGCAGTTGTGCACTACTGAAGAAAAGGAACACCACACAATAGCCTATTCAGCATTTGTACAATTAACAAGATGGTAAGAGATTTGAAGGGACTGCGGTGGTTCAAGATGCTGAACTCGCTGACACTGAACTCACTGACTGGAAGGTCAGAGTTCAGTTCCTGGATACTGCCTGACGGAGTGAGCACCCATCTCTGTCCCAGCTCCTGCCATCCTAGCAATTTGAAAGCAAGAAATTGCAAGTAGATAAATAGGGACCACTTTGGTGGGAAGGTAAACAGTGTTCCCTGTTGAGGCATGCCTGCCACATGTCCACAGAAATGTCTGCAGACACAGATTGCACTGGCTCTTTGGCTATAAACAGAGATAAGCACTGAACCCTAGAGTCGGATATGACTGGCTTTTGAGCAAGGGTGACCTTTATCTTTACCTTAAGATATTCAAACTGAGGTAAAGGGAAATTGAAAATAATACAATAGATTGAGCTGCTAGCCCAATAAAGCTCAAGACCTCCACAGGACACTCCACTCACAAAGGTGCTAGGAGGACTCAGACCAAGGCCACTAGATGGTATTTATTTCTCATTGCAGTGGCTCATCAATCCATTTGTCAGACCTCAAGGCTGAAGAAAAAAATATTGCATCACTGTTCAATAGCTTTTCTGCATTCTAGAATACAAATGCAACCCACCCACCCTGTATCCACTGGGGATACATTCAAAGAACTACCAGGGATATCTGAAATATATATATATGAAATATATATACTGTATTCATGGCTTCTTTTGACCACTCCAAGATAGTTTTCACATCTGTGAGAATGCCACTTATGCAGATGAGATAAACTGTGCAACTTATCATGATAGATGTTGCTTGGTCAAGTGGCCTTTTATGTGGGTTGTTTGCATCTTTTTGAACAATCATCTATTTTGTGTTCATGGGTGTGCTTTGTTTCAAAGAGGGAAAGTATACTGATTTCACACAAATTGTAGAGCTGTGTCTCATTTTATTGCTGTAATTAAGGATGTTTGCAAAGATTTTAAAAATCTAACTAAGGCATTTTGGTACATCAAGAAAGCCTAAATAAATGTGATTTTAAAATTACCAACCGTTTTTTACCTCCCTACCCCTTCTACCTTCAAAATTTAATGGTCCTGCATTCTTCTGATACTTCAACAAACAATACTGGTTATAAGCATATTAGTGACAAAAAGAGTGTGTATATGTGTGTGTGAGAGAGGAAGAGTTAACTACCTTCCATTGGGATTAAGGGCATTCATAACCCAATATTAAACTTGTGTGTACATTGCAACAGTTATATATTGCATCCAGTTTTCTGAACATCTTGTAAAAGATAAATACATAGAAAGCTTTAATAACAACATTGTGGCCATTTCATATTTGGAAATATTCAAATGGAGAGAACTGTGAAATCTGGATTCCAATTTGATCTCCATAATAGTATGAGAAATGAAGTAATAGATATGTTGAACAGAACATTTCTAGAATTTGTACTATCTTGCAAATATGTGTGCTATCAAATAAGTAGAAACCATATATAAAACCAACAAACATACAAGAACACACACACACTTTGCTTTTGGATGGATTCTGTATGAAACCAGTCAACTACAATATAGCAAATAGTAAATTTCACATATTATTCTCCAATGAGTTAGGGGTGATTTGTTCTTTTTAACAACAATGGACTCATAAATATTTAATTCAACATGGTTATATATTTGGGTAAATAAAACATAGGATTGAATTGTATCCAGTGATTAATTTAATAATTTCTTGTCACACTTAAGAGTTTGTAATTATACCTTCCCAGCCTAATTCTTAAGTCTAGTCAAAGTTTCTGACATTTCCAGACGTGAATGAGCCGCTGAAGGATTTGATAGCAGTGAAGTGACACATGGGTGTATAAATTAACATATTGGTATTTCAAAGCTATTGTTTTCTGGCTTAAGTCCATTTTATCTTCTGAATTTCTCAAACATGAATGCATGCTCAAACACACATATACGCACATATGCACACATCCTCACTTCTATATGCATTGAAGTAATTTGTTCTTGAAACACACAATTGTGTATGCATTTCTGCTACAACGCTCATGTTTACAAACTTTTGTTCATCTGAGAATGCCACTACATTTTCTCTATTGTACACATTTTTCCTTATGTGTCTACTTCTTTGCACATTTTAACTAATATGAAATATTTTTCACATCAATGATGCCATGTTTACCAGATGGACAGCTCAGTTCTTTAAGTCGTCTGTGGAGCCAAAGGTTGGGAATTGAACTCCCCACTGTGCCCAAGGAGAGAAGATTCAACCAGTATAGCCTAGGGCAAGCTGCATAATCCCAGAGCACCCTCCAGGAGGAGAGAATAGTAAACCACACCTTTGTATTCTCTATCTAAAGAAACTTGGAAGAGTTTGTTATAACTCAGAATTGACTTGAAGGCAAGCAGTTGTATTAAAAAATGTTTGCCTGCATTTTTACAATTGTATACATTATTAGAATTGGTATTTTGCAAACCACACAATGTGTTCAGCACACATTGATTTAAAAGATTTTTTTAAAGTCCAAATTCACTGCTGTCACCCAAGCTAAATAGCCAACAGAATCTAAAAAAAGGGAAGAGTTGGTGTTCTTAGTTAAAAGGTTGAACCAAAAGTAAAATAATGGGAGAGAAAGATACTGCATGTTTTTTAAAAAAAATATAGCAGATTGATTTTTTATTAAAATATATTTTTCCTCTTTAATATTTTATCTATTAAAATAAACTCAGACTTTAAGAATAATAACATAAAGAATTATGAGGCTAGGAGACTAATCATATCCAAAAAAATATGCTGGAAGTTGGAGCTACAGTATTTCATCAATAAGACATGATTAAGGGGGAAAACACATTTCTAATATCTGAAAACATCTCAAAACCAAGAGAGGAAACAATTATCCATTGTAGACAGAAGGGGAAAGATGAAGGATTTTCAATAATAACAACAACAACCCAAACCTACAACTACTGTATGCCATCCAGTCAATTCCAACTTATGGTCACCATTTCCAAGGGTTTCTAGGTATAAAGCACTAAGAAATGGTTTATCGTTACATTCTTTTGTAATAGCCTGGGGTTGGGCACCTTGGCCAAGTCTATAAAGACTGGTTCTTCTCATGGGAACCACAGCAGAAAGTTGAACTCCCAACTTTTGACTCTGCAGCCAAATATCTAATGCACAAAAAAACATATATCTTAAATTTAAAATAACATCTGGTAAATATTTGAATAAATGGAAACAGAAGTGCATAGCTTAATTCAGGGATTCTCAACATGCAGCCTGCAGGCTGGGTGCAGCACACAGTGTCATTTCATGTGGCCCCCAACTGCCTCCACCACACCAGGAAGTGCCATTTGGTGGAGGAAGGGCAAAATGGCCATCCAGCCCCCGAAGCTGTCTGAGGAAACATGACCCAGGCCCTGGCTTTAAAAGGTTGAGAACTCATGGCTTAAATCAAATAACATTATTAACTGGATTTACTGACTCTGTCTAGCTTTGGGGCTTTCTAGAAATTCAGCTGCTAGGTCAGGAGATGGGTCACCCCAGATGATCCAGAACATCACAGCACCAGCCCCATGGACCTTTTGGTCTAGTCACTTTGGGGAAGTTTTCTTCCATCCATCTCCACTCACGGTGGTCATGACATGTGTCCAAATGAGTTATCCACAACCAAGCCTCTGAATCTCTAAAAAGTCCAAAAATCAGGGAGTCGTAAAATAGGAAGGGACTAATGATCCATTGAGTCCAACCTATTTCTCAATGCATGGATCCAAATCAAAGCATATCAGACAGATATTGTTCCAAATGCCTTCAGTGTTGGAGCATTTACCATAGCTCACCTTCATTGCTATATTGCTTTAACAATTAATACTTTTCTCCCTGCTATTCATACTATATCTGGGTTCTTATAACTTGAGCCCATAGTTGCATGTCTGGCACTCAGGGATGATTGAGAACAGATCCTGCCCCTTCACTTTACGATTATTTTTCAAGCATTTAAAAGTGCTATCATTTACTTCCTCCATCTTCTTTTCTCAAGGTCAAAGGTTTTCCTGGGGACAAGAAGACCTAATATCTGTTTCTACATCACCCTTAGTGACCTTTGGTAAGGAGGGAAAATGAAGAAATGATTTCCATTTCCCTATTATCCTCGCTGTCCTCCTCTGATTTTTTTCCGGTTTGTTGGCATTCCTATTAAAATGGCTAGACACAGTACTCTAGCATGATGAAGCCTATCTAAGTGCCAAATAGAGGTGCACTAATATATCATGGGTTTTGTAGTTTGTATATCTGCTTTGTTGTTGTTCAGTCGCACAGTCAAGTCCAACTCTTTGTGGCCCCATGGACCACAGAACGCCTGGCTCCTCTGTCATCTTGTATATGCAGCCTAAAATAGTATTTACATTTTTAAAAAGCCACATTACATAGTTAGCTCATATTCAGCTTGTGATCTCTAACAATTCCAAGATTCTGTCACCTACTCAGTCATCTTGTGTATTTCTGGTGTGGAAAGCCACATGAGCCACATGCCCGAAATCACAGTCTAATTGAGCGCTGAATAATCTTGGAAAGAGGCTTTGGGGCCAGGAAGACCTTATATCTGTTTCTATACCACCCTAAGTAACCTTTGGTCAAGAGGGTGGTATAGAAAACTAACCAACCAACCAACCAATTAACTTCTACCCCTGCTGCAAATGCTGGTCACATGGCAACACATGTGTAGGGAATGAATGTTTTTAGAGTAGATGGATGAATGAGAGCATGTACAGAGTGTTGGGTACAAATGGATAGAAAGTAGTCTTGGTCAAAATAGTGCAGGGAAAGACAGGGAAGATTAACAGCAGGGGGTAGAGATAGAATGTTGAGAAGAGCCAATTTGTATAATGGACTGGAATTGGTTGAGAGTGAATGATTGATGGGGTTCTAGAGAACCCTGAGGTGAATTAAGAAAAGTGATCACAAAGGAAAAATGATCTAGCTGAGGAGAAATAAGAAGACAAGAAAATGGAGGGGTTTTGAAATAGCTGCTGTCCTAGAGTCATCCAGCTGAGGAGAAATAAGAAGAGAAGAAAATGGAAGGGTTTTGAGATAGTTGCTGTGATATAATAATCCAGCTGAGGAGTGTTAAAAAGGCTACCCTAGAGTAGTAAGTGAGGCTTCTTCAGTGGGGGGTTGTCAAAAAATTTACTACCCCACCGTGATGTCATCACAGTGTGGGCGGAGCTAACATAATGACATCATGATGTCATGATGTCGTGGGCAGGGCCAAATAAATAGATAGATAGATAAATAAATAAATAAATAAGCACACACACACACACCCCTCAACCCACCCACCCCAAACACAAACCCATCACTTACCTGTTAGTATAAGTGGGCAGCACCATGTTGCAAGATGATATGGTCATGGTACCAGTTCTCTAGGATAATATGCCTTAATGTAAATGTAAAACAGCTATACCTCCTTAAGGGTTCTCCAATTGGAACAGCACAGGTGTAGCTTATTGATGAGGTAACTCCAAGACTTTGCTTAAAAAGCCCAAGCCAGGCCACCAGGCCTGCCAGTCACCAGGCCTTTTTAGGAACTGTGGTAGTACGTCAATATAGGTAAAGGTATTAAATCCACATTAAAATACACACAGACACACCACATCCAAAGGTGAGTCACTTACCCTGGGGAGGAGACTATAGGGAGCTTCAAGCTAACAGCTTCTCTTCCTCGTCCCCACTTGGGAGGACAGCAAGGAGGCCGTGCATACGTGCCAAGCACTGTAGGCGTGCATACACACCAAGTGCTTGGCACGCATGTGCAGTGGGGGAACCAGTGAAAAGGTAAGCCCTGAAGGTGGTTCCCCCCAAAAGCTTCTACCGGTTCTCTGGGACACTGGAAAAAGTTACTACTGGTCCTTGCGAACTGGTGAGAACCTGTTACATCCCATCACTGGGTTTATTATTTTGGCCTATGAGTGAGTCAAGTGCTGATCTGTTGCCTGAAATGTTTTATTAGCCTTTTAATGAAGCTGCCTTTGGTTTTCCCCATTTTTGAAATCTGACTGTTGATTTTTGTAAATATCTCAAAGTTGTTGAACAAACCTTTTTAAAATCTCAAGCCCTTGCATTTCCTCACTTCTGTAAAGGGAGTTTGTTTTTTTGTTTTTAAGTTACTGTACATGCTACCAAGAAAAGGCTAGAACATTGGTTATTAGCTAACCCTGGGAAGAAGTCAGGCTATAATTTGACAAGACAGGCTGGGATTTTGCTAATCAAGATCTCAGGGCTTGTCTAGTGTTAAGAAAAGTCCAGGCCAGACTTCACAGTTAAAGAGCATCCCTGACCAAGATTTTCTTAGAAAAATGGGAATGTGATCATTATATGTTTCGCAGCAGTTTTGGATCATCCAGTGAGGTGGGTTTGACTAGTGGGTCAGTTTTTCTAGTCCCACTCAACTCCCTGAATTGGTGAAAAGCAGCAAAACTTTGGAAGTATTTTCAGTGAGGTTTCTACAGTCAGAAGGACGACTTTTTATCCTCATTTTGCTAGTGTAGTGCTCACATGGCTGAGGCACAGTGTTTTTTGGCTTGGATGGTTTATGGAGCCATATAATTACTACTAGTCATCATTTTTTGCCAATGTAATTAAGTGGCAGTAAATATAGTTTTTATAGAGGCAAACAGATACAAGGCTTTCCTATATTTTTTTAAAAAAGAAAGTGAGTTAGTTAGTTGATAGAACCAGATCTCTCTTGTCTGGATAACAAAATGGAATCTGCTCAAAGTGGAGCCACGGCTGGAGCAGGAGATGCAAAAAGTGGAAGTGCAGTCTCCACAGCAGGACGGAAATGCCTTGGAACAGATGATAATTCTGTTATCAGAAGCCCAAGTGATGGAAATTGAACAGATGGCACCCTCAAAATGTCTTGAAGACATCAGTCATAAAAATCTCCTTGTTCAACATGAAACAGAAGATTTGTGGGACATTTTGCATAAGTTCCAGTTAATATGTGAAGACTTCAATATACTCCAGAATCTCTGGCCTTGGTTGGTTCAGGCACAATTATTACCAGATGTAGGCTGAATTACTTTTAAATTACCAAGAGATATTGGCTGGGATTTTTTTTCTGCAAGCAGTTAGGGTACAATTTGCTTACACCCTAAAGGCTGCTTTGTTATGATCCCATGGAGTAAAATGGGATCATGAGGAAAGCTATCTTACCTTTCTTACACGTTGTGAAAAGTAGAGGGACATGGTGGCTTAGTGGTTGAGATACTGAGCTTGTTAACCAGAAGGTTGGCTGGTCAGCAGTTTGAGATCAGAATGCTGTGCGATAGAGTGAGCTCCCGTCATTTGTCCCAGCTCATGCCAAACTATCAGTTTGAAAGCAAGAATGTGCAAGTATATAAATAGGTATAGCTTCGGTGGGAAAGCCTAGGAGTCAGAATCAAAGCAACAGAATAGGTAACTATACATGTGGGCATCAACAGTTGGTCAAACCATAAATCAAGTAGATTGCTGAATTGTAACCAGGAGATGGTTAATTATGTAAATTGTATTATTTTAGTGATGTATTATATGGTTGGATTTATTGATTGTATTGTGTTGCATTATATGCCATGTTTATGTTATGTTGTTTAGGATTGTAAGACTGTATTGTTTTTTACCTATGTTGTTAGCTGCTCTGAGTTGCTTCGGCAAATAGAGCGCCATACAAATCCAAAAATAACAACAGCAGCAGCAGCAGGAGCATTCCATTCACCCTGATGCCTTGTCATGCCTGCCACATGACCACAGAAACACCTGCAGATGCAGACAGATGCAGTCCTGGCCTGCGGACCTAATTGGCCCCATGCTTGTCATTAATCTGGCCCTCGGTGAGAACCTGGGCACCTCTTGGCTCCACCACTCCCCACGGTGTTAGGATGCTTTTTGGAGCACGATGACTCTATTTGGATAATTGTCCAATTCTTCCTCACTTTGTTTTGGCTCTTTGAATGTACCACTGGACAACTTCCGGTGGCGGGCAGAGCTTGCATCTTTGGCTTGGTTCCTAGTGCGGAACCAGTGGCGTGTTCAAAGAGACGAAATGAAGTGGTGAAGCATCAGACAATTATCCAAATGGAGTGACCATGCTCTGAAAAGCCTCCTACCACTGTGGGGAGTGGCGGGGACAAGAAACTGGAAAGATGGTGTGATGGGTGCTGGTGCCACTGCCACTGATTACGACAAAAATGTAAGTCCAGGGAGCAACTATGCCTCTGGCCCCCCCCTTGCATAAGGGGGGGCATGTCTGGCCCATGGTGCAAAAATGTTGTGAACTCCTGCTGTAAACAGAGATGAGCTGGACATGACTGGCTTTTGAGCAAAGGAGACCTTAACCCTATGAATGAGAGGGAGTCCAGGTGTTTCAAACTCCATCTTCCAACTTGAGTCTCTCTTGAAAGCTTCACCATTCTTCCTATTCTCCTTGCTTCCTCTGAAGATATAAGACCTTTGAAACAAAGCAGAATATAAAGGGAGGGGAAAATCCAGAAATTAGATACGAAGTTTAAAAGTCTTAAAGCAAAATGTGATGCATAAACAATAATAATAACAAACCCATAGGAACTCATTTAGCCAATCAAAAGTCAAAAAGGTCATAACCCTCTAGCAGTCAGGTATATATGTTTGTTCTCATATGATCCATCTGAAAAGACATGCTAATGAAATGGCCTCTTAATTAACAGTGAGATGCAAAAACAAGAGGTATTTCAGTGTCCAAAATCACCACAACTATCTCAAACTGTCAGTAAAATGGGTTCTGCTACGAGGCACAGAGAAAGAAGTTGATTTCTGAACCCTATGAATGCAATATCTTATTCTGTCCGTTGTTCTGGCTAGAAATGCAAAACCTTGCCACCTCAGGAACATGCCCCAGGTCAGTTTGGCTATATTTCACTGACCTGAAATATTTGACACTGTATAAATAGTTTTGATTCTGAAAATTAGTTCTCTGGAGAGGAAAGAAGCAAAAATAAAAACAGAAGCTATTTGGTTATGAAAGATAATGGCCTTAAACATACATTTTGAAGGAAGGGGAAACTGAATTTGTATAATTGAAAGCATTGGGTCAACATTTACCCAAGGCAATTTAAAAAATAAAATATAAAATGTGTCCGTCTCATTGGCATTCAGCTACTGAGTTAGGCTCATGCCTCAGTTTAACCTGTACTTAAAATTGGAGGAAGATGGAGGAAGGTGTGACCTCCAGATACAGTGAGTCCCATTTTGGAAAAGATAGTAGAGCATTCTTCTAGCTGGATGCCCTTTACAGGACTGATTCAGTTAAGGTCTGCCCTCTAGGAGAACATTCCTTCATTTATCTAGAGTAGAGGAGTAAATAATGCTCTTAAATTATTTGTTTAGAGTACCTTCATTCAACAAGACACCTCAACAATGAATTCCCAAAGTTCAAAAAGTCTTCACTTCTGGAAGAGAACAAGGCCAGCAGCCTCACTTTTTCTTGCCAAAGTGGATATAATTAAGACAAAACAGCTTTATGAAATAAATAATACCTTTTCCCTTAAGAAGCAAAGAGACAGTAAGCACAGATTGACTGGCTGTGTGTTTTAAAAGATTCAGATATGCTTTTAATCCTAAAAAAAATATTTTCCACAAGACTGGCTCTTTTCACATAAATGTTATCTGACTTATTAATGTGTTTTTGCTTCATTAGTAGAAATAATTGTTCTCATTCTCACCTCCTGTTGAAAATGCCACAAAATCCCTCAGAATCTTATGGAGAGAGGAGAATGTTGTTGTGATCCCCCATATGTGAGGAGATGATAGGCGTGGCTTTGTGTCTCTACTTAGAGTTTCTGGGATGCAAGGAACAAACAGGTAAAATACATCAGCAGGAGATAGCATCCAAAACAGCTGGAAGTCGATACCTTTGTTTTTTCTGCAGGCCAAGAAAGATGCTTATGTGCCCCACAAAGTACCATTTCATAATCAACATTTTTATTCTAATGTCTCCAGTCTTCTGCCTCCTTCCACCAGCGTGTAATGTTTTGATGTTGTTTTTGGTGGAAAGCTTTGAACATTAAAATGTGTTGAGTGTCAAGCAGTTCTGTTTCCTGTCTGATCTAAGCAAGGTTATAAATCTCTCTTCTCCTAGATACAGCATAAATTTTCATACCTGGGGGAAAAAACCACCGCATTTTGCATGAAATATATGAAACAAGGGAAGCAGGAAGAGAAAGAAAGTGCAAGGAACAGAGCTGGGTGGCCTGAAGCCTTGCACACGACCATTTTTTATTCCAGTTTTGGGCAGAACAAGTCTGTAGGCAACAGAAACAAGAAATGTTTATATATTATTCAACAGGATTTTGTCATAAGTGTGACATAGAAATAAGCATTTTTTTTAATCACCAAGGCGTAAAGCGGCAAGTGGTGGCTGTCTTTTTCTTCTTTATTCCCACCTTACAATTGTGTTTCTGGGGTCACAATTAAGTTAAAAGACATTGGTACCTTGAGTTACAAATTTAGTGCATTCCAATGCATTTTTCATGTTACAAAAAAATTGTAACTCGAATTTCCCATAGGAATGCATTGAAAACCAAAATTCATAACTTGAAACATGATTTCCCACTGGAATGCATTGAAAACCAATTAATCTGTTCTGGGAAAACTTCGTAACTCGAGCCATTATTTTCGTATTGTGAAAAATTTGTAACTCGAACCATTTGTAACTTGAGGTACCACTGTAGTGAAGTATACACATCCTATTTTATTAGAGTTAGCCTATCCCCGCCTATAAGATGACTTAATTCAATCTACCAGATATGCCTTCTGCTTAATTCTCCTCATACAAATGTTTAACATTCCTCTATCTCAATTTCCTCTTTCAGATATGAGCCTTTGGAAGGGATCAGAATGTAAAGGTGGAAAAACAGGTCACATTTCCTTGAAATCTTCTAAGGCTTTTCTTTGGCATTCTAAATTCATTTTTGTTTATTGCTTTCAGAGCTTGGCATTTTACTTGGTCTCACTGTCCTTCATTTCTCTCACACATGGACATTGCTCCCTATTTTTCTAGCAGACAAATTTGTTATGCATGCTTTAGAAATATGCCTTCCAGTTCAAATGTAACTTTAGATAAAAAATGTCTTCTCATCTTGTGGCAGTGGCAGGTATAAAATGGAGTACCTTAGGTAGCTGGATTTTCTAAGAAACAACTTTTTATTTATTTATTTATTTAGATTTATTATCCCACCCCAATCAGGCGAACCTGACTCTAGGTGGCTTACAGAAAAGGGGGAAAGACTATACAGAATGCAAAACAATTAAATAATCCCCCTACAAATACATAAATTAAAGCCTTAAGATTCAAAATTACTTAAAAATCAATTTAAAAAGAATCAAACTATGAATTTACAAAAATCTAAAAGATTTAAAAAGTTAAAAGGTTTGGTATTATAAAATAAGCTCTCGAATATCCATCCTTCTTCCACCCTCAAAATAATGTATCTTTGTAGAAATCTTATGCTAACATCAATGCTCAGGATGCTATTCCTAGTTTATGCTTGTATAAACTGCTCGTTATTAAGGCATATCAGAAAGAAAGAAAAATGAAAACACTGGAACAATTTAAAGACTAACTGCTATATGTTTACTGTGACCTTTCGTGGATCAAGTCCACTTCTTCAGAGAAAGGAGTAAAACTTCCAGGCATGGTTTATATACACCAGATGCAGGGGTCAAGATGTCACAAGGCAAATGGATCACTAAGCAATAAGGTAAAGTGTAAAAAAGCAGAATAACAGAGCATGCATATCAATACAGCTTCCTAGAGCTACAAGTAACAAATGAATATTCAGATTACTGTGAAATGCCCCCCTTTCAGTCTTAAAAGAATGAAGTACTGTTATTAAGTAGCATAAGACATCTGCAACATACTGGATGCTGCTATGGTTTTAAGGCATTTAATATGTTTAAAAGGCGGTTTCTCATTGCCATCCTGAATTTTCAAGGCTGATGAGAGATCTGATCCCATGTCTGCTGTGTTTAACCCATCTTTCTATCCAGCACCCTGACTCATAAATCATATCTGGCAAAAATTGTCAGATGTTTAACTGTATCTGCAGCTTGTATCTGCAGCTCCTAAGCAAGCAAGAGTTATCTCTATCACCATTGCTTGTGTTTCTATTTTACATATTTTGCTTTAAATGATTTAATCACAGACAAACAGGTTGGCAAGGAAAGTGGGACTAGGGGTGTGTGTGTGTGCGGTTTGGGGCAGAGCTTAAACTGGCACAATTAACCAGCACTTGATAAAGAGTTTAAGCCCAAGTGGCCTGTACATACCCCTTAATTGCAATACAGTTCTGTGAACCAGGAAAATGGAAAGACCAAAAAGCTAATTCAAACTGCCACTCACTTCTCTAACCTCTGACACCCATTCACTTCTTTGCTGTGAGAAACACATTCATTTGAAGTTGTTCCATGTAGTCAAGGAAACCAAGGAATTCTGGATTTATATGGAACAAAATGCAGGGAAATATAAATGCCCATCCCAGTCCAATGGAAATCTCATCATGGCACTGAAGAAAGAAGCCAGGAATATGTGGTGCTCTCACAACATTAAGAAACATGTTCAGTGTTTTAGTGATGCTTTTCCTCCTTGGACTTTTTATCTTCCAAAATGATTTAGGAAACTAATACTACTTAAATTGACCTCTTTTGCCTCCATGACCATTGGGAATCTGAGGTCCTCCTCTGCTCATTTTGCTGTTGGGCCCAATAGGATGGTTTCCAGTGGCATTTCCTCCACTGAGGGGACGATCACCCCACCTAAAAGCTATTGGCTCCGTTAGGGAGTCAGGTATTTACCATCATCCAACACTTGGTATTGGGTTGCTGGCTGTAAGGTCTACTCCATTACCTTAGCAGGATGTCCAGCCAAACATGATGGACTGGCTGTGAAGGCACACCTTGATAATATCCTCAAGGCTGTGGCAATCCATTGCAGCCCCAGTGTTTAATCCTGCATGTCTCATTTCATATGTGCCACAGGAGATGGGTCCATGATCATAGTGTGTGGGTCACTTCATGGTAAGCTGAGATCCACCTTAAACAAATTCTCACCAATGGCATTTTTCATGCTTCAGGGGAAAGAAAACAACAATTCTTGGATATGATTTGCAGCCGATGATAACTGCTTAAATTGGAGGAGAAGATTATAATTGTCTGGAATCCTGTTACTTCACGTAATAAGACACGCTAGAGCAGAACCATTGAATAGATGGGGATGTTGGAAAGTTGACTCCTTTATAAGTTCTATTGATTCATGTGGGCTTACTCTAGTTGTGACAGAACTGTGCTAAAGTAAGATTTTTCATGTTGATTCTCAATTACAGTGACTCTCACAGAGTTTTCTAGAATACTCAGAAATGCTCTATTGGTCCCTCCTTCATGCAGATTGCTCACAGTATTATATGCAGCAAGGCATGTCACCCATAAACCACACACCTTCCAGCTGATTTTTGCTATCCATCCTCCAGGATGCAGAGTGGGGTCTGGAATTTCCAGTCCCTAGCACTCCAGCTCATCAAGCCATACAAGTTATATCTAATTAAAGATATGTAAATTTCATGGCTACAAATGTCTTCCTCTCTCCGCCTCCACATTAGTTCAAGACCTGCTCTGTCTTTGTTTGTTTAAATCAGCCTCTTTCCTTTTAGAAGCTACAGAGATTGTGGGGTGTTAAGGGCAGCAGGGGTTGATGAAGGGACCTATAAAGTAATGCCATTGATGCTACCAATTCTAGTATAGTGGAATGGAAAGACTGAACAAAGATTCTTTTGGGGTCATTTCAGAGATTTCTTTTCTAGTTTCTCAAACTTTCTCATTTCTGACAGTCTTTTTTGCCCTTGCCAGTGAAATGATTCCATAGTATTAGAATGATGGACTTTTGCATAAACAGTCATCACAAATACTCAAGTAAGGGAGGAAATAGATTTGGCAATTAAATTAAGGCAATTATGGAGACATCTTAGCATATGTGTTTTTAAAAAATTCTAAGTAGGTATATTTTTATTACATGTTACTAGCCTAGGACCTCTGGGATAAGGTGAGCTAAAAATATAGCTTAACTAAACTAATTAGTTTATGGATGATTCTTTCAACTTACTCACTGCAAAATGTTTAATGAATGGTAACTTTAGTGCAATATTCCTGAGATGGGATTTTTCAGCACAGGCCTCTCATTTGCAAATGATCCATCTTCCTGTTCAAAATAAATTATCCTTTCCTGCTATTTTCTTGATAAACCATTGTCTCTAGGGAAATGCTAATTTGTTATTAGTGGATTGGCTGTCTCCTAGAGTAAGAATACGAGAAGATCTCAGCTTGTTCTCCTCGTGCTTTCCAATCATTGTCCCATTTGTTTACTGAGACATCTGTCAGGGAGAATACAACTCTCTCCTAGAGGAATGTCTCAGCCATTTGTTCCAAGTAATCACTTGTCTGGTCTAATGTTATCCAAATTGTGGCAAATCCAAATGAAAACTATTAGCTAACGACACAAAAAAGTAATCATTGTAGTGGGAAAGTATGTCAAGTACGCACTTGAAACTGACAACCAAGTGGGCAGTATTGATACTGTGTTGTCTTTCTTTTAATTAAATAGGGCAGAAGGAATTCAGATTGGCCTGGTATGCTTGAGAAATAAGATGTTTGTCTCTGATTCTCCACCTCTCAAGCATGTAGATATTTACATTTAAAAGAAAATAGGAGGAGGACAGACTTTAGAGATGTGGACATTATCCAAATGATTAAAAATCTTTGTGTTCCAAGGTATCTTTTGTATTCTCAGAATTCAGGGTTACAGTCAACCCCAATGAATCCATTTTGATTTTTAAAGGCATTCTTCAAAGTGCAGAAATTATTTGTTGGGTGGAATTCAGTGCCTTGAATGTAGAGCTTCAGCCTCTAAAAAACTAGGACCATAAATTTCTATTCCCATGGTCCTTCACACACAGAGGATTGTTGCCTATAAAGAAGAACCTGCTCTATCTCCCCAGCATCTAGATCAGTGGTTCCCAACAAGGGGTACACAGCCCACTAGTGGACTTCAATTCCCAGAAGCCTAAGTCAGTACATTGGCTGATCAGTGCTTTGGGGAAATGACTTAGGCTTCTGGGAATTGAAGTCCAAAAACCAGCATTTGGGAAACACTGATCTAGAAGCCTGGAAAAATAAGTGTTCTTGTTCCTGTGGCTATGAGGGATACATGAAGGCCAATAAAATGGTGATAGAATTAGGGTAGAATTACTGGCCACTCTCAGTCCTCATCTGTAGACATTCAAATAATGCCACCCTTAATCAATGGTATTAAGATCACATTAGTATAGATATCTTCTTATAAATAGAGTTCCCTTGAATCCCAATAGGAATACAGAAAAGATCACAAGATTATTATTATTGTTGTTCAAATTATATGCTGCCCCACTCGCAAAGAGACTTTGAGCAGCTAACAAAGAAACAATATATCACAATTGCAAGATATCACATCACACACACACAAAAAAAAACATTTCAGAGACATTTCAAAAAATCCCGGATCACAATTACAAAATATCAAGTCATCATAAAAACACTTCAAAAACAATACACAAAACCCTCACAAACTCAACCCCACCCACTATGTCAATTTCCCTCCAGGCTGAAGATGACTTATTTTGAATGATACTGGATATCTTGACATATTAAGACAGCTTGTGAAGAGGTTTTTTGAACCTTCCACAACACATCTGAAGATTGAGGAAATGGGCATGTTTAGCTTTGAGAAAAGGAGGCTGAGAGGGGATATGACAGAACTCTTCAAATACCTGAAAGGTAATCATAAAGAAGGGAAAGATTTGTTCTCCATCATCCCAGAGTGCAGGATACATAAAAACAGACTCAAGCTAAAGGAAGCCAGATATACTTTGAATATTACAGTTAGAGCAGTATGACAATGGAACCAACTGCCTCAAAAGGTGGTGAGCTCCTGAAGAGAAAAATATTCAAGAGAAAATTGGACAACCATGTATCAGATCTGCACTGAGCAGGCACTTGGACTCAATGGCATAAAAGGTTCCTTCCCAGTGATTCTATGGTTCTTCATGCAAACCAAATTTTATATGATCCAGAACCAAAAAGGGTAGCAGGTGTACTGGGTAAGGTAGAATGTGACTTTTTTCCCCCCAGATCAATATCTCATTACCTGGAAAAATATATGGTGTCCTTGAAGGTCTCATTTCTTATGGTATCAGATTCCTGTTCCCCGAAAGCTAGATAGTTTTCTGCATCCTACATTGTAAAGCAGGAGTTAAGGTACTCAATACTACAGGGAAACTTTCCCCTTCAAGTTCCCTCATCATTTCCTGGGACAAAAGTTGCTGTTTTTGTGGAAAGTAGATTGATGTACAATGGTGACATTTTGTAATTGTAGCGGAGCTCTAACTCTGCAATCCAAATTCAGTATAGGACCACTCCAAATGACACTTTGACCTTCAGGGTAATGTTTACTATGATATGTCAAAGGGCTGAAGTTGTCTCCTGCTTTCTTTTTGACAAGGCACTGTGAGATATACAAATTAAAATAATAATAATCAGAATTTCACTTTAAAGAAAAGCCAAAATCCCATTGGGATTTTATATGTTTCCATGGTCATGTGGCAGGCATGACTTAGACACAGCACACAAAATGCTGTTTACTTTCTCACCAAAGTGGTCCTTATTTATCTACTTGCAGTTTCTTGCTTTCGAACTGATAGGTTGGCAGGAGCAGGGACAGAGACACAAGCTCACTTCGTCTGATTCCTTCTCTTAATTCCAACAAAACTCAACTAACTTAGCCATGTTCCAATCCACTATTGACTAATTGGTGAACTGCATTTATAATTATAATAATAATAATAAATTATTTATTTATTTAATAATTTATTAGATTTGTATGCTGCTCTCCTCGGTAGCAACCGACTCAGAGCGGCTCACAGAGCCCACAAATATCAATATTAAAGTACAAAAAAAATAGCATACAGTATAACAAAACAGTAAAGTACAGTAAATACCATATAGTAGATCAGAACACATTACATATCAATACAATATTACAGTACAATCAAAATACAATGGCATATAGTACAACAAACAATAAGTTTCAATAAATATCATACAATAGATAGAACAATACATATCATAGTAGAAAACATTATATTGTGAAAATCTCCACCTGTGGCTGCAGTCCAATTCCTTCATCTATTTCTCCCCTTGGCTTACACAAGCTATGGAGGTCTTTTTTAAAAAATAAATTTTTTAACATAGATTTGATCAGTTATAGTATTTTAACAAATCACATTTACTAACTTTTTCTTATTTACTTTCTTGCAATAATTGAAATACAGAGAGATCTAATCAAAGAAATTTCTTTGCAAACAGAAAAGAGGACTTCATTAATATCCAAAGTACATTCCCAGTGTAACATGTTATGAAATGACAGAACAAAAAGTGAAGAGAAATTGAGATATAGACTCACACAAAGGTAAGCAGCTCTCAGTTTACCTAATTATCTGTCTGGACGAAAGAAACCTTTCAATTAAACCTAGGGGCTTAGAAATAGATGAGAGAGAATTTTCAAGGGCAAAACATATCAGCTCATTTATCTTTAGAAAAGAAACAGATACAAGCAGAAAGAACATATCGTACAATTTTTTCCCCTTTACGTTTATTCCAAATTTACCGAGGCCACCCCAGTGTCACGTCTATCACAGATCATTAAGGGTTTTTATAATACTCCTAAAGTTTATGAGTAAGGTGGATTATTGCAAGCACAGTAACCCATTTTTTAACTTAGTACTTTGTGAAATAAGGGTATTATCTACAATCTATTTTTGATTGAATTTCAAGGTTTCTATTATATATAAA
This sequence comes from Furcifer pardalis, assembly GCA_030440675.1. Lineage (NCBI taxonomy): Eukaryota > Metazoa > Chordata > Lepidosauria > Squamata > Chamaeleonidae > Furcifer > Furcifer pardalis. The sequence continues at coordinate 24,800,154 of CP126899.1, read as the reverse complement.
AAAAACGTATAACACTGCTGAAACATGTGTTATCAGCATTTCAATGACCCTGTCTGCCCCTCTATTCTGAAGAAGAAGAGTTGCCTGAAAATTCCCAAATAATTTTATGACATTTAGCAAATCATCTTGCTATTAAAGGGCACATTTCTTTGCTCGGCAGGTGAGGTGGGTGAAACTGACATTGAAAAGGGCACATTCCTCCCCTCCAAAAATATCTTTAGATTCTTGTAAAAAAAAAAAAAAGAACAGAACAATTCAAAATTGCAACCTTAACTGGTATGGGATGGCAATTTGAACAAGTTAATGCTGCCTAGCTCTCTATTTTTCTGGGGGTGGGGGGAATCATTAAATTGCAGCTACTGGAATGCTCCCAAAATGGTACTATAAATCAGCGATGCTATTCCCACATACCATTTTATACATATATTTCCCCTCCTTAGAACTGAAAATTAAATTCTAAACTCTCATGGTTTTGGTGTATTTGATAGCCAGTACAGTTCTAGAGAATGGCTCCTAAAATCTAACCAGAGTAGGAACAGAATGAAATATAATCAAACAGTGAACAAGCCCCAACCGGTGTTGAGGATGTCAACACCAGGGTTCTGATAGTGCCACAAATGATCTTTGCAACAATAGTGTATAACTCCTGGGTCATGTTGTACAGCTGCCAAAGTTTGAAAAAAATAATTTGTTGAGTCTGGAAATGAGATGCAAAATAACATAACACCCACAAAAAATGGTGGTGTTTTTCAGAGTAAGCTGGGATATTTCAAATTTTCCTGGGACATAGATGACAACCTACAATACAATTACATCAAATTTGAATTTATTTTCCCAGCAGGTGCATAAGTCTTCTGAACCCAACTGTCATTGCTCTGGAATTGGAATGTTGCCGGAGATGCTGAATTGTAGAAAGAACCTCTGGTTTCTTCAAATGATCAAAGAGTGAATCTACGATTCAGCTGAACTGAAACACAGCCTGCAGTAAATGTAAAGGTCACCCTTGCTCGAAAGCCAGTCATATCTGACTCTAGGGTTCAGTGCTCATCTCTGTTTCAAAGCCGAAAAGCCTCTTCCAAAATATCATACTTCTTTTGGTGGACTTCTCATTTTCATATCAATGCAAGCAATATTGAAGTTGAGCTGTGTGGGCCATGAATGAATAGTTGCATGGCTGAAAATGTTCTAATCAGCATCTGGAATTCTTAATTTTTGGGCTACAACTCCCTGAATTTCCCTTTATCTGGCATCTCAATAGCAAATAGTGGGGACTAAATTGAACAAGTAGCTCCTTCATGCACTTCTTTTGGAATTTTTGGAAAGGAATTTGCAGGAGGAGGAAGAAGATAGTTTCAAGTTTATTTAGGTATAGTAGCTAAACCTAAATAAATTATAGGCCACACACCATTCACGTTTCAAAGTTAAAAATATTAAAACAAAATTTTCCCTCATCTTCAAAGGCTACTCATGAGTAACTTTGATCTTGAGGTTTCTGAGAAAGTTGAAAAATTACATTAGCTGTTTTTTGGATAATTTTCTCTCTTGCTATTGAATATTTGGGGCAATGAAGGAAAGTGTATCACTTTCTAATGGTGGACAATCACAGGTCTGGAGGTTTCTTAAGAAACCATCTGGAGATGTCTCGAGAAACCATCCCCTCATTTGAGCCATTGGCAGTATATTAGCAAGCAATGAAATATAACTGTCTTAGCTTTGGAACTGTCAATATATTGAGGTAAAGTGGTAAGACAAATTGGTTGGCATACTTCATTTCCATGAAGCGTAGGGAACTTATTCACCTTATATCCTCTTGAAGGGCCTTCCAGTTCTTGTCTGATCAGTTTATCCATAAACACTTTCCTCCTCCGCTCATTTAGATCTACTCTTTTCCATAGGCACAGTCTACATAATTTCACATCTACAGCATCAGTTCCCTTTTGACCAGCTACCTTGGGGGTCACAAGGGAAAGTCTGCCAGCCAGAGGGTGGGGATTGGGCTCTGTCTGCTGGGGCTGGGTGTGTCCATGGGGTCCATATTGGTGTGGTAACGGGCATGGGGCGTTACGTCGGGAGCCGAGGGGCGGGCCGCACTCGGAGAACACGGGTCAGATGCTTGGTTGCTGTCCCGTGTCCTGGATCCCCGGCTACACCTCTAGGCCCTGAGCAGAAGGTCAAGAGTGACCCCTCCCTTAGACTGCTGCTGGTGAATGCCAGATCAGTCTGCAACAAGGCCCCTTTGCTCGCAGATACCATTTTAGGGGAGCGGGCTGATCTGGCATGCATCACCGAAACCTGGCTGGTGCCAGAGGATGGTGTCCCTCTGTCAGAACTATGCCCAGCCGGTTTCGGTATTTGGCACCAGCCTAGGGAGAGGGGAAGGGGCGGTGGAGTGGCCGTGATAGCTAGGGAGTCTTTGGGAGTCACCAGGGCCACGGCACCACAAATTCCGGGTTGTGAGGCCTTGTTCCTACGTATGGGCCCTAAGGGTCAGCTGGGAGTCCTGCTCATGTACCTGCCTCCCTGCAGAGTAGCAGACTCCCTGCCTGAGCTCCTCGAGGCGGTCTCCATGCTGGCGTTGGAGACCCCCAGGCTTATGGTCCTGGGGGACTTCAATCTGCCGTCATTGGGGACCGGCTCAGAGGTGGCTCGGGAGTTCACGGCCTCCATGGCAGCCGTGGGCCTGACTCAGGTAATTCAGGGTCCTACCAGGAGCAGTGGCCACACCCCGGATTTAATCTTTTTGTCGGAGCTGTGGCAGAGTGATCTGTTTCTACAAAAATTAGATACCACCCCAGTGCCATGGTCAGATCACTATCTGGTGGCTCTAGACTTCCTAGGGGCTGGACTCCACCGCAGGGAGGCAGGGCCGATTAAGTGGGCCCGCCCCCGGCGACTAATGGATCCAGAAGGATTCCAGAGGGAACTGGGGGATTGTCCTCTTGACCTGCAAAGCGATTCATCGGAGGCCCTTGTCGCCGCGTGGGATAAGAGAGCGATGGCAGCCTTGGACGCAATCGCGCCACTACGGCCTCTCCGAGTCCGTGGAGATAGATCTGCCCCTTGGTTTTCAGAAGAACTAAGGGAGCTGAAACGGGCGAAGAGACGCCGAGAGCGCCGCTGGGTGAAGACTCGGAGCGAGTCTGACCGATCACTGGTTAGAGCTGCTATTAAAGACTACCTAGTGGCGATAGGGGTGGTGAAGCGTCAATACTTCACCACCCTTATTGCCTCCGCAGATAATCGCCCAGGGGCCCTGTTCCGGGTGACCAGGTCCCTCCTCGGTAGAGGGGGGCCAGGCCCTGGGTGGCAGGGATCGGCTGAGGACTTTGCTGATTATCTGGCGGAAAAAATCTCTCAGATCCGCTCGAAGCTGAATCCCGGCGTGGAACGTATGGAGCTGGGGTTGACCATGGCGCAGTCTAGCCATGTTATCTGGGATCGGTTCGATCCTGTTGGCCCTGAGGAAGTGGACAGGCTTCTTGTATCTGTTCGCGCCACGACCTGTGCACTGGACCCTTGCCCTGCCTGGTTAACTAAAGCATCCAAGACCGTGGCAGCTGGCTGGATCGAGGCGATTATCAACGCTTCGTTAAAAGAGGGGCATTTTCCAGCACCCTTCAAACATGCTCTGGTGCGCCCCCTCATGAAGAAGCCGTCTCTCGATCCCACGGTAATTTCCAACTACCGTCCAGTGTCCAACCTACCTTTTTTAGGTAAGGTTTTGGGAAAGGCTGTGGCGCTGCAGTTACAGGAGGTCCTGGATGAAGCGGATTATCTGGACCCGTTTCAGTCAGGATCCAGGCCCGGATATGGTACCGAAACCGCACTAGTGGCCTTGGTGGATGATCTCTGGAGAGAGCGGGACGGAGGGGAGCCATCAGTCCTTGCTCTTCTCGATCTCTCAGCGGCTTTTGACACGATCGACCATGGCATCCTTCTGGGAAGGCTCCAGGGGTTGGGGATCCAGGGCACTGTGTTGTCCTGGTTCTCCTCATTCCTGAGGGGCAGGACCCAGTCGGTGTGCCTGGAGAAGGAGAGGTCCAGCCCTAGGCCCCTGCAATACGGGGTGCCTCAGGGCTCGGTGCTTTCTCCTCTCCTATTCAACATCTATATGAAGCCGCTGGGCGAGATCATCCGTTCCCATGGGGTTAGGTATCATCAATATGCAGATGATACCCAGTTATACATCTCTGCCCGTGGGGACCCAAGTGGTGCGGTGGAAGTCCTTTCCAGGTGCCTGAAGGCTGTTAAGGTCTGGATGGGGGACAACGGGCTACAGCTGAATCCTGGCAAGACTGAGTGGCTGTGGGTACGGGGGCCTGTGTTAACACAGGAGTTGCCATCTTTGGTGCTGGATGGGGCAGCCCTGCCCCAGACAGACCCGGTGCGTAACCTGGGGGTCCTCCTGGACTCACGGCTACTGTTCGAAGAGCAGGTGGCAGCCGTGGCGAGGAGGGCTTTTGCACAACTTCGTGTAATACGCCAGTTACGCCCCCTCCTGGACCGGGACTCCTTGCTCATGGTCACACATGCCTTGGTCACCTCCAGACTTGATTACTGTAATGCGCTCTACATGGGGCTGCCCCTGATGACCATCCGGAGACTCCAGCTGGTGCAAAATGCGGCGGCCCGGGTAGTGGCGGGGTGTGGGCGTTATGCTCGTGCTTCGCCGCTACTCCGGGAGCTGCACTGGTTGCCAGTATGTCTCCGGGTGCAATTCAAGGTGCTGGTTATTACCTTTAAAGCCCTATATGGTAGTGGGCCAGGATACCTAAGAGACCGCGTCACCCCAAGAACATCTGTCCGGCCCACCAGGGCGGATCGGAGAGGCTCCCTTGTTGTTCCATCAGCTAGAGAGGCACACCTCTCTAGCACTAGGAGGAGGGCCTTCTCCGTGTCCGCCCCAACCCTCTGGAACCTCCTGCCCATCGAATTGCGCCTGCAGACGGAGCTCTTGCCCTTCCGGAAGGGCTTGAAAACCTAGCTGGCAGGACATATTTGGGGACCAGGGAACACGGGTTCCCATACTAAGTGGCTCACTTAAGGAGTGCCACTTCGGATTTGAACCAGGGGGATACTGGCGTGTAGTTTGTACTGTTTTTTACCTTTAATTGATTTTAGATAATTTTTTAAATTTCATGATTTTATATGTTTTTATTTTTTGCCTCCGTTTTATGACGATGTAAGCCGCCCAGAGTCGGGTTCTCCCGAGTGGGGCGGGGTAATAAATTCAATAAAATAAATAAATAAATAAATAAAATAAATACCTTCTTGGGCTGTCATTGTTATAAACATCGATAGGTCTTCAGTGTTTAATAGTTGACATTAATAATTGATTGTAGCCTACCAGATATGAGGAAGAAGAAGAGAAGGCCTAGCAGTGGCTGGGAACCTTGCCCACTCCTCTGGGCCCACAACAACGGCCTTACGGGAGTTAGTTTGTGTTCGGGTTTGGTTGTTTTATGTAGTTGCATTTTATAATTTTTATTGTACTCTTGTTGTTTTGACTGTAAGCTACCCTGAGTAGCTTTGGCGAGTGGGCGGCAATATAAATCTAAATAAATACATAAATATATATGAGTTGAAATTTTGCGGAGTCCCAGTTCAAGCCATATTATCACAGATGCAACACATGATGGCAAAGCTAGCATTTTGCAAAATAAGGCAAGCTGAAGGTTTTCATGTTCCTCTGTTGGGCCCAAGAACCAAATCTGAGAGCCATACAATAAGTGGGGCAGCACTAGAGTTCTATAGAGTGCCTTCAAAAGTGCAGATACATATTTTTTTTTGTTCAGTCGCACAGTTGATTCCGACCCTCTGAGACCCCATGGACCACTGTCCGCCAGGCACTCCTGTCCTCTAACATCCCACTCAACTCGCTCAGCTCTGTGCCCATTGTCTCTACAATACCATCCAGCCATCTCATCTTGGGCCGTCCCCTTCTTCTTTTGCCCTCAACCCTTCCAAGCATCAAGGCTTTCTCAAGTGAATCTTCTCTTCTCATTTGATGTCCAAAGTACTTTAGCTTCATCTTTACTATTTGACCTTCTAAGGAGCAGTCAGGGGTGATTTCTTCTAAGATTGACCTATTTGTTCTCCTTGCTGTCCAGGGGACTCTCAAAACTCTCCTCCAGCACCACATCTCAAAGGCGTCAATTCTTCTGCGCTCAGCTTTCCTAATGGTCCAGCTCTCACAACCATACATTGCCACAGGGAATACCATTGCTTTGACTATGCGAATTGATCCCTAAGTGTAGAAAACTTCTTCAGGGAAAAAGAATAATTCAGCTTTGCACTTAAGATGTTTAATATGTTTAGACCATGTTAGGTTTGGTTGAAGTTCAATCCCTAAATATTTGACCTCATTGCACTTTTGTAAGCTGTATCTACCACTTCTGCTCCTAATTCCATTGAGGTTGTTTCTAATTCTAAAATGTATTTACCAGATTTTAAAAACAATCTTCTTTTTAAGAAATCCAGATTAATTAAACTAAAAATTTAAACAATCAGCAGTGTGTAGAAACAGAACCACCATATCAGCATTTAAACAATATGTTGAATAATAATGTTGTGTGGGGACCCTGAGGTCTAACATTAAAATTATGTTGTGACTAATGTAAAGGAGGGACTGCAGTGGCTTAGTGGTTAAGATGCTGAACTTGATAACTGGAAGGTTGGCAGGTCAGCGGTTCGAGACCTGAGTGCTGCATGGTGGCGTGAGCTCCCGTCTCTGTCCCAACTCCTGCCAACCTAGCAGTTCGAAAGCAAGAAATTGCAAGTAGATAAATAAGTATCACTTAAGTGGTAAGGTAAACAGCATTCTGTGTCTAGTCATGCCTGCCACATGCCCATGAAATGTCTGCAGATGCAAACATTGCAGGTTCCTTGACTATAACTGGAGATGAGGACCAAACCCTGCAGCAGGGCTATAGCCATGGGGTGGCCAGGGTGGGCTTTGCTCACCTTGAGTTAGTAGTTTGACCACCCTAAAATTCCCGGGTGCTTATATATATGAAAAAACAGAGCTCTCAAACCAATCCTTTCTAAGATAGTTTCCAGTAGATAAATAATTAATCGTTTCCTTCCTCTTTCTCCTCTCCTTAAAAAAAAAAACACACAACCAAAACCCATCATTAACCATGAAATAAACTTCACAGTTTACTATAAAATGATCAAAGAGGGATTAGGTAAGTATTCAATTTACTCAAAAGCTGTTCCAGCAGTTCCCTAATACAGAAAAAACCAGCAGACAATGCTACCATGATGTAATGAAATTGAACAGTGATAGAAATTCAGCGGGTATAGCATCATTAATGTTAATTCCCAGAATGTTAAACTCACCAGGGGGAACAAATTTGTTGGCATTAAAGCTGATAATGGATAAATAATCGAAAGAATTTTATACTAAACATGAACTGAACCAGGCCCTTCCTTTCCCCCCAGCTCCGGATTTGCTGTGATCTGCTATTAAATGAAACAATGTATGAAAAGAATGGATTTTCCCCCTCCAGTAATACCCTTGGAGAAAACTATTTTCCACAGGCATTTGATTGACTTGATTTCAGATAGTCCATTTTCTGTAGAAAATAAAAATAATAAGTGTGAAAAGCATTTCAAAGGAAGGATCTTCTTACCATTCCCAGCCTCTTGGGAAAGGAAAAGTGACAGGAAAAAAAGAGAGTCAGACAGAATATGATATATTATGATATATATATGATATATATATCAACCTAAAGCCCATGGGCTGGCCCCGCCCTACAGCACCATTTCATGTGGCCTGTGTCACCACCACCGCCCCAGAAGTGGATGTGTTTATGACAGCCATAAATGTGTCCATGGCTGTCGTACCTGCATTTATGACAGCTGCGGACACGTTTTATGACAGCATTTACAGCAGGGGAACCAGTAGTCTGGCCCACACAGGTCTGAGGGGGTGTGGTCTAGCCTGCAGCTTACAAAGGTTGAGAGCCCCTGGTATACCGTCAGACAGCTTCAGGGGCCAGATGGCCATTTTGCTCTTCCTTCACCACATGGCACTTCCTGCTGTGGTGGAGGTGGTGGGGGTCACATGAAATGGCACCATAGGCCACATATAGCCCACAGGCCGTAGGTTGAGAATCCCTGTTGTAGATCAACAAAAATGAAGGACTTGCTGAGTAGTATTTCCATCATACCATTTTTGAGCAAACACTGAAGGTGGTAAGTACAGATGGCATATTTTGGTTGTCACTATGTTAGTCCCATCTGGAAGAAGCAAATCTGTTACGTGAAATTTGCATGGCAATTCATCAAGGTCACGAAGTTGTCCATTATGCAAGACATGTTGCTGCAATTTATTCTGACTTATCTCATTTCATTCCTCATTTTATACTTATTTTATTTTACCCCTGCTTTTGGATTTGGGCGGAACAAATACCACTGATCCTGATTCTGACACAGGGTCTTTCTTCATACTTCAAAATTCATGGAAAGTCTTGCTGGTGTTAGAAAATAGGACCCCGGAATTCTTATTTTTATCTTCATTCAAAAGGCTTTTTCGCACAGGCAAAAATGCTCAGGAGCGACAGATAGTCTGCTCAGTGGCTCGTCTCCTGTGGAACTGAGTCTTGAGGGGAGCTAGTGAAGTTTGTATGGTAACCCTTCATTGAACAGGGTCAACTTGGAGAAGATCTGAATTGCCTATAGCATTGCCACTTTGGTACTTGTCCATCTACTTTGCCTTTTGATTAAAGAGCCGATTGGACTCAAAGCTATAGGAAATGGTAAATAGATTGCTACTCATTGCTTAGAATTAGAAGCAAATTATTATCAGCATGTAAGATTATTGTGCAGTCTCAAGCTAAGGACTAGCTCTGTTGTGATACAAATTGCTTTGCCCTTCACAGCCTAAGATGAAGTAGAAAAAAGTCCAGCCCCTTAATGATTCACTAATTTCCTTTAGTATGATAAAAGCAACAGAACTAGAAAAAAAGAGCTTGGTTATAAAAGAAAACTCATATCCCTTCTTGTGTTCTAACATTTTTGTAATAGCATCCCCAGACATGCTAAAAACTTATGTATTCAATTTTTGAACTGTACCTCCAAAATCCCCCAACTCCGAAGAGGGTTTACTAGATATAAAAATGTGCTCTGAAACCATGCAATTTGTCCAAGTCTGGCTTTTGTTCCTGGAGGCACAATGAGAGCTGATCTTTTGAACTCTGGCTCTTCAGTGCTCCAAGTAACTAAGATATCCATCTAGGTAAAATTAATCTGTTTCCAATTAATTATGACATGTCCCAGGACTCAGTAGTGGTTTACCAGTCCCTGCTTCTGGTGGCACTAAAGGATCACACAACGTGCCAAAGACTTGATAGGCTGGTTCTTGTTTCTGGAGGCAGAATGGGAAATCTTCTGTACCAGGCACAACTATCTTGCTAGTTGTTTTAAATCAATAGGAACAGAGATTTCTGAAATGATTTTGCATCTTAAGGTTATTCAAGAACTTTGTTTTCAGTCAGGGATTCTATGGGCTATTTTCCGTTTTCACCCCTACCCCACCCCAACTGTACATGGAGTGTACACAGTTTGTACTCCAGTATCTTCACGCTGGGGGACTGCTACAGAACTCTCCTAGCAAATACATTTGAAAAGTGTCTATAGGAATATGTACACTTCACATTCATACAAAATGTCAAGGAGATAATTTTATTTAATTTAATAATTCACATTTGTGCTGCTGCCCCATGCAGGATTTAACACCAGGACTGCAATGGTTCAACTGTATCTTTATTTCTAATAACTGTTGCTCACACATCTCACTTCAGTAACATTTCAGATTTAATTATGTATATTTTTAACAGCAAAACAGCAAAAGGCAACACACATTACTAGTGACCTTTGACTTATTCTTTTCTAGCAACACAATCTAACACATATAATGAAAGGGCTTCCTTCAGTGCCGTTTGATCAATGAATGCTCCTTAACACCTGACCCAAAATGCTCATTTTCCACACTGGTCTAATCTGTCTTACGCCAACAAATTTCCTTTAGCAGAAGGATGTAACACACATGCAAAAAAACTTCAGCTGAGTTCTGTTTCCTGGTGTGGATTTGGGTCACATTTATGACACAGCTGCACTGCTCTGTCCTCTGTTTCTGTTAGACACTGAATTTAGCACAAGAAGAGCTACAAAACAAAACATTTCCACCAGAGTTTTGGGCAAATGTCAAGGCAACTGAAAAAGGAAGGCCATGTATGTGATAGATAGACTCAATAATGGAAGTCTCAGTTTTGCAAGACCTGAGCAGGACTGTTAATAGCAGATGTGATGAAGGCCATTACTTCATAGTCTCCAGAAGTCAGAGACAACAGTAAAAAACAATACATTCTAATCCTTGAAGGCATGGAACATAGTAGTGTTAAGATGTTGGCAAAGTTGCTTAATATTGTATAATTCAAAGAAAAATTCCTACACAATGGTTGTGGTAAATATTTGTGACATTTTCACAAAAACAGCTAATGCGAGTAACTACAACATATATAACATAGTTAGCTGCATAAAACCAGGAGCCAGAGAAGGTGGCCTCTCTTCAACCCAGACTGGGTGAGTCCAAAGCCCCCAGGTGTGTTGTGTATTGCCAGCTTTCCCCTGACTGGCTCAATTGAGGTATCTTCAAGCCCATCTCCATCCTGATTCACATGAATTGAAGTTGGATGTAGCCTGATGTTGCCTGAATCTGTGGTGCCCATTTAGAGAAACCTATCCTCAAACAGCATCTTCTGCGTCTCACTGATATCACCTTCTCCCCACACTACCCCCCCAAATTGTGATCAATTTAACATGGTACCATCTCATTACACCAGCTCCCATTGAGTCCTGTAAGTATCAGAATGGGATAGGCACAAAACATCTGGTCCGTTTTGTCCCATTTTGCCAATCAGGGCAAGTTAAGCCCAACATTCATATCCAGCCCCGTAAGACAACCACAACATCACTCTGACCTCCATGATAGGTAGACGAGTGTGCTATCAAACATTGTGGAGGAGATAGGCTGATTTTGCTGTACAGCATGCTTTAAAGGCCTGCTCTCAAAGCAAGCATGCATTGACACTATGGCTTCTTCCCTACAAGAGGGAGGGGAATGCTCCCAATCCCTTTGCAATGAGACTACGGAGAAGGCATTACTTAAGAATATGTATGCATTCTTTCTCTGCAGGAAGCTTGCTTTATTTGTATACTAATTCATGTATATTGATGTTGTCATCATAAATCTAAGCAATTGATCTGAAAAGATTGTTTTATGCTGGCAAAAGCTCTAAATTATTTCACTGTAAAAATAAAGCATCTTTCAATGTAATCTTCGGAAAAGTGTTGTACAGCTATTACATAGCTGGTCGTGGGTATTGTTTGTCCTCTAGGACTAGGAATCCTATCCAATTGCTAGTTTCATCTATGGCAAACTCTTCAAATGAATGTGCATTGTCCAATCAGACCTTATGTATCATGCATTGATACAATGGGTCTACTCTGGCTGAGACAATTGCTTGTACTACATGATCTGTACACCTTAAGCACTTGTGCAGATTAGGGGCGAGTAATTTCATACTTCTCTGAATTTGTAGTTTATATATTAAATGAAGCAAGTGTAAATCCTTGGTTAACTATAATTACAATCTCAGAAGAAGAACAGCAATGGTTTATGGGCAAAAATATGCAAAACTGAGACCAGAAATGTCTATGCTACTTCTCTTAATAAAGAACTATCCCAAAAGAAAGTACTACAGGGTCTATCCTTTGACATAAACCCCTTGGAGAGCCTTGACCCCCAACCCACCCTTCTAATGCTGGAATCATCATCGGCTGCGACTCGTATCCGAGAATGCATTTTTTTCCTGAAGCAGGAAAAATGCCATTGGTGTGAATTTGTTTAAGGTGGATCCCAGCTTGTCATGAAGTGACCCATACACTATGATCACAGAGACATCTCCTGCAGCACATATGAAATGAGACATGCAGGATTTAACACCAGGACTGCAATGGACTGCCACAGCCTTGAGGATATTATCAAGGTGTGCCTTCACAGCCAGTTCATCTGGCATGGCTTCTTCTGCTTCCATGACCATTGGGAATCAGAGCTCCTTCTCTGCTCATTTTGCCATATGACCCAATATGATGATTTCCAGTGGTCTTTCCTCCACTGAGGGGACCACCACCCCACCCGAAGGGGCTTATCCACCCACAGCCATTGGCCCCTTTAGGTAGTCAAGTTATTTACCACTGCCCAACACTCGGCATTACATTGCTGGCCTAAGGGTCACAACCAGTGATGGGATGACAAATTTTTTATCACCACTCCATGACGTAACGACGTCATGGGCGTGGCCAATGTCATGACGTCATGATGTCATGGGCGGAGCTGACATCATGATGTCATGACGTTGTGGGCGGGGCCTTAAAAATAAAATAAAATAAATACACACACATACACACCCCCTCAACCCAACCCACTCACCCACCACACAAACCCGTAAATAAATCAAATAAATAAATAAATAAAATTAAAATTAAATAAAAATACAACCCCAAACACAAACCCCTCACTTACCCCTGGGAGGGCTCGGCAGGGGCGGACGGCCAGGGCAGGCCAGGCCTCAACTAGCCTATGGAGGGCTCGGTGCCCTCCTCTGAGGGCTGGTGCCGCCTGCCCACACCGCCGCCATTATCGCCATCACCGCCGTCATTTCCACTGTCGCCATCACCACCGTTGCTGCCGCTGCCTTTATCGCCGCCGCCGTCATCGCCACTGCCTTCACCGCCGCCGCCTTCATCGCCGCCGCCGTCATCGCCGCTGCCTTCACCGCCGCCTCCTTCACCGCCGCCGCCTTCACTGCCGCCTCCTTCATCACCGCCTCCTTCACCACCGCCGCCTTCATCGCCGCCTCCTTCATCGCCGCCTCCTTCATCGCCGCCTCCTTCATCGCCGCCGCCTTCATCGCTGCCTCCTTCATCGCCGCCGCCTTCACCGCCGCCGCCTTCATCGCCGCCGCCTTCACCGCCGCCTCCTTCATCGCCGCCGCTGTCATCGCCGCTGCCTTCATTGCCGCCACTGTCGCTATCGCTGCCGGTCTTTTTTTAAAAAAATTGGAGCTAAAATGGCTCCAACTTACTGCGCATGCGCAGAAACTCAATCTGCCACATTGCACATGCGTCAGATTTAGTTTCTGCGCATGCGTAGTAAAATTGGAGATAAAATTGCTCCAATTTTATTGCGCATGTGCATTTTGGCTCCGATTTTTTAAAAAAAATTTCTTTCGGTGAGGCGTCCGGAACCGGACGCCTCAAAAGTAGACTCCCCTCCCGGAGAACCCTCCGGGATTGTTCCTACCGGTTCCAGGGATCCGTCTGGAACCGGGGACATCCCATCACTGGTCACAACTTTATTAAACATTAACTTTTCAATGGGGTTAAACTACCTAACATTTCCTGCAGTGAGGCCTGTGTAGGGTGGAGTCCTGGAAAGGAGCCAGAAGTCTCATCTTGCTCCTGTTTCCCCTTGGACGAGTCCCAAAGACATGAGCGTGTGCTGTCCAGGTGGCCTCAGGTGGGCATCAGCAGGGCAACAGTGCAACCTCCCATCCCAGAACTGAACCTCAGGATCTTGGTATCCTTGATGTTGGGCACTTTGGGACCCACTCTTGAATTATCCTGCAACCTCAGCTCACACTGCCCCCTTTTGTTACATAATTAATATGCCCCCCCGATTGTCCCTTATGTCTCCACTGAGACATAAAGCCAATCTAAAGTATGTCCACAAGCTCCTATCCAGCAACCAGATAATCCTGAAGTGACCAGATAATCTGACACTGCAACAGCAGTCAGAAAGGCCAGAAATGATGAGGTAGCCTCCATTATGGGAGAGCCTCCATTCCTCCTCCTCAACACCAAATGGCAGGCTCCAACTGGAGCAATCCAAGTCAGATGATGTTCGGGGGAAGGAGATAACAAACCCCCCTCCCTCCCTCCTAGCAGCAAGTGTACAGAGTAGAGACTGAAATTCTTCCTTATTCTTAAAAGTAAAGATGGGAAACTACTATTGACACCTTTTTACCAACAAAGATGGCAAAGAATTTGCAGACATTCCTTATAATTCGGAGGGGATTTTTTTTTTTGCATAATGAACAGGTTATGAACACCTTAAAACAATTTTAAACACTGAATGTGTTGTTTGGTTGCACTTAAAATAAGCGATTCCTTCATTGTGTGCGTTTTGCTTCTAAATGAGAAATGGCACTAGTTTTGTGCACATCGCTGGGACTTTAAGAGACATCAATTGCAAATGACAAATTTTGTAAGGCTGTCAAAATTCTCCTCAAGGTATTTCATCAAGTCAAGGCAGCCTAAATTGACATCAATGAGAAATAAAGCAAATGTTCTTCCTAACACCAGTTCAGAGTGCACAGAGAACCTTTGCAAAGACCCCCAACTCCTAGATCCATATAATTAATAGATTTTCATTGACTCACCAAATCTTGGGCATTTTGCTACATCTCTTTTGGGAAGACATTTATGCTAATGGTTGTCATAACATCCTGTGGTAGTCCATCCTATCAATTAATCATGTGCTGCATAAAAGAGTCCTTCCTTTTGTCCATCCTGCTGAAACTAATCCTCATTATTTGTACTGAATGATGTACATACGGTAATTATTATTAATCATGTTTGCAAAGCTAACAGTAAAGGCTGATATATTATATACAGTGTCTGGCTGTTTCTGTTTCCTCAGAAAAGGAAAATGCTCAAGACCTGTGGGGATGGATGTAAGGAGTTCAAAATGATGCAATTCAATATTAACTTGTGAAAACCAAGAGGAATCAACAAATTCACCTAATAATAAGAATTCCATATCAGAAGTTATTCTAGGTTGAAAGGATTTTTGCAGAAGAAACTCCCAAATGAGGCTCCTTTCATGTCACCAACAGCTGGGACAGAGATGGGTGCTCGCTCTATCATGCAGTACCCAGGTCTTCAACTGCCAACTTGCCAGTCTTTCAGCTAACAAGGCGAGCTTCTTAACCACTGAGCCACCACAGCTCAGAAATAGTTTCTATATTTTTCCCTTTGCTTGAATTATTTTTTGTTAAAGTCTTCTGATATACATACAAACAGAGTCTTCAGAATAAAGACTTCATTTTGAAAAGTGCTTAGTGCACTTTTTTTGGTTGTTTACAGGTAAATTAGTATTTTGCCCACAACATGCTAGGTCAGTGATGGCAAACCTTTTAGAGACTGAGTGCCCAAACTCAACAGGCTGTTGTCTGCACTGCAGAGGGGCAGGGCAAACTCTGTGCTGGGGGATAGATGAAGTGATCCCATTGGGCTTCTGGGCAGAGGGGCAGGGTGAACTCTGTGCTGGGGTGATGCCATGTGTTCCTGCAGAGAGGGCTCTGAGTGCCCCCTCTGGTATGTGTGCCAGAGGTTTATTACCTCTGTGCTAAATCGCCTCAGTGAGTGGGCGGCAATATAAATCTGAATAAATAAATAAATAAATAATAAGTAGTCATTTTTTACCAACCTTGGAAGTATGAAAGGCTGAGTCAACCTTAAACCTCATCAGGATCAAACTCACAATATTTTGGCTGGATTGCAGCAGCATAACCATTGCACCACCACAGCTCTTAAACATATCAAATAAAATCAATTGCACAGAACTACTAAATCTAATTGTTATGTTGATAGTAATCAATATGACATTTTATGCTCTGCATGTGCGGAGACATGTTATCAGATAATTACATGGAAAGAAATATCTTTAATTTAACATAATAAACAATGCCTAAAAATTAAATAAAACAAGGTTTAGAATTCAAAGGCAAGTATTGAAATTAACAGTGGACAGGATATTGACATTATAGGGACATACTTGGTATGAGAAAACTGGTGTTGCAAATTTGACATAATTTCCAACTGTGAAATGGCTACAGATATCACTATAATTTATTTGTTTTTATGACTATTACTCATTTCTAAAACTATTCTTTTTTTAAAAAAAAGTTTGCTATATAGCAAACACCAAGGCATCTTTACAATTTTTCATTTTAAAACAAATTACGAAATGACAAGCTGTCCTCTACACCATTAGATATAATTGTCTTCATCTCTGCTAGCCATATTTACATGCAACAAATATATTAGTAAACTTTCTGTGCTGCCAATGCAAAAAATGGTCTACTTTATGAGTCCCATATTTGTACCTGTTTGCATGAAGAGAACATTTCTTCATATCCTGTCCTTTGCTCTCCACTTCACTTTCATTAATACATGTAATCATGTTTTGGATAGAGAACGAGGCTCCAGGTTCCATACATTCCTGATAATTCTGATGTCTAAATTAATTATTTAAGCACTTTGATCATACATTCTTTTGGCAAGTGATAAAAGTACTCCAACTGCAAGAGGTATTGGAAAGAAATTGGTTACACCCTAAAGCCTGTTAAATCACTGTATACCTCGGGCTTCTGGAATGTCCACCTGTAAAGAATGATCTGGCAGTGACAAGTAATAGCCTGGACTGACCTGCAGGCATAATGCTGACTGCTGTGAAGAATTCATGACAGTTTAAGAGACACAAGATACAGCTATGGAAAGATTAGATGAGGAAATGGTAGTAAAACATCAGAGAACACACACATCAGGGGTTTCTGGGCTTGCATATCAATGGCAGCCTTCCACATTTGCTATTCTGCCAACATGCACTGGAGAAAATACAACCCATCACTATTGCCCACAATAATCCAGATAAATTATGGCCCACTATTTGGAAAAAGAAGAGGAATTCTGTCACCATATGTTGTACCAAACAGTTCACACAGAGACAGGGGTATCAAAACAGATGCTCACTGTCAAGGTGGTGATCCAAAATTTATTTTGAGGTTATTAGGTTTTTTCCCCTAAAAGACAATGTGTCTTTTCCAACTGGAGATTATGTAGATTAGTGTCTAGATCAGTGGCACCCAAACTACAGCCCATGGGTCTAATTAGGCTCATTCATATCATTAATCTGGTCCAGGCTGAGTACCCGGGTTCTCCTAGGACCGCCCCCACCCCCTGACATCACTTACATCATCAGTCGTGGTGGTGACAGATGCAGCAGTGATCACACTTGGTCCCCACTGCTCTGAGCAGCCTCTGGCTTGGTCCCCTCACTTCAGCAGCTGTTAGGAACGTGGCAATTAGCAAGTGGCACCAAAGGAGAAACCCCCAATAAAAGTATTATTTTCTGTATATAGTCATACGAAATCTGATGTGATAGATAGAGTAATAGGACTAGGATTCAGGAGACCTAAGTTCAATTCCCTGCCTGTGCCATGAAAACTCACTGGGCTTTGAAACTGGCAAAACCATACCTTTTCATTTATCTTTACTTGACAGCATATAAAAATAAATGGCTATATATTAGTTGACTTTTCCAGAATATTTGAAGCCAGATAAGAAAAATCAAAAAGATCTAATAGAGAAACAAACAAAAAAGTAAAAAGGTAACAGGGATTATAGAGCAAAGACAGTTCATGTAGGTGACTTGCAAAGTGTGTGCAATGTTTGTCTTTGTGCCCCCAAAATAACTAACACCTTTGTGCCTACAGCAAATGCAGCAAATACAAACAGTTGGAAGAAAAGGTGAAAGAACTGGAACAGTTTAAGACTGTAAGAGAAGAGAGAGTACATGGTCTAAACTCTGAAGCAGCAGAAGTCAAGGGATGCAACAGAAGTGGAAGAACAGTGACACAAATCAGAAGAAAGGTATATTAAGGAGAGAACAAATGCAGTAGAGGAAGTACTATGGAAAAGAGTCATAGTTAGGAGTAAAGCAATGGAGAGACACTTTGCCAGTGGAACTGCAAACCTGTTTTCAGTTTTTTTGAAGAAGAGTCTTGCGGACAGAATGTAGAGGAAGACATACAGAAGATCACACAGGAGAATATGAGAAAGGAATACAGAGAAAGGCTACAAGTTAAAGAGAAGAGTCGTTGTCATAGGAGATTGCCTATTGCATGAGATTGAAATTGAAATGGGCTGAGAAGATCTGAGGAACCCAAAAATTATGCTCTCTTCCTGGACAGATAGGGGGCATCATGGAAGGAATGCCATGACTCATCACATCCACAGATGCATATCCCTTTCTTCTCAACCATGCAGAAACATATGACACAACCAAGAACAACTATGAAGAAATCTCACCAAACTTTTTGGAGAGTAAACAAAACAAAAAAGACAAAAAAATGCTGTGGTACCTTAAAGACTAACTCCTGTATTTTAAAGTTCGATTTCATGGACCAAGTCCACTTCATCAGACATAAGAGTGGATTTTCATGGTATGCAGTCATACATTTCATATAGAGGCCCAGGCTAGTTGTACAAATTTGGTTGGTTCAGGAGACTGGATGTATATCAATGAGTATTTACAACCGGCAATAAAATGCAATCAGTTTGTCAGGTGAAACTATACATGTATAAATGCATACCATGAAAATCCACTCTTATGACTGATGAAGTGGACTCGGTCCATGAAAGCTAACATTAAAATACAGGAAAACATTCTTAGCAAATGCTTTCACTCTGGTTCATCTTGTGCTGCTGCTCCAAGAATTTCACCTCTAGCGGCACAAAATGAATGCCCCTGGCCATCCCTCTTAATCATGGCGCCAGTTCCTAAAACCAACAAAATAGAACCTGAGTCCTATTCCATGATTCGTAGCTAGAGTATTACATTAAAATACATTAAAATACAAGAGTTAGTATTTAAGGTGCCACAGCATGTTTTGTGTTGTGTTGTGTTTTGAAGTGCTACCACTTCAAAAAATTCACCAAACTTTGAAGCTCTGGGAAGGAAACACAAGGATTTGGGCCCCAAAATAACCTTATCCATCTGGCAGCACTCAAAAGAAGGAGAAAAGAAAATCCTATGGGAAAATTGGTTGCGAAGGGATGCTAATTTGAAGGATTTAGATTTGAGCTTCATGGAAATGAATTGTTGGCAACTGATGGGATGTACCTTGCTAGGTTGGGGAAGAATGTGTTTTGCCACAACAAGAATAACTTCATCAGGAAGGGTTTAAACTGAAGGAGAACAGAGATGCAAAAAGTTAAGACAGATGAATGTATTGTATTGTATTTGTATTTATTGGATTTCTATGCTTATGCACGACATGCTTATGCACGACATGTAGAACAGAGGGAATGACAATAATGAGACCCAATGATAATCTTTATTAAAATGAAAGAAGGAAAGAAAGCCACAAATCACACAACCTCTGGTATCTATCTAGGAATGACAAGCGAGAAGAATTGGAATTGAGTTCAGATAACATGGTAGAAGAAGTGACAATAAGAAGAACTCTGGAAACAGTGAGCATGTCTTTCTGGGGTTCTTATTCTCAAAGGAAATAAAAGCAGAATAAGCCACACATGTATGCTGGATTTTAGGAAGGCCAATTTTAATAAACGTAGAACAATGCTAAGCAAGGTCCCATGGCAGGAGATTTGAAAAAGAAAAATGAGTCCAAGATAGGTTGAAATTTCTTAAAAAGCCATTCTAAAAGCACAGCTAGGAACAATTTCAACAAAAAGAAAACGTGCAACACTGCCAGAGAGACCGATGAGGTTGCACACAAAGCTGAGAGGTCCTACAAACAAACAAAAGGACATATTCAGAAAGTGAAAGGAAAGCCAGATGACAAAGGAAGAGTACAGACAAGAAAGAAAGAGATGCAGAGAAGGCACTAGGAAGATAAAAGCTGAGAATCAGGCAAGGTAAGCAAGAAATACTAAAAGCAACAAAAATGCATTTTTCAGGTAGATGTCCAGAGCAAAGAATAGTACCTCACCTACTCACTGGAGATGTAACAAAAAAAAGCAGTAAGTGTTAATTTCCCACTTTAACTCAGTCTTTTCTCAAATAGACTGTCTTTGACTCTCCCTGGGAAATGTGAAGTAGAATTGGAGGGGACAGGGTTGCAGTTGGAAATTGATATAGGTAAAGGTAAAGGTCACCCTTGCTCGAAAGCCAGTCATATGTGACTCTAGGTTTCAGCGCTCATCTCTGTTTCATAGCCAAAGAGCCAGTGCTGTCTGCTTCTGCAGAAGTTTCTGTGGACATGTGGCAGGCATGACTAGATGCCGGAGCACACAGAATGCTGTTTACCCTCCCACCGAGGTGGTCCCTATTTATCTACTTGCAATTTCTTGCTTCCGAACTGCTAGGTTGGCAGGAGCTGGGACAAAGACAGGAGCTCATTCCGTCCTGCAGTACTAGGGTATCGAACTACTGACCTTCCACCTTCCAGTCAGCATTTGGCTACTTGAGCCACTGCAACATCTTAGCAATAGCTGCCTAATAACCTTAAAATGCTGTCAGTCCACCATGGGCTTCGGCCTAGAGCTGAAAAAGTGGCAAATCAAAATGGAAACCTCTAATGTGAGACCACAAAATACCAGCCACAGCTATCAAAACAGTTGTTTCCATGCGCTTGCTTCAAGACAACAAATATACCCATCCCCTAAGACCGTAAAGTGTGAAGCAAGCCCTTAGCCATTATGAAACATATAATTTTGTCTACTCTTTTGTTTTTGAATGGGTTATAATATATATATTTAAAATGTTTTTACTATATTGTATATTTCAGTGAGAGACTTGATGGCTAAATTGCTTCTTTAATATATACGTAAAAAGGCTCACAGAATACATTCATGGCTCAATTTGTACAAAGATTTACTATAAGAGCTTGTGTCTTATTCAGTGGAGAAATGTGTTAAATAATAGAAGAAAGGACATTAGATTACATAGATGAAAACAGCTTATCATGGAGCCATAGGTTTAGGAGACCCACTCTAACCACATTTCCTTCTGATCCTGGAGTGGATCAGCCAATTAGTATTAATGTCCTCATAACTGGCATAATCTAGCCATCCTGGTAACCTCCCAATCTGACCTGACTAAGCAGTTCTTCTAGGGAGTCCCACAAATCAACAAGTGTAAGTATTTTAACTCATGCCAAAACTGAAATATAGAACTGGCACCACCCACAAAATATATAGGCTTCCTTAGGTGGTCAAGACAAGTCCTGGTTTTATATATTTAATACATTATATATTAATTTATCATACACATGATAAATTATTATATTATTCAAGTGCTGTATCCGATTCTGAATATTGGCAGTCTTCATGGTGATCAACCATTTATTTATTTACATTTTTATACCACCCTTCTCACCAGGGCCGACCCAGGGCAGTTTACAACATCATAAAAGCATAACACAACACAACCCAAACCCATTATTAAAAACTTCAAAATTACAATTATAAAATTTAAAAAGTTTTTAAAATTTATAAAAATCAACAGGTCCCAATAATAATTAAAAAGTTAAAAACAACTCAAAGATAAAAGATTAAAAGACCAGGGGGGAGAGGGAGCTCAAATAAAACCAGAGAGCTGGGGTCATCGTCCTGCCAGGACCCCATACCTGTCCCACTAGCCATGTTTTTAAGTTCTTCCTAAAAGACAGCAAGTCCATCTGTAGACGTAGCTCAGTTGGTAGGAGGTTCCATAGGGCCGGAGCAGACACAGAGAAGGCCCTCCTTCTAGTGCCAGAGAGATGTGCCTCTCTGGCCAATGGAACAACTAGAGAGCCTCTCCGGTCAACTCTGGTGGGATGGACAGATGTTCTTGGGGTGATGCGGTCTCTTAAGTATCCTGGCCCACTACCATATAGGGCTTTAAAGGTGATAACCAGCCATGAAGAAGATTGTCTCGGGAACAATATAATGCAATGGCCTTTCACCTGCTTTTCACATCACTATGTGGCACCCATACCACTGATCCAAATCCAGTGTCACTTTCTGGTCCTGAGCCCCTTAGGCACACAAAGTCCTCTTCGGCTCTAGGTCAATATTGATGAAGCCTCTGCCCTCCATCAAGATGGATTCAAGTAGGATTTAATCCTCTTGGGGACCATCAACCTTTCCTGTGGACTTTACCTCCCAAGTCTTCTGTGTTGTCAGGTTAGTTAACCGCCACCTGATGATCAGTGTTGAGTCACTGGCAGTATGATCTACTGCAGGAGTTTGCAACTTTTTCCCATTGTGGGCTGAACCATTCCCCTTCAGGCAGCTGTGCAGGCCAGAGACATAGTTCCTCCTGCCACTTCCATCACTTCTGGTGGCGGCAGTGGTGGGTGCATTCACGGTGTGTTTTTGGATCTTTTGCCACTCCTGCCACTTCCCGTGGCAGCAAGAGTGAGGGTAGTGCATTTTTGCCATTCTTTGGTGCATTTTTGACATTTTTGGGGGGGTTTCCTGTGCTTCTGGTGCACTTTGGCCACATTTTGGCAGCTTCTGGCACATTTTGGGTGCATATTCACTGCTTCTGGTGGTGGGGTTTGTGTGTGTGTGTGTGTGTGTATGTGTGTGTGTGCTTTTGACAGTGATGCCAAGGTCCTCACCACGAGCTAGCTCAATTGGTGCCACTGACCAGATCCAGGCCATGGACCGTAGGTTGTGAATCCCCTGGTCTACTTTCTTATCAAAGCAGGATAACCTGGCCAAACAGGCATATGATAAACATAATAATTAAATTAAATAATTGCATAAATAAATATTATAATTATAGTGAAAAGGTTAAAAAGAGAAGAAAATTTTGAAAGATTTCCAAAAAGTTGCAAAAATCCAGCGAAAATATTCTGGAGCAAGCAATCAGGAGTAAGACAGAACAAACACAGAAGAAAAGAAGATAGCTAACTAAACTATCTAGTACTTATACACTAGCATACCTTCAGGTTAATCTCAAAGGGTACACAAAGTTTATCCTTTGTAGCATGGCATAACAGTACTGCACTGTGTTAGCATCTCCTAAGAGATAATTAGGCCAGCTAAACTTTACATCTCAAACTTCATCTTCTGGACCCTTCTAAAGGATCTTCCATTCAGCTGTTGAGTTCCTTCAAAGACAAATACAACACACACCCCTCTACTTTCACAACTTAAATTATCTTCCATATTATCTCACTACAAGGAATTAAGCCAACCTAGCCTTGAGGTTCTTTCCCAGCAAAGATAAGCTGAAGGTGTTACTCCCTTCCAACTACTGATGAGCATTACCCTTTTTCACTATATATATGTGTGTGTGTTATGTGACACTTTGATATGTGATACCTTAATATGTTTTGTCATGTGATACTGTATTGTATTATTTATGTTGTTAGCCACTCTGAGTCACTTCGGCGAATAGAGCGGCATACAAATCCAAAATACAGATACAAATAAGGCAAAGCAGCGAAGACACATCCTCTCCATTCCATCCATCACTTTTCTTGTCTCTCAAACAGTAAGTAGGTTTTCAGCAATACAACACAGCATATAGAGCTGCCTTATATTAAGTCTGCCAACATTACCCAATGTTGCTGCACACCCAAGTGGACATTTTGGTGTGCTGAGGGAACATTTTTTCTCCCATGATATGGGGCCAGTCACCCCAAGACTCTATATTGATTCAGCTGGCCAGTCTCCAAGTGGCATGCACTGTGATATCAACGTGGGTATATTTAGGCTGGGGATTGCACTGATGTATGTTAATTTTGAAGACATGATAGATATGAAATAAAGGAGTAAATTGCCATATCTAAGAGATCAGCAGTTTGCATCGTGGGCACCAGTACGGTTTGCTTTAATCAATAGGCCAAGCTAGTAGACCAAGCCAATTCATCCTGCATCTAATTTAACAGGAGGCCCTGGTCCAAAACAATATGTGAATCTGTTTTTCTTCTTCCCTGAACCAAATAAACCCAATCTTCTTCCATCTGGGTCTGACATAAATGTTGAAATTAGGCTATTGGGTCTGTTATTAAGATCAGATCAGATCCAATGAACAACCATAATATCAGGCTTAAAAGGAATCCTACAACTCTTTCATGCACAGACCCTAATACCTTCAGACTCCTAGTTTCAATATGCCTTGCTGCTTGGTAATTACTGCCTACTGTACATGCTTTAAATATTCATATATGCCATTATTTGCACTATGCAGCATGTCCTAGTTTTTACACACACACACACACACACACACACACACACACACACACACACACACCACAAAATCATATTATTCATTCAGTACTTATAAGATTGACCAAAGGTTCCTGCTTTTAAACACACAGTGATATTGATTGTGAAAATACACTCAGAAAATTATGTGGTTTATATGCATGCATTACTTCTTCTGAGTCATCCTAAACCATATAATTTAAACCCCAGTGTTTCAGGTGAAAAGGAGACACAGAGAGAAATAAAAATGAAATTGCTTTTCTAAGTACGACTGCTTTGATTTTAACTTAAAGCCAAGTCTTGTCAAAGAACCAAGAAGAAAAAGAAAAGCAAACGGCAATAAGAAGGAAGGGCTCAGTCTATTGTACATAAAGTAATGCATTCCCCCACAAAAAAACACTCCCTGTACACCTTCCAAAAACATCATGCTCCCGGCCAATGATTTTTGTTTGTAAAAGCTTTATCCAGTGATGTATACTCTGTACACAATTCAGTACCAATAGAAATCAGAGTGGAATGATGAAGGAACAGCTGGTTTTCAGACAGCTGTTTCTATTGTTATTATGTACAGTAATCTGCAGATGACAAAGGATGAAGATAGACTTGCTTCAGAAAACAACAAAAAAGGTGGTGGACAAGAAAAGATCTAACACTTGATAGAAGAAATGAAAAAGTTCCAGTCAATTCACATCTTGTCCTAGGAACACAACCTTTTTTTGCTTTATTTCTACATTGCATAGTTACAACTATGAGCAAGTATAATTTAATAGACAGAGTGACAGACTACAATTCACAAGATCTGTGTTTGAATCTCCACTTGGCTATGAGTTTGTGCAGGAAATTCACAGAGGAATGGTGGCAATAGTAGAACCTTCGATACCTCTTATACTTTGGAAAGTCTGTTAAGGTTCTAAATTCAACAGAGAGAATAAAAACAATTTCCCCAGGATTCAACAGAGTTCCTGCACTGGTTTTGCCAAAGAAATGCTTACTTTTGCTCAAAATTGCCAAGCCTTTGTGCAAAACTGTGGTTTGCTAATTGCACAGATGGTGTGAATTATCCAAAATTAGAATGACCAAAGCTTTTCTCAAGGACTTGAAGCATTTTGCAGCTTTCTTAATCTCAGCCATATCTTCTATGCTTGCTTTACCTTTTCAGCTGAAAGGAAAGTAGAGATATTTAATGCAAAATGCAGAGATCTCAAAGGAAAACTCTTTCTTTTGCTTTGATCTGGGGGTAATAAATCAAGCAGAACTTTAAAATTCCTCATTCAGGCTTCTTCTTGTGGCAAGACAACCAAAATGATTTCAAATAAGAAATTTAATGAGTATTTTTTTCCATCCCTAAAATTTACAAGTCTATAGGGTAAGGGGCATTTATTAACTCAACATATTACATCCCATTGATTCATTGGGTCTTCTCTTCTTGGGACTTTTTCTTTTTCTTGTGCCATATCTGATTCTGAATATTGGCAATCATCATGATGATCAGCCATGAAGACAGTCCTGTGAATATAATGGTGTGCCCTTCCATCTGCCTTCCACATCACAACGTGACACCCATACAACTGATCCAGTTCTGTGAGTCACTTTATGGCCCTGAGCCCTTTTGGCACACAAAGTCCTCCTGGACCCTAGGTCAGAATTGATGAAGCTGCTGCCCGCGACCAAGATGGCTTCAAGTGAGATTTAATCAACTTGGGAATTATTACCCTTCTCTGTGGACTTCACCAAGGTGTCCCCTGGTACATACCTGATTGTGCAGTGTGGCACATGTCCAGGAATGCAACCAACACCTTATTGATAAATGGCAATTTCTGATACCGGCACTTACACAGTGTTCCAAGGAAAAGTCAACAATATTCTTCTTCTTCTTCTTCTTCTTCTTCTTCTTCTTCTTCTTCTTCTTCTTCTTCTTCTTCTTCTTCTTCTTCTTCTTCTTCTTCTTCTTCTTCTTCTTCTTCTTCTTCTTCTTCTTCTTCTTCTTCTTCTTCTTCTTCTTCTTCTTCTTCTTCTTTTGCCATATCCAATTTCAAATATTGGCAATCATCATGGTGATCAGTCATGAAAACTGTCCTGTGAATATAATGGTGTTGCTGCCCTTCATCAAAATGGATTCAAGTAGGATTTAATCCACTTGGGGACCATCACCCTTCCCTGTGGATTTTGCCAAGGCCACAAGTCTTCAGGGTTGTCAGGTTAGTTAACTGCCACCTGATGCTCGGCATTGAGTCGCTGGCAGTATGGTCTACTCTATTACCGTAGCAGGATAACTTGTCCAGTCTAACATATGAATTTGGCTCACATTTTCCACATTTTCTGGGATGAATCTCCCAGCTAGATGAAGGTGATTAAGGTTTGCAAGCCAGAATTAGACGAACATGATGCATTTATTTGATAAGTATTTCCCCAAAAGTTTTTATACTGGACTAATCTATTTGGTTGAAATTACATTGGCAGAAGGCTATGATAGTGGATAACACAGGGTGGTGGTGGTGTAATCCTTACAGCAATAACATGAGGAGCTCATGGAACAAGCAGAAGAGTGGTGCCTTACCACCCAAACTTTTGAGCAACATCTCAAATTCTTCCAGGAAAAACCTCAATCTAAAATAAGTAATAGTACCTTGAGAATTCAAATTAGTAAGAAGCCAATGCCATTATTGTTGTTTCTAATTTCTGCACCCCATGCAATAATTATGGGGATGCCATAAAATGCATGCCAACAACAGAAACATCACAGCTTGTCTAGTAGCCTTGTTAATCTGCAATAATTAGTATAGCATCTATGCTCCTGCTAGGGACGTGGCTGCAGAACAATTAGAGAAAATGGCTCTTGAAAACACAAGTACTTTGCTTCTGAGATGTCTGTAATGGGCAAATGAGGTGGGGGGGGAGGTCTTGGCTAATTCAGTTAATATGTAATTATAACCCAATCAGTCTTGAAGTTCCCAATATGATGTCCATGGAATCTCTAGTGTTCACACTGTTATTATGACATATAATTTATTTTCCTGATAGCACCTCAAGCATTATGACACCTGGCAGCTTTCCCAACGTAGTAATAAGGGAAATGCATAGCCATCTGGGGAAGAATAGCTAAATATTGAAATGGAAAGGATTAATCGATTGATCAAGGTGATTAACCAATTAGTAGGCTGACTGCAACCATTTAGATTTTTGCAGTTTAAGGAAAGGAAGAACAGTTAATGTTTGCCTGTGTAGCAAATTAAGACATGGATTAATGCTATTGGATTCCTGCATTAAATGTACAAAGAAAGCATTGAACGACTGATAAGATTCTCTGAAAAACAGCTTCCATGACACTGCTGACTAAGCTATGGCTATATGGGGCCTTGATTTATTTGTTACATATTTACATTCTAAAGATGTATTTATTTAAAATCACCTTTTCCACAGGATGAGGACCCAAAGCTTATAATATTATTAAAAATAAGTTACAAATATAAGCATACAATTCAACCAATCTTTGTAAAATTAAAACATAAAATTAAAACACCTTAAAGCAGTGGTGCCCAAACTGTTTTTTCTCCAGGGCAGTCCCGCCCCCGACACACAGGTGCAGGGGCAGAGTCAGGATGCTCCTTTCGATGATAGTTCTGACATCTGCTGTGGCTGCAGCAGCAATCGTGCTTTGTCCCCACTGCTCCGAGCAGCCTCTGACTTGGTCCCCTCACTTCAGCAGCTTTTTGGAACATGGATCCCTGCATTGGAGAAATTTTAGGAGCCTTCCCCAATTCAAAATCTGTAGCGCTAGGAGAGCCCCATGGCACGCCCAGGATAAGTTAGGGCTTAACCTTTTCCTACATGATCTGCAGGAGAGACTAAGGGCCAAAATATTCTGCCTGGGTGGGGGTATGGAGCTCACTGGTTCCTAGCCCCAATCCTATGTCAAGTAGTGCAGTTGCTAACATGTCTCAGTAAGTTCCAAAGGTTTGGGTGTGTGTGTGATAGTTTGGCCTTCATCTTGGCAGCATGGGGCTGAACAGATCTGTTAGACTCTGCTGCAGACACCTAAGGTTGAGAAGTGAGGTGGGTGGCAGATGGGAACTTCAACCAGGAAGCAGCCATCAGGGGGTAGGGCTGCCTTTTTGGCACCACACTCTTGGGACCTGGAAATCATACTTAGTGAGCAGGAGTAGAGGTCACAAAGAACCCCCTGGCTCTTGTCTTGGAACATCTGTACTATATTAGGCAGAAGTGTGAGAGGGGCACCCTCCAGGCAGAGCTTCTGACCTTTTGAAAAGGTCTGGCACTGTGGGTGTGGGGTGCTTCTGGTGGGGCAGCCACCACCACCCCTTGCTGGCTTGTATGAAGGCTATTTGGGTTTTTAGTCTCAGTTTTTAATTTATTGTGGCTGGGAGGGTATTTTAATGGTTTTTAGATGTTAAATACTTCTGTGATTTTATTGTGTGGGGATGTTTTATATTGAATGTTTTTATGGTGATTGTGAGCCACCCAGAATCGCTTTGGCAAGGGGTGGCAATAGAAATCCAAATAAATAAATATACAAATATATACCCATTTAAAAATTAATAAAGTTGTGGCCCTAGTTTACTCTAACTCTGTATTTGACTCCTTCTTTCAGTCTGGGGGTAGCAAATAATTTTATCAGTGAACTCTGGATAGTTTCACATAACATCTCACAGATGTCATCATAGACTTCTGAATAGTGGTGGGTTGGCATAGGTCAGTAATGGTGAATCTTTTAGATTGCCCAAACTGCAACCCCAAACCCACTTATTTATCACCAAGTGCTAACACAGAATCCCGGGGGGGAGGAAACGCTCCCACTGGGTGGCTGGGCAGAGAGGTGGGGTGAACTCTGTGTTGTGGGAGGAAGGAAGCACTCCCATTGGGCTGCTGGGCAGAGGGGTGGGCAAACTCTGTATTGGGGTGACCACACAGGTGCCCACAGAGAGGGCTCCAAGTGCCACCTCTGGCACGTGTGCCATAAGTTCACCACCACTGGCATAGGTGACTTTTACAAACATCAGCCAACTGTACAGTTTTGTACCCCAGAATACTGTGAATTCCTCATTAATAGGGAGTATAAAGAAAGTGTTCCATCCAGTTTGAACATTGGCTGTGGTGGCTCAGTGGTTGAGAAGCTCGCTTGTTAGATGGAAGGATGGCAAGTCAGCAGTTTGAGATCTGGGTACTGCATGATGGATTGAGCACCCATCTCTGTCCCAGCTCCTGCCAACCCCAGCAGTTTGAAAGCAAGAAATTGCAAGTACTGTAGATAAATAGGGACCACTTCAGCGGGAAAAGATCTTGGGGACATGAAAGGAGCCTCATTTGAGCATCCCCTGAGCGGTGTTTCTCCAGAAAAAAATCATTTCAACCCAAAATAATTTCTGACATGAAGAAATAATAATAATAATAATAATAATAATAATAATAATAATAATAATAATAATAATTTATTATTATTATTATTATTATTATTATTATTATTATTATTATTATTATTATTATTATTATTATTATTATTATTATTATTATTATTATTATTATTATTGGGAAGCTCCTGGTCTTTGTAATTTTATAATCTTTATAATAATAGTCTGAATTAGTTTTTCACCACAGGTAACAGGAAAAGAGACAAATTAATGGCTCAATAGCTCTTCGAACCACTTTGCTCAAATGTATTGGTGGAAAACATTTTTGAAAAGTGTGCTTGGGGAATTGAGAGGTACTTGCTGCTTTTTAATTTAAAGTGCCACCTGTGAAACTAGAAAATAGTTGGGAAAGCAAGTTAGACATTAAAAAAATATCTCATCCGTCATGTTGCATTTAAGACCAAGCAATATTTTTACAAAAAAACTCTCTGCTCTACATAAGGTTATCCCTTCCCTCTGGCTGTTTCCATTATCTTTGGATGTAACTGCGACTTATGGTTGAGTGCTGAAAATAAGATATTTTCTTTTTGTTCCCCAGCAAATTAATCCTGAGTCAGTTCTGTTACACATTAACCCTTTTCAGATACTTTTGTGCAGCTCTAGTATCAAGAGTGCAGCCCAATTTCAACAATATATTTTTAGAGCTGAGTCAGGGTGATTTAGTGGTAGTCTACATGTGCTAATTTTTATGTACACATATGGATGCAAATCTAGGTAATGATGACTTAGGACAATGCACTGGATTCTAACAAATCAAAGATTCTGAAACACATCAACCCATTCAAAGCAATTTCAATGGAGTCTACCTCAAAGCAGAAAGGCTCAATCCAGTTCTTGGTTGAAGCTAAATGAACTACAAATTACCTTTTCATCTATATACCATTGACTAAATTTAATAGGGCACAAATTACACCTGTTTTCCCTCTCATAAACAAAATTTAGAGGTGATTAGTTCACAAATTCTTACACTAACCACTTGAAATCTGGCAGTCTGATTCCTTTTTCAAGTCTCTCCACATTTCATGTGCATCAGTGCAGAACCCAACAAGATATAGCTGTTTTGATTTTCTAGGACATACCAGTAGGAGGATTAGGAATTAAATCTGGTACACAGATCAAACCAGATGAAGCATAGATTACAACATACTGAATGAAGAGAGAGTTCAAATCCTTGAACTGGTATCTAAATCACTTCAGGGAACCAATGTATGATCCAAATAATTACTGCAATTTAGACAGAATGTAAAACAACTTCGTATTGTAGGAAAGATGGTGATGAGGTTATCTCTGTTGTTGCATAATGTGATGTTCATTGTCATAATCTTTGACAAGCAATTTATTTATCTTCACATAATTCATTGATTGATTATCCATTTAAATACCTTAAAAGGGTCTCACTTGCTTGAAAGTCAGTTTTATCCAACTATAGGGTTTGGTGCTCATCTCTGTTTACAGCCAAAGAGTCAGTAATGTCTGCATTGCATATGTTTCCATGGACAAGGGGGAAGCATGACTAGACACCAGAATGCAAGGAATGCTGTTTACCTTTCCCATTGAAGTTGTACCTATTTATCTACTTGCAATTTCTTGCTTTTGAACTGCTAGGTTGGCAAGAACTGGGACAGAAATGGGAGCTCACTCTGTCGTGTGGCACTCGTGTTTCATACTATTGACCTACTGATGTTCTAGTCACCTTTCAGCATCTTAACCACTTTTTCCTGAAGTGAACCTCTTTATAATGAAGAGACATGGCCAAGCCATCTTCCTTCACCAGCAGCAAAATAAAGTAGGTCAGAAGAAAACATTGCTCCAAATCCACCATCCCATTTGAGGACTGTGAATTTTGAATTTTATTGTGAAACACCTCAGGGTGGAAGAGGTATTTATTGGGGTATAAGCAAAAAATGTCCTCTTTAAATTTTTCTTTTATTAAACATTCTAAAAGCCACCTGCTTTGCCAGTGGCTATGTGGTGCAGACAAAAATCCTAGACTGCCTCAGGAATTGTTCTAACAAGGGAAACCTGGATTGGGAGGGAACAGAGCCAAATGTTCAAAGAACAGAAAGTTTGATATGTTACCACATTGTTATTTTGGAAACGGCTCTTTAGTAGGATATGGTTTCAAAAATAAAATAATTTACACACTGTATAGTAAATGAAACATGGTTGACTAAGTTCAGACTCAAACAAGATTTGACAATAATGGCAACATATATGCATTTCTTCTTGCATCTGCAGAGGTAGAAATGTTCTCCCCAAACTTTATTTTAATTCCACCTATTCTTGCCCCCCCCCCCTTGGTTGTGATTTCCTGAGCCCTAAATCCTTTGGGGCCAGCCCAAGATGTTTTGCTCTCTGCGGCAAAGCACCAGATGGTGACCTCTTCATGACCAAGTGGTGAACTATCCAAAGCATCTGATAGAATCTGTAGGACTACATTTATTTATTTAGACTTGATTAGAGTTGCCACATTCACCCACATCTGTGCTTGAGGATACTACTCTCACCAATGATGTATTTCTTACATTACTGTCAAAAAAATGTGCCATCCTCACTCCTGCTGCCACAGGAAGCGGTGGAGGTGGTGGAAACGTCTGAAAACACACAGCGAATGTGCCCCACCACTGCTGCTGCCATCAGAAGTGGTGGAAGAGACAGGAGGAATCATACCTCTGGCCTGCTCACTTGCCAGAGAGGGCATGGTACAACCCACAGCATAAAAAGATTGTGAACCCTGGTCTAAGGGTTCTCCTGGGGGGGAAATAACTCTACTAACATAGGGACTAACAAGTTTTTCTTACTTTTTAAAAAAATGTTTGGCTTTTTAATTTTTTTACATTCTTTATGCCGTTTCCAGCCATTTTCAGACCTGATGCATCCTGAAGCAAATCCTGGGGGCAAACATTTGGCTCACAGCCTATTAAGCTGATCAGACCTGTTCTAGTAAGTCACTTCACAATCTCTACTGTCACTTTAAAAACCACAGATGAAAGAGGAAAACCACGGAGGAGACTTATGTGCGACCCTTCTGAAGAGTTTCAAACTCACTGAACTGAATCTACAAAGAAAAGAAGCACACTTTGTAACCCCAAAGTAAGATATCCTCACACACACCCCTTAAAAAATGGAAAGTCCTTTCTATCCTTTCTCATCTTCTTTTCTCTCAGGGGAAGTTAATTAGACATGACAAGATCTTTGGGTCTCCACAAAAACTTCATGTTGAGGAAGGGGGCACCTTTTCTCTGTTATCTTTTCAGACAATTACTGAGGCAGCGAAACTGCTTTATTTAATGAAGAAAGTAAGTCTTTCCCTTCTACCTTACATTTTAACATAGAACACATCTTCCACGATAAGTAGCCTTCGTAGTATGCTGGAATTAAGATATGTTACAGAAAAATGACCAAGAATCATATTAAAATTGGACATATTTTAGTTGTTTGCTTTTAAAAGGATATACACTTTTATTTCACCAGAATGTTGCACAAACCTTGAAAATGTGTAAATTCTCAATGCAATTTGGATTTCAACTCACATCAAGTCTTTGGAAAAAATTGTTGGGGCATTTTTTTAATTAGGGAAAACCTTTCTATAATGTATCTCAGAAGCTACAAATCCACACTATGATTCAGTCAAATGCAGGAGTACACAGAAAGAGCTTTACCAAATATGTTAGTTTTGAACCACAATTGGGTATATCCCAGATAATGGCAACTTTGTTGTACCAGCTACTCTTTCTCACACTAGGTTGGGCGAAAGGAACTACAGAATTCACCAAAAAGGTGGCTTCATTTTGGCAGTTTTAAGTCTGACCTAGAAATAAAAGAATAAGAAGTCAAATGTAATTCTCTCTTTCCATCACCATTCTCATTTTGTTTGTTTTTAATATTCATATGATTGTGACTAGAATGAATGGTATTAGCTGGAAAAACAGCCCAGTCATGAATTGTCTCTTTCTTTTAGGAGTCATTTAGTTGTGTTCAATGAAGTTAAGTGTACTATCCATCTCTTTTGGTGTTGCCAGATTTCTGCTATGTGAAAAAATCTTGCTGCTCTTGACATTTTTCTCAGAATTAGTGATTTTGCCACTACAAATATTTCCCAAGCATTCTGAGACATCTTTACTCAAAATAGCATACAAAGAAGCATACAAAAACATCAACCTCTTTGCAAGATCACTGCAGATGGTGAGTGCAGCCATGAAATAAAAAAGACAATTAATTCTTGGGAGGCAAGCTATGAGAAACCTGGGGAGCATAGTGAAAAGTAGAGACATCACATTGAAAACAAAAATTTGCATAGTCAAAGCAATGGTATCCCCATTAGTAATGTATGGCTGCAAGAGCTGGACCATAAGGAAGGCTGAACACAGAAGAATAGACGCCTTTTAATTGTGGTGCTGGAAGAGAATTCTGAGAGCACCATGGACAGCAAGGAGATCAAATAAGTTGATCCTGAAGGAAATCAACCCTGACTGCTTGTTGGAAAGACAAATACTGAAGATGAAGCTAATGTACTTTGGCCACCAAATGAGAAGAGAGGACTGACTTGAGAAGGACTTCATGTTGGGAAAGACTGAAGGCAAAAGGAAAAGGGGCAGCAAAGGATGAGATGGCTAGATGGCATTGTTGACACAATGGATGCAGAGCTGAGTGGGCTGCGGAGGATGATGGAGGATAGGAGATCCTGGTGTATAGTAATCCATGGAGTCGCAAAGGATTGGACTTGACTGTGTGACTGAACAATTTGGACAATATAAAAATAAACAATATAGTATACCAGGGCTACGCACTGAACTCAGACCAATCACAAATTCTAAATCAAATCAGGATGATTGCTTCGTATGAGGTCCAGATCAAAGTGAAATGGTCAGATTTGATTCTTGGGTGAAGAAAATTTAACTTACAAACCAGTTTGACTGCACAGCACAAATCAAATGGTTTGGGACAGAAAGCACTGCAGCTTTCTAGGACTTTATTTTGGGGGAACAAAGGGTAAGAAATCAAACTTTAGAAATGTATTGTACACAGACCTCTGAAGCTAGCTGCCTAATATCTGATGGGTTTCTCCCCCAGTTTAATGTCTACTGTGGGGGAAGAGAGAGCCTTTCAGCGAAGCTTGTGTTCACTAGTGAGGAGGTCACAAAACAGAACACAGAGTGAATCACAGTAATAAAACGATAAAACTTTATTAGCTTTCCAAAAGCAGAAAGTCGCAGGCACACAGAATAGATGTGAAGTGGGTCTCTCTGAATAAATAGACAATTACTCTTTTTATAGCACTAAGTGCTTTATCTATTATAATGCCCCAGCATGAGCTGATCCAGTGAAAACAAACTTCAATCTCTGCTCTAATGTCCAAACATAGTCACTTTCACATGTCTCCTTTCCCTCTTCAGTTTCTCCCCTTCATGCCTCTTCCCCCTCACTACCATGTCTCCAAATTTAATTTATATCAGTGGGGGGGGGGGGGACGACTACACACATTCTGGTTTTCCAAGCGATGTTGCGAATTTATATGCCAACTGCAGATCAAATCAGGATGTATCAGGTGATTTATGCAAGGCCCTAAAATACTCAAATTAACATGTGGCATTCAGGTGGCTGCTGACAATCTAACTGGGCCATACATAAAGGTGATCCTTCCCAAAGTTAAGCTGAATCCCTTGATCTGCCATGCAAAACTAACCCACATCTTCTCTGTAATTGATGAAAGACTATTGGGCTTCATGTTGTCTGTTGAATGTTTACAATATATTATAATATTGTTCCCCATCCTTCATCTAATCCCTAAATTCTAGACTCAAAAACATGAACAAGTTTAGGGGAAAAGGATTGAACAGGGCGGGAAAGCAGCCATGAAAAAAAGAGGGCAAGATTTGATCAAAGCAGCTAACATGAGCAACCTGTTGTATGAGTGATGACAACCCTAGCCAACAGTTTCCTGTATGGTATTTTCATCCTATATTTCAATGTCTCAGAGCTATATTTCTTCCAAGGAAGCAGTGGTCTGATTTATAGCAAAAAGCTCTTTCTTCACAAGTCCTGAATTATTCAGCTTGTGCCAGATGGAAATTTTAGGTAGTTCTTTCTGCCTTCCATTTTTGCAGGATAATATCTTTGACCGCTATATTGCCAGTTCCTTGAGGAAGTTATATTAAATATTCTTCCATCTCCTTTTGACATATTTAAAGAGACAGGACAAAAAGAAAACTGAACTAGAATAGAGCTGAAAGGAAAGTCCTTTTTGCCCCCTCTTAAATTTGATCCCTATGAACCATTGTATCTGTGTTTGTCTCTGAAGTGCTCGAAAACAAGAGAAAAGCCCATTCAGGCATTTATCCTGAATGCATAAAGTTCTCATATTGTAGTGGAATCAAAGTCTGGCAGAGCTTTGTTCATGGAAACACTGCAAGCACATTCAATCACATGAATGTGCACCATCTATGTGGGTCATTTGTAATGAATGTGTGAAATGTAGTTGGTGTGAGAAGCACGGCTTACCTACATCAGGCCCCTACGCTTCCTTGACTGTTATAGGCTTTCAGGCTAAACATTTGAATGCTGAGGGGGTGGGAGAGATGGTTGGGAGGTTTGTTACCATTCCATGTGAGGAATTATTATAGTCGTCAAGAACTATGGCAATTGTATGAGTGAAAGACCTCTAAAAATGTCCAGCCCTCAACAGCCCTGTTCAGCTCTTGAAAACTCAACCCTTGGTTTCTTCAGGGAATCAATCCATCTAGTATGTGGTCTCCCCACCCACCCACCCACCCTGGCTTCCTTCAATCTTTCCCATAATTATTATCTTGTCCAAAAATCTTGCTTCTTATAATGTGCTGAACATAGGGCAAGCCTCATATTAATCATTTTTGCCTCCAGAGACAGTTCAGGTTTAAATTGCTATAGACCCATTTGTTCATCTTTTCTGCAGTCCATGGTATTCACAAAGTTCCCCTGCAGCATCATATTTCAAATGAGTTAAATTGTACATATTGTAGTCATTTGCTTTCAAAAGGGTATACATTTTTGTGAGCACTTTATTTCTCCAGAATGTTGTGTAAACCTTGAAAATGTGTAAATCCTCAATGCAAGTTGCATTTCTACTCACATCAAGTCTCTGGAAATAATTGTTGGGATATTTTTTTTAAAAAAAAATAGGGAAAACCTTTTCTATAATGTATCGCAGAAGCTACAAATCCACACTGTGATTCAATCAAATGCAGGAGTACACAGAAAGAGCTTTCTCGAAGATTGTGGTGTCTTTGGACCACAATTGGGCATACCCTAGATATTGGCAACCTTGTTGTGCCAGCTAATCTTTCGCACACTAGGTTGAACAAAAGGAAACCTGGGGAACATAGTTAAAAGTAGATACATCACCTTGCAAACTAAAATTCGGATAGTCAAAGCAATGGTATTCCTGGTAGCAATGTATGGTTTCAAGAGCTGGAGCATTAGGAAAACTGAGCACAGAAGAATAAATGCCTTTGAAATGTGGTATTGGAGGAGAGTTTTGAGAGTCCCCTGGACAGTGAGGAGAACAAATAGGTCAATCCTAAAATAAATCATCATTGACTGCTTCTCAGAAGATCAAATAGTAAAGATGAAGCTAAAGTACCTTGGACACCAAGTGAAAATAGAGGATTCACTTGAGAAAGCCTTGATGATGGGAAAGGTGGAGAGCAAAAAGAAAAAAAAGAAAAAAAAGAAAAAAGAAGAAGTTGGTGGCCAAAAATGAGATGGCTAGATGGTATTGTAGATGCAATGGGCACAGAACTGGGTGGGCTGAGGAAGATGGTGGAGGACAGAGGTGCCTGGTGGGCAATGGTCCATAGGGTCGCAAAGGGTCGAAATCGACTGTGCGACTGAACAACAACAACAAGAAGATGCTTAGATAGTAATGATACAAGGTGGGAGGGGAAATAGATGATATCAGTGGATGATCTAGTTGGGAGGTGTCAGATATTGTTGGCAATGTTCCCATTACCTTTTTATGGAAGAGGTTCTCTTAAGCTTGGAAAGTTGGCAGAGTTGGATAAGTTTTTAGATCATCGATACAGGTGGTAAAAGGTTCGGATATGGGCTTTCAAAGCCCTGCAACCCCTATCAAACCAAGAATTGGGATATGTCTTCCTAACTTTATTTTAATTGTTAGAGGAGGAGTAGAGTGCTCTAATAACACTTGTTTCATAGTTCAATGTGATTTAGTCATAGTTCAATGTGATTCAGTCAAATGCAGGAGTACACAGAAATAGCTTCCTCAAAGACTGTGGTATTTTTGAACCACAATTGGGCATACCCCAGATAATGGCAACCTACTTGTACCAGCTAATCTTTCTCACACTAGGTTAGAATGAACTCACCAAAAGGTGCCTTCATTTTGGTAGTTTCACATCTGGCCTAGACATGAAAGAAAAAGAATTTCAAAACTTGGGCTAGAAGGTTTTGCTCAGGCTGATCCTTCCCAAGCTATTTTTTAAACTGTTTGACATTGACTCTCCCCCCCCCCCCCCCGATTTAGAATTGTAGAACATGGGTTTGCATAATATCTTGGGCTGAATTTATGTAGCAATAATATAATTGCCTGGATAATACCAACTGAAGCCAGGTGATTCCTGTAGAAAGCTACTTAAAACATTACCAGAATGGTAATCTGTTATGTCTAATACTAATCAACAGATTGCAACAAGTTCTATTATACTTTGCATTTGTTATATTATTTCCCTTAGGGTTGAAAACCAGAATAAATAATTATAAATATCAAACTATGATGCCATTTCTGCTGATGTTTCAGAAGACTTCACCTTTCTCTTTTCTTATATAACAGACTGGCAGGAAACAACTCACCCTATACTTAATTAAAGAATTTTCTTCTTTATAAACTAATTCACACCTCACTGGTTTCTCATACAGAGATACTTCTTATTTTGGCTTTTATCTCCTCCTTGCTTGTTTTGCTCTTTGGATTGTGAATAATGGGTCAATATGATATTTCACGATGTCTGAAATTCATTTAAAAGTTTCACAGCTGAAAGTTTCCAACTCAGAGCTTCCCAGCTGGCCTCAAGCAGCTTTGTATAAGAAAACTACAGAAAAGTGGATAAAAGTTCATCTCATAGATCTATTCAATTCTCAATATGGAAAGTGCACCAACGGTCATCTGCTTGACCCTTCACCAAAGCAGGAATCCCCCACTAAACCCTCTCTTACAAATGACCATTCAACCTCAGTTTAAACACCCCCAATGGAGAAGACTCTACTGTCTTTGAAATCTGAGAAAGGCTTTCTCAATGTATTGTTGAAATCTCCCTTTTTGCAGTTTGAATCCACTAGTTTAGGTCTCTCTCTCCCCGAGACAGCAAAAAACAAACCTGTTCTATGTAGCAGTTATTCAGATATCTGAAGATGGTTATTGTATCAGCTACTCTTACCTAAGGCAAACACATCAAGCAGGAGGTCAGATGGCTTCAGCTTCCTACAGAGGAAATAGCTTTCTTGATTTCAGTCAGTAGGGTTTATTAGGACTTATACACAGAGCACATAATGCGCAATGCAGGAATGCAGGAATCATAATTTGGGATCAAAATTGCTGGGAGAAACATCAATAATTGAGATATGCAGATGATACCACCCTAATGGCAGAAAGTGAGGAGGACCTAAAGAAGCTCCTGATTAGGATGAAAGAAGAAAGTGCAAAAGCTGGCTTGAGACTTAATATCAAGAAAACCAAGATCATGGCAACAAGCCCTGTCAGTCCCTGGAAAATAGATGGGGAAGAAGTAGAAGCAGTGACAGATTTTACTTTCTTAGGATCAAAGCTCACTGCAGATGGGGATTGCAGCCATGAAATAAAAAGGTGACTGATTCTTGGGAGACAAGCTATGAGAAACCTGGGGAGCATAGTGAAAAGCAGAGACATCAAATTGCAAACAAAAATTCGTATAGTCAAAGCAATGGTATTCCCTGTGGCAATGTATGGTTGTGAGAGCTGGACCATTAGGAAAGCTGAGCGCAGAAGAATAGATGCCTTTGAGACGTGGTGCTGGAGGAGAGTTTTGAGAGTCCCCTGGATAGCAAGGAGAACAAATAGGTCAATCTTAGAAGAAATCAAACCTGACTGTTCCTTAGAAGGGCAAATAGTGAAGATGAAGCTAAAGTACTTTGGACATCAAATGAGAAGAGAAGACTCACTTGAGAAAGCCTTGATGCTTGGAAAGGTTGAGGGCAAAAGAAGAAGGAGGCGGCCAAAAATGAGATGGCTAGATGGTATTGTGGACACAATGGACACAAAGCTGAGTGATTTGAGGGGGATGGTTGAGGACAGGAATGCCTGGCAGACAGTGGTCCATGGGGTCGCAAAGGGTCAGAATCGACTGTGCGACTGAACAACAAACAAACCTGTCCTAGTTTCTGGTCAGAAATACTTTATTTGACTGCATTTTATTTGATGGCTTAGCATGAGTGTGCTTATCTTATATGTGAATCTGAAGATTCAAGAAAGACATGTAAGAAATTGTGGAGTTGTGTCTAGTGAATCTACGACTCATCTTTTCCATAACATATGCAATGAAAAAGGTTCCATGCATTGAAGGGATGTTACACCTCTGGCTTGTATAGTTATACCCTAGAAGGTCAATAAATGCTGAGCACAAATAATTATGTTGGAAAAAAATCTAAGAATATTTGGGTTAAAGTTCACATTACACAAGAGGCCTGCACATGTGGGTGTTGCTGGTGCAAGAATCCATATTCAAGACATAAATAATCAGAATACAGTGTATGAAGCTGTACAATTAGAGCCATGAAACCTTTTTAAAGAATACATTAGTACCCCGGATAACGTTATGACTTGGTTCCACAAGTCCCGTCGTTATCCGGTTTTTAATGTTGTGCGATACATTGATCACACAATGTTTAAAAAAGCCCTGTTTCCCTGGAGGCTGCAGCAAGCCAGAACGTCGGGATTTGAACCCTGACATTCTGGCTTGCTGCACTGGCTGAGGACATCGGGGAAGCCCAGAAACAGCTTGGACCGGGTCTCCACACCTCCCTGGACCCAGCGGGGGGGGGGGTCAGAGTCCCCAAAATTGGTTTTAAAAAAGTCCATTTTTTTAAACCAATTTTGAGGTCTCTGACACACACACCCCGGGTCCAGGGAGGTGGGGAGACCCGATCCAAGCTGTTTCCAAAGTTCCCCCACCTCCCTGGAGGCTGCAGCAAGCCAAAATGTCAGGATTCAAATCCCGACGTTCTGGCTTGCTGCAGCCTCCAGGGAAACAGGGCTTTTTTAAATCCCGACATTCTGGCTTGCTGCCGCCTCAAAGAGTGTGTGGGAACTTCAAAAATAGCACGCATCGGCTCTAGGGAGGTGGGGAGACCCGATGCACGCTAATTTTGAAGTTCCCCCACCCTCTTTGAGGCTGCAGCAAGCCAGAATGTCGGGATTCGAACCCTGACATTCTGGCTTGCTGCACTGGCTGAGGACGTCGGGGAAGCCCAGAAACAGCTTGGATCAGGTCTCCCCACCTCCCTGGACCCGGCGGGGGGGTCAGAGACCCCAAAATTGGTAAAAAACGGACATTTTTTTTACCAATTTTGGGGTCTCTGACCCCCCCCCCAAACCGGGTCTAGGGAGGTGGGGAGACCTGATCCAAGCTGTTTCTGGGCTTCCCCGACGTCCTCAGCCAGTGCAGCAAGCCAGGATGTCAGGGTTCGAATCCCAACATTCTGGCTTGCTGCACTGGATGAGGACATTGGGGAAGCCCAGAAACAGCTTGGATTGTGTCCCCTGCCTGCTCCAGAGAGATCAGAGGACCCAATCTACAGTTGCAGG
Source organism: Furcifer pardalis (assembly GCA_030440675.1). Taxonomy (NCBI): domain Eukaryota; kingdom Metazoa; phylum Chordata; class Lepidosauria; order Squamata; family Chamaeleonidae; genus Furcifer; species Furcifer pardalis. Next base: position 24,758,817 of record CP126899.1, on the reverse strand, counting down.
GTCGCTGGGGAAGCTGACAGGGACTCCCTGTCGGCTTCCCTAGCCACCCGCCCATGCCTCCGCAGCTGTGGGGTGGCTGGGTAAGCCGATGGGGGAGCCCCCCGTCAGCTTTCCAGCCTCCCCACCCCTGCCTCCGTAGCTGCAGGGTGGCTGGGAAGCTGAACAGAGAACCCCTTTTAGCTTTCCAGCCACCCTGCTGCTAAGAACGACTGTATCGGATAACGTTAAAAATCACGTTATTTGATACAAGATTTTTCCGAAAATCTTGTAACGTTATGCGGTTTTCACGCTATACGGTACTCGCGTTATCCGGGGTATTACTGTACTGGAGTTTGTTTGTGTATGTAATGCTGTAGTGAAGTTTTAAATACAGGGTATATTACTCAATTAAAACATATTCTTTATATAAAGAAAAATCCAAGATTGTAAATCTAGAGAGTGCTAAAAAAAACCTGTGCCTGAAACAGTAGAAACTAGTTGACAATCAGTGCCAACTGCCCTATGTTTTCACTCTATTTATTTATTTATTTATTATTAGTTCAAATTTAGATTGCCGCTCACTCGCCATAGCGACTCAGGGAGGCTTACAAACAATACATATACAAGGCAGTTACTTGGTTCCTAGGTTCATTATTTAATCTCTTCTAATGGCTACTATAACATTAAAGTTTGAGACAGAACTGCTAAATAATGTGGACATTTAATTTTGGAGACAAACTACCTGTTTCTGGCACCTGTTTAAATATTTGTGGCAAACTCAAGTATCTTTGGCTTTTAATTTTGCTAACTGAAGTTCATCTCCGACATAACAGAGCTTTCAGTGTGTGCAGTGATTTATTGGAAAGGAATAAAGTAAAACCCTGACTGGCTTGGGGTTTTTAAGCAAAGTCTTGGAGTTACCTCATCAATAAGCTACATCTGTGCTGTTCCAATTGCTGTTCCAAATGGAGAACCCTTAAGGAGGTACAGCTGTTTTACATTGACATTAAGGCATATTATCCTAGAGAACTGGTTAGCCAAAGACTTAGTACCTAACTTCTTTAACTGTTGAAAAGTTGAAAAATGCCAAAATGAAGCCATCTTGTGGTGAGTTCATTCTGTAGTTCCTTCCATCTGACCTACCATAGTGTGAGAAAGATTAGCCAGAATAAGCTTTAAGCTCTGGTTTAAAAGCTCTGGTTGATTTGTGTTTGAGGTAGGTGGGTGGGTGTTTGAGTGGATGGGTGTATTTTAATGTATTTTTTATTTTATTTATTTATTTATTTAATTTTTTTACGGGTTTGTGTTGTGGGTGGGTGGGTGGGTTGATGTGTGTGTGTGTGCTTATTTTTATTTTTATTTTATTATTTTGTATTTTTATTTATTTTTTCTTTGGCCCCACCCATGACATTATGACATCATGGTGTTAGCTCCGCCCACACTGTGATGACATCACGGTGGGGTAGTAAAATTTTTGACATCCCACCACTGGATGGAGGGCTGCAGCTTCATCAATACTGGTCTGGATTGGATGGGGACTTAGTTTGCCAAAAGGACTCAGGACCAGAAAGGGGGCTCACAGAAGCAGATCTGCAACGAGGAAGGCTAATGTTCTCATGCTGTGATGTGGAAGGCAAATGGAAGGGCACTGAGTTATATTGATCCCAGGACAATCTTGATAGCTAATCATCATGGTGGTAGCCAATATTTGGAATTGGATATGACCCTTAAAGAATGGATATGACCCTTAAAGATATGGTCTAGGAGGAGAGGGTCTTGATTTTAAATGGGTCAGTGGGTGCAGACTTAAAAAAAGGTTGTTGTAGTGAACTTTTTAAAACAATTATTTTATTTATTTATTTATTTATCGCACTTGATACCCCGCCCCAATCGGGAGAACCCGACTCTGAGCGGCTTACATCCTGATAAAAAATAAAAATAAAACATAAAACAATCTATATCAATAAAAACATCAGAATTAAAAGTCATCAAAAAGTTAAAACAATACAGAACTACACACCAGTATTCCCACATTCAGACCCGGGGAGGCAATCCTTTAGATAAGCCACTTGGTATGGGAATCCACGTTCCCGGGTCCCCAAACTTGTCCTGCCAGCCAGGTTTTCACGCCCTTCCAGAAGGGTAAGAGCTCTGTCTGAAGGCGCAGCTCGGTGGGCAGGAGGTTCCAGAGGGTCGGGGCGGACACGGAGAAGGCTCTCCTCCTAGTGCAGGCGAGGTGCGCCTCTCTCGCCGAAGGAATAACAAGGGAGCCTCTCCGATCCGCCCTGGTGGGCCGGACAGATGTTCTTGGGGTGACGCGGTCTCTTGGGTATCCTGGCCCACTACCATATAGGGCTTTAAAGGTAATAACCAGCACCTTGAATTGCACCCGGAGACATACTGGCAACCAATGCAGCTCCCGGAGCAGCGGTGAAGCACGAGCATAACGCCCACACCCCACCACTACCCGGGCTGCCGCATTTTGGACCAGCTGGAGTCTCCGGATGGTCATCAGGGGCAGCCCCATGTAGAGCGCATTACAGTAATCAAGTCTGGAGGTGACCAACGCATGTGTGACCATAAATACAAATTCCTCAGCTTCACATACCAGTTCACTCAGTCACAGTTATTTGATGGTGTGATGCAATGTAAGTCAACCATGAACAACTAGGAGAACTTTAGAGCCAATGCAGGTATCTAGAGAATTGTCATGCACATGGTTAAATTAGATGTATTTCCCCTTCTTTGTCAATTAGCTTAGATTTGTGTTGCATGCTTCTCAGAGATGCATTCACATTATAGAGCACAGAAAAACAATACGCCTCCATGGCTTTCCAGCTTTCCACTCCATTTAAAGTCATCACATTACTTTCTTAACTATCTCAACTCCATCTCAACCTTTATTTCTATCTTTTAAGTTCAAGCACTGGCTGACTTACTCATAAAAGTAGCTGCTTACGAACAAATTGAGTTGAGCCAGTGAATTCCATTAAGTTTAATGCCTTCAGCTATATTTTCATTGCTGTTATAAATACCATATGTATCTGATGCAGCTGTTATGTATGTTGCCACAAAGCCTGAATGCTGTTCATTATTTGCAACTTTTAACTTTAATATGGCATATAGGATGAATTATTTCAATCAGAATTAGATGTTTGTAAGATAGTATTTAACAGCTGAAGTCATGCCTTCTTGCCAAAGAGTGGTTTAGGTTTAAAACTTGAGCTGAAATTCCTTAGAAAGATGTCATTTCTTCCACATCTCACCCCCGTTACCTGGAATCATGCTTGTTGTCAGCACTGTTGAAGTTGCAAAATAATGATCTTGCATTCAGTTTAAGCGGCTTCAGGAAAGGAACACAGATGAGGGAAGGAAAGAAGGAAAAATAAGTGTAGGAGGTGCAGTGCAATTTGAACCACTTATGATAAGCCCTGATCCTGAGAAACTGTTGCATTTTATTCTCCTCCAGGGCACATCCCCTCCCAAAATAATCAAATCACCCATTCTCCATGAATTCAAGAAAATGATAGACGGTGGAAAGAGGAGTCTGGAAACATCAGTGAGGTTGGCATGAAAGGACTTTACTCACGAATAAGCCCTTCATGCTTTTGAGCTGCCGCCTCTTGGCTGAGCAACCCAGGATTCTAGATTAGTGTAAATAAGGTAGTGTCAAGCCAAGTAATCACTCCAGGCCTCTTCAGGTATTTTAAAACTATACTGAATAAAGTTAATTAGAAAGCATATCAAATAAAGAAAGCTGCCTTTTTGAGGGAAAGCTCATTGCCCCCCTTTTCTGGTTAAAACATCTACTTTTCTGCAGTTTAAAGCATAGCATCCAAAAGAGAGTGAGTGAGTGAGTGTGTCTCCTGGCCCCACCTTTGAGTTTTATCTCCACCCTCAAGGTCCGCCTCCCAGCCTAAAAGATTCCAACCAATGCATGACATGTCCATCACATGTTAGGTTTCATTTCTCCCAAACCCATGAGGCCAGTATGTGTTTCCAACAAATTGAAATCTCCATCTTGGATAAGGCTAAACACATGGTATAAATCATATCATGACAGAGGTGAGGAAAATGTCGTAGGTGATTTGGAGAGAGGTGGGAAACCATGGACTGTCATAGCGGACAGCAATGCAAGGAAGCAAGAAGCAGTCACAGTGAAGGAAAGAGGGTGAAGGGAATCTATGACGCTGGCAAAGATGGTACTACCGGTAGGTAAATAGTGAGAAAAGAAAGAGAAAGAGTGGATCAAACAGAACTAATTGAGAAGCAAGGACGCAAGGGAAGGAGGTAGAAGGGAATGTCCAGGGCTGGTGGAAGTGGAATAAAGAGGCATCCAGAGGAAAGAAAAATATACAAGGAACAATTTAAAAAACCTAGAATTTTTGTTCTTCCTCTTTCATGAAAACATCCTTTCACTTAAAGAATCCTTCTTTTGGAAATAATAATAAAAAAGCATTATTCTGCTTTTTTGGTTCTTTTTAAAAATATATATAATTAACCCCAAAAACCACATATTTACCAGTCACTGTTAAGAGACGACTTCAGGATCAGTCAATGAGTATTAACAAGGTTTTATGGGAATCCAAAGAATGACTCACTAGAGACAGGGCAGCCTACATCTCTCTGTGAAACATGGTTCTTACCTTACAATCACCCTCAGGAAAGCAGAGGAATATAATAGTAATAATTTTGTGTCAGACATTATTCTGAATTGAAAGGATTTTTGCTGGAGAAACTCCATTCAGAGAATGCCTGGATGAGGCTTCTTTCATGTTCCCACAATCCTTTCCCAATGAAATGGTCCCTATTTATCTATTTGCAATTTCTTGCTTTCAAATTGCTAGATTGGCAGGAGCTGGGACAGAGACGGGCATTCTATCTCTCATGCAGTACCCGGGTCTCAAACTGCCAACTTGTCGGCCTTCCAGCTAACAAGGCAGGTTTCTTAACCAATGAGCTACTGCAACCCCTGCTGAGGAATATAATCCTATTACCACTTTTGATTTAATCAGTCTACCAACACAAAGATTCATCAGAAAATGGTGCTACCAAGAGTGGTATAGGTATCTAGTGTGGGGTAATAATAGTGTAATGGATTAGAACGCAAGAGATGTGTTAATAGTTGTTTTATTTTATACACAATACAGCCAACTACACCTCTCATTTCCCAGTAATAGCAGAAACACACATTATTAATAAATAATTTATCAAGTTCTTTATTTATGTATCTTTTCATTTTCTATTAGTACCAAGGCCTCTCAGTATCTATAGTGAAACTGAATATACAGCATAGCATACTCTTATTCATTCTCTGGCTGATATTATTTTTCTGACCTAGTTAACTTGTGTGAAAACACACTGGCAAATATTGCTCAGAACACAGCTGTTTCCATCTTTCTAATCTTCCAGCACCACAAGGCATCGTAGGCTTATCAAGTTGAATGCTCAACGGAATATGAGTAGGAGAGATGCTTGCCATCTTAAATTTGCTTCTGGATGTAGGTGAATCCAAAGATCTCAACAGTTACTTTTTGAATCTGTTTGTTCTTTTTGATGTTTCTTTCTTCTGCAGGAGCACTTGATTTCATCTTTGGCAGGCCTGTGTGCATGTTAGTATTGTGCATTCAGAGTGTCAGAATTTGTTATACAATAAAAGAATGGCTCAAGATTATAGAAATTTTGATCTTAAAAGTCATGTTCTTGAGGAACAGAGAAAGAAATAGCCATGTGATCTGTACATAGAAAACAAATCTGTAGACCCATTGAATCAATTGCTGATAAGTCAACACTTATTTTTATTTATTTATTTATTTAATCAGACTTATATGTTGCCCTCCTCAAAGAGACCCAGGGCGGCTAGTAAAGATTTAAAAAGAGACATAAAACACAATATAAAATCCAGTTTAAAATTAATATTAAAATATTTAAAACTAAACAAAGTTAAAAGATTTAAAAATTCATACATTCAATTACATTGTTTTTCTTAGTTTACTCAATCCATGCTTTGGACATTAATTCACAGCTATGTTCTTAAATAAGAAACAAAATTTGACATCATAGTATGCATGCAATAAAGGTTTGTATATGTTGTGTAAAAACAGATTTGGTGTAAAGATAAGTATCCTGAACATGTAATGGCAGAATTTGGAAAGACTGAAATGTAAATAGGAATTAAGAAAAATGTTAACATTTATCTGCTTTCTACCAACTTCTTCCTCTTTAAGAACAAGAGGTCATTAATACTCAAGGTGTCTAAGAAAAGTTTTTTTTTATCAAAAAGGAAAATATCAGGGCAAATGCCAAGAGGAAATTACTTAATTAGATTTCTCCCCTTTTGGACAGCTGTATTTAAGTCATAAAATAATAATTTACATATTTTAGAGAAATTTTAAGCTTTTATAATGCAATCAGAAGCAGACTGCGAGCAAGGATTTAATGCCCTGCATTTTAATTACAGATCTTATAAATCAATTTTTCTTCTCCCTTTAAAAGTTCAGCTTAGACTATGTTCAGAGTTGATACAATTGATTGCATTATGGAAATTCTCTTACTGTTCTCATACAACTGCCTTCTATGATAATAATTATTTCCTTCCTTTAAACCAGGAGCATGCAACAACAGCTATCCAAACAATGTTATACTAGAACTTCTACAATCTCTTACCTAAGGCCATGGTTGGACACATTTGAAATGCCACACATTCACACTATAGTTGCATTTCCAGCTGTGCTCTAGGAAACTCTGGAACTTTCTAATTTAGAGGGTCAGTAATAGTAAAGTATCTTAATAAAAACAGAAGGGATGCAACTTCTTGTTTGCTATTTCTTCGTTTATAAAAAATAAAACTGGAAAATTACTCTCCTTTCCATGTGAAATTGTAAGGTGTTATGTGGTTTTCTCATATGATCATTAAAATTATTATTATTTTTATGTGTGAGGGTACAGATTGCACAAACATGGATAAATAGTGTAAATAATTAAAATAATCAGAGTAATGCTCTAGTGCAGACAACAGAAATAGTTAGAAAGGGCAATAGTTGCTGCATTGTTGAATCATATGGGCTGATTAAGTCTTTATGATCAATCAGTCTGTCCTTTTGTGCTTTCTACATATGTGTATCTTTTTTTCTCAAAATGAAATGGCACTACTTCTGTCAGTGGTCAGTTTTTTTGCAAATCAGGAAAACTCTGATGAAGAAATAATACCCCTTCTCTTACTCTTCAAAGGAGCTTGAAAATGCCTTGTCAGAGTTTCTTCAAGTTGAATTAGTTGAAATAAATGAGAATCAAGAATTTCTTCTTGATTAGCTATTTACTACTGATATTTCTCCAAAATGTGCCATTACAAGAAGCTGTAAGCAGAATTACATCTGTGTGGATATATATTTCTGGGTCAGAATATTTGAAAATTCCTGCTTCAAGTGGAGAACTCTGAAATATATTGCCATCACAGTGAAAGAACACAGCTGTAAATAACTCATGAAGAAGTCAGTGTGACTGCCTCTGCTTGACATGGAATGCTATTATAGCCTTGCTGTCTGGCCAGGTTTTCCTGCTATGGTAATAGAGTAGACCAGGGATCTGCAAACTTGGCTCTCCAGATGTTCTTGGACTTCAATTCCCAGAAGTCCTGATCAGCAGGCATACTGACTTGGGCTTCTAGTAATTGAAGTCCAAGAACACCTGGAGAGCCAAGTTTGCAGATCCCTGGAGTAGACCATACCAGGCATGGGCTGGGCCACCGGGACAGGAGGATTCATCCCGGTATGCCCTCACCTCTGGTACCCTGGGGGGCAAATAATAGTTTTATTATTATTTTATCCACCCGGTATGCTGCACTATAGATTAAGTCATTGCTCCAAGTTCCGTCCTTCAGCTTGGAGCAATAGTTTATACCAGGCACAGCAAATGAGGGGAGGTGACCAAGCAGTTCCAGGGGACAGCCTTCTCCCCATCCAGTGGTGAACATCAGCAGGTTCGCACCAGTTCACCAGAACCTGTAGCAGAAATTCTGGCTGGTCCCGCCCATCCAAGTTTTGAAATAAAGTAGTCCTAATTCAGGTGCAACACAGGGCTTTCCCCTTGGCTACACCCACCATACCACACCCACGGTGTGGTAGTAAATTTTTTTGGAACCCACCACTGCCCAATCCCTTGGTCACCACCCCTTGTCCCTGTCCAGCACCCTCCTATGGTGCCTAGCACACCCCTGGACCACACTGCAACGTGAAAACAGCATAAATGAATAGTAAATAATAAAATAAATTGAAACAAAAAATATAAACAAGACACAAAGTCAGATTCCTGCATTGAGTAGTGGGTTGAACCCAGAGGCCTAAATGACCCCTTCCAACTCAATTAATTTATGATTCTATTATTCTAAGTTGTCACTCAAAAAATAGAAAGTTACCAACATTGTTTCCTCTTCTTAGTGAAGATTTTCTGCTTCGTGGCCACCATGATATTTTTTAATCTATTTTTTATGACCCTTTAAGAATTTCTCTGTATCTTACTATATTTCACACATTGATAAAATATCAAGTCAGGGATCATGACATGAAGAGAAGAGAACAAAACGTTGATCAGATTTAGCAATTTTTGGAGTATCTGTTAACTGACCGTAAAAAGAACCACAGAATGGTTTTCTTGAGTTCGGGTACATTAAATTAATATATGAACATGTTATAATTTTGCTAAAAAACTTTCTTTAAAGCTATTAAACTTTTGTTTCCTAAAGAGAAGAAAACTAGAGGAAGAGCTTAGCTCTGCACATGTACCTATATTTATTGCTCAGTTGCCGTTTTGGAGAAACAGAGATGAAATAGAATAAGTAAAATGAATTTGGCAAGACATTTCAAGGCATTTTTTAAAATAACCCCTGTTTTCAAATAATAAAGTTGACTGACATCTTGTGGAGGTTTGTATTTTTAATCCTTAATTAGCACAGCCATTCTTTTTACACAGAGACACACCAGAGGTAACATGAACAAAGAATGAGCATAGGTATACACCACCATAGTTAATATATTTCCCATCCAATATTAGGAAATACAAATTGTTTGAAATAATGCTGGATGATTGGGAATAAATCAAAGGGAGGGGAGGGGAGAAAAACAAGGAAAACAGGAAGACAAGTATATTCACATTAGTGTTCAGAGTTTGTGCAAACTCATTACAACTACAGTTGTACCTCGCTTAAAGAGCATAATGCATTTCACAGGATTGCTCCTTAAGCGAGTTTGCTCTTTAAGCGAAACACCATTGAAAGTGACTAATTGTGTGTGTGGGGGGGGGGGGAATTGCAAACCCGGATTTATTTGTTAAGCGAGTTTTTGGTTGGTTTTATTTGTTAAGCGAAGCGAACATTCAGAGAAAGTCCTGCTATTTAAGTGAGTTACTCTTTAAGCGAGGCACTCTTTATGTGAGGTTTGACTGTAATTGTAACTAACTGAAGAGGCTTCAGGGCCCAACTTGATCACATGTACTTGCACAACTGAGATGCATCCTGGTTCCTCATCAATTTGCCACAATTGACTTTGGCAAGTTATACAAACCTTGCATGAAAACAAATAGGATTGTAGCAATTATCATTGAGTTCAAAATACAGAAAGAAACATTTGGGGTTTTATTTATTTTTTTACAACAGAAGAAATTCTTTCTACAATAGCCAATTCTCAGAATTTAGTTTATATAATATTATCCTGTCAATGACCCTCTTTTTTTACATCTAGCTAGCTAGCTAGCTAAGACGCTGACGGGAAGGTGAAAAGTCAGCAGTTTGATACCCGAGTACTGCAGGACAAAATGAGCTCCCGTCTTTGTCCCAGCTCCTGCCAAACTAGCAGTTTGAAAGAAAGAAATGGATAAATAGGACCACTTCAGTGGGAAGGTGAATAACGTTCCATGTGCTCTGGTGTCTAGTCATGCCTGTCACCTGACCACGGAAACATATGCAGAAGCAGACAGTGCTGGGTCTTCGGCTATAAGACAGAGATGAGCACTGAACTCTAACATCAGATACAACTGGCTTTCCAGCAAGGGTGACCTGTACTTTTACTAGTTAGCTATCAATAGCCAGAATCCTATTATTTATATATTTTGGAATGGCTTTCCGGGGCAAACTGCCACTATTTAAAGAGTCAATTTTTGTATTCCTCTTCATACAACAGCAGCCTGTCTTAGACACAGCAAGAAATACAATGTTGAATCTTTAACTAATGGCAGTTCGTCTCTGAGGTTTATAGCATTTGACTCACACCAGCATACATAATAGGAGTCTGGCCTATCTGTCTGTTATGTTTATATCATGTCTCTCCTCCAAGATGGTGTACCTTCTTTCCCACATTAATGCCACAAAAAGGCTATGAATCTGAGAAACTGTGACTGGCCTAAAGTCACTGAGTGAGTTTTGTTGTCAAACTCAGATTGGGATCCATGTCTTTTAGGCTCCATGAAAGCACTCTAAATATTATTCTGCACCAGCTATCAAGGTAAGATGCAGCAAAACAAAAGAATAGAGTACACAACAAATGGTTTAGAGCAGGGATTCTCAACCTGAGGCCCATGGGCCAGATGTGGCCCATGCCGCCATTTCATGTTGCCCCACACTGCCTCCACCACACCAGGAAGTGTCATGTGGTGATGGAGAGGCAAAATGGCCATCTGACCTCAAAAGCTGAGGGAGCATGACTGGGCCCCTGGCTTTGAAAGGTTGAGAACTCCTCCCACAAGCTTGGCTATGGAATTTGGCATTATCAGGGTTTGATAACACACTGGAACTCTTATCCATCACTGGAATCCTATTACCCTTAAAACAAAGGAAAATGAATGAAACAAAAACTACTAAGCTGGCCAGCCAGTGGCATTCAACCATACACTGAGAAGTAAAACAAGGAGCAAAACTATGATTACTTACTACATTCATTTCTTGCAATGTCTACAGACCGTGCACCAGGCTGATAGCTATTAGCCCCCAAAATGTAAGAAATTAAAGAGGTGCTCATTCTGTTTGGGATCTGTCACTACCTGGTAAACTTGTTGTACTTCCCCTATAATAAATAGACAAAGCAACCTTCCTTTACGGAGGCTACATTCCTGCAGCATCCTCTTCTCCTTCTTAATTAGTTAGAATCTTTGTGCATACTCTGTGATTCACTGCTTTCTCTTGGAATCATGACATGCAAATAGTAGCAGCTGAGCATGTAGAATAAGCCTGGGCATGTAGAATAAGCCTGAGCATGTAGAATAAGTGGGTTTCATTTCCAGAAATCAAAAATGCAGCCAAAAACATTTTCCATAAGCTGGTGAATGTCTTCAGTAGAACAGTAAAGAGAAGGATAACAATTTATTTATCAATTTTGAGGGGGGAAGAGGGGCGCGGCGGCGGCTAGCAAAAAGTGTGAGACCAAGATTTCAGTCTTTGATGACTACTGCATTATGGTAAAGAGGTAATTTTTCAGAGAGGCCATAAATCTAGAATCTCATTATAAAAAGAAAGGAATGCTCTGATTTAGAATAAGTAGCCAAGGAAGGTCTTTTAAAATATCCCTAATATAGCTTGTGTGTGTGTGTTTGTGTGTCTGTCTTTAAAAATAATACTTCTAGTTCTCAAAATGTTGATTGTGCGTTTGGGAATTATGGCAGCACATTGAGAGTGTAGAAACATGAGCCAGCGCGACTTCAAACCACATCCATAAATTGCTGGAAAGAAAACTAGGCACTAGTAGCTGGCAGCTTCTGTTTCAGAGATGCTGTGAATCCATTAAATGGTGTTGGTGTTGTTGTACAAATCAACCATTTGGTTTACAGTTAAGGACTGGAATAAAATTAGCAGTTCAAGCCCTAACCAAGGACCTAAGAGCTGTTAAGGTAACGTCCAAGTATATATGCAGTTCCAAGTTTTGTGGAGAGTTAAGATGTTCAAATCAGATAAGTCCAAAATTTCCAAATACAGTAGAGTCCTGTATAACGATTGCATAATACAGTGATGAAATCGTACAATGATTGTCTTTTTTTTTAAAAAAAAAAATTGTATTGTACAATGATTTTCATCATTGTACGATACATTTTTTTAAAGGCAAAAGCTGGGCGGCTTTGGGGTGGCATGGGTGAGCCTTTCCCCTGCCGTCCCAAGCCCCTTTGTGAACTGGCAGCGCTAGGCTGCTTTCCTCCTGGGAAGTGTGTTCCCAGTGGGAAAGCAGCCCAGTGCTGATAGCAAAATGGAGTCTTCCTGGTCCCTCTGCCTCTTCGGCACAGGAATTCTAGGAGTTCGAATCTCGCTAGTCTGGAAGGACAGAAATTTTTGATTTTTCCCTTTTTCTTCCCCTAAGAATAAGCTAGGAATATATGTAATACCACTTAACATGCTATTAATCATACTGAGACTTGTTTGACTTCTCTCAACACTCCCAAGTTTTCACCCATGAAGAACCCAACTTGCCAGTCAAGTCAGAACTAAGAAATAAATTCAAGAATCACCCAGAATCACTCACTATAAACAGTCAGGGAGACTTCCACCTCCAAACTATAGGGCTCTTCATAGATAGAGCAAGCACTTATACCAAACACATCTAATCTATATATTGGCACTACATCAGTAGATCATTATGATGATAATGGGCCTTCAGAAACACTCCCTGGACATTGCAGATAATTCTGGCAAATGTTATGGGCACACATTTTCCCTATGGGATGCTGGTAAAATAGCTTGGTCTCCTCATTTGGTACATGCACTGCTTATACAGCTGGATTATGTATCCCAAAATGAGGCTCTACAATTCAAGGGATGAGATACTATGGTTGGTTGTCCATTGCTACTGATCTTCTTCTAAAATGCCTAAGATGTTTTTACGTAAGTTGTATTTTATGTTGATTGCAAGCCGTCCTGAGTCACTGCAGTGAGCAGGCTGTGGTATAAATCTAATAAATAAATAAATAATCCAATAATACTTTCAATGAGCAGATAGGTAGGATGCAGAACCCAAGACATGAAGTAAGAACAGATAAATAAAGCTACCTCTACCAGACTGGAACTTGGAGTTAAATTTATGGTCGTTGACAGCACACCTGGAATTAGATTACCAACAAGTGACCTTTGCACTGACCAGATTAGGCTATAAAGATATTTTAGAAGTTACACTACTTAGTGTATTAGATTGTTTTTGTTGTTCAGTCGCACAGTTGATTCCGACCCTTTGCAACCCCATGGATCACTGTCTGCCAGGCACTTCTGTCCTCCACCATCCTCCTCAACTCGCTCAGCTCTGTGCCCATTGTGTCTACAATACCATCCAGCCATCTCATTTTTGGCCACCCCCTTCTTCTTTTGCCCTCCACCCTTCCCAGCATCAAGGCTTTCTCAAGCAAATCCTCTCTTCTCATTTGATGTCCAATGTACTTTAGCTTCATCTTTATTATTTGACCTTCTAAGGAGCAGTCAGGGTTATTGCTCCCCCCCCCCCCAATGACGAGACAGACAAGCGGAATGGTGTTAAACAATGGGCCACTTTTATTAATCAAAACTGTATTAACCATAACTATCTGCCTGGTGAAAGTAGCACGAGTGAGAGATGCCATTTCTCAGCCATTTGATGGTATTGTGGGGAACACCTAAATGACCTCCGTGTTACCCACCTCTACCTTTATTCAGGTGAACCTTTTTGGAGTCCACCAACCACCAATCCGGTGTTCTCCTGTTCATGGAATGCGTTTAGCTTGGCACCGCTGCCTTACCCTTGTCCCGCAACCATTTTCTGAGCCAAACGCGCTCCAGCCCTGAATTGAGTGTACTACAGTCATGTCTCACCCGTGCTACCCGCCAAAGTGACTAAAAAACATGGAAACCAAAACAAAACAAACCCCAAGCACAACCAATGCAAGCAGTATGGGATGGGCGAAAACTCCATGCACCAAAGAGGCCAATCAAGGTGCATGCAAAAATTCCCATCCGGCCCACGAAGCAACCAAAATAATCACACTGCGGAAAGGGAGGGCGGGCGGGTAAAAAAAGGTTTTCGGCCATTCAAAATCAGCAGAGGATGCCTCATGAGCGATGCACCCTTTTATAGATGTGGCTCCGCCCCTATTATTGCCACCAGCCCATCTCACCCCGGGAATGGGTGCGAGCAAAGCGTGCGCCAAAAGATATCCTCTCGGCCGCATGCAATTTCTTCTAAGATTGACCTATTTGTTCTCCTCGCTGTCCAGGGGACTCTCAAAACTCTCCTCCAACACCACATCTCAAAGGCGTCTATTCTTCTGCGCTCAGCTTTCCTAATGGTCCAGCTCTCACAACCATACATTGCTTTGACTATATGAATTTTTGTTTGTAATGTGATGTCTCTACTTTTCACTATGTTCCCCAGGTTTCTCATAGCTTGCCTCCCAAGAATCAGTTGCCTTTTTATTTCATGGCTGCAATCACCATCTGCAGTGAGCTTTGATCCTAAGAAAGTAAAATCTGTCACTGCTTCTACTTCTTCCCCATCTATTTTCCAGGGACTGATAGGGCCTGTTGCCATGCTCTCAAGCCAGCTTTTGCACTTTCTTCTTTCAACCTAATCAGGAGCTTTTTTAAAGTCCTCCTCACTTTCTGCCATTAGGGTAGTATCATCTGTATATCTCAAATTCTTGAAGTTTCTCCCAGCAATTTTGATCCCAAATTGTGATTCCTCCATCCCTGCATTGCGCATTATGTGTTCTGTGTATAAGTTGAATAAGCAGGGTGACAAAATGCAGCCTTGTCTTACTCCTTTTCCTATTCCAAACCACTCTGTCATTCCATATTCTGTCCTAACTGTTGCTTCTTGATTCATGTACAGGTTTCTCATGAAGCATATAAGGTGTTCTGATATTCTCATCTCTTTAATTACTTGCCACATTTTGTTGTGGTTCACACAGTCAAAGGCCTTAGTGTAGTCAATGAAACAAAAGTAGACTTGTTTCTGATATTCCTTTGTTTTTTTCCATGATCCAACGTATGTTGGCAATGTGGTCTCTAGTCCCCCTGTCTCTTCTGAACCCCGCCTGCACTTCTGGTAATTCTCTCTCCAGGTGCTGCTGCAGTCTATCCTGTATTATCTTGAGCATCACCTTGCTAGCATGTGGGATGAGCGCAATTGTTCGATAATTTGAACATTCTTTGGCATTACCCTTTTGGGGGATTGGAACGTATACTGATCTTTTCCAATCCTGTGGCCATTGTTGTGTTTTCCAAATCTAGTGTATAGAATGCAATAATTTGATTCCATCATCTTGTAGGGCTTTGAAAAGTTCAACTTGGATACCATCATCTCCACTGACTTTGTTGTTTGCAGTGTTTTTATCATTTTTGCTAGTGTATTAGATTGTTAAAAGGCCAACACATTTTTTTTTGTTTCAGGATTTGGATTATCGTAATTAGTGATTTTGGAGAAGTGAGAATGGGCTAATTAGGAATTGATTCTTGGGACCTCCCCGTTCATTAGAAGAATTCAAAATCTCCTTCTAAAAGTCAGGAGGCAATGGCATCTTTATCAGGGCTCACATTCAAAGGATCCCTATTCAGAAGGTCTAATTGAGGTATCTTCTCAGAATCAATATTATTGGATGCTTCAAGTCTTTGAGAAACTCCTTTTGTAACAGAGTGTGAAGATAAGCACACATTTCTGACTGAAGGCATATTTTTTTGTGGGGAGAAAAAGTTCAGCTACAGTAAATCCCTGACTGGGTGAGAAGTTTCCCAGCATCCTATCTGTGTGGCCTGGTTTCTGGAATCCCTCTGTTGATAGCAGATTTTCCACAGACTATGGTATAGTATATAAATTTTCCCCAATGATCTCTATCATGCCTCTTCTTTCAAGTCAGCATCGTTGCCCCTAATCTCTGTTGAAGGATACTACATCAACATGGCATCCATATCTAAGTGACATCAGTCCTTGACTACTGCACTTTACATACAGCTTCCATTGAGACAGTCTAAGACCTTCATTTGCAATACATAGTCCCTAGCCTATTAACTGATGCAGCTGTCATGATTGTGTGACTTCAGTACTGGAAGATCTGCACTGATTTTCAAGTTCGAGGTTTTGGTGTTAGACTCCAAAGTCCAACTGATTTGAGTCTTGACTTTTCAAGAGTCCATCTTCCTCATGATGAGCCTGTCTGGATATTAAGATCTTTGGGATATGCCTTCTTGAGAATGTCAATAGTTAAAAGATCACCTATAAGGCTTTTTCCTGGGTGGTCCTTGGAATATGGAATGCACTCCCATTTCAGGAGGGAAAGTTTTCCACTCTCAGTGCTTTTAAGAAGGGTATAAAATTGCACCTGTTTAAATTGGCATATAAAGTGTAATCTGCTGTGCTGTTTCTAACTGTACACCTAGTTGATTTTGATGGTTTTTATGGTAGGGTTGGTTTTAATTGATTGCAATGATTTTATGGTACAGTTTGGTTTAGCTTGTCTGTATTCTTTTATGAGGCTTGCAAGCCACCTGGACTGCTACTCAATAGTAGTACGGCAGGCTATAAATGTGATCAATCAATAAACAAATAAACAAGGCAAGTAGCAACATTATGCAGCAACTTCAATGGGTTGCATGACACCCTGAAATCTTTGTCATCCCCATCTATAGTGTCCCATGATAGCTGATTCTCCAGCAATAGTTCCTTACAAACGAAATGTGGTATCCTGAAAATCAATGCATTTTTAATCTGTTAGCATATCCAGTATTTTCCTTCAGTTGTTTAAATCTCTCATACATGGACATGGACGCCATTGTGTTTTATCTAGTCAAATCTATTTTATTAGTCTCTATCTCTAAGTGGGTCTGTGTGCTGTATGGTACAGTATATGTCATTTGCTGTTTGGTCAGCATAGAATAATCTGGGGGCTGGGGGCCTCAGATGTGGAGAGAAGTAGATGCTACAATTAAACAACAATATTTTATTCTTCTCTCTCACACACACACCCAATTCTCTTATCTCTTCTCATTATCCTGTGTGCAAGTGTGTGTATGCTGCATGCTGTTTTTCATAACATCCCTTGCACAGCCAAAGGCACTAAATGTTGATAAGATTATGTCTGATTCAGCTCTAGCCAAACAGACAGTTTAAGGCCAGCACTAAATATTGCAGCAGGCATGGAGCTGTTAGAAACAGCAACCTTTACATCTTCCCATCTCTGCAGTAATACCTAGTGATTAAAAAATACCATACCAAAAACATGTCCTTTGATGTTGTCACATTGGAATTTTCAAAACCTTTCCCACATCTCTGGATCTTCAGATGACAGAAGAACATATAAACCTTGCAGATTTTTTGAGCAATACACTAGAAGTCATGGGAGGACTGAAGATTGAAATGTTCACTGATAATTTATTGCATCAGAACCATTTAAAGCAGGTTAGGAACTTAGCTTACAAAGAGGTTAGCTGCTCTAATCTTTCCCTGTGCCAGTACAGAGCACCAACCCATTTAAAAAGTGATCGATGCTTCCCTTGCCCTAATAGGACAGTAGGAAGAGTGATAGCTCAGGTCTTTTCCACTTCCCTCTTTTTTAGATCAAAGGTGGTTTGATATTCCTCAGTTTCCTTCTTTGCTGAGATAACTTAATGCTTTTTCTCCCTCTGTACTTATGGGGGGGAAAGTGCTATCCATAACTTTGTGTATTTCCCTGTGTGGGTAAAAGAACTCAGGATGGATGCCATCGGGGGAATGAGGACCAGCTGTGTGGACTGGCCAGCCCAGCCATAAAACACCTTGCTGTTGCTGCTGCCTCCACAACCACCCCAAAAACATCACAGAACTCTTCCTGCTGGTTGGACAGGGGGAATGAGGGCCAGCTATGTGAACTGCCCAGCTGGCTGAAGACTGCTGTTTCTCTTGACTGTACTGTATTTTATACACTATATATTATTGTATTGTTTTATTGTTTTTTTCTTTTTATGTAAAATGTATTGATTGCATTTCTGTGCTGCATCTATTGTTATATTGTTATATTATGCTGTATTTATATTTGAGATTGTGATACTGTATACAGTAATACTTCGGATAACGCTAAGACTTGGTTCCACAAGTCTTGGTGTTATCCGATTTTTAGTGTTATCCGACGCATGTTAAAATCCTATGGGATGGATCGGATAACGTTAAAGCTCCATAGAGATACATTGTAACCGCACAGGCTTTAGCGGTTGTTATCTGATCCATCCCATAGGACCTTAACGCTATTCAATCCAATTCTCCTCCCCAGATTACTTAACGTTATTTGATTTTAGCGTTAGCTTAGGTAAACGTTATCCGAGGTATTACTGTATGTTGCTTATGTTATGTGAGCCGCTCTGAGTCTCCTCAGTGAGGCGAGTAGAGCTGCATATAAGTCTAATTTAATAATAATAATAATAATCAAAGCCTGGTGCCTTTCCAGGTTTCATATCCATTATCACCCTTTTGACTTCATCAACTGAAATATCTTGTGAGTATACTGTATTCTCACGATACAGCGTTTCTAGGGTATTTAAGTTAAGTTTGATTTGTTTTAATAATAATAAATCATGACACTAGAATTGTCATGTGTTTCCCCTATCAATATTTGAGGGAAGGTCCTGTTCACTCAAGCTGGATTTTCTTTGTGGCCGTTCTATGGATTTCTTCTATAGTTTATCATTTTCTTTACTCAAGCCAACAAGAGAGATAAGAGGACCAGACAATCGATGTCTGACAGATCACTGGTAGAATATATGGGTGGGGAAGAAATTGTTTATGCAAAGATCTCAGAGACACAGTGGTCAGGAAAGGATGGATGAGTCTTCCATTAGTGGCAAATAAGAGCTTTTTGAACCTGGCATGACTGAAAAGCACAAGATCCCACAGATCCTGTACCTTCAGAAATCCAGGAGACCACTGGACACGCCACCTGATTTGCCTCCTTTTTATTTCAAACTGTTTGAAGCAATGATTTAACACAAAGAATCCTCAAGCCCTTTTTTTGTTTGCGATCCTATGGACCACTGTCCGCTAGGCACTTCTGCCCTCCACCATCCTCCTCAACTCTCTCAGTTCTGTGCCCATTGTCTCTACAATACAATCTAGCCATCTCATCTTTGGCCACCCCTTTTTTCTTTTGCCCTCCACCTTTCCCAGCATCAAGGCTTTCTCAAATGAATCCTCTCTTCTCATTTGATGTCCAAAGTACAGTAGAACATCGGATAACGTTATGACTTGGTTCCACAAGTCATGACGTTATCCGATTTTTAGCGTTGTCCGATGCATGCATCGAACAACGCTAAAAAAAAAAAAAAGCCCTGACATCAGGGACAAACTGCGCCCTGACATCAGGGACAAACTGCGCGATTGCTAGCCTAGGGTCAGCTTGACTTTGGAGGCAAACCTCTTAGCTTGCCACCTGACATGACCCTTAGCGCTTGCTAATGGTCGTGTCAGGTGGCAAGAGAAGGCACCCGCTCGCGCACCACAAGGTGCGCAAAAGGACGCCTTCTCTCTCCGCCACCCTAATGGCCCCTTAGCACTTACTAAGGGGCCATTAGGGTGGGGGGAACAGGCACCAGCTTGTGTGCTACAAGGCACGCCAGTGGGTGCCTCTCTCTTGCCACCCAACACGATCCTTAGCGCTTGCAAAGGATCATGTCGGGTGCCAAGAGAAGGCACCCGCTCGCGCACCACAAGGCATGTGAATGGGCGCATTCTCTTCCCCCACCCTAATGGCCCCTTAGCAAGTGCTAAGGGGCCATTAGGGTGGGGGGAACAGTCACCTGCTTGTACGCTAAAAGGCACATGCTAAGGATCGTGTCGGGTGCCAAGAGAAGGTGCCCGATCGCGTGCCACAAGGCACGTGAATGGGCGCCTTCTTCCCTCCCACCACTTTAATGGCCCCTTAGCAAGTGCCAGCGGGTGTCTCTCTCTTGCCACCTGACACGATCCTTAGCAAGCACTAAGGATCGTGTCAGGTGCCAAGAGAAGGCGCCCGCTCATGCACCACAAGGCGTGTAAACGGGTGCCTTCTCTCCCCCCCACCCTAATGGCCCCTTAGCAAGTGCTAAGGGATCAGTAGGGTGGGGGAAAGAAGTGCCCACTCTGTGTCCAAAGCCCAGCGGCTTTGGACACAGCCTTCAAGGGCTTTGGAAGAAGGCTAGCCCAGCCCAGCCGAGCTGGGCTAGCCTTCTCCCGCAGCCCGTGCGGGCTGTGTCCGAAGCTGCTAGGCTTCAAACACAGCCTGAGCGGGCTGTTGACAAAGGCTAGTGGTGCTCAAGCTAGCTAGCCCAGGCGCCGCAAGGCTTTGGCTCGGATAACGCTAATGATCGTTATCCAATGCAAGATTTTTCCAAAAATCTTGCATCGTTATCCAATTCTAGCGTTATTCGGTCCAAACATTATCCGGTGTTTTACTGTACTTTAGCTTCATATTTACAATTTGACCTTCTAAGGAACAGTCAGGGTTGATTTCTTCTAAGATTGGCCTATTTGTTCTCTTCGCTGTCCAGGGGACTCTCAAAACTCTCCTCCAGCACCACATCTCAAAGGTATCTATTCTTCTGCGCTCAGCTTTCCTTATAGTCCAGCTCTCATAACCATACATTACTTTGCTCTGTGGTCACCACAGAGATTCACAGACAGCTCTGATTTAGTTAGTCCTTTAGAAGCCAACTAAATACAGTGCAAAGCTTTTTTTCCCTTTTTCCAGACAGTGTAGGTTATGTCGCCGCTTAAAGTACTGCAATCACCTACCACGAGCACTTTGACAAAATGATTGTGAACCCTCTCCTGAAAACAGGAATTGTGAAAGCCATGAGCGCCGTCATTCATTCCATTGATTTCCTTTTTAAAAGTTCCTTGATATTGAAATATAAATAATTCTTATAGTTACAATCTCAGATGAATATGGAAGCTTTTCATTGATGCGCATAAATCCTTTTCAAACAGCAGACAAACGAGCTCACATCTTCACACACATAATAGGTAGAAATTACACTACATTGTGTCTAGTTAATAAACTGTATTTCAATTTTCTTCCCCACTGCATCACAACTCTAATCGTAATGGCAGGCAGAAGAGGTAACTCATGCTTTTATTATGTGTGTGTTTTAATGGCATGTTAGCTAATGAAATTCTAAAGTACAAACAGGACACAAAGGGAAGAGGAGCTTTTGTAAGCTTTGGAAGACAGGGTTGTAGAGGAGGAAGCATAAGCCAAAGTTCGCTCCCTTCACAGAAAAGAGATTGAAATAACCCTGAAGAATATGGTTCCTGTTTTATTTGGGCAATGGTATAAATATGAGTAAAATATAAAAGTTAAGAAAGTTAGGTCGAAAACAGATGTTTTGCCTTTAATATCCGTGCCCATGGTTACCTTCTCTGCTTGTGTGTGATAAGAAGGTTGTTGAGCATGGAAACTCTCATTGCCAGATATTTGCTTAGTTTGCAACTACAGTACTTCTGTTATATTATCTAGTTCCCTAGTATTTTTCTCCTCCAGAGAACATCTTTCTAATTCTTTCTCAAGGTACATTAGAACTTCTTTTGATGCATTTGCATTGCCATGATTCAAGCTTTGAGGCAATTTAACTGACCTGGCAACTCTTGTCTGGTTTGGGTATTTATCCTGAAATATGTCAAGTCTTCCAGTAGATCCAGATTTACACTTGGCCCATATTTGACTTAGTAAACAGGGTTTGATTACCTTTTAATAATTAGGTTGCTTCCCACAGCAAGTAGAAACCTTCACCCTACAAAACTCTCCTAACATACTCTGGGAGGAGATATTTCATTGCCTTTTAAACTTATCATGTTCTCTCCACATTGTTCATCTGCCACAGAAACACACTTTTTGAGCAGTTGACAAAGAATGGACCCTCTGCTATTATAAGGAGATATTTGGGCTCTGAAATCTCAGAAAATGGCATGCTGTTGATCTGGCAACACGATTTGAAGTGGGCTCTGAGTTTTTTTGTTGTTGTTCAGTCGCATAGTTGATTCCGACCCTTTGCGACCCCATGGACCACTGTCCACCAGGCACTTCTGTCCTCCACCATCCTAACATTTCCTGAACAAAAACTCTAGAAAAACTGAGTAAAGGTTTGCCATAATCAGCCCTGGGCAAAATGCTAATTAACTTGTGAACCACCCAGAGGGTGCATTAAGTGCTGCAAGGTGTATTAAGTGTAATTGCCATTGTTATTGCTAACTCCTGTCACTGCACATGACACAATTCCCACAACTGTACTTTAAAAATGTTGCTCAATCCACACCATTTTAAACTGTGGTAGGGTTTGCTTCTAGCTTTTGCCCCTCAGAAAGCTCTCCCAAATTGAAAGCTTCAGGGTACTCACAATCTGGTACCAAGAAGTCCCAGTGGGCACGATTAGTTGGCATGATCTGCTCTTGGAAAGCACTTTGATGGGCATTGCAGGTTATCAGCATGTTGTGGGAGCATAAACATGTTTGTTCTACTTCCCAAAGCCCTAGTTCATAGATGTTTCTATAAGTGTGTATGTGGGAGGTATCCATTTCTGGATTTAGAGCAAGTTTACAATAGTGTTCTGTCCTGATGAGAGTTCACAATTGGGACTTCCAAGGTTCGTTCCACTTACCATAATTGCTTTAAAATGTACTAATGTAAGGGATTGCATTAGAACAGGACTTAGGTTGCAAGTGGGGTTGTACCTGTTTGCAGGTAAGATGCAGTAAATACCTTTGCTAAGGTTTATTGCAAAATTGTCATTCCAGCCCTGAACTGAAATCCATTCCCTGAACTAAAATCCATCAGGAATCACCTGATGATGTCTTCCTACTGGACCTTAATTGAAACACAAGAAAAGTGGAGAACCTGCAAACTTGGCCACTTCAAAACAAAAGTCTACATTAAGAATCATGTACCCCACTCATGAGAATTGCACATAAATCTTGTTCTTTGGGAAAAGAAATCAAAAGCATTTCCCTCCTTCACAGCACTAGCAACAATATTGATTGTTCCCTCTCATGCGCTAGTTCTGCTGCTCTTATAAAATTTGAAAAACTCTGCTTTTTAGTGCTCTGTTTCTGTTGAACAGAAGCAAACATCAAGCCTAGTGAAAATAATATGTCATTTCACTAAAAATGTGTTTCCTGTAAGGTTGTAGTTCAAAAAATATGGGGAATATAAGAGAATGGAACTAAAATGTTCCCTGCCCAAGTGTCTGGCAGAGGTGCTGAACTATGGAGTTACTGTGTGATTTATGGGGTTCAAGAGCCTTGCTCATTTTTCAAGGGTCACAACTTCTTCCTTTCATCAGTCATCAATGGCCAACAATCTCATTGTTTTGGAATTTGCCCTATCCACTTTTCATTCCCTCTGCCACCCTTTCTGGCATTTCTTAGTCATCGTATAAGTTCAGGGAAAGGCTTGGAAAACAAGGAAACTTTTTATGCCAATTATGAGGCACGGTAAGCTGATGAGGTCACAGGCTGCTGTCTACGTTCAAACAAAGCAGTTAACAATTATTGGCATCAGTTATTATACAATAGCATTTAAGTTAAATAAGACATCCACCAAAGAAAGGGAAATATATGGTTTGACATCTTAGCCTATTCCTTAAGACCTAGGTTTTAATAATCCAGAAGCTCATATCCAAATGTTTTATATTAATCAATATAACATCAGTAGTTATGGGAATCCCAAATTTTAAATACCACCCCAGTAGTAGTAGTAGGAGCAGTTAAGGAGTAGATTTGGAGAAGCTGCCATGAGAGTTTCATTTAAGGTATATTTTAATGATGTCCATTCACTAGCTTTTTGTAAACTCTATTCATGTATGTTGTGTGCAGATTATTGTATCAAACACGAAGATGCATCAATGTCAAATATACCCCGTAGGCAGCAGATATGTATTGTGGTGTCCATTTCTAACAAAATCACTTCAGCTGCCTGTGAATATCAGCTATGCATCCATATTGCATTTTCATCAAATACAGTCAAACCTCGCATACAGAGCACCTTGCTTAAAGAGCAACTCGCTTAAAGAGCAGAATTTTCTTTAAATGTCCACTTCGCTTAACAAATAAAACCAACCAAAAACTCGCTTAACAAATAAATTGGGTTTTGCAATCCCCCCGCCCCATTGATCACTTACAATAGTGTTTCACTTAAAGAGCAAACTCGCTTAAAGAGCAATCCTGTGGAACACATTATGCTCTTTAAGCGAGGTACAACTGTACTAAGATTTAGGAGTGCTTAGTTTTTTTTAGAAAGGGGAGATAATTCATAAAGTATTCAGACTAATATTAAGGTGTTACTCATCTAAGAATTCAAACCAGAGCTCAGAAGTAACTAAATAGAAGTATTGTAATTGTGTGTAAGAAGTTATTTTTGCATATATAATTTTAATGCTATTTTTATATGTTTTTGTAAAGTTTTTATTTTGTAATGTTTTATGTGTAAGCCACCCAGAGTCGCCTTGGCGAGGGGGCGTGTGGTAGAAATGTGAGTATTAAATAAATAAGTAATCAAACAAATAAATAAATATAAAGTAATGTAACTTAGCTAGTGCAAAAACATTTTTTTGGTATAATGAAGAACATCTTAACACAAGGTTACTGAAATATATGCATGTTTAAGGAAGTTTTGCATTGTTGCCTTTTTTTTCAAAATTTGGAAAACATACAAATAATTATAATTAATACCTACATATTGCATAGAAAGGAAGAAAGAAAATCTTGAAGTCAAGATTTCATTCAGGAAATGGATGAACCATCTTGCATTGTCACATGACACCCTGTTTAGGCTGTAATAGAGGCAGGTGTATTCTCCTGATTGTTTATGCTGTCATTTACCTCTGGGAAGAGTGCTATTAGATCATTCTATTGTCATTTTTATTCTTTTCAACAAGTGATGTTATTGTAGTTTTTACTGTAAACTGCTTTGTCATTTACAATAAAAGAGAAAACATTCATCAGATATTGCTTAAATAAGCTCTATTGCTTCTAGTTCTTTGGTGATTCTTGAAGGCATAGAATAGGAGTTCTCAACCTTTTAAAGCCACGGGCCAGGTCACACTCCCTCAAACAGCTTTGTGGGCCAGACAGACATTTTGTCCTTCTGACACCACATGGGACTTCCTGGTGTGGTGGAGGCAGTGGAGGGCCACATGAAATCGTGTCACGATCTTCATCCGGCCCAGAGGCTGCAGGTTGAGAATCCCTGGCTTAGAGTAATTTACCACTGAAAAGACAAAGAGCTATATTAGTCACTAATATAAATAGAAAAATGTCTTTTTGGTCTCACATTTTATAGGAAATGTTTTCCCAGTAACCAAAGTTCTGGGCTAGAAAAAAATTCCTTCCTATTTAAATTTCCATGAGGGAGAAAGAGTGTTGTTGGTTGTTGGGTTTTTTTGTTTTTTTTTTTTGGGGGGGGGTGAGAGAAATCTGTGTTAACTGGAGAAGCAGTTATATTCATGTAACTGTTTATTTAAAGGTAGAGGTTGTTGCAGAAATCACACATTATTTTTAAAAATATGTGCTTTCAGTAAAATATATATGGAACTGTTTGATTCTTTACACCACTCACAATTTATGTGTGGGATAGGTTTGTTATTTTCCAAAGAAAAGGCAACCAAGGGGGCTAAGAAGAAATTTGCATGTGAATAAAGGCTTGTTAAATCCACTTGCGTATCATCAGATTATATATTTGTTTTTTTAATCCATGCAATGATAATTTTGTCCATTAATTTTGCATACTAGCACCTGTTTCATACTTTCATTTTAACTAACGGATTTGCAATGTTAGACATCATTTTTTGTCTTTATTTTTACAGAATCCGTGCCAGGAGGATCTGCTTAATTTCCCCCCTTATCAATTGTTAATTGACCCCTTACAATCTCCTCTCTGAAAATACAGATTTGGTTTTTGAAACACACCATATGGATTTGCTTAATGGTTACAATGTCAGGATTTGTTTGGAAACACTGTTTTCTGCAGCATGTATTTAAGCATAACATCAAGTAATTAAGGCAGAATAAATTCAAGACTGTCAAAGAAGAAAGGTCTCAAAGTGAAAACAAGAGAAAGAATGGTATTTTCTCTAGCAGTTTGTGGGACAAATCTGTAAGTAGGATGAAAGAAAAGGAAAATAATAAAAGTAACCTTTCTTTTATCTTTACCTTGGTGCAAAAATACCAGAACAATAATCTTTGAGAACTTTGACAAGACAAGAGATTAGATTGTGGGATGTATAAGGGAACAAATGAGTTTATCCTTCCCTCTTCACCCCAAAAGCGCAAAGGGAACTGACAGTAACAGGGAAATTATAGACCAAAAAACCTCTTTTTGTAAGTTTACATCATGGAAGACTGATTTTTGGTCTCCAGTCATAGCTACAAGAAACAGTACATCATGCTTTGTGAGTTATATAAGAGAGATGCCATGCTTAATGGTGTATCTCGTTCTTGGATTTCCCATGCAATGCCCTAGCTAACATACTCCATAAACTTGAAATTCTCACCAATTGCATATGATATAAATTTAAGTAGCTAATGTATTGTGTTCCTGTAGTAGCTTTCTATCTAAAAGACAAATACTGTAGCAGTAATTAAAAAGATGCTTTAAAAAACCACAAAACTTCAATATAAGATTAAATCAAATAAATTAATATTGATTTAATATGCTGCAAAAAAAAAATACCACTCAGTATAGCCATGTGCTGACCCACAGGGCTACAGGGACTCATCCCGGTGCACCCCAGTGACTGCCCCCCCCCCGAGGCAGCCAGAGTTATGTCACTGGGTAACATAATTCACCCAGGTGCAAGATCTCCACCACAGCCCATCCCAAGCTGGAACCTTCCAGTTGGTGGGGAACTCCTTCCACAGAGCAGGTATCGCCGTGAACCAACCAGCCCCACCCACTGCCATGGCTGGTTGGTACAACCAGCCCCGCCCCCAGCCTTGACCTTGGTGGATGGGAAAGACCCACTAGGCTTAGTTCATGGCTTCCAGTGGTGGCCACAGCACAGGGTCGGATTCCAAGGGTGAAGGCAGGGGATGGGAGTCTCTGAGACTTCGTCTCAACAGCTGTAGAAGGGGCTCCCCAAGGGGAAAATATGTCTGTGTGCCTTTCCCTTGGAGTGCCACTTCCATGGCTGCTGGGACTAGGCCTCCGACTCCCACCCCTTGACTCACCCTCGGAATCCGACCTCCGATTGCTAGGGCCAAATGAGATCTTCTGCAGTGTTGAGAGAGGACGGGTGGGCTTTCCCCCTTCCTCTTTGCTGCCTTGCCTGCCACGAACCCCCTTTCTAGCCAAGTGTGACTGGGAGAAACCCATTTCCAAAGCCTCACCAGTACCACATGCAACTGCAAAGAACAACAGGTAGCCCCAATTTCTTCTTTAAGTTGCTTGCATGGTCTTTAATGGCCAGGTGTGTGTGTATGAGTGAGATTAGGAGTGAGAGGGAGGGAGAGAATGTGTGTAACAGCCTTGAAAAAGTTACAACCACCTCTTTTCTTCCTGGGCAATGAGATTTTTTGTTTAATTAAGGAAGAATTGTTCCTAATTAAATGTGAGATATAATGCTTGCATAACTTGTTCTTAAATTTTTGACTACTGCTGCTGTTTGGTGGGTGAGTCCCTGCGTCAGACTGGGAGGATCTGAGGGGGTAACAGGAATGTATGGTATTTCTCCCCCCCCCCCATAGGTGCCCACATCATTCCTTGTCCACCACCTTCTCAAGGTGCCCAACACACCACTGATCCAGTACATACCCAGTTAAAACTCTGACAGTAACAGTTTAGTTTAAAGGCCAAAGATCTTTCTCAATAAAACTACTTTATCTGCCAGCAGAAGGATAACAAAGAGAAAGCTAATGTAACCTTCCTCCGCAGGATGTTCCAACGCAAGGGAGCAGCTGCTTACGAGTTCATTTATGTCACTTCCACTAACTATCCTTTTGAATTAGCAATGGGGATTTCAATAAGAGACTCCCATGAAGATCTTAAGCTCTGAAAACTTTAACATTTTGATGCAAGGATGATCATTATGTATGTATGACTGTCTATAAGGAATCCATCTCATGAGACCCTAACCCTCACAACACCACTTATATACCTACATTACCTTTGTTTTGGTCTCCCAAGATTAATGAAGAAGACTGAAGTGGACTTGGTCCATGGAAGCTAACATTAAAATACAGGAGTTAATCTTTAAGGTGCTGCAGCATTTTTTTATCTTTTTTGTTTTGTTTTGTTTGCTCTCTGATGTGGGTAACTTTCAGTAGACCTTTGGGCTTCAGTTGTTGATGAGAAGGTCTCTTGAATTTGCCCTCTTACAGTCCATATTTCTTCCAACATGTACTCAAGGTCTCATATCTGTACACTAACAATGCTGTCTGTAAGGAATAAATAACATACAATTGTATCCAGAACTGTTGTCTCTGGTCCTTATAGAGCTAAGCTGGTTGGAGGAGGTCTGGTGTCTTTGGTGGCAATGCTACCTTAAGTAAATGCACACTGCATGTCCTACATGATCTGGCTGGTTTGCAAGCATAGTCAGTGGGAAACAAACAAAAAAAGAGAGACAAAAATGATGTGGCCACTTAAGGATTTTTTTTCTGTTTCAGGATCCATATCTGTTCCAAATATTTACTATCATCACAATGATAGCCTTCCTGTACTTAACTCCTGGAAACAGTTCTTCTGAGGACCTTCCACACCAGACTCTCAGGTTCTTCAACCATGAGTCCCTAAGCCCAGGGACATTTTCCCCAAGGATCTTCCCTTGCATAATGAGTTGGAAGATTCTATACTTTATGTCATTCCTCATGGTATATCCAAGGTATTGGAGCTTTCTTTGTTCAATGGTTTTAAACAGTCCTTGTTCTTTATGCATCCAGCACAACACTTCTACATTAGTCACATGGTCAACCCATGATATCCTAGCATCCATCTGTAGATCCAAATTTCAAAGCTTCAGTTTTCTATCCAGATGCTTTAGTCAGTGTTCGAGCTTCAACTACATATAGTAACACTGGAAATATGTAAAATCTCACTGTTCAGATCTTTGTAGCAAGATTTAGATCTCTACTGCATAACAAATGTCACATTTTTTATGAGGTGGAACTTGCTTTTTCTATTCATATTTTAATCTCTACCTTGTGATCCCATTTTTCATTTAAAATACACCCCAAATAAAGAATTCTATTCACTCTTCTCTGATCTCCTTATGTATGTTGAAAAAAATCATGCTTAAAGACTAACTTTTAAATGTTAATGTTAGCTTTTGTGGGTCAAGTCGACTTCCTCAGACATGAGAGTGAAACTTTATGGTGATAATTTATAGATGCCCCCCATGACAAGGTGAGGATGCAGAAGGACAGTGGCTGGTTAATACAGTAGACCCAAATTGCAAATTACTTGAGTCAGTGTGACATTTCATACTTGGTAATAATTGGAGACCTCTGATTGAGATTCAGATCTATTCCTAAATTAATATAATAATAATAATAATAAATGTGCAATGCCATAGTTATTATGTTGCATGTATCTACTTACCATTTGCCATTCTCACAGTCCAATATTTCACAGAAATAGATGTTATATGGCAATTTGGTGCTATTGTTCCATTTCTCTAAGTTGCTTTCTTGAGGTTGTTAATAATTCCACAGTCCTTTGGCCTTACAGGGACAAGTACATAGCAGAAGGGCATTGTGACAAATGAGGATGTACATCCATAAATAGTGAAACATAAGACAGCATCTTGATTTGACCGTATTGTCACTTATAAACCATGAGTAAATGTGACTTTAAGATTTGTCACTTCAACTTTTAAGTGACATTCCATCTAGGTCCTGCAATGACAGGTCATCAGGGGGGAAAGGGGGTGAATAAGATATGATTAAGTGCAAGTCCACCAAGCCTAAGCAATTAAACTTCTAGTCTGACCCCACAGGTCTCAAGCTCCTGAGCTCCTGGAGACTTCCCAAGTAATAACAGCAAAGTGAGCATCATTTTCAATTCTGTATCTTACTGTTGCAGCCTTGACCAATGCAATACAAAGAAAGTGGCTTTAAGGTAACCTACCGATGAGCAGCAAAACTAATCTTTCACAAGCAGAGATCAACAAAGCAATCTCCAGGTTGCAGGAATAAAATTACATCCTCTACTCTTTACCCTGTGGCAAATATAATAGCAGTCATCTCTCCTCACTTATTGTAGTGAGGGCTGTTTGTTTCCTGATATTAACAACTTTTTCCAGAACATAAAAAGACCTCTTTCTCTCATCTATATTTTCATATAAAGACATTTTGAGAAGTATGTGTACTCTCCAGGGATTTGTAGAATTAAGATGTCTTCAAGAACAGTGCTTGAGGAAAACCTGCCACATTTGAATCTTTAAGAAGAAAAGAGAAGAATTCAGAGTGTTTTTGGGATCTTTGATTATGCAGTATAACGAAAAAACTCTATTCTGCAGTGCTCTTCGCTATAGGGTTTTTTGGTTTTATGAAGCACTGTTGGTGATACCCTGCATAACGGAAAAAATGTTTGTTATACGGGGTTTTCATTTTCTCTTAACAGAAGCCCCATATAACGAAAAAATTGTTCATTATGCGGGGTATCTCCAATAGCCCAAAAAAAGCTTCATTGTACGAATGTTTCATTATACAAAGCATTCACTATGCGGGGTTAAACAGTATCTTTCTAGTTAGCAGAGGATGAAGAAAAAAAAAATAGCAACAGAGAGAAAATATGAGTAATGTCCCAGATCTGTCCTTTTTATAGATCATGTCCCAGAGCTCCCCTTTTTACAGTGACTTGTTGTTGTTGTTCAGTTGCACAGTCGATTCTGACTCATGGACCACTGTCCTCCAGACACTTCTGTCCTCCACTATCCTCCTCAACTCGCTCAGCTCTATGCCCATTGTGTCTACAATACCATCTAGCCATCTCATTTTGGGCTGCCCCCTTCTTTTTTTGCCCTTCACCCTTTCCAGCATCAAGGATTTCTCAAGCAAATCCTCTCTTCTCATTTGATGTCCAGAGTACTTTAGCTTCATCTTTACTATTTGACCTTCTAAGGAGCAGTCAGGGTTAATTTCTTCCAAGATTGACCTCTTTGTTCTCCTCACTGTCCAGGGGACTCTAAAAACTCTCCTTCAACACCACATCTCAAAGGCATCTATTCATCTGCACTCAGCTTTCCTTATGGTCTAGGTCTCACAATCATACATTGCATACTAGTGCTTTGACTATATGAATTTTTGTTTGCAATGTGATGTCTCTACTTTTCACTATGTTCCCCAGGTTTCTCATAGCTTGCCTCCCAAGAATCAGTTGTCTTTTTATTTCATGGCTGCAATCACCATCTGCAGTGAGCTTTGATCCTAAGAAAGTAATTTCTGCCACTGCTTCTACTTCTTCCCCATCTATTTTCCAGGGACTGATAGGGCCTGTTGCCATGCTCTTGGTTTTCTTGATGTTGAGTCTCAAGCCAGCTTTTGCACTTTCTTCTTTCAACCTAATCAGGAGCTTTTTAAAAGTCCTCCTCACTTTCTGCCATTAGGGTAGTATCATCTGTATATCTCAAATTCTTGAAGTTTCTCCCAGCAATTTTGATCCCAAATTGTGATTCCTCCATTCCTGCATCGCACATTATGTGTTCTGTGTATAAGTTGAATAAGCAGGGTGACAAAATGCAGCCTTGTCTTACTGCTTTTCCTATTCCAAATGACTCTGTCCTTTCATATTCTGTCCTAACTGTTGCTTCTTGATTCATGTACAGATTTCTCATGAGGTATATAAGGTGTGCTGGTAGTGACTAGCATGTTGCATAATTAAAAAAAACAAACCTCAGAAGCGTTTGAGCAGAAAAAGATATATTTATTTAAAATTGTGATCTGTAGTGACAGTCAGAAAAATAAAAGAAAAAATTAGTCTCTGTCTGCCATGTGTAAGAGATGTCTCCATGCTTGCTGCATAGATCAGGATCAGAATTGAGAGGGACACAAGGAAGAAAGCAAACAGGAAGAGGGAGTATTTCAAACTGTCAGAGACAGGAAAAGAACTTAACTAAAAGGTTAGTGGCAAGGCACAGTCACATTAGGCTATAAAAACCCTCTCTCTTTAAGCATGATTGTTATTGTTTCAACACATTTATCAGTTGGAAATTGCAGAGAGTCCTGTATTGCTCGTTAGATTTTGTGTGACTATGTGTACACATGCATCTATACATGCATAATGCTCCAATTCAGCATGGTCTAGACTGTGCACATCTTATACAAGTAAACATCATTTAAGAGATATTGTAGTAGGCATCCAACAGGATGATATTTTCCTCTTTTTGGAGAAATACCTGAAAACATTAGCCTTGCTTGAGAAATGCCAGATATATTAGGAGAATTGTTTTGACATATTTATAAATAATATGTTTAGACTAGCACCTCGTGTCTTGTTATGCCATCTCTATAAATCCTTCAAGTAGTTGGTCTCAGATATGGAACCTTGGAATTCACGTCAGTTTTTGAGAACCTAGGACAACTAGCGATTCTAGTGGTCTAAGTGATACACCTTTTTGGGCTTCTTTGGAAGTGCAGGTAGGTTTACTATGTGAGCTATTCCCTTCTTAGAAGTGACCAAGGGTAGTGATATTTCCTTCATTTGTGTTAGGGAGGGGCACAATACAGTTGTCAATCCCATCACATGCTCGTTCTACTCCACTCAAGGTAAGAACTCTAACATCTTCCAGCTTCTGATACATTATGTTCTCGAGTCAGAGAAATTCATAAAATCACAGAACCACAGAGTGTAGAACTACCAAGAACCTTCAAAGTCACTGAGTCTTAATCTCTGCAGAAGCAGGAAATACACCGCTAAAGTAGTCATCTGGTTTTTAGGTGCTGTCAAATTAAAGTGACCCTATAATGCCCCAGAGAGTAGGCTTCGACTTAAATGGCTGTTGGACTGTTCACTTTCCCTGGGAAGGGGTTAACATCTAGAATGGAGAAGAAATGGGAAGAAAATGCCTTGTTTTTCCAAAGTGATCTTTCACAGATGTCTGATAAGCAGGCTGGCACAGACACAATTCAAGGTCTGAAGGAGTGGAGCAAGACACAGCAATGGCCAGAATACATTCCTTTCTACTAATCATTTTCATTGGAAAGATGAAGTTTAGGAAATAAAAAATGTTTCTCAGGACAGTTGACCTTTGGCTGTGCCTATCTCATAAAGCTTCCTCAGTTGACTCATTAGGAGATGTGCAGTGTCAAAATGTTTATTTTGCAAACCTGGCTCCTTGGACTGGCTTCCATTAGAGATTCATCACTGTAGAAAGACAAACTGATTGCATTATATTACTGGTTGTAAATAACTCATTGACATGCATATCCATCTCCTGAACTGGCCAACCAACTTTGCCCAGCCACTCTGTGCATCTATATCAGATGTATAAATGTATACCATGAAAATTCACTCTTATGTCTGATGAAGTGGACTTGATCCACAAAAGCTAACATTACAATACAGGTGTTAGCCTGTAAGGTGCCACAACATTTTTTTGTCTTTTGTTTTGTTTACTCTCTGATATGCTTGCACAGACTAGCACAGCTACCAATTTAAAAACTAATTAGTTTTTAAAATTATTATTATTCAATGTCTAGGCCAGAATTGAAACTGCCAAAATGAAGGGACCTTTTGGTGAGTTCCTTCTGCAGTTCTTTTTGCCTGACCAGATTAGTTAATTCTAAACGCGAGGCAAGGAGAAGAAGGGCCTCACACTGCACTACATTTGCAAGTTTGGACTTACTGCTACTTGGTTTAAATCAGGGATTTTCAACCTACAGCCTGTGGGCCAGATGTGGCCCATGGTGCCATTTCATGTGGCTTTTCACCACCTCCACCATACCAGGAAATGCCAAGTGATGGTGGAAGGGCAAAATGGCCATCCAGCCCCCAAAGCTATCTGAGGGAGCATGACCCGGCCCCCAGGCTAAAAGGTTGAGAACTCCTGGTCTAAATGATCTGAGTGTTGTGAAAGAGCAAACAGGAAAAGTCTTGGTCGCTGAGTACTGAAGGCAGAAAAATTCAGGGAAGATTCCCAGCCCCCCCCCCCCATCTCCAAGCACCTTGAAACACCAGGGTTTTAAGCTAGCTTCAGGGTGGTGGGGAAAATAAATGTAAATTTATGGGACAGAAGGGACTTTTCCTAGTTGAACTCAGAGGATTGACTTCCTGGTTTGTTACAGACCCTAATAAAGATTTCAAGGTAACTGAAATGTTTAAGGAGTGGTTTTAGCAGTTCCACTCCCCTGGTGAATTTCCATGGCTGAGCAGGGATTTGAACCCAGGCCTTCTGAGTCCTGTTCTGAGTCTCTATCCACTAGAACACACTGGGTATCTAAAGTAACACTAGGTTAGGAATAGTCTGATATCTTACCTCTACTTTAAAATATCAAATGCAGGATACTATAATGATTTAATGGGGCTCTTGCTTTTAGTGAGTTAAAGTAGTTCTTTGAGTTCTTTATTCTCTGAGGAAGAGATAGTGAAGCCTGGGAAATGGTTAGTTTACTTTAAGAATAGTCATAACAGGCAGAAAACTATGAAAACAGAACTAAGAATGATGGTCATCACATGCTGTGTTTAATTGGTTAAAGATCCAGGAAGAGGTGGGATGAGAGAAAAAAAGATGGGTTTTGTTATATTGGAATGTGAAGAAGTGTCATGATTCTGATTGTGTGCTGCATGTGTTCCTATCAAGAAAGAGTGTCCTTGTGAATAAACAGTAAAAAAATGTAATTAAAAGTATTAGCTGCCTAGGCTAGGCCAGGAAATATAGCTAGATATGCCTTTCTTGTTTTATTCTGAGAAAGGGGAAAGTAAAATTGTTCCTCCCCCCCCCCCTATTTTGTACCGGATCCTGAACTTTTGGATTTTTCCCCATCTAAATAAACCTGATTGATACAGAAGATGTGTACTGTACTTATTACATAGACCTTAAGCTCATGGGAGATTTTCCAGTTCCGTTAATTCCTTTATTTCCTTTATTGACAATGCTACATTATGCTAATTCACACTGCATGTCCCCCCTGATCTGGCTGGTTTGTAAGCATAAACAGTCAGTGATTGAACCTACAACAGATTTCTCTAGCCTGAAGTAGAATCACAGGTAGCCTGAAGCAGCACAAAGGGAGTGTGGGCTTACTGAATGGGTACAGGTCTTTGGAAGGTGGAACGAGTCCTATGATAGTGGGATAACTTGAGTGTGTTATCCTTAGTAAAGATAAAGGTTGCCCTTGTTCGAAAGCAGTCATATGTAACTCTAGGGTTCCATGCTCATCTCTGTTTATAGCCAAAGTGCCTTACTAATTTTGTGTCATAAATGATAGTCCACCATCCTTTCAGACAGCCCATTATATTGCTGAACAGGCCTCACTAGCATACATTCCTCTTCACAATCTCCTGTGGTTTTTTTTTTAAGTTTAAAACCATTTTTATGTCCTGCCCTGGAGCTACAGAAAACAAGGTTACCCTATCTTCCACATGACACCTCTTCCAATATCTGAAGACAGCTACCATATTGCCTATCACTCTTCTCTTCTCCAGGCTAGACATGCTCAGTTCCTCATCGACTGGTTTTCAATTTTTACCATCCTTGTCCTTGTCTTCTAGACACATTTTAGGCCCTCTGGGCACAGCTGTCCCTCCTGTGGAACTTGTGTTATCTCTCTGTCCTAATTTTTTTATTGGCTTGTGATATATATTTTGATGCATGTCTATAACATGCACTTTTATCTACTAATTTTATCTAATTTTATCACACCAAATTATATATTTTAAGAAATGTATTCAAGTTGTTTATTGACTTAAAAGCATGTTTATGTATATTTTTCAATTGTAATGTTTCTAGACATTTTAAAAAGATCCACAGCTTGTGTGCTCACTTTATTCCTCTGAAATATCCCATAAGTCAAGCAAATATCTGGACTTTCAAGAAGATGTGTATCTTCTCATAATGAGTCTCAGGAGGTATAAATTTGTCAAAATCGTTACACTGAACAAAATTTCCAGTCCCTAAATAGGGATGTAAATCCTAACTTGTCTCATTTTTCAAATACAAAAATGAGAGCCATATTTTGTTTTCTTCACCTTTAAGAGAGATTTTTCATCTTTTTTTGATCAGTCAAGCAGTCATTCTGTGTTTCTTCTATGTGTGTCCTTAGTTTCACAAGGGGAAAAGAATTTAGTTTTGCTCAGAGATATTTTCCACAAAATGCAGAAACCTGGTGCAGAAAAATTGAGTGCTGGCTCTAACATGCAATGTCAGAGTTGCAGATAAATTGCATCTTTTCCTTGACAATTTTGGGCTAAAGGCTGAAAACAGAGGCAGATCCTTGAAATACTGGAGGAATGGGTTCTTGCGCTGTCACAGAAGTAAAGAAAGCCAGGTCTGAAAGGAGGTCCAAAATGACTTCTGGGTTGGCTGGTTGCATAATTAGATACAAGTTGTTCCATTTCCTATCTTGATCTAAATGACATGGTGGGGCCAAATCCTGACTATTAGACACTATCTCCTAAATTTCCCTCATTTGTTCCTGAATGTTGAGGCTGAACTTTTCAGGGAAACATTTTAGGATATTCTGCCCCTCTCTGACTTATAAGGCTTGTTTTGTGGCATAATTTTGCCTAATGTTTTAATTCTTGTCTGTTTGAAAATTTGTACCTTTGTATTTTAACTTTTGCATATCTTTTTATTTTATATGTTCGCTGCCCTGGGTGGCCTTTTGGCTGTATGTGTATATATACAGCCAAAGGGGCACCCAGGGCAGCGAACATGTAAAATAAAAAGGTATGCAAAAGTTAAAATACAAAGGTACAAATTTTCAAACACATTTTCAAACAGAGGTAGAGGTAGAGCTGGAGGTAGAGGTAGAGGTATAAAATATATTTCTTTCTGAGCAACTGTGAAAAGAAAGTTGAAAATTTAGGGGAAGGCTCTGGAAATTTACCTAGGCAAGGTCTCATTATAGCTACATTTCTGCTGTGATAGAAGAAAGGGGCACATGGAGCAGAATTCCAATGGGATTAAACCAAGGAATTCAATTAGATTTACATAAATGTCACTCTACCTTTCAGAAATTGATTCAATAGGTCTATCCAGCCAAGCCTGTTCTAACTCTATTATTTATACATACCTGTCACAATTGATGATGATTATTTTTTTTAAAAAAAAGTTCTTCCAGAAATATGTATGTTGTATAATCAATTTGAATCAATGGAACTTCCAAAGGACTTGACCCATCAAATCCTTATTATTTCAATGGGCACATTTCTAAGGTATTATTTGAAGTGTTGCTGAAATGTTTTATTAATTGATTATAGTGTTGAATGTTATATTTGTGAGTTTTGTGAGCCGCCCTGAGTCGTTTGCACCGAGTAGGGCGGCATATAAATTGAATAAATAATAATAAAATAATAATAAAAGGTCACTTAGTATTGTAAGCAAAATAATTTCAATTGATGCTTTAGTTAATGCTGGAGTAGAATCCTCAGATTAGAATATCTAGCTCTAAAATGGGAAAGAGAGTGACTATTGCTGGATTTCACATCCTACTAAAAATCATCCAAGTGGTTCAAACCTTTCACATGATGATATGATCAAATATGGATAGGGAAGGGAGAATTTGACTTGGCCATCATTGAAGCAAAATTAATGTATTGAAAATAGTGAGCTCAAGCAATCAATATTTTAATTCCATACTCAAGTCGTTCATCACTTGAGCATGGAAATAACATATGGATCGCTTATGTTTCCAGTTTGATGAATGACTTCATACATCTTTATGAAGTTATGTAGGTAATTCATGATATTTTGGTTGGGTATGGAATGGAACATACTGTATATTGGAAAGCATGTTAACATTTTATTTGTTTATAGATTTCCAAGCATCTGCTGCTTACATAGTTTTGCCAAGCACATTGAAGCTCTTCAGTTTCTTTGAAACTGCAAGTACCTTTCTCAAACATTTCTTTAAAATTCTATTTATAATTAAAACATTAGCTAGATATGCCAAATGAAACAATTTGCTCACTTTCAGGATATAAGTAAGAAATTGGACCATTAATGAAAAAGTGCCCTCAGACACAAGTATTCTTTCCCCAAAAACTCAAAAACCTTGCAAACTGTGAAGATTTTCCACCCTTTTCATTAAGTGAAAGAAGAAGGCAAAAGTGTGCACATTTAAAGAAGAAAAGAGATGTGAAAACAGTGGGACTAACAACAGCTATGGGTCATTGAAATACATTGATAGTGGTAGTGGGCCAGGATACTTAAGAGACCGCATCACCCCAAGAACATCTGTCCACCCCACCAGAGCAGACTGAAGAGGCTCTCTTATTGTGCCATTTGCTAGAGAGGCTAGTCTCTCTAGCACCAGAAGAGGGGCTTCTCTGTGTCTGCTCTGGCCTTATGGAACCACTTGCCAATCGAGTTACAACTCCAGACGGAGGTGCTGCCCATTAGGAAAGAGCTAAAAAACCTGGCTGGCAAGCAGGTGTAGGGCACCAGTGATGTGGTGACTCCGGTCTGCTGGGTGATATAGCAATATCACTCGCTTGCTCCTTTAGCTTTTGGGTAATTTTTATAGTACTTTTAATTGGGTTCTTATGGGTTTTACGTTTTAGACTGTGTTGTTGATTTTAACATTCTGAGCCGCCCAGAATTGTTTCGAGCTGGGTGGCTATATAAATTGGACAAAATAAATAAATAAATAAACCCAGGCAGTTGATGAAGGTTGTCAGTTCCAGGGCTTAAGGAATTACATTCAAGAGTATTGAAGGAACCAGTGGAAAAAGTGTCAG
The DNA here is from genome assembly GCA_030440675.1 of Furcifer pardalis. NCBI lineage: Eukaryota > Metazoa > Chordata > Lepidosauria > Squamata > Chamaeleonidae > Furcifer > Furcifer pardalis. The sequence continues at coordinate 24,720,021 of CP126899.1, read as the reverse complement.
AACTAACACTTACTATTTGCTTGAAATCATGGAAAATGAAGAAATTTGCCTATCTTCAAAAAAGGCAACAAGGAGAAACCTGAGAACTACAGACCTTTCTGTCTGACATCAATCCAGGAAAAATTGTAGAGCAGATTTGAAAGTGGTTGGCATATGCTGCCATGTTGAAGACGTTGCACTAATAACTAGAAACCAACACAGATTTATCAAGAACAAATCCTACAAAATTAATCTTATCTCAGCTTTTGATAGTAACTTTAGAAATATAATAAGTTCTAATATATCATCAAAAAAGTAGATATTAGCAAATATATATACACACATAAAATCATTTATGAGTGTGGATGCTGATAAATAGCTTGATAAGAAGTATATATTAAAAGAATAAGAAATATATAGTATGAATTTTGAGGAATTGGATAATGTATTATATATAGGTGCGCCTTGTCCATATCCTCAAGGCAACGGCAGTCCATTGCAGACCCAGTGTTAAATCATGCATGTCTCATTTCATGTGTGCCTCAGGAGATGGCACCATGATCATAAGGTGTAGGTCACTTCATGGCAAGCTGGGATCCACCTTAAATAAATTCACACCAATGGTATTTTTCCTGCTTCAGGAAAAAATGCATTCTTGTTTACGAATTGCAACCAACAATAGTTTATGCTTCTATTATTCTTGATCATAACCTTGCTGGACTAATCTCTTCCCATCTGTGCAGGTCACTTTTGAGATACATTTGGACCATTAGTAAAAATTTATTTGTTTGATAGAAATCATTTTAAATGATCTAAACTCATGGTGTAACTTTGCACTTTAAAAAAATATCTTATTATCAACCACATACCTTAGGAAGGATGTAAGAGATTGAGTTCAAGTGAGTATCTTAATTAGTCTGTCCTGAGAAGGTCATTTGCTGTATGTGCTTTTCCAGTAACTGTGAATGCCATTTAGCAAGTAATACATTAGCTTTAAAGTGCATTATATAATAGGAAAATAAACAGAACTTGACTTTGAAAATGTTGGGCAGAAAGACTGGGGGAAATACATTTAGGACTTGGACTGGGTGGTCATGTAATACGCGGGTGTTTTTAATAGTCTCCCCAACATAAGTAATTTAACAGCAACTTTCTAAGAGTGATGCAGAATTCTACCTGCAATATGTTGTTGACTGTTGAGTCCCTCTTTAGAAGGTGACCTTTGTAACATTTTGTACTATCTGTGTTGAAAAAATATTGTTAAAAGCTCTGTCTTTATATAAAGTCTTGTAACTATTTTAATTGGCAGGAGTTTTGTCTTTTGCTTTTCTTTTCCTTTTTTTTTTAAGGAACAAGATGACATTTGAAAGAAGATGTTAATAAAAATCACGAAGATTGCTGGTTATCTGGAAACCTGGTATCCTCTGAGGCTCATTGGCATTATAAATGGTTTGAAGTTACTTTCTTGATAAATATGTGTTGCCAAGTAATACTGGGATGGAAAGAAACTCCGCTTGGATTACAGATATCTCCCATTTGTGGTCTGTCAAGACTGTTGGTGAAATCATTTCTATTTGTTGTTGTTTAGTCACACAGTCACGTCAGAACCTTTGCAACCCCATGGACCACCACATGCCAGGCTCCTCTGTGCCATTCTCCACAGCCTGGTCAGATCTATGCACATCACTTCAACGATTCCACGCAGGCAACACAGCAGTGGAAATTTACAGTGGAGTGAGAAGATTTCATACCACCTGGACTGGGGATTTTATCCCTGAAAGTTTATTTCCTGTAACCAACCAACCAACCAACCAACCAACCAATGAGAGAGAGGGAGGGAGGGAGGGAGAGCAAGCTGCCCCAAATAGGTGTCTATTTTATTGACTTCCTTTTCTTCATCAAGCATCTGAAGCAACACAACCTGTTCTAAAAAGGGCATATGTATCAGGGTCAGACTGCTCTGTACTCTTTAAAACAGGGGTTCTTAACCTTTTCAAGCCAAGGGCCAGGTCACACTCTCACAGACAGCTATGGGGGCCGGATGGCCAGTTTGCCCTGCCTGTCACACATGGCACTTCTGGGTGTGGCAGAGGTGGTGGTGGGCCACATGAAATGGTGTCCCAGGCCACATCCAGCCCCCAGGCCATAGGTTGAGAACCCCTGCTTTAAAATATGTTATATCCATAGGTCTCTGACCTTATCTGCTAGTTTCCAAAAAAAATTTAGAAGAGAGAGAAAAAAAGAAAATAAGATCTGCAAATGAAAGGGTGCACAAATACATATGATTTTGAAGGCTACTTAACATCCTAATTGTATGACCTATTCAATCAAGCCCTTCCACTGTTACATGCATACACAGTCCAGTATGGTGCAATAATATTTCTTCTAACTTTCATAAACCAAGCTGAGAAAGCAAAGCAAAGGAATAATATTTCAGAAACCAAAAGGGCTCCGTATAGCTCTGAGAAATGACTGGTGGGATTATTGCAAAGGGATACATAATACAACTCTATATCATAATACATCCAAGTTCTCCCTGGCATGTCAGTAGTTAGGTTATCCAGGGGAGATCTTTGGCTTTATTTGGTAGGTTCAAGTGTCCTTTTCCAACAGCTCTCTCTACTGATGCTGCCTTACTTTCAATGCTTAATGAGGTATGAAATATTCTTCACAGTGATGCTTCAGCCTGGGATTGACCAGCAGTCCTTTCTCTCCTCCAAAGCCACTCCAGAATCATGGAAATGCCATGTTTTAATCTGTTTTTTTCCCTTTTTGTCAAAAAAACACCAAAACATTGCAATTTTTAAATCGCCATTAGTACAAAGAATGCCTTCAAACTCTCTCGTCCTTTGCTTAAATGGGTCCTGTGAATCTCATAGACAGCTTTGGATTCCAAGTGTGTTACTCATATATTCACAAACTAGAAATAAAAAGTTTTCTTCTTTTGATTGCTTTTCATATTCCCTAAGGGCCATTCAAGATGAAATATGCTAGCTAATGTGACCTGTTTGAATATCTGCAATGTTTTCCCCATTGCATCTTAAGGCAGCAAGCAGGTCACGTGGCTTTTATCATTAAGTCTGTCTGCCTCCTTGTTTTGTGCAACCTCCCGCCTAAGGAAGAGGTATGTGTTCCAAAAAGCTTCGGAGGAGAATTTAATGCCTTTTCTGTTGACCAAATGAAGGTACTATTGTATTTTTTTTCCATTGTAGGCTTTATGTTCAGAAATTATTTTGAAATCCAAAGTGAAGAAATAAAATCAGTCACCTATTTCTTAGCTGATTTGAAGTAGAGCAAAGGAAGCCCAAAAAATACTGCTAGAATTTAATCAGGACTCTTCAGTTCTTTGGAGTGGGAAGTAAACATTTGACTTAAAATAAGCTGCCTGGGAAAATAAAAAAATAATGTGATCACGGAGGAGGAAACCCAAAGACAGAATTGACGGCCCAAATGCCAGTGGAAAGTCCCTGGTGATCCCTACCACATTGATTGGCAGACTTCTTCTAAGGGAAACATATTAGAAATAATAGAGATTGCTGTTTTCAACAGTTTGATTTCCAGGAGGTAGTGTGTATGAATCAAAAGCCACAATCTGGAGCAGTGTAGCTACTAACCAGTGGTATGCCTTCTCCTTCAGCAAACTTTGTTGAGTAAAATGAGCAAAATTTACTAAATCACACAGATCCGCATAGATGGGATGAGAAAGAGGGAAAGATGGAAACTGGTAGGACTTTAGGCTGCACACTGAACATCAAACAGACATTATTTTCATTTAATTGTCTTTAACAATTGGACTAATACAAATACACACAAATATTGTTGAGATGTTCTGATATAAATTAAAGCCAAAGGCTCAGAGCAAGTTGGTTATGATTTGTAAGACAAATAATTTGACCAAACTGATGTGCTACTCTTCATTTTTTCCGGCTGATGTGCACCTGTGTGTATATAGCTATAAGGTTGATTTTTGGAGGAGGGCGGGGAGAATATAAATGAATACATTGCTAGGAAAGATATTGAAACTCAATAACATTTTGCTTGATAGAACTGTATGACTTTTAACCTATTTCAGCCTCTTCCTTTACCTAAGGAACTCTCCTTTACCAGAAACTCCAAAGGTCTAGACTGGTTGATGTCTTAAAGCAAGTTTTCTGTGAATAGCATCCCGGTGCCAATCCATGACTTAAAAAAAGAGAGTTAACAGGTATTATATCAGGTAGTGTGTATGTGGCTACACACAGAAGTTAATATGCAGTAGGGAATCCATCTTTAATCTACTAAGAAAATGTCCAGAGGCCATCTAATGCCTCTGACAAGAACAAGCCCAAAATACTTTCCTTAAAAGAATGTTCCATGTTGTTTAATAAGATTTAAAGGTAATTAAAGGCTTGTTTACAATGGCTCTCCAGTATAGAACAGCTTTGTTAGAGGTTGGTGGGAGAAGCAAAATCCTGTTTGGTGGGATGTCTGGATTCTGACAACATTTTACTCCTCTAAAGGGGCTCTACATAAATGAGAAACAGATCCTTTAACTTATCAGACTGCAGCAGCCTCATCAGCGACAAAAGTGCTTCCTAGTCGATAGTAGAAATGCTTCACCCATCAGCTGGCAAGTGACTCCTTCAACCATGTTCTGTTTTATCTTGTTCCCAGGATACACATATGCTGAGAACATGATAAAATACAGCTAGACATTTTAGTAGAGCCCCCTGACAAGGTCTGAAAATGGGGTAGGTTGGAGCTGGTTGTCCCAATCCAGCACACAATACATATGTATGCAATGAGGCAAAACCATGCTACATTCTCGTGTACACACTCTCTTAAGTATCGTGTTATCAGACAGTCACTTTCTTTCCCCCTCTTGGACTATTTAAAGCAGGGGAAACAAATGGGAAAATGTACCATAATAGTGCATGGTGAACTTATTCTTTTCCACTAACAGGATGAATGAGCAGTCATGGTTGCCATGCTAACCACCTTTCGTGCAAGTGAAATAAATGCAAAATATGAATGGGAAAGGTAAGTTGTTCAAATCCCATCCATTTAGCATTGGTGTTTTCCCAAGAGACCATACAAGCGTATTGCTCCAAATAATAATCCACCGACTGCTGGATGTGTTTGGTAGAGTCCTTTGTATTATCTTTCTTCTCATTCAAATCAATGCCAGGTCTGAGTGGATTACGTAAAACTAAGAGTTACTTTACAGGAAAGGATAAAGCAATTATGGATTCTGGGACAGAGACTGAAACCACATTATTGATCCTGTTTACACACAGATAACCTTACTTATCATCTGGTTTATTGTTGATAAATTAAGTTATATAAACTGGGAAAATCCAAAAGCTTTGTGTGCCATTATGCTTTGCTCATTTCATAGGCTGCAGCATTGACGCTGAATCCTTCTCCTCAATTATGAGAACCAAAGAAGTTTCCTGCTGAATAAATATTTGTTTTGACAGAGGGCAGCCTCTGGGAAGGCCATAAGCAAGACATATATGCAATATAACTAGGAAAGAAATAAGACATCTCTTCTCTGTTTCAACCGCAATGCAAAGACTAAACAGATGAAGAAAAATTTTTATGTATGCCTAAAATGGGTGAGAGAAATAGTTTGGTATGCAGACCGAAGCAGTGTTAGTCCTTGCCTCTCCAGTTAAAAAAGATCAGTTAATTGATGATGGGAAGGACCTATCTTTTCTTGAGATAATGAACCTCCTGCCAAGCAAGTAAATGATAAAAGGATGGCAGACAAACAATCTTTGTAAAATATAGATTATAGTGTAGGAGGCATGCCAGTTAATATTTGTTGTTGTTGTTCAGTCACACAGTCGATTCCGACCCCCTGCGAACCCATGGACCATTGTGCACCAGACACCCCATCCTCCACCATCCTCAACCCACCAAACTCTGTGCCCATTGCATCAACAATACCATCTAGCCTTTGGAAAATATCTTACTCAGTCTTGTCTCACCATTCTGGTCTGATTTAAATTTTCTTCCTGACCTCCTCTCAAACCAGGCAGTAAAATTATCTTTTCCCCTTTGGAAAGGTGTATCTATTCAGTAATACTTTTCCAAACATATTCATTGTTATGGGGAGGAAATGCAGACTTTTGGGTTGGATTGTGCTGCCCACTGAAAGGAGGGGACCCTAGATGCATTGTGGGAGTGTTGCTGAGCAGAAATTGTTCTCCAGTCTAAACAATCCAGACCCCTGTGCTTTAGAGGAATGTGAAACTTAAAATTGCTGAGACATCATTGGCTGGAGTCATGCACATGAGAGGTCAGAGGTGAGAGATGGACAGTGGCATATAAGGAAGGAGCAGAAGAAAATTGCCCTCTTCTTCTGGATGATGGGAGCCTCACAGCCTGAGGGAATGTGAGTAACAAAGCCTGAAGTAAGCTAGAGTTATTATGTTAAAGTGTGAAATGACTGAAGTGCAAGGTCTTGATCCTAAGCCATAACCAGAGAAACTTATAATAAAGAATTTACAATGTAGATCCTTTATGTCTATTCATTGAGGTAAAGAACTATGCTGTCTTCTTTAGGACAGCAAAATATTTCATAGAGTTAGGATGCCACTCTCACAGGAAGGTGGACGTTTGCTCCTGGCCCATTTGACCCTCTTCATGAAATATTTTGCTGTCCTTAAGAGAGCCTGGCAGAGCACCTCGCTATGAACCTGGCAGACCATCGCACCATGAACACTGAAGAAGTTATCTTGAACCACAAAAGTTCACACAACATTTCATTTTTCTTAGTGATCCAATAAAGGTATTGTCTGTTTCCTGCATCTTTTGCATCTTCATTTTGGCAGTTTCACATCTCTCCTAGAAACAGGAGGAGGAGGCAACAGGGTTTATTTTATTTTATTTCTGAAGAAGTAGTCATGTCAGTCTATGTAAGCATACCAGATAGAAAACAAAATAAAATAAAAAAAGCCAAAACATTGAGGGACCTTGGTATTTTATTTAGTCTTTAAGGCGGAGGTTCTCAACCTAAGGCCCATGGCATCATTTCATGTGGACTGCGTCGCCACTGACAATGAGAGGACCACCAGTCTGGCCCACTCTGCTGTTTGAGGATGTATGCTCCAGCCCACAGTTTACAAAGATCCTTTCTAATTGTAATTCAAGACAAATCTTTCATTAGTCTGTGTAATCCCATGTGATGGATCTATCTAAACAGTTTGGTTTTTTAAAAAGTTTCTAGAACTGTAGCTATTCCTTTGGCTAGCAGAGTATAAGACAGAAGGGCATTGTTGTGGCTCAAGTGGTTAAGATGCTGAACTTGCTGACTGGAAGATCAGAGTTCAATCCCCGGGTACTCATGACCGTGTGTGCTCCTGTGTCTGTCTCCGCTCCTGTCAACCTAGCAGTTTTTAAAAGAAATTGCAAACAGATAAATAGGGACCACTTCAATGGGAAGGTAAACACCATTCTGTGCACTCTGCTGTTGAGGCATGTCTGCCACATGTCTATGAAAATGTCTGCAGATGCAGACAGCACTGGCTCTTTGGCTATAAACAGAGATGAGCACTGAACCCTAGAGTTGAATAAGGCTGTCTTTCAAGCAAGGACAACCTTTAACTTTATAAGATAGAAATAATACAAAGACATGTAAATATCAGCCCAATGTCACAGTTTATCCTCCCTGATTTGCAAATGAAACCAGCATTTTATATGATAAAATCACTCTAGAAGACTTTAAATTGTTAAAAAAATAAATAAATAGAATATTTGCTTGTAGTAAGGTATCTTTACTTACAGTAACATCTGTAGAGTCAGAAGAAGAGAGAAGATTGAGTCTCCTTGCTGTTTAGAGTATAATCAGAAGAAGAAGCTATCAAGAAAACAGCAGGGTCAAAAACATTTAAGATAAGCAGTGGCTTATCTTAAATGTCAGGGATGGAAACAGAACTTTGCCAATCAAGTTAGTGACAAACAACAATCAGATTAGGCTGTAAAGCCCCCCCCCCCCCATATCAAGTGTTGGTGTAGTATGATTGCTATTGTCTCAATGATATCTTGAGGTAAAAATGCTATAAATTAATCCCTTGTAATGTGACAATGTATGAAACATTTCCTTTCATTGTCCTGAATTCCCAGACAGTTATCAATATCACACACGGAGAGAAACTTCAACCATTCAAGTAAGGAGTAGCTAAAATATGAAAATATAAATAGATATAGCTATGAATAAGCTCCCTAACCCATCCCCACTTCAAAATAGAAGTGAAAGCCAGTCACTGAGACTAAAATTAGTCCTCATGATTAGAAGCAGAACTCTCTAAAAAGGGAAAACATGTTAATTTACCTTCGAGAAAACATACCTTAATTCTGCATTAATAGTTAACTTGCTTTCCTTTGTGTTTGATTATTAAGAGGTAATCAGAAACCTGAAGGAAAGCCAACCCTAGATGCAAAATGTAATTGCAGCAAATATGTATTTCCTTTTGTGGGTGAATTGATGGTGTATCTTCTGAATGGAAACATAGGACAGTGATGGCGAACCTTTTAGAGACCATGTGCCCAAACTAAGGGGTGGGGTGAACTCTGTGCTGAGATGGGAGGAAGCATTCCCATTTGGGCTGCTGGGCAGAGAGGTGGGGCAAATTTTGTGCTGTGGGAGGGAGGAAGCACTCCCATTGGGCTGCTGGGCAGAGGGGTGGGGCGTACCCTGTGCTGGAGGAGGGAGGAAGCACTCCCATTGGGATGCTGGGCAGAGGGGAGGGGCGAATTCTGTGCTGGGTTGACAGCACACATACCAACAGAAAGCCCGGGAGCACCACGTCTGGCACATGTGCAATAGGTTCGCCACCACTGCTATACCTGGAAGGACACAAAATACAGGAGGCACAACTACACTGCCTCACCCACCCTGGCTTCACACCTTTACAATTCACAAGCTTACATTCCAGTTCCCTGACTTCCGCTACCCATTTCTAAAGATATTGTTTTACCTGCTTTGACTTTCTCCAACCTTTGCACTGAGAACAAAGTGTGTGCTCCTTTGTTTGATTCATTTCCTTATTTTGTTCTTCCAGAATTTCTTAACAGTAAGGCAGTGGCCCATGGGGAGCCCAGGACTGGAACTCCTCCAAACCAATGGCAACATTTTATGCTTCATCTTTTTATGCTCATACTGAAGTGCAAAGAAGTTTTGCTTCAAGGACCCTTCTTCGACCTCAGCCAAATTTAAATGGCAGTCTTAAGGAGATGAGAAGCTCTTGCAGTTGAGCAAATAGATCACTGGATGCCTGCAGTCTCTTTTTGACTCCTGCCTGTGAACTACTTTCATTTCAGCATCTTTTATGTGCCTTAATAAGCAGCATACCTCAGCTCAGCCTTGAAATATCACCGTCTGAAGGTTCACACCTAACTCTCTGGGACAAAAGCAGATATTTTGCTCTCTTCACTCTGTGAGAACTCCATCTTCCCCTTTCTGGTTATACCGTAGTTCAGAGTTGCAGTTGAACTCTAGCCCAATGTTAAAAATAGGATTGTGTCACTTAAAAGAAGTTTTTGTGTGTGGATTTTTAATATTCTGTTGGCCAACTGAGGATCACAGGAACTACTTTTAGAATCATTCCACAGCCTGCTAATTAAAAATGAGAATTTACATAGGATGCTGGCATGTGTGAAAGGTAAAGGTACACTTTCTCAATTGTGTAAAAGGTACCCTTTTTCAAATGTGCAAAGCAACTAAAATTAATGTATATTTTAAAAGAATATGAATGAATGATTGCTATTAGGTTATGTAGAATATAATTGTTAAAAAGCTTTATTCATTCATTCATTCAATTTAAAGGAACAGTGGAGAAAAACAGAAAATTATCATGCCTTATCTTGGTGTATTGCATCAAAACTCAATGTTCGTCTCTACTGTAATCATCATAGCTTTGGATGAATCTTCTTGCAGTTTGCTTTTGGCACTCTCCCCTTGTCCCCTTTTAGTTGCAGCAGACACCTGAAATACAAATGCAAGCACAAGAGGAAATATGATCTTAATTAAATCTGCGACACATCTATTGTGGGCCTTAGTCATTATGAAAATAAATACCCTGTACTGAGCCAGAAATTCCCTAGTACAGTAATACCTCGGTTAACGTTTACCTCGGATAACGCTAAAATCGCATAACGTTAAGTAATCTGGGGAGGAGAATTGGATCGAATAACGTTAAGGTCCTTTGGGATGGATCGGATAACAACCGCTAAAGCCTGTGCAGTTACAATGTATCTCTATGGAGCTTTAACATTATCCGATCCATCCCATAGGATTTTAACATGCATCGGATAACACTAAAAAACGGATAACACCAAGACTTGTGGAACCAAGTCTTAGCATTATCCAAGGTATTACTGTAAAAGTAAAGATAAAGCTCTCCCTTGCTTGAAAGCCAGTAATGTATGACTCTAGCGGGCAGTGTTCATCTCTGTTTACAGCCAAAGAGCCAGAGCTGCAGATGTTTCTGTGGTCATGTGGCAGGCACAGGGAACACTGTTACCTTCCTGGCCAAAGCAGTACCTATTCATCTACTTGCAATGTCTTGTTTTCAAACTACTAGGTTGGCAGGGGCTGGGACAAATGACAGGAGCTCACTCTGTTGTGGACCACTCGGGTATTGACTTGCTGACATTCTGGTTGTCAGGGTCAACATTTTAGGTCACCACTAACTCACCACAGAGAGGGATACAATATTCATAGTTTTCCTACCCAAATTACACACTTTATCTATATATACCAATATACCAAATGTTTCCTAACTGGTATATAAATATTTCAAAAAATGCAACAATCTGCATTGCTTTCTAATTTGTCTTTGGTGAGGGCTTGGTTACAGCATGAAAATCCACCACTTCTGAACAATATTTCACAGACATTATGTTTAGATAAAAAGTGTAATTAGGCTAGGAAAACCACAAATGTCGTACCTCTCTTTATACTCTACCAATGAAGGTGATAAAATTCTTGTATACTTCCCCCAGTGGTACCATATCCAATACTTGAAATTATGCTTTTCTAGTGGCATTGCCTAAGGCACTGTTACAAGCTGGTGGCCAAGTATCAGTTCAGCTCCCAATCTACAATGGAATAGTGCTGTTGTAAAATAAGCTAATGCAGTCACAGAAGTAAAGACTTGGCTGGTGGATACCTTGCCCTACAACTACAGACCACAAACAGACTAGTACAGCATACTATGCCCAGTATACATATTGTTGTCATCAGCTGCAACTTGTATTCGAGAATACATTTTTCCTGAAGCAGGAAAAATGCCATTGACATGAATTTTAAGGTGGATCCCAGCTTGCCATGGAGTGATTCACACACTATGATCATGGAGTCATCTCCTGTGGCAATATGAATTGAGACATGCAGGATTTAACTCTGCAACTGCAATGGACTGCCACAGCCTTGAGGATATGGACAAGGTGTGTCTTCACAGCCAGTCCATCTGGCATGGCCTCTTCCACCTCCATGACCTTTGGGAATCAGATTTCCTCTTCTGCTCATTTTGCTGTTGGGCCCATTAGAATGGTTTCCAGTGCCATTTCCTCCACTGAGGGGGACCATCACCCTACCTAAAGGGGCTCATCTGCCCATAGCCATTGGCCCCTTTAGGGAGTCAGGTTATTTACCACCACCCAACACTTGGCATTGAGTTGCTGGCTGTACAGTCTGCTCCATTACCATAGTGCCAGACATTCCCAGTATACAAATAAAAGGAATACAAAGAAAGCGGTTCTTTTGTGTTCATGTCCGCCTCATGGACTTCCCATAAGCAAGTGTTTGGCTTATATGTGCACAGAATGCTAGACAAGAAATGCCTTTGGTCTGCTTTAAATTTTCATAAGGATGAAGCCAACGTTCTACAAAGCAAGTGGCCAATTTCTGGGAGGGAAAAAACCCCCAAACAAAATTGGTTTTCTCTTGTTTGGCTAATGTTTTACTCTATTATCTGAAAGACAACATCTTCTCAGTAATTACTGCAAATGATTCCACCTCTGGTGTAATTAAAAAATAATTTTGTTGTTGTTCAGTCGCACAGTCGATTCCGACCCTCTGCGACCCCATGGACCACAGCCCACCAGGCACTTCTGTCCTCCACCATCCTCCTCAACTCGCTCAGTTCTGTGCCCATTGTCTCCACAATACCATCTAACCATCTCATTTTTGGCCGCCCCCTTTTTCTTTTGCCCTCCACCTTTCCCAGGATCAAGGCTTTCTCAAGCGAATCCTCTCTTCTCATTTGATGTCCAAAGTACTTTAGCTTCATCTTTATTATTTGACCTTCTAAGGAGCATTCTGGGTTGGTTTCTTCTAAGATTGACCTATTTGTTCTCCTCACTGTCCAGGGGACTCTCAAAACTCTCCTCCAACACCACATCTCAAAGGCATCTATTCTTCTGTGCTCAGGTTTCCTAATGGTCCAGCTCTCACAACCATACATTGCCACAGGGAATACAATTGCTTTGACAATACGAATTTTTGTTTTCAATATGATGTCTCTACTTTTCATTATGCTCCCCAGGTTTCTCATCACTTGCCTCCCAAGAATCAGTCACCTTTTTATTTCATGGCTGCAATCACCATCTGCAGTGAGTTTTGATCCCAAGAAAGTAAAATCTGTCACTGCTTCTACTTCTTCCCCATCTATTTTCCAGGGACTGATAGGGCCTGTTGCCATGATCTTGGTTTTCTTTATATTGAGTCTCAAGCCAGCTTTTGGACAATTACCTAGGGAATAATGTAAGCCAAGCTCATCTTTGTTTCCTGTTCAGGCCCAAGCTAGGTGATCAAGTTGACAAAAATTTTTGATATTTTGTGTTCCAAAGCAAAAAAAAAGTGCTATGTTGGGAGGGGGATTAGTATAAGGAGGCAGGTAATTTGATAGGCAAATGTCATTTTGGAATTAATTTAATGTGTTCAATATGATCACTTCCCTGTGAAGTCACTTTGGACAGATGGGTATTGCAGGCTCTGTACTTTACTTTAGTGACACAGTACTTAGGAAACAAGCCTTAGATCACTGCTGGCTCTCTTCCCAGGGAGCTGGAAAAAGGAGACTTTGGAACACAGTTAACACTCCGAAAATGTGACATACTTTGCAACCTTTCTTAAAGAAAGTCCTTTTCAAAAGCTCTTTCTGGCCAGCAACCAGAAAAACATCACCGCCAACATGATAATGCCACATGCCCTATCACGGGGACGGGATGTAATGGTTAAGCAATAATCAGGCACCACCGAAAGAAACAACTTCACTTTGAAAAGAAAACTAACTAGGGGGGCGTTTGATGCATTCCTTGTTTGCTCCCTGCAATTAACGAGACATTTTACTTAAATCACAATTGGAATGTATGAAATATTTAGCCGGGGAACAGAATTAATGAATAGTTTCTTTTAGAATCAGCAAGGTAAAAGAGCACAGTGCCCCCAACCCCAAGCACACATTTCCTCCTAATGCACTTGAGTTCACCATTTAAACTGAAAAGGTTATATTTATCCAGTTGGAAATAATAGAAAAGTGGGCCCTAAACACAAGAAGAAATGGATTGAAGATGATTCTCCTTATCTCTTGAGGTTTTTTCCTCCCCTCTCCTTTTTTTTTTTGGGGGGGGGGAGAATCAGCAGTTTTGCTAAATTTTCCTAAGGTTCATTACAAGCTCGTCCTGGAAAAATATGTTGACCCCTTTCCAAAGAAAAATAGAAGCCATTTTTAATGGCTTGTTATTATCTTGGGATGAATAAATATACAAGTTTCCTATCTGGTCTGCTTCAGTGGGTGAATTCAAGGCTGATATAAGCTCCAAATAGGAAGAAGAGTAAAGAAAATAACAAACTACATGCAGAGGCTAGAGACTAACAGCTTTTTTTAGGATGCTCCTCATGATGCCACTATTTATATCAGGGATTCTCAACCTGCAGCCCATGGGACAGATTTGGCCTGTGGCACCTTTTCATGTGCCTCCCCACCGCCTTCACCACACCAGGAAATGCCATGTGGTGGAGGAAGGGCAAAATGGCTGTCCAGCCCACAAAGCTGTCTGAGGGAGCGTGACCCGGCCCCCATCCTAAAAATGTTGAGAACTCCTAATCTATATAATCACAAGTGATGAATGGCACGAACCTGATTCAAATGCTTCCTTGTTATAGGGCTTTGGGGGGGAGTTGAGGCTTTTCCTGACAGACAAATTCTTCTCCTGGCTGATTTTAAAAATCTTCAAGTAGCTAGATCTATCAGAACTACTGTTCCAGTTGAGATCTAATCACAGAGCAAAATAAAAATCAAGGACAGAGAAAGATGGAAAGAGAGGAAACCAAATTATGAATCAGATGTTCTTATGTTCTTTAGCCAAGGGAACAAAATAATTTCCAACATTCCTAGCCACGGAAGAGGTTTAGATTCACCACAGCTTCATGTGATTAAGTGTCATCTCTTCTCAGTCAGAATTATTCCCTAAACAGAGATGCAATATCTACCTTGCTTTAGCCTCAATTAAAAACACACACACACATACAGTAAAACCTCGCATAAAGAGTGCCTCACTTAGAAAGAGCAGAATTTTCTTGAATAGTCACCTCATTTAACAACTAAAACCAACAAAAAACTCATTTTACAATTAAATCGGGGTTCACAATCCCCTCTAACCAGAAGTCACAATTGGTCACTTACAATGGTGTTTCACTTAAAGAGCAAACTTGCTTAAAGAGCAATCCTGTGGAACACATTAAACTCTTTAAGTGAGGTACAACTGTGTATCAAACTTTTATTCTTACCAAAGTCTGCACGAGACAACTGGCATACTTCTTTGGCTCAGATAAAATCTGCATTGAAATTGGAAAATTAGATAATATTGGGTTGTTTAGTGATCTGGTAGAAGATTTGGTTTTTAGATCTTTATGACCCATCAGCCTAACTGTATTGGATTATTGTTTTTAGTGTGTGATTTCCTTCACAATGAGGAATGACTATGGTTTTATGCTGAGACAGATTTTGCACAAATTGTACAAGCACACACACATGGGGGGGGGGGGAATGGAAGACCTGTCTCATGTCAGAGGTCACATATTTGTGAGGGGACTGTGGTGGCTTAGTGGTTAAGATGCTGGACTTGATGACTGGAAGGTCAGCAGGTCAGCAGTTTAAGACCTGAGTCCTGCACTAACTGTGAGTGCCCATCGTCTGTTTCTGCTCCGGCCAACCTAGCAGTTCGAAAGCAAGAAATTGCAAGTAGATAAATAGCTACCACTTTGGTGTGATGGTAAACAGCATTTTATGCAGACATGCAGGCATGCAGACACAGACAGTGCTGGCTCTTTGACTATAAACAGAGATGAGCACTGAGACCTAGAGTCGTATATGTGTTCACCTTTTGAGCAAGATTGACCTTTACCTTTACCTAAGAAACCTTATGGAGAAGAAACATTCAATTTTGGCTAGAATCCGAACAATGATGAACAAGAAATATTCAAGGAGATCCAGCAAGTCTTGGTGTGGGACGTAACAGAGACACACAGATAGAGACTCTGGGGTAGGGACACATTTTTATCCATCAGTTCCACATAAGCTTCTGTGAACTTCAATGAAAGTCTTTAAATGGCCTATGGAAGCCGCAGAGCCTACATTGGAAAAAAGGATCCAGTACCCCTTAAATAAACCATTGGACAAACTAGAATGGACAATACCAAGATTTTCAAACATAGTTTGATGTTAGTTAACATAATAAGTACTATCCTTCTTAGTTCTTTGTGGTTGAAAGTGCAGAGTTCAAGGAACTGGAAGGAAATATTATTTTGAATATATTGGAAAAGTACATACACATATCTCTTTAACAAACATCAAACATATTTTGCCACTTGACACTATTGCTCACACCACAATCAATGTGAAATTTTCAAGGAAATAATAGCCTTTCTACCTTATGTTCCAAAGAAACCACTGCAGAGGATAATTATTGTAGTAAGCAACATTCTGTAAGCAAAGTTCAAGGTTTTAGAGCAGAGTCGAATAACACATTAAAACTGCAATTTCTACTTGAAAAAAGACCCTTGGTATTAACATATTGTGACTTAGATGCACAGAATTGTAAACCTTCACCTTGTTTTCATCTTGTTCTAAATTTTGGTGCCTGCATATGGAAATAAAAAATGGTTATTCTATTTTAATAAGCATTGAAACATTGGGTTGGTTTTCTGGGTTCCCAATCACGTAGATAACACACAGAAGTGTGGCCATCATTTCTATCCGTCAAGTGTTTATTCAGATTTAAAAAAAAAAGATTATGTGTTCAAAAATAATAATTAAGTACATTGTAACAGGGATTTTGGAGAAGCATGTGTGCAGTGTAACTTCATCCAAATTAGAGGTGTAAATTCTGCTAAGATTTGTCCTTGTGTATTCACCAAAAAAAGGATTATTTTTTTAAAAAACCTCCTCATTGTAAAATAGTACAATTTGCTTTTCTCTGACAGTCCTTTCTATTTTTCCCTCAGAGAAAATGTATTTCTTAAGGTAGGGATTCTCAACCTACAGCCTGTGGGTTAGATCCACCAATTAATCGGTACCCCACCACCACCGCCAGAGGTGCTGAAAACATCTTGAAAACATGCCAAAAACATACTGAAAACACACTGGAAGCACTGAAAGTGTGCTGAAACATACTGAAAATGCACTGGAAGAACTGTAAACCTATGGAAAATCCCCAAAAATGCACCCCAAAACTGTCAGCCTCCCCAAAAAAGGTACCATTTTTTCCCCGTTGTTGTGGGAAGAAGTGGGAAGAACCACACCTCTGGCCTGCACAGCTGTCTGAGGGGCCATGGCTAGCCTGCAGTGCAAAAAGGTTGCAAACCCCTGCCTTAAGGAGTTTTGCATGTCTTTAAAATGTCCAGTGGTGTTAAATGTAATAACTTCTGTCCTGTTTTTTGTGTGTGCTAGTTATGTATTTGTCTGCCTTGAGCCACCCTATAAATAATGGAGATGTCTCATTACACTACGCAACAAAAAAATTGCTACTGGGTGAAAATAACGTGCTTGTTATGTAATAGGGTACACTGATTCCGATTTTGTAATCAGAAATGTTGTATGATGTCTGGATTTAAAGTTATAGCTGAAAGTCATCTGATATTAAAAGCCTGCATCAACAAGCCATGTTTGATGTACGATTGTGTGAGTGTGTGTGTGTGTTTGTCCATCAGTCTGATTCAGAGGTGACTAGAAAATAGTTTTATTAATCAGCAGTCGCAGTAACATGCATTTAAGTGATTTCATATGAGACGATTTGGTAATTTGGTACATGGTGATTCAGTAAACGAAAGATGAATGGGCGCAGCTGTGTGAATTGTCCGGACAGCTTTTGCTACATCTGTGGCAAGTATACGACGTCTGACCAATGCAAGAACATGTCCAGAAAGCTACGTATAGCTTACAAACATTACTTCGGACGTGAAATCGGAGATCAAACAAAATCCTAGGCTCCTCATCTCTGTTGTTAAACGGTAAGCGAAATCGAATGCCTTTTGCTTTTCCCATGATTTGGCGGGAGCAGAAAGATCACCATTCAGATTGCTATTTCTGCTTGAGCA
This sequence comes from Furcifer pardalis, assembly GCA_030440675.1. Taxonomy (NCBI): domain Eukaryota; kingdom Metazoa; phylum Chordata; class Lepidosauria; order Squamata; family Chamaeleonidae; genus Furcifer; species Furcifer pardalis. The sequence goes on along the minus strand of CP126899.1, from coordinate 24,702,455 downwards.
TCATATCAGGGTACAGCAAGAAGAACAAGTCAAAAATTGTGTATCCAGATTGTCAGTTTGCTCTAAAGCCTGTGACTCATGGTACAGATTACCCAGTACCAATTCCTCCTTCATCTGATGCAATGAACAATGAAGAAAGTGATACTGAAGGTAATGACAGTGATGCTGGAGCTATGGAATACACAAATTATCCTGACAGTGACATTAAAAAGCCACATTTAATCAGCCAACCCAAATTGGACAACCTGGTTCGCGATTTGTCCCTGTCGAAAGAATAGTCTGAACTGTTGGGTTCCAGACTGAAGGATTGGAACTTACTCGCGATGACAAGAATCACTACATAGTGAAAAATTGGCCACCCAGAAATTTACCTGTAGTCGGACAGCACAACGTTCAACATTTACCTCTGGTGGATCGTAATAAGATTTACCTACCTCTACTCCATATCAAACTGGGTTTTATGAAACAGTTTGTTGCAGCGATGGATAAAACAAATCGTGGTTTTCACTACCTAAAAGGCAAGTTTGGAAAGATGAAAACTGAGGCAAAATTGAAAGCAGGACTCTTCATTGGACCAGAAATACAAAAGTTGATTCGATGTCCACAATTCAGATTGGAGCTCACGGAATGAGAACTAGCAGCTTGGGATGCATTTGTGCTTGTCGTGCACAACTTTCTTGGGAACCACAGAGCAGACAACTATGCAGAAATTGAGGACAACTTGCTAACAGCCTTCCAGCACCTCGGTTGCCGAATGTCACTAAAGATGCATTTCTTGCATTCGCATCTCACCTTCTTTCTATCAAATACGGGAGCCGTGAGTGATGAACACGGTGAAAGAGTCCACCAGGAGATGTGCACCATGGAAGCAAGATATCAAGGCTGCTTCAATCCGAATATGATGGGGGAATTACTGTTGGTTTTTGCAGAGAGCAACAGAAGATGTTCACAGGCGGAAAGCAAGAAGCTCTACACACTTTTAAACCAAGCCATTGTCAATCTTAGTGTAACGAAGGGTCCCTGACTCATTTCAGAGGTAAATAAACATTTATAATTCACTTCTAAATTATAATATTTAGTGTTTTCATCCCAAAGTACGCACATTAATTTCCCTAAAATTTCTCACAATCGCTTTTCAACATAGTTAATAGCATTTTCCTTGATAACCTTTACACATACATAACTTTTTTTCCTGATGTGCCAGAGCAAATCCACATTAATGACAGGACTCCAGCTTGTAAGAAATAAGGGCCACTTTATTAACAACAAAACCAAAATGTCCCTTGGAACCGGAAGTTGGAATCAAGGTAACCCCAGCCAGGGTCACCTGTCTCCCACCAACCTCCTACCTGATGTTTCTGCTCCAAAAGGGGTAACCCTACCCCTCTGAACTTCCCGCAAACCCAAAGAAAATCCCTTTCGGTAAGAAGCAGGCGATAACAGCCCCGTACTAGGCCAATTTGCTGGGGCCCAAAATCCCTGTTTGGCCCAAAATATTGCAACCGGAAATCCCTTACTGAAAAAAGGGTGGGTAGGAGGGTTGTTTGCCTCCCAACTACCCACAGAGAGTTCTCAAGCTCAGCTCTCATACATATAACTAACCAAACTCCACCCACTCAGGCGATACCCAGTGGGAGATTTCCACGCTGGAGCCCGGGCAAGGAAAAAAGGGGTTAATGTGTGGCAAAGCCCTCTCGCCTACCATAGTCATGGGTGTGAAAGGAACCTTGAATGTGCACAGAGTTTTACTCCAAACTGTAAAGGAACTATCAAAAGTTGTGAACCCATTCAGCACCTTCAATGGTTATTGTAAAATTAAGACAATAATTGACAGCAGCTTCACAACTCCACTAACATTGGAGTTAGATGTTTCTTGTGTTGTTGTTGTTGTTGTTGTTGTTGTTGTTGTTGTTGTTAATCAAATGTATATTCTGCCCTACTCGCACAAGCGACCCAGGGCAGAGCACAACAGGCATATGGTATACCACAAAAACACTGAAAGAGCAATAAAAATTAAAACCCATTAAAAACAACCTCCCATTCCCTAGCCTAAAAGGAACCAGATGAAAGGAATGGGAATGGGAGTTGGGATAGGAGGGTAGATGTAGGAAGTTAAATAAGCCATGTGTGTGTGTGTCAGTAAACCATCACTACCCCACACCATTCCCGCCAGCCAGGATTTCAGGCTCTTCCTAAAAGCCAGTAACTCCATCTGGAGGTGCAGCTCCAGAGGCAGGCGGTTCCACATTGTCGAAGCAAACAGGGAGAAGGCCCTCTTTCTAGTGCCAGAGAGTTGAGCCTCTCTGGCAGATAATACAACTAAGGCACATCTCTGTTCCGCTCTGGTGGGACGGACAGATAAAAGACCCCAAATATAAAACAGGCTCTCTTTTTTGTTTCATGTTTTTTAATTTGTCAATTGTCAAAAAAGAGTCTCTAAACGTGGTAAGTTCATATTTATAAAAGAAAGATAAACTAAAGTTTAATTTTTCTTTCATATTTCCTATTCTGTGTAACCTTTCTTATACCCTTTGTCTGACAAGTAGTCTGAAGAATTTTCCATCCAATAGTATTGTACCCAATACTTGATGGCCTAAACACCCCCTTCCAACTCAGTTATTCCTTGTTTCTATGATGCCATGACTGCTATAAGCAGCCAATCAGAATCCCCAGGAAGTTTGAATCTGTAAAACTCTCCATACATCTTGAAGTATAAAAATATTTTACTTACACTTGCATTTCTTTAGATAGAAGAATAAACAGTTGCTTTGGTTGATAGTTTTGTACAATAACTTTGGTAGATAAACAGATACACTTTGCTTGTAAGGCAAATTGAAATGAGAGAGAGAGATGTTTTTTTTTTAATTCCCCACATTTAAAACTGAATAAGAGACATTTAGAGCTCATCTGAATAACAACCAGATATCATCTACCACTGTAAGCTGGGGGAAGCTGCATTAATTTGCATGATGATGTCATTCTGATTTAATCACTCTATGACTCTCTATCTAGTGTATATAAGTTCATGCCTTGCTATTAGATTCCTATGTCAGATGATGTGGACTTGCTCCACGAAAGCTCACATTAAAAATATAGCAGTTAGCCTTTAAAGGGCTACAGTGGTTATGTTTTTACTTTCTGTTACACCTAATACAGGTCAGGAGACCATAGAGGTGGGAAACTAGAGAACTCTTCTGATTGGCTGGTTATTGAACATAATTTACATTAACCCACTGCATTCATTGTGGGGTGTTGCATCCTTGTTAATTGATCAGTTATATTGAGTTATATATAAGAGAGGATTCACTTGAGAAAGCTTTGATGCTTGGAAGGGTCGAGGGCAAAAGAAGAAGGGGACGGCCCAAGATGAGATGGCTAGATGGTATCATGGAGACAATGGGCACAGAGCTGAGCGAGTTGAGGGGGATGGTGGAGGACAGAAGTGCCTGGCGGACAGTGGTCCATGGAGTCGCAGAGGGTCGGAATCGACTTGTGCGACTGAACAACAAAATTGAGAACAAATTCTCTGAGGGCTGATCAATAACACAGGTTGTTCATTCCTGTGATGCTGGAAATGTCTGTTCATGTTCAGATGGACCACAGAACATTCCTTCCTCTCTAAGCTTATGCAGTCATTGTAAGGGCCTAAAAATACAGGATATCACTAATTGTGTGATTGTCCACCAGAGTCAGCTAGGCATAACCAAGTATTGTTTAAATTAAGGCTAGCATAGTCAGGCATTTATTTATTTTATTTATTAGTTCAAATTTATATTGCCGCCCACTCGCTGTGGCGACTCAGGGCAGCTTACAGACAGTACATTACATTACAATACAATATGTTGGGGTGGGCACAGGGTATAGGCACAGGGGGGTGGGGGCGGCGGCAAGGTCCTCATCCTGCCCTGGCTTCTTCCTCCCCTGACAGTTGTTATAGGCACAGGGGGAGGGGCGGCAAGGTCCTCATCCTGCCCTGGCTTCTTCCTCCCCTGGCAGTTGGTATAGGCACAGGCATAGAGAACATGGTGAAGGATGATGGATTATGTCATTGTGCCATATGTTGTATGCTTGTGTGAAACTGTTAATAAAGACAGCTGCTGGGAGAAGGAGACAGAGAGAGGAAGACAGAGGAGAGAATATACTCCGAAGTACCCAGCTAGCCCCCCACAATCTCGTGTCCTCATTCTTCCTGGTCAAGAATCCCAGGCAAACACAACAGTGGGGTTCCAACAATATATTCAACAAAAAAGGAGTAACTCTTTTTGCTTCATTTTTATCGTCTGTGTGGAAGTATTGTGTGCAGCTGAGCTCCGCTGCCCTTCATCTTGGATTACTTTGTTGGCTGCCCGTCTTCCTGGTTATTTGATCCTTTCCTCCACCCACCCAATTTCTTTTTTATTTTCCTCCCTTTTTTGAGTTACTTTTGCTGCTGCCACCTTCCTAGCTTCAGATCCAGCGGTTGGGAGTTAGATTTTCCATTGTGCCACTTGGTAGAGGAGCCAGACTGTGTGGCCTTGGACAAGGTGGACATTCCCAGAGGGGCTCTAGAAAAGGGGAATAGAAAACCACTTCTGTATATTCTCTACCTTGGAAATGGGTTGCTATAAGTGGGAATCAACTTGACAGCACTCAGTATAGACGTACATGCTTGGCCCAATGTTTCTTTACAGGTTTGGAAGGGGTGTATTTCCCCCTTTTCCCCAGTAGCAGTGGCTGTTCAAATCATTACTAAATTCGTCAAAACACTGCTTGTGACTAGTGCAGTGCAATCACTCCTCAAACTCAGATGGAAGTACATGCCTCACATTGTACATCATATCAACTTTACCCTGTAGATATAACAAACCTTTGACAGCTGTTAGTTGCAAAGTAGCTAGAAAACATTTTTTTTCAAAAGAGGGAGATGTTGTTGCACTCTGCGGGGAAAACAGCACCATCAGATTGAGTTGTTATGACAACGTTGCAGGTGTCAGAATCCTCATCCGGCCTAAGCAGGTTTGGGAAGCTTAGTGAACCTCAGGACAAAAGAGGCTTTATATAGCAATAAGCCAGAAGATGAAGGAAGGATATTAATAGAATCTAAGAATCAATCAATAAATCTCTTTATTATAGTCTACAACCAGCACAGTAAACCAAGAGGTGATTTTTGAAAAATTAAATGCTTAAAATGTAGTTAAAATATATTATTATTTTTAAAAAAACATATCCATTCAAAGTTAAAAGAAATAGAATAAAATCAGTTTTTAAAATTAGTGCTATGGTAATTTTGGACATCAAATGAGAAGAGAAGACTCACTTGAGAAAGCCTTGATGCTTGGAAAGGTCGAGGGCAAAAGAGGATGGGGTCGGCCTAGAATGAGATGGCTAGATGGTATTGTGGACACAATGGGCACAGAGCTGAGCGAGTTGAGGGGGATGGTGGAGGACAGGAGTGCCTGGCGGACAGTGGTCCATGGGGTCGCAAAGGGTCGGAATCGACTGTGCGACTGAACAACAACAAAACTGCTACTGCAATATAGCATTCATGGTTTGTGCCACTGAGGGGTCTGCCAGGATTCTTCTTCTAAGCCTGATCACTGTAGCACAAAACATGGCCGTATTATGGGTAAAAAGTGGGACTTTCATCTGATAGTAACCAGTGCGTATAAGTGTTGTTTGATTGACCAGGTAGAGCAGTGGGGATATGAGTTTATCTTGAATATCCCTATCGACAGATGCATAAAACATGTTCTTTAGTTTCAGCTTCTCCTGTATCATAGGGACACAGTCTCTCCAGCACAGATATCCTTCAAAACTTTCCCTCCAAAACTGCTGAAGGAAGGGAATGACAGAGGGCCAACGTGAATACCCTTTGATGGCTGGCCTCTCAGGTTGTGTCAGATACTGAACTGGGGAGACAATGTATTGACAGGAATTTTGAGCCAAAATTGTTGGAACTCCTTGGCCTTTTGTCTAAGATAGGGATTCTCGACTTGTGGCCCACAGGCCAGATGTGGCCCACAATACCATTTCGTGTCCCCCACCACCTCCACCACACCAAGAAGTGTCATGTGGTGGAGGAAGGGCAAAATGGCCATCCACCCCCCGAAGCTGTCTGAGGGAGTGTGACCTGTCCCCTGGCTTTAAAAGGTTGAGAATTCCTGGTCTAAGATCAAGTGTAGTATTTAAAGAAAAGTAGGAGGGATGATGAAAATAACTCAGGAACTTACACATAGAGAATGAGTTACTTTCTTCAGTTGAGCTGCAACATGTCTTGGAGAGGCCCCCCATTTAATGACATGGAAGCTTCACATTCAGTAGATCTGCAATCTGTTCCAAGTGAATGCCACAAATTTTGGAAAGATGCCCCTCAAGGGAATTTATGGTGCACTGTACTGAGTGCAAAGTGCGAGGATGATAATTTAAAAAGCATTCTGTTAAATAAAGTACAAATCAAGAAAGATTAGGACGTTGATGCATGGGAGAATGTGAATGAGAAAGGGAAAGAGGGAGAGTGAAAACACATAGAAAAAAAGTACAGTAATACCTCATATAACATTAGTATCGAATAACACTAAAATCGCATAACATCAAGGAATCTGGGGGGAAGAATTGCATCAGATAACATTAAGATCCTATGGGATGCTTCAGATAACAACCGCGAAAGCCTGTGTGGTTACAATGTATCTCTATGGATCCCATAGAGGATCAGATAACACTAAAAATCATATAACACGAAGACTTGTGGAACCAGGTTTTAGTGTTATATGAGGTTTTACTGTATTTTAGTCTATAGTATTAGAATTAATTCTTCCAAGTCATGAGAAGCAATAGCTCTGTGCTTTATTCCACACAAGTTTATCTGCAGTTCTTTTTCCATTACTAGAGAGCATTGATCCTTGTAGAAGGATGTAGACAGAAGCGAATTGGTTCAAAACGTGTGTGCATAAGAAGAATATTAGCAAAATTCTTCATCCTCTGATTGCTTTCAGGTTAGAATATAGGTATGCTTTTTAATATGGTGAACTTTTTGCCCAGCTACTTTTGCACTGCCACTTACAATGGCAGCACTTTTTCCAAGTGTTTCGCTTAAAGAGCAACTTGCTTAAAGAGCAACCTCGTAGAATGCATGATGCTCTTTAAGCGAAGTACCACTGTATATCCATATATTCAACACAGTTGGATGATGGCACAAATGGCAAATAATTAATAGAAAATAAATTATTATCCTGCCTTTGAATCATAGCTTCCTCTTGTGGTTTCCTCCCACCCACTCACCTTGCATATTCTTTCAGGAGGTTACAATCTCTCCCCCCCCCCCCATATATTCACCTTTCCTTTCCTGTATTGGAAATGTGTTTTCATTTTCTTATTTTCTGGACTCTGTCTTGCTCACTCCTGTTTTGTTCCGTTAATCTTGATATCCTTCATGCTGCAACACTTGTGGTCTCTCACAGGACATGTAAAGGGTAGGTTTGCCAACAGGAAAACTTCACAGCAAGGAATTGGCAACATACTGATTGGGCCGAGATCACTCCCATCACAGATTGCAAGGACAACTCTTTTCCAGCCCAGTGGGTGTATTTCAAACGTTAACATTAAACATGGCCCTAGTCTCAGGCAGGTGGCCTGCATCCCCGCAGAGCAATCAAAGGATGTTCGCCATCTGTTACAGGGCTGCTTTCATCACTCTGTGGTCAGTTAAATGATGATGAGAAGGAAATGAAAAGAGACTGTATTAATGGGAATAAGTGGAATAATTTCAGTCTTTTTAAAAAATAAGAACAAATTAAATTTAAACATTATACAATAGATGTAAGGGACTACAGTGGCTCAAGTAGTTAAGACGCTGACTGGAAGGTGAAAGGTCAACAGTTCAATACCTTAATACTGCAGGATGGAATGAGCTCCCGTCTTTGTCCCAGCTCCTGCCAACCTAGCAGTTCGAAAGCAAGAAATTGCAAGTAGATAAATAGGGACCACTTCGGTGGGAAGGTAAACAGCATTCCTTGCACTCCGGTGTCTAGTCATGCCTTGTCACATGACCATGGAAATGTCTGCAGAAGCAGAAGAGTGCTGGCTCTTCAGCTATGAAACAGAGATGAGCACTGAAACCTAGAGTCAGATACGACTGGCTTTCAAGTAAGGGTTACCTTTACAATAGTTGTGTCTGCCTAAGAGAGAAAATTACTCAAGTAAAAATCACCCCCACATCTTTTATTTCTCTCTCTTTCACAAATATCCCTAAGTTTTATATTTTTATGTGTATTTTCCCCAAATAACTTTGGAATTTGAAGAGCTAGAAATATGATATTCTACATGGGTTTTACTGACCTCCTAGCATAAATAGCTGGTTAGATTATTTTTTGAAATAAGTTTCCCCAGTCCCTGTTTTTGTCCTGAAAATGCCTTCAAACTGTAGAAACTTGAAATGTGGCTTGATACCATTGCTTCCTCTTCTTTAATAACTAGATTGGTTGCATCTCAAGAACTGTCTCTCTAGAGGCCCAGTTTTGTTTATTTGTATGTTCTGAAAGGTAAGAGATGGAAACATGAAACTGTTCCTAGGTGCTGCTGATTTTCTCGGTTAACATAACTGTGTGGGTTATATCTCAAATTTAATTTCCCAAGAGACCCTTCCATTTTGTTTCGTTGCCTGTTTGTTTCAAAAGCTCTCAAAAACACTGAGAGTGAAAAACACAAAACCCCATGAAATTTATCATGGATACTATTAAGGTTATGACTTAAAGAACTGGATTGGTTCCATCCTGTCTGTTTTCAAACTCTTGCTGGATTCTTATGTTAAGCGGTGGTTCAAGTGGTTAAGACACTGAACTCACCGCCTGGAAGGTTTGATTCTTGAGTACTGCAGGACAGAATGAGCTCCTGTCTTTGTCCCAGCTCCTGCCAACCTAGCAGTTTGAAAGTAAGAAATTGCAAGTAGGTAAATAGGGACCACATTGGTGGGTAGGTAAACTGTGTTCTGTGCACATTGGTGCTGAGGCATAACTGCCTCATGTCCATAGAAACATCTGCAGATGCAGGCAGTGCTGGCTCTTTGGCTATAAACAGAGATGAGCACTGAACCTTAGAGCCAGATATGACTGGGTTTCAAGCAAGGGCGACCTTTTCCTTTACCTATGTTAAGCTGATATAAAGTGAATGAAGATCAAAATGGAGAGGCAAAGAGACAAGAGTGGTGTATTTACCAGATGGACAGGATATAAGTGTTATCAATAAAATAAAATAAAATAACCTAGGCAGGAAGAATGTTGCATCAGAGAATTGTTAATTCTAATTTATTATCTCCCACAATTATTCTGATTTTCCATTTGTTTATTGTGCAGTAACAGACAACTGTCTGTGTTTATTGTACAATGACAGGTATGTTTTAATTGTTTACATTTATTTCTTCAATCAGTAAAATCTCATAGCAATATTTTTAATTCATCATCTTCTGTTCTTCGTAAAGAAAACTGGGCCACAAAGATATTTTAAATAGAACATTTGATATTTGAAATAGAATATTTGAAATTTGAATAACACTCCAGTGTCAAGTCATACCTGCAACATCTCCATAGAAATATATGCAAATGCAGACAGCGCTGACTCTTTGGCTATAAACAGAGATGATCACTGAACCCTAGAGTTGGATATGACTGGCATTTGAGCAAGGGCGACCTTTACCTTTACCTAAAAACAATAGAACATTAATAGTCATTATTATATGTTGCTGGTATGATCAGAAATGATGAACGGTTAAGAGAAGTACAAGAAATCTTGGTTTGAGCTGAGGAGATAAAGGACTCTCTCATTGATTTGTATAATTACTTTGTAAGACCAAGAACCCATTATTTCTAGTGCCTTCCTTTCTGCAAATGGATAGTACTGATTCAAAGTAAAGGGAAAATTTACAGGTTAAAGGGAAAAAAGAGGTGGGTGGGTGTTGTGTTGAATGGCATGAGCTGTTGTAGTCAACAAAAATGTCTTGCTTCACGGAGCTATCTGGGCTCAAAGACAGAGTTACAACTTGAAAAAGGATAGATACTATTTCTTTTTTCCACCTCTGAAATTTCACAACACAAAGAGTTGAGGATGATTTGTATTCCTGCCATATGCCATCTCGTCTGAATATAAATGTCCACATCCCCAGGAGACCAGTTTTCTTCCCAGCATGAAGAGTCTTATGGTACATCCAACGAGAAAACACTTAAAATGAGAAGCTGCTGGCTGAAAACTAGCAGCTTAGGGGGCTATATAGAGAAAATATGAAGCAACAGGAGCAAACCTGTATGAATTACCAGGGAGGTCTACTGAATGACACATTTCTAGTAGCCATTCTCTAATTAAGGTCTTAAGCACAGAAATGGGGGGTAACAATACCCATCCATTAGAAAAATCTACCACTCAGTTGAAGAACATGTCTTGCATACAGAAGGACCCAGGTCAGTCCTTATTTTCAGTTAAAATGGTTGAAGATAGATAAAATCACCTTATTCTCTCATATCAGTTTTCCCTTGTTATACTTTGTTGCCTACTCTATCAACAATTAATAATTGCATGTCATTCTAACTGTTTCCAAGGTTTCTGGGTAGATAATGCACAAAAATAGTTTACTATGACCTTCTTTGGGAGTGCCTTGGGATTGTGTGGCTTGCTCATATGCTAGACAGGTTGACTTTTCTCCCCAGTGAAACAGTGGGGAATCAAACTGAAAACCTCTGGCTTGATAGCCAAATACCAACTTTGTATAATCTTAAGGATGATTGTACATAACAAGCTTTAAATCTCTTTTGAGCATCAGAAAATATATATTTGATAAATGTGTATGTCTGAGGAAAGCACATTACATTTTCACACAAACTCCAGTCAATACATCTCAAAAATATAAATTTGAAAATATGAATGTATATGCAAGCTTTTTTTTTTTTTTTTTTTTTAAACAACTAAAGCCCAAACCTAGTACAATTGGGATGAGTTTCGAAGTGGAATTTGGAAGACTCCAATTGATTTAGCATTTTCTTGTGCATGCATGCTCACCCTGAACAGAGAATTCTAACTCATTTTAGGAATCTGCATATAACATTTATGCCTCAGTAGCCCAATTTTTCTATGGGACTGCAGTGGCTCAAGTTCTAAGATGCTGACTGGAAGGTGGGAGGTCAGCAGTTTGATTCTCAAAAACTCCAAGACAGAATGAGTTCCCGTCCTTGTCCCAGCTCCTGCCAAACTACCTGTTCGAAAGCAAGAAATTGCAAGTAGATAAATACGGACCACTTTGGTGGGAAGGTAAACATTTTTCCATGCACTCCAGTGTCTAGTCATGCCTGCCACATGACTACGGAAACATCTGCAGAAGCAGACAGCGCTGACTTTTCAGCTTTAAAACAGAGATGAGCACTGAACCCTAGAATCGGATACGACTGGCTTTCGAGCAAGAGAAATCTTTACCATTACTATCCCCAGTTTTGTAACCAACCCTAGCCATGTTGGTTAATCCTAGTCTCACATTCCTGTCATTGCCATGTTGAGCAGGAATGATCGAAGGAAACTTTCCTGTATATTTGCCTGAACATACTCTCAAACTGCAACTGGGTAATTTGAAAAACCAGGATTCCTAATTTTGTGGCGGAGTCTGTAGACCCAGACAAACCCATGTAGCATCCCACTTTTATTTGCATCTGAATAGACTAGGAACATTAATAAAACACTTGGCTCCCGGCACATGGATCTCGGCAAAGCAATATGAAACTGTGGTTGCAACACTCAGGAGTTGATCCTAGCCATTGGTTCTCCTATCTTCAATGGTGAAGGGAGGCACTTGAAGTAAGTCCTCAGCCAAAGATCTTCATTTATGGTTGGAGCATATGAACGAAGGTGCCCTTACCCTAAGCTCTGGGTTAAAAGTCAAAAACAGCACAAGCAAGGTGATTAATTTATACATTATTTAAAATCATTATGCTATTACAGTATCTAGATTGTCTTTTTGATTTTATTTTCAGCCTATTAGTTTGCAGCTGCCTGAAATCTTAAGTCCTCTCCCCCCACACACACACACACACACCATTTTTTTCTCTCTAGGATTCCCCAATGGAAAGAAATTCTTCTTTTCTACATAAGACTTCCCTATAAATCAAACCAACATTCATGGAAAAAGTCCCCAAGCTTCAGTTCTGAAAGTAATGAAACATGACAAGGTTTTTTCACATTGTAAACAGCACAATATAGCAGTGAGGGGGGAACAGTTTTGCTTTGTGCCATGCCCTAGTTAAGTGCTAAAATAGATTTTTATTGATTGTGCTCCCATGAATCTCTGTGGGAATGGGATAAGACTATTCTGTTGGCAGTTCTACCCCCAAGCAAGAGAACAGGGAATCATTCCAGTAGATGTCAGAGTTGAGGTGCACAAATAGACACACAAAAGTATGCTATAAAACTATAGCACTTGGTCATAGGTGCCTCTAACCCTGTATGTCAGCATTCCTCCTTTAAACTGTTGATAAGCCAGTAGCAACTCATGGCAGTTTCTCTGGTCCAACAGATAAGATAGTTCAGCTGTATTTCCATTTGAAAGCTTTAGTATGCCTAATTTCTCAATCTTCCAGGGAACTTTCCAAATAAACCAAGTGGAAGTGCTTGATGGCACAGAACGGTCAGATCCCTTTTGCATTTATGAGGCATCCCTGATCAGCAGGCTGATAGTGGCAGAGGAGTTGCTCAATAATGTTCAGAAATGGCACGCAGTTCTTATTCAGAAGATCATAGAATATAGAGTCATAGAATAACTGAGTTGGAAGGGGTCTTTTCGGCCATCGAATCCAACCCTCTGCTCAATGCAGGAATCTGAATCAAAGCAGATATGACAGATGTTTGTCCAATTCTCTCTTGAATGTTTCCAGTGTTGGAGTGCTCACCACCTCCCGAGGATGCTGGTTCCATTGTTGTACTGCTCTAATTGTTAAGATGTTTTCCCTAATATTCAGCCTATATCTGGCTTCCTTTAGTTTGAGCCCCTTATTGTGTGTCCTGATGGAAAACAGATCCTTCCCTTCCACTTTATGGTTATCTTTCAGGTATTTCAAGAATGCTATCATATTCTTTTTCAGTCTCCTTTTCTCAGGGCTAAACATGCCCAGTTCCTTCAGTCTTTCCTCATATGGCTTGATTTCCAGTCTTCTGATCATCTTTGTTGCCCTTCTCTGTACCTGCTCTGATTTATTTGCATCTTTCTTAAAGTGCAGTGCCCAGAATTGGACACAGTACTTTAGATGTGGTCTGACTAGCACTGAATAAAAATCCATACCATCCCAGCAGCTTACCTGAAAGATGTTATGTGCCATCAAGTTGGAACTGAATTATTGCGATTATAAAGCTTTCAAGATAAGTAAGATGTTTAAGCAGTTGTTTAAGCAGAGCAGTACAACAATGGAACCAATTATCCCAGGATGTTGTGAACATTCCAACGCTGGAGGCATTCAAGGAAAAATTGGAAAAGTTCTGTAAAACCCAGGAAGCATGATTGAGAATCTCACCACGCTGAGAAAATACAATACGAAAAAGAAGAAACATATACAGTAATACCTCAGATAACATTAGTATCGAATAACACTAAAATCGCATAACATTAAGCAATCTGGGGGGAAGAATTGCATCGGATAACATTAAGATCCTATGGGATGCATCAGATAACAACCGCTAAAGCCTGTGTGGTTACAATGTATCTCTATGGATCCCATAGGATTTTAACATGCATCGGATAACACTAAAAATCGTATAACACCAAGACTTGTGGAACCAGGTTTTAGTGTTATTTGAGGTTTTACTGTACAGTAATGACATAACATTTACTTTTTAATTCATTTCATATTCCACTTTTTCTCAAAGTTACTGAAGGCAGCATCAATGGTCCTCCCAATATTCCTGTAAGGTAGACTATGTAGGGAGATCTCCATTTAAAATTTTAGGGACAAAATGACCTAACTCTCCTCTTTATACTGAGAAGAGAAATGCTAAGCTGAAGGGCAGCCAGTGAATCAATGGCAGAGGTGGGATGCCATCTCTGTTGAAAACAGTGTTTTCATGTTGCATGTCTCACACTATAGACTACACTCAAGCCCTCACCCTAGGTGAACCTTGGCAGTCAAGGTGTTTTTGGAATTCAATTCTCAGAGGCCCAAGTCTCTAGGAATCCACATGGAAGGTTTTACTGTGTGTACAACCTTGACACTCCAGGTGCTCTTGGACTTCAATTCCCAGAAGCCCAAGTCTCTGTGAATCCACACAAATGCATTTACTGCATATACACACAATAAAGCATTTTGTGTGGATTCACAGAGACTTGGGCTTCTGGGAATTGAAGTCCAAGAACACCTGGAGTGCCAAGATTTGCCATCACTGCCCTAGGCACATTTTTTCTCATTCCAAACCACCCCATGGGACACCATTCCAACTCCAGACTAGATTATTGTAATGCGCTCTACATGGGGCTGCAGCTGCTGATCATTCGGAGGCTTCAACTGGTTCAAAATGTGGCATTATGCCCATGCCTCACCCCTGCTGTGGGAGCTGCATTGGCTACCGGTGCCTCCTGGTGCAATTCAAGGTGTGGGTGATTACCTTTAAAGCCCTATATGGTAGTGGACCAGTGTACTTAAGAGACCGCATCACCCCAAGGACATCTGCCCATCCCACTAGAGCAGACCAGAGGGGCTCCCTGATACTTCCATCTGCTAGAGAGGCTCACCTCTCTAGGACAAGTAGGAGAGCCTTCTCTGTGTCTGCTCCAGCCCTGTGGAACCTCCTGCCAACTGAGCTTCGTTTCTAGGCAGAACTTGTATCCTTTTGTAAAAACCTTAAAACCTGGCTGGCACGACAGGTGTGGGGGACATCTGGGCAGATAGCCACTCTTGGCTGGCTCGTATAAATGTTACCCGGGCTTCCAGCTTTTAGCTTTCAGTGTTTAATGTTAGTTTTAATGTTGGTTTTAGAAATATGATGATACAGCACTGGGGAGGGCTTTTTAAACTTTTAAAACTTCAAACAATTTAATATTTTAATGTTTTTAGCTTAATGTTATTGTAGAATTTTATCTGCCATGTCTATATGTGCAAGCTGCCCAGAGTTGCCTCAGTGAGGGGGCGGTGGTAGAAATGTGTTTAAAATAAATAAATAAATAAATATCAGATGACATGACATGCTTGTTCAAGAGATTCTTGTACATTACCCGCAAGTAGTATGGCCAGCCTGTCACCACTTCACTTTATGTCGCTGTCATCACAATGACCAAGTAAAGGAACTGTCCTATTTTAAATAGCGTAAGTATAACAAAACCTGATTCCTTTGTTTTTCCTGAACATTGTTCTTCAATCATATCTCTCATGCCACCTCAATATCTTATATTCAACCATGCGGGCCACCTCCTTCCCTTTTTCCTTGCAGATTACACATTTTTGACAGTTACATGACAAGCAGATATAACATGATCCTCTACATTGATCATTCAGCAGGAGTTGCTACTTAGAAGACAATATTGCAGAACAAAAATGCTGAAGGAAATGTGTCTAATGTGATTTAACCATGACAAAAAATCACCAGTGAGACTCAGACTCCATATCCTGAATTGAGGCACGAACCCTTCTTCAGACAAATAGAAGTTTCCAAGAATTTCTTCACCAAGACCCATTTGGATGCGCGACACGTAGGCTAGCCACTCAAAAATGTTCAAAGCTTGAATATAAAAATAGAGTGAGATATTCATTATAGGCCTCTTTTGCTTCTAGGCATCACAGATGCATTATGGGAACCATGGAAAGTCTAAATAAAATGATTAGAGGTTTAAGAAAAAATAGCTAGTCTAAGTTAAGGATACACCTTTATACATTTATTCACAGTGGTCAACCAAAGGCCAGTCATTTTCTGAGGCATCTGCTGCTATTTCCGTCAAAACAGTTAATATACAGCAGGTACTAGTAGGAACGTACTACTGAAATGATGGAAAAACTTTGTCAGAGTTTGGAATTAACCACTTACAAGTCATATATTTATCTGGAACTATTTATTTCTTGGGTAAAAAGAATGTAATTCTTCCTATTTTATATGCAGATCAGACTTTAAACTCCCAAAATGAAACCACCTTCTTGGCCTTGTTGTTGTCCAAAATTAAAACCTCATTGGTATATGTGATTTGTAGTAATTTGCAGGTCAATAAATGAGCCAGATTCTGTATCTCTCCCCTTTCACACAGCATGTTGTTTTCTACTAGCAGCCACCACTTGAATACTTTGGTCTTAAATTTAGATGCTCTGACCCTGAGCCTATTCAGGATATGCCAAATGAGATAGGAGAGGTCAAGTCCCTCAGCATTATCTTCCTTTAAGGTTATTCCTTGTTCAATGAGCTCCTTCCTCCATCTTCTAATTTGACTTTGCTCTTGTGTACCTTCAAGATATTCCTTCTTTCCATAAAGCTCTTCCTGGATCTGATCTGGCAGATTTGAGGCACAAATCCATTCAGAGGATGTTGAGGGTCATTGTCTTGCTTAGTTCCCTCTGTGTTCACTGCTTCTTCTCTCCTTATCTTAGGTGGAGCATTACCAACAAGAGGGTATATTTTCTCAACTGGTGTGGGTTTGAGACATCCTATCACTATACGCATGGCTTCATTAACAGTGGTATCAATTTGCTTTGTGTGTGTGGATACACTCCATACTGGAGCAGTATACTGTGCTCCAGAGACATTCAGGGCCAAAGTTGATGTACACAGCATGGATATTTGAGTTCCCCATATATAGTTTGTCAATTTCTGATGATATTGTTCCTCAAACAAACTTGGTATTCAAACAGTGCTTAAAAGAAATTGTCCTGTCAAGTGACATGCTGAGGTGATCAGAGCTTTCTCTTGGTGGTTCCAGGGCCATAGCCAGGGGTTGGCCAGGGTGGGGTTGGCCCACCCTGAGTCAGCAGTTTCCCCACCCTGGCAAAGCACAGTTTCCTATAGGAATGCATTGGAAAGATATTTGCCCACCCACATCTAGAATTCTGGCTATGGCCCTGTGTGGTTCACAAGGTAATTGTCACCCCCCCCCCCACAAGCTGAGTACTCATTTTACTGGCATTGGAAGGAAGGAAAGCTAAGTCAAACTTGGGCTTGTTAGGACCAGACTCAGGTTGTAAGCAAAGTTTTCTCAGCAGAACCTTAACCAATGGGCCACAAGGGGCATTCATAATAAATGAGTTACAAGAAAGGAGATGCAAAATACAGGAGGAGCCTCACTTGGTCTCAAATAGCCCGACTACCCAGCTAAGTGAAGAGAGCTTGAGAGTGGAACATGGGTGGAAGGGGGCTGCCTCTTGCTCATGATGCACCACACATTTGTAGGGAACCCAGTGTTAAATTATTCATAATGTTTGGTTACAACTATTAGGAAGAATTTCCTAATGGGAAAATTGTTTGGGAGTATAAGAACTATTTGACTCTTGGGATTCTTTCCAACATTATAATTCTGAGCACCATTTCTTTTGAACCACAGTCAGGCATACCCCGGCAATGGCAACCTGGGGTTGCTGGCTAATCTTTCCCATGCTAGGATCCAGGTGAAAGAAACTGCAGAAGGAAATCACCAAAAAGTGGCTTTATTTTGGCAGTTTCACCTCTGGCTTAGACATGGAAGAAGCAGAATTCTGAGCACTATAATAAGCAGTTACTTACCTCCAGCGTTGTAATTTGTAACTATACCAAACTATTTTAATGTAAGGATTAGTGGGAACAAAATACCATATTTGCCAGCATATAAGACACACCTGAGTATAAGACGTACCCCACTATTACAAACATAGCCACTATAGGCCACTATATACAGTACAAGATGCACTTCATTTTCCCAGTGTATTTTAAGGGGAGGGAGTGGGTCTTGAACACCAGCAAATATGGTACTTCTTCAAAAAGTAACTATCTAAATTTTTGAAGTTGTATAAGATGCCTTTTTCTACTTTTATTACTTCCATGTTTAATCTCCCATTGTGCTCATGGTGAAGTCTAATGAAGCAAATGCAAATGCAGAGTGATATGAATTGCTTTGTTAGCCACCATTTCTTCAGAAATCACAAGTTCCTCTTGAGTAACAGAGAGATGCTTTTTTGTTGTTGGCTCCTTTGATTACCGGTCATGTAGTTTTCTTTGTCATTTAGCAATAATTCATGGCATGAGGAATCTCCAATATAAAAGCCTATTAAATCTCTCCTAGCAGTTAAAAGCATATTATACTTTTGCTAGACTCACTGCGGCCTGACAAAGAAACAATGTCATTTCTCTATGCGGAAATGACTGTATGATTCAGACAATGGTACTTATGCCATTCCTAGTGTTTTAAAATTCTGCTACATCAACTAAAGTGCCCCAGCCATTAGATATACTTTACAAGAATCTTCCAAGCAGTTTCAAGCATAAAATATATTTAAAATTGCTGCATGTTATTTTTTTCCCAGTCATACATCTGCCCTAATTATTAAATATTAAAATACTGCTTTGCAGTGAGAGTGCCAGCTACTCTAAAGCACTAAATGAGCTACTTGGAAAAATAGGCTTTTAATATTTTCTTTTTAGGCATGGAGGATGGGAAATGCAGGAAAAGGTATCTTAACCTCATATTGATTATTTATTTTATTTATTTATTTATTTAGATTTATTATCCCGCCCCGATCAGGCGAACCTGACTCTAGGCGGCTTACAGAAATTCATAAATTAAAACCTTAAGGTTCATAAATTACTTAAAAGTCAATTAAAAAAGAATTAAACGCTGAATTTCCAAAAATCTAAAAGATTTAAAAAGGTTAAAAGGTTTAAAAAGATTTTAAAAGTTTAAAAGAGTGAGGGAGGGGTGGCTGTCCCATCATATCAGCTACCCAACATGGGACCCCAAATTCCTGGAGCCCCACACCTGCCCTGCCAGCCAGGTTTTTAGGCCCTTCCGAAAGGACAGGAGCTCTGTCTGTAGACGTAACTCAGTTGGCAGGAGGTTCCAAAGGGCCGGGGCGGCCACGGAGAAGGCCCTCCTCCTGGTGCTAGAGAGATGCGCCTCTCTAGCCGATGGAATGATAAGTGAGCCTCTCCGATCCGCCCTGGTGGGACGGACAGATGCCCTTGGGACGATGCGGTCTCTTAAGTATCCTGGCCCACTACCATGTAGGGCTTTAAAGGTAATAACCAGCACCTTGAATTGCACCCGGAGACATACTGGCAACCAGTGCAGCTCCCGAAGCAGTGGTGAGGCACGAGCATAACGCCCGCACCCCATCACTACCCGAGCAGCCGCATTCTGGACCAGCTGCAGCCTCCGAATGGTCACCAAGGGCAGCCCCATGTAGAGCGCATTACAGTAATCAAGTCTGGAGGTGACCAAAGCATGTGTGATCATGAGCAAGGAATCCCGGTCTAGGAGTGGGCGTAGCTGGCGTATTACACGAAGTTGTGCAAAAGCCCTCCTGGCCACGGCTGCCACCTGCTCCTCGAGCAGTAGTCGTGAGTCCAAGAGGACCCCCAGATTACGCACCAGGTCTGTTTGGGGCAAAACTGCCCCATCCAGAACCAAAGATGGTAACTCCCGAGATAGCGCAGGACCCCTTACCCATAGCCACTCAGTCTTGCCGGGATTCAGTTGTAGCCCGTTGTCCCCCATCCAGACCCTGACAGCCTCCAGGCACCTGGATAGGACTTCCACTGCATCAATTGGATCTCCACGGGCTGAGATATACAGCTGGGTGTCATCTGCATATTGGTGATACCTCACCCCGTGGGAACGGATGATCTCACCCAGTGGCTTCATGTAGATGTTAAATAGGAGAGGCGAGAGTACCGAGCCCTGAGGCACCCCATATTGCAGGGGCCTAGGGCTGGACCTCTCGCCTTCCAGCCACACCGACTGGGTCCGGCCCCTCAGAAATGAAGAGAACCAGGCCAGCACAGTGCCCTGGATCCCCAATCCTTGGAGCCTTCCCAGAAGGATACCGTGGTCGACAGTATCGAAAGCCGCTGAGAGGTCAAGAAGAGCCAGGATGGTTGGATGACCTCCATCCCGTTCTCGCCAGAGATCATCCACCAATGCGACCAATGCAGTTTCAGTACCATATCCGGGCCTGAATCCTGACTGGAAAGGGTCCAGATAATCCGCTTCATCCAGGACTTCCTGTAGCTGCCACGCCACTGCCTTCTCCAAGACCTTACCCAAAAAGGGTAGGTTGGATACAGGTCGGTAGTTGGTAAGTACCGTAGGGTCGAGGGATGGCTTTTTCAGGAGGGGACGCACCAAAGCATGTTTTAAGGGTGCTGGAAAAAGCCCCTCCTGCAGAGATGAATTTATAATTGCCTCGACCCAACCGCCTGCCACAGCCTTAGATGCCTTGACTAGCCAGGCAGGGCATGGATCCAATTCACAGGCAGTGGCGCGAACAGATCCAAGAAGCCTGTCCACTTCCTCAGGGCCAACTGGATCGAACTGATCCCAGATAACATGGCCAGACTGTACTCTGGTCAACCCCAGCTCTGTCTCTTCCACGCCGGGATTAAACTTCAAGCGAATCTGAGCGATTTTCTCCGCCAGATAATCAGCAAAAGCCTCAGCCGATCCCTGCCAACCAGGGCCAGACCCCCCTCTTCCCAGGAGGGACCTGGTCACCCGGAACAAGGTCACTGGGCGATTATCTGCGGAGGCAATAAGGGCGGTGAAATATTGTCGTTTCACCGCCCCCATCGCCACTAGATAGGCTTTAATGGCAGCTCTAACAAGTGTTCGATCAGACTCACTCCGGGTCTTCACCCAGCGGCGCTCTCGGCGTCTCTTTGCCCGTTTGAGCTCCCTCAGCTCTTCTGTGAACCAAGGGGATGATCGATGCCCGCGGGCAAGGAGAGGCCGTAGTGGAGCGATCACATCCAAGGCTACCGTTGCTCTCTCGTTCCATGAGTTGACAAGAGCCTCAGACGAATCGCATTGCAGGTCAGGAGGAAAACACCCCAGTTCCCTCTGGAATCCTTCCGGATCCATTAGTCGCCGGGGGCGGGCCCATTTAACTGGCCCTACCTCCCTGCGGTGAAGCCTCGCCCCCAGGAAGTCTAGAGTCACCAGATAGTGATCTGACCATGGCACAGGGGTAATGTCTAATTTCTGTAGTTTCAGATCACTCTGCCACAGCTCCGATAAGAAAATTAAATCCGGGGTGTGACCACTGCTCCTGGTAGGACCCTGAATTACCTGGGTCAGGCCCACAGCTACCATGGAAGCCATGAACTCCCGAGCCGCCTCCGAGCCAGCCCCTAATGATGGCAAGTTGAAGTCCCCCAGAACCATAAGTCTGGGGAGCTCCAACGCCAACATCGAGACCGCCTCAAGGAGCTCAGGCAGGGAATCTGCTACCCTACAGGGAGGCAGGTATAGGAGTAGGATTCCCGACTGCCCTTTAGGGCCCAAACGCAGGAGCAGGGTCTCACAGCCCGGAATATGTGGAGCCGTGGCCCTGACGACTCCCAACGACTCCCTGGCTACTACGGCGACCCCACCGCCCCTCCCCTTCTCCCTAGGCTGGTGCCAAATACCGAACCCAGCTGGACACAGTTCGGATAGAGGAACCCCGTCCTCAGGTGCCAGCCAGGTTTCGGTGATGCATGCCAGGTCAGCCCGCACCCCCAATATGGAATCTGAAAGCAGGGGGGCCTTGTTACAGACTGACCTGGCATTCACCAGCAGCAGCCTAAGGGAAGGGTCACTCTTGACCGGCAGCTCAGGAACCAGAGGTGTAGCCGGGGGGCCAGAACAAGGGACAGCAACTAAACATCTGTCCCGTGTTCCCCGAGTGCGGCCCGCCCCTCGGTACCCGCCATACCGCCCCATGCCCGTCACAACACCAATTCGGGCCACAGGAAACCCCCTGCCCATACCAGACAGAGCCCAATCCCTATTCCCTAGCTGGCAGGCCTTTCTCTCCCTCCCCCCATCCACATTCCCCCAACCCCCATCCAATGTCCTCCTAGGAGGGTGGGGCCGGCTGCCCCACCACTGCCCATTCCTCAGAGGTGCTCCTGGGACCAGCCAAGATCCTGGCCATTCTCCTCTCCCAGGAGGGTAGTGGGGCTCGCTGCCCCATAGCTGAAAGTTCAGCGGAGGTAGTAGAGGTGTTCCTTTTGGAAGTGTTCCTTTCAAATCTCTCCTGCCAGGCAGCAACTGAGACACATCTCTTCCCCACCCGGCCCGGCGTGGGGAGTTGCCGGTGGAATTGCAAGGCTGAAGCAGTCTTGAAGGGCCTCCTTTTAACTCTCTCCTGCCAGGCAGCAACTGAGACACATCTCTTCCCCACCCGGCCCGGCGTGGGGGGTTGCCGGTGGAATTGCAAGGCTGAAGCAGTCTTGAAGGGCCTCCTTTTAACTCTCTCCTGCCAGGCAGCAACTGAGACACATCTCTTCCCCACCCGGCCCGGCGTGGGGGGTTGCAGGTGGAATTATCAAGTCATTGTAAAAAGTCATACAGTTGGCTTTGTGTGATCCACCCATCTTCTGTCATTCTCAAATGGGCAAAATAAGTTACTTAGGAGCAAATTCCATTGAAATCCTGTAATGTGGTTTTCAATAAATAAGGGCCATTTATTTTCTAACTTACTACATCAACCTTTTTTTTCTTGTCAGTTGTTTTCAGATTGTTTTCTTGGTGCACACATGTCAACAATGCTTCCTGAATACATATCTAGTCCTGCTCCCAAGAATCCTCTGATTTTGTCTTCCTTGCATTCATTGCACACCAGAAGTGACCATAAACAGTTTGGGAAGTCAGCTAGTAATAATCTAGCATTAGCTGCTGAGCAAAAATAGTCTCATTAGAGAAGATAGACACTGAAATACTTTTGCACTATGATTTTCTTTCTTGAAAGATGCACATAAAGTATAGATTAAGCTGTATATTAAAGAACACTCACCATTACAAATGAAATCACAGTGTTCAAGAGATGTTATATATAGTCTGGTAAATCAGATTCACAAAAGAGGAGTGTGCATATGTAAGGAAAATAAATCATTAAAAAAAGTTAAGGTGGCAACTACATTGGCTATTTACACCACAAATCAAATGAGACTGAGAAAATATGAATTTGAATTAGAACTCAATGACTATGCAACGTAATGCTCAATACTGGGATGCCTTATGAATAATCTCTTTTGAGCAGTAGTAATGTATGTTGTGAGAGCTGCACCATAAGGAAGGTGGAGTTCAGAAGAATAGTCACCTTTGAAATGTGGTGCTGGAGGAGAATTCTGAGAGCACCATGGACAGCAAGGAGATCAAATAAGTTGATCCTGAAATAAATCTTCCCTGACTGCTCCTTGGTAGGACAACTATTGAAGATGAAGCTAAAGTACTTTGGCCATCAAATGAGAAGAGAGGACTAACTTGAAAAGGCCTTGATGCTGGGAAAGATTGAAGGCAAAAGGAGAAGGGGGTGGCAGAGGACAAGATGGCTAGATGGCATTGTTCATGCAATGGGGATAGCACTGAGCAGGCTGCAGAGGATGGTGGAGGATGGGGTGCCTGGCATGTAGTGGTCCATGGGGTTGCAAAGTGTCGGACTTGTCTGTGTAACTGAACAACAAATACATGCATCATGTACACAAGGACCTAAAAACATCCTATTGCATTGCATGACAAAATTAGGCCGGGGAGCATTTTAATGCATCATACAGATGTGTAAATGAACCAGAACAAGACAATAATTGATCTAGCATATTGAATAAAACAATACTCCAAAAAGGCTCTTTGACATGGAATCTTATTTTCTAGCTGTATCTAGCCTTCTATTTCCTGTCTTTCTACCTTGTTGGTAGAGCTATCTGAACTCCCAAACCAAGGAGTTCAGATGGAAATATGAACTCCCTGACATGCTGAACCTCCAAAGGAGATATGTGCTGAATATACAGTGGCTTTGAAGTGCTATTTGTCTAAGAAAATATTTATTATAGATTCAGATGATCATGCAGAAAGGGCAATTATTTATTATTATTTATTTATTTGCTCATATTTACTATCCCGCCCCAATCGGGTAAACCCGACTCTGAGCAGCTTACAGATTAAAATCAAAGGTTAAGCCTATGATAATACTAATTCATCTTAAAACTTCATACTTAAAACTATAAAAATTAATAAAACATTAAAACAACGCCAGAAATTGAACCAAAAGGGTGGCTGTTCATTAGATCAGCCACCCTACATGAGATCCCACGTTCCTGGGTCCCCACACTTGCCCTGGCAGCCAGGTTTTTAGCCCCTTCCGAAAGGGCAGGAGCTCTGTCTGTAGGCGCAGCTCGATAGGCAGGAGGTACCAAAGGGCTGGGGCGGACACGGAGAAGGCCCTCCTCCTAGTGCAAGAGAGGTGCGCCTCTCTAGCCGATGGAATAACAAGGGAGCCTCTCCGATCCGCCCTGGTGGGGTGGACAGATGTTCTTAGGGTGACGCGGTCTGTTAGGTATCCTGGCCCACTACCATATAGGGCTTTAAAGGTAATAACCAGCACCTTGAATTGCACCCAGAGACATACTGGCAACCAATGCAGCTCCCGGAGCAGTGGTGAGGCACGAGCATAACGCCCGCACCCCATCACTGCTCGGGCAGCCGCATTTTGGACCAGCTGGAGTCTCCGGATGGTCACCAAGGGCAGCCCCATGTAGAGCGCATTACAATAATCAAGCCTGGAGGTGACCAAAGCATGTGTGACCATGAGCAATTGATAATACAGTGGTACCTCGAGTTACAAATTTAATGCATTCAAAGCCATTCTTCATGTTATGAAGAATTTGTAACTTGAATTTCCCATAGGAATGCATTGAAAACCAAAATTCATAACTTGAAACATGGTTTCCCATAGGAATGCATTGAAAACCAATTAATCTGTTCCAGAAAAATTCATAACTCATATCATTATTTTCATTTGATTTTCATTCATATTGTGAAAATTTTGTAACTCAAACCATTTCTAACTTGAGGTACCACTGTACACTGACCATGATCAACAACGATGTTCTGGTTTGCTCCTTGATAAACGGGATAGTAAATGGATGTATGCAAAGTTTAAGAAGTCAAGAAAAAAGAAGACTTGAATTGACTTGGGTCTTATCTGGAAATAATTACTGTGTAGTTAGATCAATGAGAGTTAATTGCCCTCCTAGGGGAAGAGTCTTAATCAGTGGTGGGATTCAGCAGGTTCACCATAGTTCGTCAGAACCAGTAGCAGAAATTCTGGCTGGCCCCACCCATCCAAGTTTTGAAATAAAGTAGTCCTAATTCAGGTGCAACACAGGGCTTTCACCCTGGCCACACCCACCATACCATCCCCACAGAGTAGGTAGTATTTTTTTTAATCCCACCACTTGTCTTAATACAGCAAATCTCTGTTTTCCTCTTGTGGCAAGCATTACCGGTGAGCAAGTAGAAAACTTTCTTGTTCACACCTTAGATAGAAAAACATAGTACAGTATTCTTGCAAAATATGATTGAATGTAGCTTTTTTCCCTTATTTACCCTGCCTATTTCCCTTGAGTGGACAAAGAAGTTTGAACTTCTGGATTCTCAGTATGATTTGAATTCTCCCTTCCAGATCTTGTACTCTAGTACATGAGGAGGCATCTGCTGTAGAGGATTGAGGGATCATTAAAACAGTGTCCTTCAAAAATATCTGCATCTTGAATAACCTCTGGAAGACCTTTATCAGTCTTTCATAGGTTTGAAAAACCCAACTGAATTGACCAGATTGCAGTCTTTCATCTGTCCCCCTCACATTTTAGCATTTCTATCTAACTCACTTTGCACAGTAGCAAAACCAGATGGTCAAGCAATCTTCGCGCATCTTCATCTGAAATGTATCTTTGGAGCCTTGAAATTTGAAGCAATGAGTAAGCTCCTTGTGAAATAAGTTGTACATCTGGAGATGTAAAAAGAAAATACATCGCACAGCAACAACTAAAAGTTAAGCTATGCCTGCAATGCTTTTTGTTATTACAGATTTCTTAAAGATAATTCATGTCTCGTTCCTCCTCCCACCGCATGAACTACACATCGCCCACTGCGAGTATACGAGAAATAACAGATAACGCTGTAAGTGATGCAATTGAGTGCTTAAGGTGCAATTCAACTTGATGGTTGTGTTATTATTATTATTACAATATCTGGCTCTGTTGTGAGAAAATGTCCAGTTACAGACTCGTGTGACCTAGCTTCAGGCCTTGCATTCGCTTGTCTAATAAGTGTTATTCTTGCATGTACAAATTGCTCCATTATTCATGTTTTCCATTGTCTTGAAATCTGGGTTACTGCTGTGTGTGCAAGAAGCTCTTAACAGTTCTTGTGTCCCTTGTGACTTTCAATTCGTTTTCCTCCAACAGTGCCAAAGCTTTCTCTTCGGGAATGTGTGGATCTGTGTGGTTTTTAGGAACAGTCTAGTTACTTTCATTGGTGGCTTTTAGAGCTGGGATCAGACTAAACTTAGTCTAAAAGAATGGTTTAGAATAGGAAAAGTAGTAAGACAAGGCTGCATTTTGTCACCCTGCTTATTCAATTTATACACAGAACACATAATGTGCAATGCAGGGATGGAGGAATCACAATTTGGGTCAAAATTGCTGGGAGAAACATCAACAATTTGAGATATGCAGATGATACCACCCTAATGGCAGAAAGTGAGGAGGACCTAAAGAAGATCCTGATTAGGTTGAAAGAAGAAAGTGCAAAAGCTGACTTGAGACTCAATATCAAGAAAACCAAGATAATGGCCACAGGCCCTATCAGTCCCTGGAAAATAGATGGGGAAGAAGTAGAAGCAGTGACAGATTTTACTTTCCTAGGATCAAAGCTCACTGTAGATGGTGACTGCAGCCATGAAATAAAAAGGCGACTGATTCTTGGGAGACAAGCGATGAGAAACCTGGGGAGCACAGTGAAAAGTAGAGACATCACATTGCAAACAAAAATTTGTCTAGTCAAAGCAATGGTATTCCCGGTAGCAATGTATGGTTGTGAGAGCTGGACCATTAGGAAAGCTGAGCGCAGAATAGATGCCTTTGAGATGTGGTGCTGGAGGAGAGTTTTGAGAGTACCCTGGACAGCAAGGAGAACAAATAGGCCAATCTTAGAAGAAATCAACCCTGACTCCTCCTTAGAAGGTCAAATAGTAAAGAAGAAGCTGTAGTACTTTGGACATCAAATGAGAAGAGAGGATTCACTTGAGAAAGCCTTGATGCTGGGAGAGGTGGAGGGCAAAAGAAAAAGGGGGCGGTCAAAAATGAGATGACTAGATGGTATTTTGGATGCAATGGGCACAGAGCTGAGCGCGTTGCAGAGGATGGTAGAGGACAGAAGTGCCTGGTGGACAGTGGTCCATGGGGTCGCAAAGGGTCAGAATCGACTGTGTGACTGAACAGCAACAACAAAATAATCAATTCATTTTATGTGACTGAACAACAACAACAAAATAATCAATTCATTTTATGTGTTTTAGTCAGCTTGTCATTTATCATACTAATTACTGTACATTAAATTAATGGAATCCTATGCTGCCTAGGGCAGTGATGCAGTGCCCTAGACTTAGTGCCCAAACAGAAGGGTCACCACGGCGAGTGGGCAGCAATATAAATTTGAACTAATAAATAATAAATAATAATAAATAAAATACTGATGAAACAGTCTTTCCGGAAAAACAAGCAGATTTTCTTCTTTGTCTTCCTCTTTTTTTAAAAAAAAAAAGCATGTACACTTGTGATGGGGAAGCTCAATAATCATTCTATACACAGTGCCTGCCATTGCATAGGTATCCAAGCATAGTGTTCTTCCTTCCAATTTCTTCATCAGTTTGCAATTTCTGAAACAAAAATTCCAGACTATGCATTTCATTTTCATACAGAACTGTTCCATGTGTATGTGTATGTGTGTTCACAAATTGATGTAGAAATTGGAAGTAAGAACACTATGCTTGTATACATATGCTATTGGCAAATACTGAATACAGAATGATTATTGAGCTTCCCCAATGATATATATAGTATATATCAATAATTTCAGCAGATGTTAAGCACCGGCTCTTCCATCTTCTCCAGAAGGACTTATTCTATAAAGGGATAAGTGCTAAAGTTCAAACAAGCCTCAGAGATGACCTAGTCCAACTTCAGAGAATTCATATAAAAGGGGCAAAGCCTTATCAGTTTGATCTGGAGTGACAGATTGCTGTGAGATATGGACACCATTGGTTTAAATTTCATGAAATGAAATTTCAGGACTGGTGTATAAGTTAGGCTGGTAAAAGCCATGCTTTTGAAGAAGCCTATTTGATCTTTCCTTTTAAAAAGACACTCAAGCTGACATTGTCTGTGTCACCGATGGCAATAAATAACTTGTCAAATCAAATTAATTTCAAGGAAGAGACGATGCATGGTAATGTATGCAAAATTTGTTTTAGATGTGTGAACTCTATCATATTCATGGTCAGTATTCTGTGGCTGACAGACTTGAAGTGGGCATATTAGGCAGAAGGGCAGTTAAATTAAACCAGGGGTTCCCAACCTATGGGCCAGATCTGGCCTGTGGCACCATTCCATCCAGCCCATTGCCACCACACCTGGAAGTGGAAGTGGGCATGTTTACATAAACCGTAAAACACACCCGCACATGTGTAAAAGTGCCCATGGCTGTTGGAAACATGGAAGTGGGCACATTTACAACAGCTGTAAATGCACCCAATTCTGCTTGGCATGGTCAGGCCATCTCAGCTGTCCGGGGGTAGCGTCAGGTCCACAGCAAAAAAAAAAAAAAAAGGCCAGCCATATCATTAGGTAAAATGAAAGAGGAGCCTTGAGTGCTGGCTCAGACAGAGAAAAGATGGTAAGGTGTTGGATCAGAGAGTTATGCATGCTACATTGCCATGGAAACCACTTGGTGGTTAATGGTAAAGATATACAATTTAGCTGCCAATTTGATTGGAATGAAATGGGAGATAGCACACTGTCTTGTCATTGAATTTAAACAAATTGAAATCATGTTTATTTATTCATTATTTATTATTTTATTTTTTAGATTTCTATACCGCCCTACTTGGTGCGACCATCTCAACAAAATAACATACGATCAATCAATAAGGTACAACAATAAGGCAAACAAAGCTATGAAAGGACAGCAACAATGTGGCAACGCAATCAAGTAACAAAATAACAAATCAAAAAATACAAAGTAGAAATACAATTCCAAGTACAAGATAACATAGAGTATAAAAATACAACACTATGACAATATAATGACAAAAAAGAAATTTCATCTAGCAATAGAAAACAATATATCAACATCATAATTACAATGTGCGCCCGCTGCCGCCAGGTCTTTTATCGAACCTCTGGGCCAAAGTGGAAAAGGCCCAGAGGGAGGGCGGGGGCGTCACCTCAACCGGCCTCAGCTGCGTCAGCTTCATCGACTCCGGCCATGGTGGAAAGGGCCGGAGGAAGGTCGGGAGCGTCCTTTCTCTACCCGCTGCTGCCAGGTCTTTTATCGAACCTCCAGGCTGAGGTGGAAAGGGCCCATAGGGAGGGTGGGGGCGTCACCTCGACTGGCCTCAGTTACATTACAGGGGTTAATATCTTTCTTTTCGAAAAATGAACAAATCTAAGCATTTTGGCAAACAGCTAGACAATTTTTACTAGCTGACCTTTCAAGGGGAAAAAGTTGGGGGAAAGTTGATGAAAGAAGACTTGGGAAAGAAGACTTGTCCTGGTTTGGACTCCACACAAAGTCACTGTTAAAGTTGAGATGTCCCAAGCTTAAAAAGTGATAGTGAAGTCCAACCTCTAGTAGAAGAGGAAGCATAACAAGCAGGTAGTCCAGAAGATACCCACATGTATTCTGACATTTTAATGGAGAAAGTTAAATAAAGCAAATTAAGACAGTTTTGCAGAAAAGATTATAGCCATGATGATTTTGTCACTTCAAAAGGCAGCATACATCTATATACGACTCATAACCTGCTTGTGAACTTCTCACATACATCTTGCTGGCCACTGGGAAAAGAGAATCCTGGACCAGAGAAGTTTTGGATCTGATTCAGTATTTGTCCCCTTGCACTTATTTCAAGAACAATCAGTTTCATTCTGTGAAGAACCTTAAAGGCACTGCTTGCATCAAAGCATAAATCATACATTTTGGCCAGAGAAGCAGACTAGGCTGGTGTGAAAAGAGATGGAAAATACTGGAAATGTCATGCAAAGTCAGCCATCTGTACTTGGGAGTAATGTGGAAACATCCATGGTTGGCATATTACATTTAAAAATTAAGGTGCAAAAGCAAGAAATTGCAAGTAGATAAATAGGGACCACTTCAGTGGGAAAGTAACAGCATTCCATGCACTCCGGTATCTAGTCATGCCTGCCACATGACTATGGAAACGTCTGCAGAAGCAGACAGCGCTGGATCTTCGGCTTAGAAACAGAGATGAGCACTGACCCCTAGAGTCAGATACAACTGGCTTTCGAGCAAGGGAAACCTTTGCCGTTACCTATATCCCATGAGCTTTCTTTGTGTATGTGTAGAAAGAACTGTCTTCCAGAATGTTCTAATAAACCCCCACATAGTCTCCTACCATGTGAGAGGATCGGAGAAAGTATATTAAACTAGTAAGGCCCTTCAGTCAAATGGAGAACCCAAGTCCTTGAGATTCAGCATGTTACACTGTTGGTAAGATGTGGGACTTTCTACTAGCTCACCTCACTGAGGATGCATCTTGAGTAATAATTCCTATATTTGTGTCAGTTTTTCCAGGTGCAAGATTGATTCAAAGATCAAGGAATATACAATGCACAACTGAGGTGTGCATTATCTTGCTAAAATGTGGGCTATTTTAAACCACCCAAAAGGGGTTGTTTATTTAGTACTGATTACAGAACTGTTGTTGGGGGGGGGGTGTTCTGATAAAGGTGTGTGCATATGTGCATTGGTGAACATTGTGTCTGGGTTGATCTGTAAAATTTACAGATTTCAGGTTGCAAGGTCCCTCATAGCTTGAACATTGGTCCCCACCCCCACTCCACCCCAATTCTTATACTTGTAGCACTATGACAGCCCAATGCCTAATAACTAGAAAATCCTGTGTTTAATGTTCATTTAAATTCCTATAAATCAGTGATGATAAACCTTTTAGAGACTAAGTGCCAAACTGCAACCCCAAACCCACTTTTTTATTGCAAAGTGCCAACACAGTAACAAGGAAACACTGTTGGGCAGAGTGGTGGGGTAAATTCTGTGCTAGGGGGAGAAAGGAAGTGCTACCACTGGGCTGCTGGACAGAGGGGCAAACTCCGTGCTGGGTTGACTGCATGGGTGCCCACAGAGAGGGCTCCAAGTGCACATGCCATAGGTTCGCCACCAGTGCTATAAATCGATGTAGCACTATCTTCTCTCCTTTGCTTCCTCTTTATTTCATCGGGTGTCAAGGGAGATGCAAGGTTCTTGCTCTGGCACTTTTAGTAGCCTCCACCGCTGCTATTTGGTGTTCTTGTAATATTTCTCTGATGAAATAATAGTTGACTATTATTTCAGGCAAGGTTTCACAAATGACATACAAACCAACACAAAGATCATGTGACTCTAAACTGATTAGGGGGGAAAGCCCAAAAACAAACCCAATTCTTTCAGTTGTCAATTCTTTCAATAAGGCAATTTATTGGGACCTCTTGAGTTCATTTTAGGCTAGATAAGCTTTCTGTAGATTTTTTTGTTTTTGAATGGAAGTTTCTTTACTGCTTCCTTCCCATCTGTTCTTCCTTTTATTGATCTACTTCAATGTTGGTTTTTAATTTCTTTATGTTTGTTGTGGTTGATTTCATCACTGTCAGCTTCTTTACTGTCATTCTTTTAGAACAAAATTGTACAACTTCAATAAAATAAGTAAATTGCATGCTTAAATAGCAGTTGAAATCTTTTTGTATGTTGCACCACATGTGTTGCTGGAATTATGTCATCAGCAGCAGGAAATTGCTACTGATTAAGGGCTTCCTTTTCTGATTTCAGGGTGCACATGACTCACAAAATACAACAAAATAATGTGCACCCCAAAATTACCAAAGGTAGCCTTTAAGCCAAGGTAATTTGCTACTGCAGATATAATTCTGATCATGTCTGTGGAGCACTACTAGCCATCATGTTTGGAAATGAATCAAAGTAATTCATAAGAACAGATTCATGAAAATTGTATAATCTCACCTAATTAAAGCTCTATGTTAGAACAAGCACAAAAAATAACCAGTTTAGCCAAAAGCCTGGTAGAAGTGAAAATGCTGCTAGAATTCCAGTGATGTTTGTATAACACTTGTGTAACTTTCCATGGTTAAGTTGCACTGATTTCAACAGCTGTCAGAGTGCCTCTTGGCTGTGTGCATCCTACACAGACAACAATAGATTTTGGCCACTGTCTGTACCAGGAATTCTCAACCTGCAGCCTGTGGGCTGGATGCAGCCAGCAACACCATTTCATGTGAGGTCACCCACTGCCTCCACTACACCGGGAAGTGCCATGTGGTGGAGGAAGGGCAAAATGGTGGTCTGGTCCCTGAAGCTCTCTGAGGGAGCATGACCCGACCCTTGGTTAAAAAAGGTTTAGAATTCCTGGTCTATACCACTCTGTCTTCCTAACTCTTCACAGGACATTTTTGTTGCTCATGTCAGTAACAAAATCCAGGAGTACACTGTGATAAATCAGTTGAAGGAACCATTTAGAGAGAAAGTTGAACACATCATCATGACATATATCACACAAAGTAACACAGAGATTAGAATGTGCAGGAATTAACTGCGTCTGTTGTTGGTCATCTTTGTTCCATGTTCACTTCTAATTTATCTTACAAGATCTAACACAGAAAATAGCTGTATCACACATCGGTTGTCCCATCGCAAGGGCACCTCCTTATCAGTTCCTGAGCCTCATGCTCATTACTGGAACTTAACCCTTGCCTCACCACTTCTGGGAAAACCGAGGAGATTAAAAAGGAACTCTTACTATGCTCAGGCAGTAAGGCCTTTGAACATAGAGCAAAACAAAGGAGGCTTCAGGGAGCGTAGCGTTGGTGTGTGTGTGCTAAGAAAAACAACAATCTTCAGAGAGAAACAGCTGTTTTATTCTTCAGGTTCATTGATAGTAAAGTCCATGGAAAAACCGTAGATTAGAGGGTCATAAACATAAGGTCAGTCCAGCAAACAGTCCAGGATCTTTTAGGTAATCATAGTGAAAAGAGTAATCCCATATCAGCAAACAGAGTTACAGTCCAGGGTCTTAAGCCATTGAGAAACAGAAACGAACTAACCCACTTCTCTGCAAACATGGAGAATCTGCAGTCAGGTGGGTTACTCTTAGCCAATCAGGTAACAGAGAAAACTTTCTCAAAACAATAGTTGTTTACATCCATGTGAAGACATAACACTAAGCTCTGCTCGCTAGAAAGATAAGAATTACTGAAAAACAGGCAATCTTGTGACATGAGTTCATGAGGCAGAGAGAAGACAAAGGATTTCTGAGGCCTATCTATGAGGCCTAGCTGGAAAATAGCAATTTCAAGCCTTGGGAAGCATTAGGAAATAGGTCTTTTCCTGACAAGCTGCTCTTCATCTGAATTGTCTCTGGAAAAGTGTGGTTTTTTTAAAAAAAAATGTGATGACTGGGGAGCCATCTGCTCCTTAGGATTGTAAAGACATGTGTTTCACTTCAGCATTGGAAAAAATCTTGAAGATTCATGTACAGTTTTCATGCACAGCAC
This sequence comes from Furcifer pardalis, assembly GCA_030440675.1. NCBI lineage: Eukaryota > Metazoa > Chordata > Lepidosauria > Squamata > Chamaeleonidae > Furcifer > Furcifer pardalis. The sequence goes on along the minus strand of CP126899.1, from coordinate 24,668,678 downwards.
CATGCAGTAGTTTTCCTTTGTCCAATAAACAACTAAACCAATCAAAATGACATAAGGCATACATTAGACAATGCTTTTGCTACTGAGGGAAAGCTATTGAAATAATAAGATCCAGCTGTTGGACCGAAGTGATTCTTATCACAATCTGATACGTAAAGCTTTATATAAAATGACTGCTTAATTTGCAAAATGTTTGCTTTCCTAGAAATATGAAGGGGGGGGGATATGAACACCTGCCCGGGAGGGGAACTGTTTTTCATTTCACTAGTATGACATCTTCACTGTGTGTTTCTGTGCTGTGAATTATAAAACTTATTTACAACCAAAGGCAAATATTTTGCTTTAGAGTTGGACAACTCAAACATTATTTCATTAAAGCATTGGAAGGATAGCTAAATAGAGATATGACCATTTAATTTAGTTATTCATATATTATACCATGTCCATCTGGTAGAAGCAAGATCCTGAGTGGCTCACAAATGTTTAATTCTTCGGCTGTAACTCGTATCTGAGAATGCATTTTTTTTTCTGAAGCAGGAAAAAATACCATTGGCGTGAATTTGTTTAAGGTGGATCCCAGCTTGCCATGAAGTGACCCACCCACTGTGATCATGGAGACATCTCCTGCAGCACACACGAAATGAGACGTGTAGGAATTAACAATGGGACTGCAATGGACTGCCACAGGCTTGAGGATATGGACAAGGTGTGCCTTCACAGCCAGTCCATCTGGCATGACCTCTTCCACCTCCCTGACCATTGGGAATCAGAGTTCCTCCTTTGTTAATTTTGCTGTTGGGCCCAATCTGATGGTTTCCAGTGGTTTTTCCTCCACTGAGGGGACATAACCCCACATAAAGGGACTCATCTACCCATAGCGATTGGCCCCTTTAGGGAGTCGGGTTATTTACCGCTGCCCAACACTCGGTGTTGAGTCACTGGCTGTACAGTCTAATGGATAAGGTAGTGGGATGTCCAGCCAGATTAAATGTTTAATTAGAAAGATCAGAATACCAGGTAACATATGATACTTTTTTGCACCTTAACACACCTTAACACACAAAGTATCAATTGCTGCCCCTCCCATACACATATGAGTGGAATTTGGTGAGTCTAAGTTTGTAGGGAAATGAATCCTTCCCATGAGTTTCACAATTTAAATCAGTACTAACTGCACATAGATGGCTAGTGAAGGAAACAGGATGCTGTACAAGATTAGCCTTGCCTGATTTCTCAGGGATCATGAAAGTCTCAGTCTTAGTTCCTAAATAATGTTATTGTTTACCTACTGCTATCTACTGTTGACTCCAGTTTATGTCAAACCTATTAATGAGGAATCTCCAAAATGTTCTGTCCTCAATAGACTTATTCAGCTCCTTTAATCTCCTGTAAACCCAAGTCTGTGGCTTTCTTTAGGGAGTCAGCCCATGCCTTCCCATGGGCCAAAGTAGGACAGCCTCAATTTCATCATTTTTGCTTCAAGAAATAATTCAGGCTTGATTTGCTCTAGTACTCACTTGTTTGTCTTTTGGTTCTCCAGGTATCTGCCAAGCTAACCTTCAGCACCATATTTCAAAGAAATCAATTTTTTTTCTTGTCAGATTTCCTTGCTGCCTAACTTTCACACTAGTACATAATGATCATGAATACAATAGTGTTGAAGATTTTGACACATACTGACACTTGATGATCTTCTCTAATTCCTACATTGTTTCCCTTCCATGCCTTAGTCTTCTTTGGATTGATAAACGAATAAAGGTACAGTCAAACCTCGCATAAAGAGTAACTCGCTTAAAGAGCAGAATTTTCTCTGAATGTTTGCTTCGCTTAACAAATAAAACCAACCAAAAACTCGCTTAACAAAAAAATTGGAGTTCGCAATCCCCCTCACCAGAAGTCACAATTGGTCAGTTACAATGTTGTTTCGCTTAAAGAGCAAACTCACTTAAAGAGCAATCCTATGGAACACATTATGCTCTTTAAACGAGGTACAACTGTGTTTCAGATCTTTCTCTATTTCAGTTTCTTCATTGACAACATTAAAGCTCTATAGTTATTCATAATTTTTGATTTCTTAATGTTCATCTGTAGTCTTGCTTTGGCACTCTCTACTTTCAGTTTGATTAGAAAAATTTCAAGCCATTGCTGCTTTCTAATACCAAGATGATGTCATCTATATTTCTTAATTTTTTTATGCTTTTTCCCACCAGTGTTTGAACTGAATTTAGTTGGACGTTCTATATGATATGATCTGGGTACAGTTTGAACAGGTAAGGGGATAAAACACACCCTTGTTTGATATCTTTTCCCATAGGAAACCTTCCTGTCTTTCTCCTGTTCTGTCCTTACTGTAACTCCTTGTCCACAAAACAGTTTTTGTATCAAGACAATCAGCAATTGGATTCAAAATTGGCAATCCTCCACTGCATCTACCCAGATCCTCCATGGAAAAATTCTGTATATATATATATAATCCATGTCACCAGCAGTTCAGAAATTCCTATTCTGCCTCTCCCCACTTCTCATTTTTTAATCCTGTTGAGTGATCCATGCCAGTGCCCCCATTTCCTTCCTTTTCCACCTTCTTTATTCTTGATTTCTGTGCCAGAGAGCTGGCCCGCCTCCCTGCCCAGATGCAGTTTATTATCCTCCTACTTTTCACCTATGCCTGTCTTCCTGTGGTCGTGCCTTCCTGGTGTCTAGAAGTCAACATTTCCTCTAGACTCTTATGGGGTGTAGAATGAAGGTGTATTGCCTGCCAGGGGCACCAGGAGCAACCCACTGAGGAGGTGCAAAACAGAACATACAATCTTGTGGCGCTTGAAAAGTTCAAAATTTTATCTGATCTCAGACTGTATGAATTACAGCCAGTTAGGACTCTTTGAGGATTTTGTTTGTTCTTTGATATGAAATGCTAAGGGACTGGTTAAAAGAGAAAGAGACTTTCATTGTGAACAAACGAATTGGGAACCTGTGGAAAAACAGCCATGGTGACTCTTTGGTTAAAAACAGATTATGATCACTGTTGCTTGAAAGCCAGTCATATCCAACTCTAGGGTTCAGTGCTCATCTCTGTTTACAGCCAAAGAGTCAGCACTGTCTGTGTCTGCAGACATTTCCGTGGACACGTGGCAGACATGCCTCAACACCGTAGTGCGCAGAACACTGTTCACCTTCTCACTGAAGTGGTCCCTATTTATCTACTTACAATGTCTTGCTTTCAAACTGATAGGTTGGCAGGAGCTGGGACAGAGAGCTCACTCTGTCGTGCAATACTCAGGAATACTCAGGAATCAAGCTCCGACCTTCCAGACATCGAGTTCAGTGTCTTAACCACTTGAGCCACAACAGTCCCTGATTAACTGATTACAAAATGGATCAAGTTCTGGGATTTTCTCCTGCTTGCTACCTCTTTGATATATAGAAATATATAACATATTTATTATTATCACTGATCAGATAAGTCTGCTGATATGAGTATCATCAACATTCAGATTGGCCTTTACTGTGTAAAGCTTGGTATCTTTCATACCAGTATTTTTCATACTGACAGTGTGGACATGACATTGCAGGTCAGTGTTGGACTATTTGATCACAATTTGAATCATGGATACAGAAGCAATATCCCACATTCATAAACTGAAGAAAATTAGGACTTAAAATAGCTATTACTTTAAGATGGTTGAATGAAGCTGTGCTTCCCACATTTAAAAGAGGAAAAATAGTCTGTCTTTTTCTTACTACATCATAAAAAGATGGAGAGGTAGTAAGGGTAGGAAAGGAATGAAATAAACAGGTTGGAGGCAGTCCACACCAATCAGACAGTCAAACAACAGAGAGGGCTAGATGAAATCCCACTTAAATTCATCTTTTGAGCAGAATTCCCTTTTGCTCTAGCTGTACAATGACCAAACCTATACCCACAGGTTTTATAGTTCTACAGTGACATTAATGTTTTATAACAGCTATTATACACAATAAGAACTCTTCACAATATAATCATACATTGCATCAACTCTGTGAAATATCTGTAAAATTAATTATTCAACTTCCTACATTTTTTGTTGTAGGTTAACGGGGTAATGGAAAGCTGTCTTCTCTTATTTTATCATTGAAATGTAGGCAGATGTACTAACAACAATTACTTTAAATAATGCATTTTGCAAAGCTTTTTCTCATTCATTAAAACCACAATAGCTTTACCTTGTCTCGCGGCCCACCAGCAATACATAGTATGCAGTTTCTAAATCATTGAGAGTATGAAGAATTTTCATCTTCTTGCTGCCTTCACCCTTCATGTCAAATACTCCCATTTTAGAGGAACAGTTTTAAAAAAATGTACAAAAAATAAGCACTTTTGTGATTACTATATAAAAAGAATGCCAGCTACAGATAAAACAAGAAAGCAAAATCAGTTCCCTGATAAAAATATATCCAATAAGTTTTGTTGAATCTGTTTCCCAGTTATCCTTAGAAAGTGGCACCACCATTTTACTTGTTTCAAACTGAGTCTTAGCAAAGAAGATTTTCCTTCACTATGGAAGCCATATCTTCACTAGATTTAAGTCATGGATCAAACTTAACAGTCTGCTGAATTCAGGGAAGGTTGATTGCACATGGATCCCACTGGAACAAAGATAAAAATGGATTTTGCCAGGGTTATGCACAGTGTACATTTTCATGTTAATTTCATTTGAGGTTCTTTCTGAGAGTGTCTCTTTTATATTCCACCCCTCACTCACTGGAAAGGGATAGTTTTTTCTAGCTTCTTTTGCAAAGGAAGGTTAAAATTCTTGCAAACTATTTTTAGACAGCAGAGAGAGAAGGCAGCAGAGAATCAATCTACTCCAAAGACAAACAACTTTTTATAGAAGGAAGCTCATTTCAAAAACAGTTTCAAATAACAAACCAAAACTACCTTCACTTCACACTTTCTCTTCCCTTCCCTTCTTTTAGTCCAGCAGGCCAGTCCAAAGCAGCAGAAAAATAAATCTAATAACAGAAAGGACCTAGGATACAACAACAACAACAGCAATACAAAAATTTCCTCAAAATTAGATTCAGGATGGGTGGGGGATCCAAAACCAACATCTCAAGGACGTATGCTAACACAAGTAGGCATCCTAGTAGCAGCAGAAATGCTCCAAAAATGGGAGAAATTATCCATGAAATCAAGAAAAAAAGACAGGAAAAACATAGAAACCTCCCCCCCAAAACAACAACAACACACATATGCCTTATGAGTTTCCATGCCCTTCTACAAAGTCAACATTTTCCCTCTCCCTGGATTTTCTTATTGACTGCTGACAGCCTTTATTTTAATTGCCACCATATCTTAGTCATAATGGATGGGAAAAAAATCTTAGACAATAAGACATACAAAGGATAAAAGAAAGGGTACATTAAACGTGTGGAAAGAGGTTTTAACGTGCAAAAGAGCATTTATATGAAAGAGGAAAGCATGAAAAAATACAAAACATTTGTGTGCCCTTTTTTCATTTACACAAATCATTTGTGCTTTAAAGGCTATTTCAGGAATCAACAAAACAATATGAAAATGAAAAAAGGTCATTTTTAAAAGTTTTTTTTACCATCTGTTAAAACATTAAAGCCCTCTCCTTGACTGTACCAAAGTAAAAAGTAATTGCTTCCAATGGAAACCAATTAATACAATTATGAATACCCAAGTACAACTATGATGTTGTGCGTCAGAGAAAATCAACAGCCTAAAAGTCAATTCTAAGAATGAAGGGAGCAAAACAAAAGGGGGAAATCATAGCTTTTCCCTCATTGTATAAAGTATGTTCGAAAGCACCACATTTGGCACATTTAAAATATGCCCCATTCAATAAAAAGTGCTAATTTTCTCAAAGGTGGCACAAGAAATCAAGCAACCCATTGGTAATGCTTTATCTACACAAAACTGGTTCTCAAAGCAGAAGCCAAACAGATTGAAGTCTCCAGGGTGAACAGGCAACAGGCAGAATGCAGACTTTATGTCACACTTTGCCATCTTTGCATCTCTGTCACATTCCTTGATTCTTCATACCACCTCATCAAATGCACCAATGTCATCTCCACTGGAAATAGGTATAATAGTGTCAGAAATTATTCTGGATTGAAAGGATTTTTGCTGGAGAAACTATGTTCAGAGGATGCCCAAATGAGTCTCCTTTCATGTCTCCAAGAGCTGGGACAGAGACAGGTGCTCAATCCATCATGCAGTACCCAGGTCTTGAACTGCCGACTTGATGGCCTTTTAGCTAATCAATCAAAACTTCTCTCTCACACAAGGCAAGCTTCTTAATCACTGAGCCACCACAGCCCAATGAATAGGGTATGAAATAGGATCTGAGAACCCCAATCTAAATCAACAAAAATGAAGAATTTTGTGAATATTAATTACACCTCAATTGATAACAATATCAACTTTTTCATATTTCTTTCTGTTTAATTTATAAGACTTAATATAAGGTTTCCAGAAAAGATTATTTGAAAAATATGATTCAAGTGGCTACTTTTGTTGTTTAGTCACACAGTCGATTCCGATCCTTTGGGACCCCATTGGACCACTGTCCGCCAGGCACTTCTGTCCTCCACCAACTTGTTAAATCAACTTGTTAAATCAAGTTAGTCCTCTACTAACTTGATTTAAATGAAATGATGGGTCACCTAGAAAATGTCCACCAAGTGTTGAATTTTTCAAATCCTCTTAATGACAATTTTGGATTGACAAGTCAATTAAAATGTGAATCAACTGCACAAATCTGTAATTCCACCCTACTGCTTTTGTTGAAAATGCCAATATCTTCCACAACATAAAGACAAGGTACGGCTCAGGTTTCCTTCCATCACATCAAGATAACTTACAAAGATTCAGACATCCTTTCTGCTGGTCAAATAATTTTCTCATTGGAAGACTTTAAATGCACCTGAAGACACTGGAGAGAAAATTCCAGAAATAATTGACAATATTTCTACCTCTTCACAACGTTTGTCAACAAGGAAGATTGTTGGGCAATAAAGGCTCTCGAATGACAGAATGATTCTAGCTTTTTAGACAATATCTCTTGTCAACAAGACAGAGAAAAGACTTGTCAAAATAATATGTTTCTGCAAGAGAAGAGTTTTGAGATCTCTTCTCTTGCATAAAAATGTATACTTCACACAGCAGAAGGACAAAGGAATTCTTCATCTTTTTGAAAATATTTATCCTTTAGTCAGAAGGAAAGAAAACAGACATGAGAACAAAACAAAAAACAGTTTTAAAACTATTTATTTTATATAATAGCATAATCACATGCATTTTTATTTACAAATACTTCCCACTGTCTTCAATGAAACCCATCTCTTCCTAAATGTGCTTTTGGATCATTCTCAAAAACATTTTTTAAAAACAGACTTTCTGCAACTACTGGCCCTCAAGGAAGGCTTTAAAGACATAAAAAGATGCAAAATAATATGTAAAATGAGAAAATGTACCCAAACATTATTACCAACAGCAGTGTCAAGGAAGGAAGAGGATTGCAGTTTGAGATTGATTTTAAAAAAAATAGACAAGGCATACCTTATAATTTTGAACAAGTTTTCAAATTTCCAGTGCCAGAATAACTGCATCCTAGAGTATGGAGAGAACTGTCTAAAGAACACTCAGTACCACAGTATATTATTTTCTTGAAATCATGGGAAATGGTTGGAGTGCCAGATTACTGGAGTTGGGGTAATGCTGTGCCTACAGATCAATCAGCCTTATTTCAATCCCAGGGAACATTCTGGAGCAGATTACAAAGTGGTCTGTCTGCATCCATCTTGAAAATAATTCAGTAATAACTAGAAGCCAGCAGGACTTGTAAGGAATAAACCCTGCCACATTAAGCAAGCAAAGCAATCACTCTTATATACAGCCCCATAGCACTTAGTGCACTCTCTGGGAGGTGCACAAGTTAATTAACATTTTGCCCCCAACATGCTGGGTACTCATTTTACAGACCTCAGAATGATGGAAGGCTGAGTCAACCTTGAGCCCTGGTCAGGATCAAACTCGCAACCTTTTCATTGAAGTGCAGCAGCTTAACTACTGTGCCACCAGATATCAGGCTGAAGACATATATTTTCTGAGTGGGTAGTAAACATCTAGTACGTTTTAGGAAGCCAAAATTCATTCCATACAAAAATGTTCAGGGACTTCATCTTTCTTACAGCTGATCATTCTGCTCATGTTGTCTTTCAGACCTCTATCTATGGCAGGGTTCTGGCCTGTGGCACCAAATCTGGCCCCCAATCTCACTCCAGTTCCTGCCAGAATTGGCTGTGGACTTATTTACCACTCCCACCACTGGAAGTCACAAGAGATCACTTATCATGGAGGCAGTCTTTTTAATTCAGTTTGTTTTGGATGTTTGCATTATTCCCACAATTTTGTTCAATTTCTGCAAGGAATAGCCTGTTCTTCTCTCATCAAGACCACCACAAAATACTATTTCCACTCACAGGCTCAGGAGAATAATGCAATGCTTCTACCACTTGCATCTGTCAAATGAGGATTGCCATCTCTCTGTGTCTGTTATGGACAGCTCTGAACTTTTCTGTTGCCCTATTTCCTAGTCAAATAGAAACGTACACTTCCATAACATGCTTATCTGTAGAGAACATTATGCATACACGTGGTTTTCTGTGAGGAGTGGAGAACGATATCAATCCAACAGCTAACTAACGTCATCTGCTGTTTTGTTCAAGTCACCCCTAAGAAATGGAGCCTGACATGAACATCCACCATGACCTTTTGGAATGTTCATTTATAGTTTCCCTGCATTATTCACAAGGAATTGGTACATGCCTTAATAAGGAATCTTTAACCACAAAAGCTTGTACAGTGTTTGATTTTTTTGTGATGCAGTAATGATATTGTGGAATTAGCTCAGTGATGGGATGTCCCCGGTTCTATACGGTTCCCTGGAACCGGTAAGAACAATCCCGGAGGGTTCTCCGTGAGGGGAGTCCACTTTTGAGGCGTCCGGTTCCGGACGCCTCACCGAAAGAATTTTTTTAAAAAAAAATCGGAGCTAAAATGGCTCCGATTTACTGCGCATGTGCAGAAACTCAATCTGCCGCATTGCGCATGCGTCAGATTGAGTTTCTGCACATGCGCAATAAAATTGGAGCAATTTTTACTCCAATTTTACTGCGCATGCTTAGAAACTCAATCTGACACATGCACAATGCGGCAGATTGAGTTTCTGCGCATGTGCAGTAAATCGGAGCCATTTTAGCTCCAATTTTTTTAAAAAATCGGCAACACCGGCAGTCCTCAAGAACGAGATAGTGGCGGTGGCGGCGCTGACGGCGGCGGCAACACAGGCAGTGGGGGCGATGACGGCACCAGCAGCGGCAGCAACGATAATGGCGGCGGCGGAGATTGCAGCGGGGATGACTTTGGCGGCCGCAACTCTCCACGGGTGCCCCAAGCCTCGCTGCCCGGCGGCGCGCCTAGCCGGGCGGCCCAGGGCTCCCAGCCGCAACTCTCCACGGGCAGCCCTGAGCCACAGCGCCCGGTGGCGCGCCTAGCCGGGCGGCCCAGGGCTCCTGGCCGCAACTCTCCACAGGCAGCCCTGAGCCACAGCGCCCGGTGGCGCGCCTAGCCGGGCGGCCCAGGGCTCCTGGCCGCAACTCTCCACAGGCAGCCTGTGGAGAGTTGCGGCCGGGAGCCCTGGGCCACCGGGCTAGGCGTGCCACCGGGCAGCAAGGCTTGGGGCGCCTGTGGAGAGTTGCAGCCGGGAGCCCTGGGCCGCCCAGCTAGGCGTGCCGCCGATGGGTGCCGAGGCTCAGGGCTGCCCATGGAGGGTTGCGGCCGGGAGGCCCTCGGCCACCCGGCTAGGCGCGCCACCGCTGGGCGCCGAGGCTCGGGGCCAGCCCCAACGGTCCCCATTGTAAGTGGGGTTTGTGTTTGGGGTGGGTGGGTGTTTGGGTGTATTTTTATTTAATTATTATTTTATTTATTTATTTTATTAACGGTTTTGTGTGTGTGGGTTGAGGGGTGTGTGTGTTTTATTTTTATTTTATTTATTTTATTTTTGGCCCCGCCTACAACGTCATGACATCATGACGTTGGCTCCACCCATGACGTCATGACGTTAGCTCCGCCCCCACTGTGATGACGTCAGGGTGGGGTACTAAAATTTTTATCATCCCATCACTGGATTAGCTCAAATGGTAGAGCACTCATTTAGCATGCAAGAGGTAGCAAGATTAATGCCCACATTCTCTAAGGAATGCTTTAAGGGCTGCAGTGGCTCAAGTGGCTAAGACGCTGACTGGAAGGTGGCAGGTCAGAAGTTCGATACCTGAATACTGCAGGACAGAATGAGCTCCTCTCTTTCTCCCAGCTCCTGCCAATCTAGCAGTCCAAAAGCAAGAAATTGCAAGTAGATAAATAGGGACCACTTTGGTGGGAAGGTAAACAGTGCTCCATGTGCTCCAATGTCTAGTCATGCCTGCCACTTGACCACGGAAACATCAGCAGAAGGAGACAGCACTGGCTCTTTGGTTATGAAATGAGCACTGAACTCTAGCGTCAGATATGACTGGCTTTCGAGCAAGGGAAACCTTTACTTTTACCTTTACCTTTACTGTCTTCCTTTGTTTTGTGTGATCAAATGGCTTTCTGTTTGCTCTCTGATTCTGTGCCTCTGTATCTCTCTTCATTTAACCTATGCACAAACAAACCCCTTCTGTTTCTGGGCTGTAGATCACGTAGGAAATTACCTTATGTCAAGTTTGCCCATAGATACACCTAGCTTAAGATGGTATTTACTTGTTTACTTAATCATTTATTCTAACAACAGATTTCGGAGTGGACGGGACTAAGTAAAAGCCAGAAGAGAACAATGCAGACTAGAACAGGGAGTTCTTAATAAAAATAGATGCCAATAATAGTGAAGTGTGCTGGACAAACTCCCAAACATTATTTTAGACCACAAACTCAAAGAATATTACTCTTTCATCAATCCTTTATTTACCCCATGTATGCTGTAACAGAACACAGTGAGCTGAGAATGGCAACTTCTGAGTAGGATAACCCAACACAAATCTCAACACATACATGACTAGATAACAACAATCTGGGAACAACAATTTTTCTTCAGTGCAGAAAAGTCAGTATTGGGAAAAAAAAAGCCAGGAATGGTGCTTTTCAAGTAGCCCAGCCCATGCCAAGGCATGCAGCTAGAGGGGACAGATGCAAACAGGCACAAAACACCCCAAACAAGTCAGAAGCTGTTGATTCCAGAAAACTTCCAAAACATGGAAGTAGTTCCCAGGGCTGTTGTCTGACTAGATACGTCAGCCCGTTCTAATCGAAAAACAGGGATGGATCATGTCATTCTGTCCTACTGAAACGTTGTCAATCCATTCAGGTGAAAGGAAGTGCAGAATGGAAGCCTTATATTAAGTCTTCTTACCCTAACCCAAAATGTGGCTTCATTTTGGTAGTTTCATATCTGGCTTAGACATGGAAGTAGCAGCAGCACAATGCTGGTTTCCCTACCTGGAATTGATGCTGGAACGTGGTCCTGTTTTCTGACTTGTGGTGCAGTGGTTGAACTGATGTACTGCAGCCAAAACTATGCTCCCAATCTGATTTTGATCCTGGAGGGGTTCCAGGTTGACTCAGCCACTCATCCTTCCAAGATTGGGAAAAATGAATATCCAGGATGTTGGCTAATTACCAAGTGAACCACCCATTGGGGTGGTATATAAATGCAATTGGCATTTGATGGGGAAAGTGAATATCACTGTTTAGAGCATGGGGGAGGGCTGGAGTAGGTACCAGATTGTGAACCCTGAGGCTGTTTCATGTCAGCTTGTGTCTGTCCTTTCTTTTCCAATGGAACAAGTATATTTGATTAAGGTATCATACTTGGAGGTTGTTGTTCTACACTTTTCCTTTTTTTCCCCTTTCTTTCTTTCTTTTCTCTTCTTTCTTTCTTTCTTTTTTGCAATTCTGCTTTTCCACCTTTAATAAGAATGAAAATGCCCCACCTTCCAAGGGGGATTGGGTGTCTGGTTGTATCAGTTCCCTCTATCTGGATGGGGAGGGTGAATTTTGTTGGACTGGCCTACTCAGAAGTTACCACTGGCACCAGGATGTTGTTTCTGAGAGTATTTTGCAGCTTGTTTCATCCATCACATGTGGTCATATATGTTTTACGATTTGGGTTGGATTATCCTATATGGAATTGGCCATTCCAGGCTATTGTGTTCCATTCCAATGGATAAAAAGTTGATTCAATGGTTCAGTACAAACTTCATGTAGAAAAGAAATTGAACAGCATGGTTGAATATTTCTATATGTTTCTGATCCAATTCCACAGAACAATTCTACACCAATCACTTTTCTTTAGATAGTATGTAATGCTTTCAGTTAGTCTCTGCTATTGCTTACAACACTTACCTATGCAAAACAGAATAATGTTTTCTCCCTTTCTCAAAAGATAATCTCATTAGTTTACTTATCCATTATTCTGCATTATTGTCACTTGTCTAGATAGCTTTCATTCCCCTGATATGCAGGATTTGTTTACTGTAACATTTTTAAAAGGATGTCATCTCACCTGATTTCACAAGAGGTGTAATTATTCTTAACAATAAATTCCTTATGGTGAAACATGTTTGTTCTACATTTGAAGATCAAAGAGCTAAACAACAGGTTTTTGATGTTATTTTTAGATATACATGTTTGTGGAAGGTACGAAAAGTGAAATAATAATAAAAAAACTGTTTTTCAAGTGAATGATTTATTTAAAAGCAGTAGATGCCATAGTGGTGCATAAGAAGTCATCTTAGTTTTATTTGTTGAATGAGCCAGTGGCCACAATACATCTGAAGTATGATGATGTGTGATAGGTAAAGGTAAAGGTCACCCTTGCTCAAAAGCCTTATTTATGTCTTTATTTATCTACTTACAATTTCTTGCCTTCAATCTGCTTGGGTGGCATGAGCAGGAACAGAGAAAGGTGCTCAATCTGTCATGTAGTACCTGGGTCTCAAACTGCCCACTTGCCGGCCTTTCAGATTAACCACTGAGCCACTGGACCTTCTAATTTTAAAGAAAACCTTGTTCTATGAACATCTTGCCTGCATGTTCTGCAGATGATGTGCCCTCACCTTTTGAAATAATAAAGAAATGGAAGGGCTCAGAGTTGGCAAAGATTTCCCCTGGAAAACATTATTAAATGCATATATACTATGTAAAGGACAAATAGTGAAGGAAGTCAGGGTAAAAATAAACTCATTTGAAACATAGTGTTGGAGCAGAGCCTTACAGATACAAGATAACGAGGTAAATGAGTGGGTGTTCAATCAACTCAAGCCAAAACTTGAACTAGAGCAAAAATGAATAAACTGAAGTTATCGTACTTTGCACATATAATCCAGAATCAGGAGAACCTCACCTTCTCATGATGTCCCCAAAGTAGGACAGTCTCAGCTTTGTCATTGTTCCTCCAGGAAAAAAGTTCATGCTTGATTTGTTTTAGAACCCATTTGTTTGTTTTTCTGGCAGTGCTTTCCTCCAGCACTATGTTTCACACATATCTTTTTTTTTCTCCTGGCAGGTTACTGTGCAGCTTTCACACCCATTCATGGCAATACAGCAACGTGGATTATCTTGATTTTAGTATTGAGTGACACATCCTCTTGATTTTTTTAAAATCCCTTCATTGTTGCATTTCCAAAACTCAGTTTTTCCCCTGATTTCTTAGCTGTAATCTCCATTTGGAATCACGATTGAACAAAGGTATATAAAATCTACCATTATTTCAATTTCTTGTCACTATTTTAGTTGTGGCATATCAGAAAACAAAACAAAACAAAGTAAACAAAATAAAATAAAATAAAAAACCCTGTAGCACTTTAAAGACTAACTGCTATATTTTTATTGTTAGCTTTCATGGATCAATGAAGTGGACTTGATCCATGAAAGCTAACAATAAAAATATAGCAGTTAGTCTTTAAAGTGCTACATAATTTTTTATTTTATTTTATTTTATTTTGTTTTCTGATATGCCTGAACTACAGACTAACACAGCTACTATTCTAAAATATTTTAGTTGTGTAGTTCTGTGGTCATGGGTTTTGTCCTTTTGATGTTCAATTTCATTAATTATTTTGCACTCTTCTTTAACATTAATCAAAAATCATTTATAACCATTGCTGTTTTCTGCCTGTAAAAAAGTATCATCTGCATATCATAAATTACTGATGTTTCTTAATTTTTTCACTCCTTCTTCATCTGAATCTAGTATAGTTTTCCATATGATATGTTTTGCATACAAATTGAACATATAAGGAAATAAAATGAACCCTTGTCTGACACCTTTGTTTAAAGGAAACCATTCTGTTTCTCCATATTCTATCCTAACAGTAGCTTCTTGTCCACAATACATATTATGGATAAGGACAATAAAGTACTGAGGCACATCATTTATTTTAGTATAACTTTAACCATCTCATGTATGTAGTAATATAGAGGCCTGATAGGAACAATGCTGAATGAGCCACCAAGCCTTGTAAATTCAATATACTATTCCCAAAGCAGCCACCAATTGCCTATGACAAATTTACCAGCAGATCTGACTCCAACTGCATTCCCATCTTGGATTCTCCAGCACCCATAGTGGTGACCCCCCCCCCCCACTTGTCCCATTTGTCCTAGTGAACATGAAAAACTGCACAAAATCTCTTCTTACCCATAAACGTAGTGTGCCATTCAGGACAAGAGAAGAAAATATGGGTGAGGAAGCTCTTTCCTCCCCCAGCAAAGGACAATTTTGCAATTAAAATCTGCTGGACCAAGTGACAATATTTGCTGTTATTTTGTTGTATGGACTTTCCTTTGCCTTCTCTGTGTCCGCCCCAGCCCTTTGGAACCTCCTGCCCACCGAACTGCGCCTTCAGACAGAGCTCCTGCCCTTCCGGAAGGGCTTGAAAACCTGGCTGGCAGGACAAGTGTGGGGACCTGGGAATGCGAATTCACTTACCAGGTGGCTTATTTGATGGATTGCCACCCTGGGTCTGGTAGTGGGACTGTGTATTGTTTTAATTTTTGTGATTAAGTTTTGATGACTTTTTAACTTGATGTTTTTATTGATTTAGATTGTCTTATGTTTTTATTCTTATTTTTAGTCTCATGTAAGCCGCTCAGAGTCGGGTCCTCCCGATTGGGGCGGGGTATCAAGTGTAATAAATAAATAATAATAAATAAATCTGAAGTGTCAGAGGACATTGTTGAACATTATAAAGAAGAAGCAGCAGAAGCAGAACACAAGCTTGCTAAAAGGCATGTTGCTAATTTTGCAGGGTCATTTTGAACTAATTATAGTGATTATGACAAAATTGTAGACGTTCCCCTACTGTTACCTGAAAGCAAGGAATAAGTATGAAAAGTCATTATTGAGCTTTGCAACACACACAGGTTTGTTCTCTAAAAAAATTGATATTGCTGGGTAAAAAAAAATGAGAAAGAGTTCCAATTCATAATGCCATCAGTATCTAACAATAGTCTGGAGTTTGCCCCCCCCCCATGGGGCTTCTTAAACTTGTGGTGCACTTTGGAAAAAAAATCTATGGTTCAAACTCAAGTGTGAACAGGAGATGCTCAAGAAAATGGATTTGCCGTCATCACATAGATGTAATGTCCTGATTTTACCAGATCTCAGATTTATTTTACTATGTTTGTTATGACTTCTGTGAGATTACAGACTTGGGTGGGGCAATTGGTCTTGATGAAAAAATTAAGGCCTTTTGACTCCAAACTCAGGCAGATTCTGGATGGTTTGGTCACATTCCATGAGAATTAGGCGACTGTAAACTTTAGGTGAGGATTAAGCTGCTTCTACAATGCATGATTTAAACAGGAAAAAAGATTCCTGCTGCTAATCTTCCCTACAGAATAGGGTTATAACATTGTTACTAAAGTCTTTTAGAAACATGTTAAAATATTAAAGAAATAAATGTTATGGCAGAGAGCTAGGGCTGTGTGTCAATTTTCTGTGTTCCCAGTGGTCCCTAGAGCAACCTTAAGTGGCATTAGAGCTGCTTCTGTTTTTAAAAGCCCCAAGGATGCCAGAATTTCAAATCAAAAGATCTTTTACAGAATAACAGGGGCTCAGCTCTCTTAATGTATAAAATGTTCTAAAACATAAAAAGAAACATTTTACCAGCTGTTTTTCCCCTCTTCTCAATATACATCTCTGTCTTTTCTAAATCCCATGGGGAAGCTCATCTTTGACACAGCCTACAGCTACTCTGACTGTAGGAAGTTAAGTAAAGAATGATGTTCAGCCTGCTGGGTAGTAGCTTAGGAAGTAGAATGGGTTGAAGAGCAGAAAGCGATGTTGTGCATAAATATGTGTCTATTAAAAATAAATAAGTGCATAGTTGGTTCTCCCTTGGAGAAAACAGCAAACAAAGGAAAAGAGCCACAAAAGTGAATATGCTAGCTTTGATTTCTGTTTTCAGCCCCAGTTCACCACAGGAGCGTGTCAAATAAATACACTACCGATGTTATTTTGAAAGAGTATAGCCAGGTTACTCTGTTGCAATGAAAACAACAGAGTCCTGTAGCATCTTAGAGACAAAGGGTAGAATCCTATTGGATTCACATAGAATAAACGGGCTATCATGGAAGTGGTGTACTGTCCATCCTATGTTCTGGCATACCTGATTCAATCTTTTTTTGCACCTGGGCGAGTAAGGGTCTTCAACCAACCATTTCCTTGTTTTAAGGGCAGCAGCCCTAAGACCATAAGTCTCTGAAGCAGATGTAGTGAGCCAGCCAGGTGAGGTTGAGTGTTCTAACAAACGGAGTATCAGAGGAGCTTAGTCTCAGAAAATTGATGCTATGAATCTAAACACCATAAGGATTTCCCCCCTAACATTTCTAACAGCCTGCCCAGCCTGCCCATTTTGGTGTTCACTGATTTGGATGGAAAAATGTCAGTTGTAGGGCCAAGATTAGTAGCACTCTTCCTGTCCAAATGGGAGCCAAGCCCTCATCTCTTAATTGAACACTTCCCCTGATCATCTGTGGACAGTCAGGGAAGTAAAATATTCTTTTTAATATCTGCTTGATCATGACTGATGTTATGCATCAAATTTATTAAATTTAAAAAACCCTTTGCTTCGTCTGTGTCTTGTTGATAAACTGCCCACAGCCATGGTTTTGATCAGCAATGCATAGTAAGCCAAATATTAATAGAATTGATGAATTACATCAATAGCAATCAAGTATTTTCACTTCTCCTGCCTGTCCACAGATTAGCAGGGGAAGTGATCAAGATTTTGAAATTGTTATAGATCACAAGCTGAATATGAGCCAACAGTGAGATGTGGCTACAAAAAAGGTTGATGCTATTTTAGACTGCATTGACAGAAGTGAAATACTAATCCCTCTTTATTCAGCACTTGTCAGACTACATCTAGAGTGCTATGTCCAGTTCTGGACACCACACCTTAAGAAATAGGCTAACAAACTTGAACAACTTCACAGGAAAGACTGAAAGCACATTTAGCCTTGAGAAAAGGATGCTAAGAGGGGACATGATCTCATTTTTTTAATACCTGAAGGATAGTCATAAAAAATAGTGTCAGGATCTGTTCTTGATCATCCCAGAATGCAGGAAATGTAATAATGGGCAAAGCTACAGGAAGCCAGATATAGTCTAAATATCAGGAGGGGGGATTCTTAACTGTTAGAGCGGTATGACAATGGAGCTAATTACCTCAGGAGTTGCCAGAACCATTGAAGAGAAAATGCCAGAACCATTGAAGAGAAAAATTGGATAACCATCTATCAGATCTGCTTTGATTTGGATTCCTACATTGTACTGGGATTCAGTGGTTTCATAGACCCCTTCTTACTCAGTCATTCTATGATTCTACGAGACTCAGTAAACCACAGTAAAATGTTGGGTGTGTGTTGATTTTTCTATAAAGGATAAAAAAGGCCTAATCAGTTTACACACAACCTACATCTTGATCTGCATCAGCCCTAATGTATATAAAAGAGGAAATTATTTTTTCAAACGGTTGTGAGAACTTTTACAATAAGCACCTGGTCATCAAAATTTACCACATGATTAGCTGCAGCTAGCCCCATCCACTGCTTTTGTCCTCATCTGATTTTGTGTCATAACAAGGAGAAGAGTGCAGTTCTAAAAGAAGTCAAGAAAACTGAAGAGGTAGTATTACACTTTCATGTTGTTTGTTGTGAACTCAGTAGATAAGCCACTTCTTCCAGTCATCAGAGAGCAATGACAAGTTCTTTCTTCCAGTCTGTCTTTCTCTGACAGTTTTTCAGAGCTGGACACTTGCGTTAGTTCTGCATGTCTGGCACCTGACAAGTCTTATTTGTTGTGCAGATAATTGTAACTGTTTTAGTTTCTCCACCACCACCACCACCACCACATGAATGTTGTAGTCTATCATGAAAATGCAATGGTTGTTCATCCTGAGAATGCGTTCTTCAAGCTAGAAAACACAGTGAAAAGAGTGATAGCTGTTCTGCCCAAGTACCAAAACACAAATCTGTCATGTCAATCAGATTTACTTGCTCTTTGAAGGTATCCTGTTCATCCTGTTTACGTATTACAGTCCTACAACCAGAACCATGCATAAAAGATATGGATTGTGAAGAGAGTTTTTGAGTACCTTTTGAGATCATTTTTACACATGCCACAGCAAAGTTGCTAGTTATGGGATAGTACATTAGAAAAGAATACCTCAAACTGCAGATTGTGTGTGTGTGTGTGTGTGTGTGTGTGTGTGTGTGTGTGTGTGTGTGTGTGTGTGAGAGAGAGAGAGAGAGAGAGAGATTTTCTCTGTGGTTAAGTATATGTATGTTGAATTTGACTCAAAAGGGTTTGAATTGAATGTGTAAAACACAGTTAAAATTAATTAGTTAGTAATTTTCACTCCATCAAACTAGTTCCTTTGTTTCCCTCCTTCACATGTTATAATCAAAGACTAGTACTTCAAATGTAGGCTTATCCCATTTAAATGCGAAGAAATAGGAATGGGCAATCTATCATGAATTCACAGTGTATTAAATTAGATATGATCTGAGTTCTTCTGCCATTCTGAAAACTAAGGAAAAAGAGAAGCCCCTCCCATATCGCAGGAAATTCACATATTTCTCTCAAATTTCTTCTTATTAGCACTAAAAGTGAATTATCTACCAGAAGGAAAAACTGGGACACCACACAAAGCCTTCACTTAAGAAGAAACTTCTCCTCTTCAGATTATTCATTTATCATGTGAAGAAAGCACAAAAGAGGGGGCAGGGGAAGAATTCTCTTGCAAGTATGTTCAGGAATCTGGGTTGTAAAATGCCACAATAGTGCTTCAATGATCCTGAATAGCTGGATAAAAGTGTTTTAGGATACAATGCTAAAGAGTCCAGCAGTCTCCATGTGTCAGCAGGCAGTTGGTTCAACCCTAGCTTCCCTGCTGGGAGTTTAGCCCACAAGAGGTGCGCAACAGAAAGCAATGCTGATACTGGCAACAATGTAACTGCTCTAGTTCCCATTCATTTACTTCTTGCCCAGTGGAAAGGAAAGAGCCTGATAGTTTGTGGACATTTCCCTTAGGATAGTGAGCTGGGGGACCAAGAGAGCTGCCATTTCCCCATGGATTGATATTAGTAGTACTGTATCTGGAATTTCAAGCAGGCTAATAACAACAGTGCACATCACAGATTTGTTTAAGGATACTGGCTTTATGTATAGCCGGGGCTTCTGTTTACCAAATTTTGACTTTTCTCACCATATCCCCTATGCACAAGTCCAATGCGATTTCTGCTCCACTACATTGAAATAAAAGGTTCATGTTTACTACTGATACATCATGTTTAACTGTTTAAAAACTAGGTGAAAACTACACAATATTCTAGCAGTTCTGTTGATGGTCTTGAGGAAAATGGCAACAGGCAATGATTCATTTCCATAGTCTTCTAGTGAATGCTCAGCTGTTTGTCAAGAGCAGAGATTAAGTTGGGGAAGAATTACATGTAATTACAGAGATGGCCACTAGGGGTGCAAAATGCAATTCTCCATAGGGATTCAGTAAATCAGGGTTTTACTGTAATTGAATTTATCCTTCATAGGAACAACTTGCCAACTGCTGGATTGTAATGGCTGACTGGAAGAGGAAAACCTGGTAGCAGAGGATCAAGCAACCTTTTGGGCAATGGAGGTCCACAATAGAACACTGCCTAGTCCTCCAACATCTCATTGAGATATACTCCTCCAAATGCTCAGTATCATTGTATGCTGCTTTCATCAATTTAAAGTCTACCTTTGACTCAATCTCTAGCATCAAGTGTGAGAAACAAGAGAAATCCTTAGTTGTGGCAAGTTTCTGGGCTTTTTTTCACCCTAGGTATAAAATTTTTCATTTCCCCCAGTTAACTTTCCTTCTGTTGTTTTCAGCCCATGGCTCAAACCTATCAAGAGCTTTTGGAATTTCTTCCTCTTTACCCATGTAGGAGCCAGCAGTAAAATGGATATCATTTTTTATCTGTGCTATGAGTGCTTTCTGGTGTACTACCATTTGTTTTTATCATTATCGCTTTATTCTAATTTGTTGTTTTGTCAAACACACTAATTAATACTAAATATACACAACTGCTCTGTAAGAAGAGAAGAAAGAAAAGTTTCACTGGGCTGGTTTCAAACTCCTGTGATGAATTAATTGTCATCCAGCTTGGTAGGAGTGGAGTCAGCAATTATGTGCAAATTGCTGTTTTGAAGATCAGGAGATTCACTAAAACAGATGTAATTAAATGCACTTGATAATTACCATTATACCGGTACTTAATATTAATAGGACCATGGGGTCCCAATTTTCTCTGAGAAATGAGAATAGTTGAAGGAGGAAAACAAGAAAGCAGAATACATTAAAAGGTTAAGGGAAAGCTGCCATAGGTATACTGCTCGGTGGTTAAGAAGCTTGCCTTGTTTGCTGGAAGGCCAGCAGATTGCTAGTTCACGACCCAGGTACTGCATGACAGATTGAGTGACTGTCTCTGTCCCAGCTCTTGGGGACAGAAGCCTCATTTGGGTGTCCTCTGACTGGAGCTTCTCCAGAAAAATTCCTTTCAACCCAGTATAATTTCTGACACAAAATTATAATTATTATCACGATGGGTAGAATTTTTTTGAGGAATCACTTGCCATTGAAGTTCAGCTAAGCAAACTATCAGGCTTTTTCCTTTTCACTGAGCTGAACTGACTCTAAGGCAAGAAATAATTACTGGGAACCAGAGAAGATAACATTGGTGCTAGTATCAGCATTGCTTTCTGTTGCACAACTCTTGTGTGCTAAACTCCCAGCAGAGAAGCCAGGGTTGAATCAACTGCCCTGCTGACACACGGAGACTGCTGTATCCTTCTGGCCTCTGCACTAAGTGAATGACTATTGTCAACTGACTGCCAATTGGGCCAGTGTCATGAACTGCAACAATAGATGAAGGTGCTACTCATCCCAGCAGAAATGAGGGTTTGATGTCACCCTCATATGAAATGACTCATCATATAGGAGCCACACGAGCTTCAGGAAGTATTTGTAGGTCCTATAAATTATGCCCATGTACTTAACCAAGGAAAGAGCATGCTCAGGAGGGTATTTAATTATAACACTGGCATAAAAGAAAAAGGGCGATAGCCAGTTAGCCCATGCACATGTTAGGTGCTTCCTACAGGACAGTTCACGGTCCCCGTTTTTCTCATTTTCCTTATCTTTCTTCTATTTAATAGACTAAATATGTCAATGTACTGTCCCTTAAAATCTTCTTCCTGATGGCTGGAAGAAGATGATCTCCCAAAGGCATAGACGTCTCCAAAAGAGAGTGTCTGCCTAGAGACAGTCCTGCAGCTGTGTCCAGTGAGTACTAACTTGAGCACAGTGAGTATTAACTTTTACATAGCCAAAAACCTGGTTTGGGATGGTCCCTTGTGAGTAGGGCACTGATCATGTGGAGGTAGTGATGGGGTCAGAGGTTCTGCAAGACTGACCATCCCCACAACCAGAGTGGAAACACTGGCAGTTGCTATGCCCAGGTAACCAGTCACTGAGCTGTGCAAAGATGGGGTAGTGTGTGGCTGGGTAGACATAGAGAGGGAAGATGTCCAAGGCTGAAAGGGACAATGGATTGCACCTGTATGATTAACCATGATCCTATGACCCTTTCCCCAACCCCATGGTGTTCAGTGAACACTCAACCTCACCTGGCTGGCTCACTACATCTGCTTCAGATGCCAGTGGGTCCATGCTATCTCCCCACCCACCCACCCACCCACAGCCATTTGGAAATGAGAGGTACACCTTCCATTGCCTGTCCCTCCGGGGTACCACTTGTAGCCACACCTACACTGCCTGTAGTTGCTAGTGATGACCCTCACTGTGGTGTAACCTGCACTGCTTTGTATCAGGATACCTGCACCAGTTCTCCTGTTTGACTCCAAAAATGGCCAAAGATGTTGTTAGTTCACTGGGAAAATTTATCTACTTCCAATTTCTTGATTTTGAACTGCTAGGAGCTGGGACAAAGAATGGCGCTCATTCCGTCATGCAAACTTATGAGCCCTGGAGTCCCTCACAACCTTCTGAGTTGTGAGGGGAAAGGGGCCCATGGCTTGACAGCCCCTTCTCCACTCCCAGTGCCTCTGTTCTTCTCACAGTATCAGAAGAGCAAAAAAAAAGCTGGTGGACATCTCCAGGGAGCTTTGCAATGTGTGGGCTGCTTTCCCTTACTGCCACCATTGCCTTTTTTGGGGGGGAGGGGGGGAGATGGGAGGGCATTTTATTGCACTGGATGGGACAATTTTTTCAACCTTGAAATCAGAACAATCCTAGTTTTCCGGGATGTATGGCAACCCTATTCCAGAACTAACCTGGCACATGCTGTTCACTGTGGCTTAGATCTCCTTAGTCATTTGAGTTACTAGCTTTCTTTGGGTTTTGTTTTTGTTGCTTCCCTTTACACCTCACAATGTAATATAGACATTTCCTGAAAATGTCTCATCTTGCGTTCTCTCAGTGGGGATCCTACCAACTGTTGGTAGAACTCCCTTGGCAGTACATATGTTCAGCGTTCTGCAAAGCTTCTTGCTTCCCTGTTCAGTCATCAAGGTCTTCCAAATGTGCCACAATTGTCAAGGGGTGGAGAATTGCCTACACCTCCCGGGTACATCATATTCAATGAAGCAATAAACTGTTACCCAAGGGACAGAGAAATCAACTACAGTACTAAGAAAAAATGTTTCATAGCAAATCCTTGGGTAATATTTAACGTTTCCTTTCTGCCTTTAACATTATTTCCCATTTTGTAAGTTGAAATTTTGCTCTATAGGGAATTTAATAGAATTTGTCAGAGTCCTACATCTAATGCTCAAAGAATCAAAAAGGAGTTTGCTGAGAGTACCAACATTTTACATGATGACATTCTATGTGTCCTGGCTGTATGGCATTAATCATAATCAGAATAATTGTGGTGATATCTTCTTTGATGCATCATCAGAAGTATTGAATGGAATGGCAAACAAATTTAAAGAAACTTTGGAATGTATACATATTAGCCAAAATCCTTTTACTTAGCGTAGTAAATTGCCACGAAATTGGCCCATTTACTCTGTAATTTCCACTGAGCTTTTCTGGTGTCTTAGTGGTTAAGGCACTGAGCTGGAGACTGGAAGGATGGGTTTCAATACCTGAGATCTGCACTTGGGGACATGAAAGGAGCCTCATTTGGTTATTCCCTAAAAATCCTTTCAACCCAGAGTAATCTCTGACATGAAAACACACACACTGATTCAAAGGAGCCTACTCTGTTTGTCACTTACTTAAGCATAATAAATCACAGAATATAGTGGAACCTCATACAACAATTGCCCCGTATAGCAACAAAATTGCATAACAATTAGGTGTTGTTGTTTTTTTTTTGGGGGGGGAATGGCATCTCGCATAACAATTTTCCCATGAAAAAAATTGTACAACAATTGTACAATTGTACAACAATTTTTCAATGGGAAAAAACACTTAGCAAAAAAATTAAAAATGTTGTGCAATGCATCCCATAGGAAACATCGATATATGATGGATGTATCATATAGCAACTTTTTTGTACAACAGCAAGCTCCATGGAATGGATTAAAATCGTTGTATGAGGTACCACTGAATACCCATTTGGATCAATGGAATTTACACAGGAACTGACTCACTAAACAATTATAGATTGAACGGGCCTATTCTTGTGTGATTTACTTCACTAAGCAATAAAATTTTGGATATTGTCTTTTTCTTCAAAAATTTCATTAGAAATGTTGTCCTTCTGTACTTTTTACAATAATGACAGTGTAGAAAGAGAACTCTGTTTCCTATAAGTATATTGGCAGGTACTACTGGATTACAATATCCCTATGGGGTGATATTTCTTCTCATACATGCTAGCGGTTCAAGGCTTGTATTTTTAAATGATAAAAATGGCATGGGATATATTTGTGTTACATTTCCTTGGGAAATTCTAGTCGTATGGAAGCATCTATTGAAAAACCTGAATACAATTTAACTAATAATTTCTCCTTAAGCATTCAACTCTGTTTGTGCTTTAAGCTCTGTTTTACCATACTTGTAGAGCAAAAGTGTATAAAGAGGTATTTCCAAGGACATCTGCTCCAAAATATAGACCATATGATGTGCAGGAGGTGAAACACAGAAAGGAAAAATAATGCCATGCATAACACTATGTTTCTTCTTTCCAAATAAACCTTTGGCATTCAAATGGAGACACCTGCCAAGAAGACATTTCTTTTCTGCTGTAACACAGGAGAATGAGCTCCCTCTTTCCCTTGTTATTTCAAAGAGCTCTTGTCACTTAATTACCTTGTTACTTTCAAATAATTGTCATTCCTGAGCCCAGATACTAACTGATTGCTTTTCATTTGTTTCTCCCTGTCAATAATCTGAAATGGATGTTCACAAGTGTCTGAACTTCCTGCCAACAGTAAACAGTAGTGGGGCAGGTGTTTGGTAGACATTTCAAGAATGCCAACAGTCCTTCAGGAGGAAAATAATAATAATCAATGACTTAGAAAGGAAAGGGCTGCAGTAGATTATTAACATGTTCTAAGAAGTAGAAACAAAGCAACAGTGTGTATTCTTGCAGTTATGTTTACTGTATATATTTGAGTATAAGTCTAGATTTTTAGCCCCCATAATGAGGTCCAAAAAGGTGACTCGACTTATACACAGGTCAACAAACCCAAGGAGCCCAAAACTGCAGTGGTACAAATTCAAACATACAGTAAAAAATATACACTAACACTACCATAAAAACTCAAAAACATACCCACACAAAAGTCTACATTAATTAATTTATCATAGTTTCATGTGTTTTAATTACTGAAATTCACTAGTAGCAGCTGCATTTTCCTCCACCACTGACTTATACTCGGGTTAATCTATTTTCCTAGTTTTACATGTCCAAATTAGGTACCTCGACTTATATTCGGAATGACTAGTCGAGCATATACGATACATGTTAACTGCTCAGGATAGAAAAAAACTTTAAAAGGGCAAGGGCAAGTAAAATAGATGTAATTAGAGAAGCTAAATGTGTTTAATTAAATGTTTAAAGATTCCACTTTGTTGGCTTTAAAAAAAAATTTTTACAGTTTAAGATACTTTCTACATTTTATGCTGAATTCCAAACTCCCCCAAAATCTCTACACTAATTACATATTATTGGTAAATATAGGTAGATATCAATACAGATAGGAATACAACCCATAAGCACTAAAATTGGAAACAGAAACAAAAGGTGGCTACCTATAGCTCTCCAAATGGGTTTTGGAATGCAGCTCCCAAATGTCTCCATTGACAAGACTGGCCATGTCTGATAGAAGCTGGAGCCTAACAGAATCTGGAGGCCTTCACTTTCTCTACACATTTAATACAATTTTTAGAAATAGAAAATGCACCCAAAACATTTTGGGAAACCCTACACTACTTACTTGGTTACTTTGTTCATCCATACTTCATACGTCTAGTTTGATGTGGTGGATTGGAGCATCATCATCTACAAGACTTTAGTGGGCTCTTGCCATTGGGAGGGCCTACCGCTACCTTAGCAGGGTCCAATGGTGCATAGGGGACTGAGGGCCATGTTTCTGATGCCCCTTTAGCTATTTTAAATATGCCGACACAGCTGGCTGGGCTCATGTCGAAGTTGGCCCTGTTACAGCAATGCACTGGCCAGGTGCATTGCCCGAATACCCAACCCCACTTAGCTGACCTGTGGTTCTACAATGGAGAACCATTCTGGGCTGTCAGCCAACACCTTTGTGGCATGGTTGAAACTTCCAGGGGAATACACCCCACACACCATAGCTGTCGGACGGCCAGGGTCACTGCTGAGTGTGTGAGGTGGGATTTGCAGTGGTGATCCTACACAACTTAAAGAATCCACACACATTACTGGAATAATGGGCTACACAGAAAGAGCCTTGTTGAAGATTGTGGCATCTTTGAACCAAATCAAGCATACCCTGGTAATGGCAACCTTGCGTTGCCAGCTAATCTTTCTCACACTAAGTCTTGTGAAAGGAACTGCAGAATGAACTCTCCTACAGGTGCCTTCCTTTTGGTAGTTTCACATCTGGCCTAGACATGGAGGAAGATGAAGACTAGCATAATGCATAAGTGCATTTTGTATCTGAAAATCTGTCTGTTTTCCAGTAATATAATAATAATAATACAAATGCACACACACCTTCACGTAGATACCTCTGTTCAGTTTTCCAGGAGAAGCAGCCTGCAAAAGAGCTACTGATAAGAAGGACTGCAACAATAAACCCAACTGTTTCTAGAAGGACTTTCAAACCTGGGGAAATAATAAGCAGTAAGTTGTAAGTTGATTTATTCTTACATGTACTTGGGGGGGGGGGGAGAGAAAATAATGGTTGTTACCAACACTTTACTTACATGTACAGATCCTATAGAACAATGAAAACCAAACACTGTCGTTAAATATATCTGTCACCTCTCAGTCAAGGAAAACATTGCCTTAAGGATATGTTCCAGCATCTTTCACTACTCACACAGTAGTTGACTTGATAACACTTCTTGACTGAGCTTTGGGAGTATATTCAGAGTAATGCAGAAAGAAAGAAGGTACATGAAAACAAGTCTTTTCACAGAGCTTCTCTTTACTGTATCCTCCATTGTTGGTGTATCAAAATGCCTCAAATTTTAATTTTAAAGCTCTGCAAACCAAATTTGTTTCATTCACCTAGTCTCTCAGGATCCTTACGTCAGTGCAGGATCAGGCTCATCTAATGACCTTAAGATACAGTCTTAAACTCCCTGCAGGATTTATGAGCCTCTTTCAAGAAATTCTAGTGTCCCTGATAAATACATATTTTTATGATATGGCCAAAGATGTTTCTTAAGCATAAACAGCCGTGGCTTTTTTTGTAGCTATGCATCTTACATAAATGGGCAAATTCTGTTGCAACCCAATAGCACCTAAGTTTAGATAGTAATCTGCCTCAATCAAACTTGAAAACCCAGAAGCATTCTCTCTTTTCATTAGTGACACTCATCAGCTTAACTAGCCATGCCTTTTTAGTAGTTTGGGCACTGTTCCAGGACTGTCTATGGAACAAACCTCTTTCAATGTTGGCACGTTGTTCAGCTGTGCCCTTGCCATGATCACAAGTCCCTAAGAACTTAAGTACACCCATGGATAGATTAACTACTATAATGCTCATTACCCAAGGCTTCCTTTGAAGCTGATATGGTAGCTTCAGTGGGTTCAGAATGCAGCTTCCAGACTGATCAATAATGGGAGAAGATTTGACCACCTCCCCAATTCTGACCAGTCTACACTGCTATCTTTCCATTGTCATGCCCAGTTTAAAATAACAGTAAGGAAAAGTTTTCCCTTGCTTGAAAGCCAGTTGTATCTGATTCTAGGGGTCCTTGTTCATCTCCGTTTATAGCCAAAGAGCCAGTGCTGTCTGCATCTGCAGATATTTCTGGGGTCATGTGGCAGGCATGACTAGAAAACCGGAGTGCACATAATGCTATCTGTCTTCCCATTGAAGTGGTACCTATTTATCTACTTGCAATTTCTTGTTTTTTAACTGCTAGGTTGGAAGGAGCTGGGACAAAAATGGGAGCTCATTCTGTCCTGCAGTATTCAGGTATTGAACTACTGACCTCCCATCTTCCAGTCTGTATCTTAGCCACTTGAGCCACTGCAGTCCCTCAAGTGTAGTGTCCTGCTGTTTTTTTGTGTTGTGGACTCCTGCAATTCAAACATGCAAGTCCCTTTAATCTCATGATTCTACAGGAAAGATTGATATCTTGAGCATGTTATCTTCTCCCTCAATGATCATCCTGGGATAATTATTGGCCTGTGTGGAATCCCACCAACAACATATTTCTCTGAGGTTCTATGAAGTTCATGGCTATTCCAGCCAGGAAGGATGGGGATGTAACACCTTCCCAATATCCCAAATGCTTCCAAAAAGACAAGCAATATGGATGATGGATTTTAGCTAAAACCCAACATTCTCTGGAGTGGATGAGGCCCTGCAAAGATTTATTTTGAATATTTGAAACTTATTCTAAGAGACATGAAAATGCTGCACCCAATTTGGGCCTCTTGGAGGTGGGGGGGGGGCAACAAAAATAGTTTGGTGGTTGCATGCCAGCTTATGAATACATAAATTGCCAAACATCTGTGTAAATCCTGAAAGGGCACAGCAGGTTTAACAGATCTGAAATTTATATCTCCAGGAAAATACATGGGTTTGCATTTTGAACACTGAAAGGAGTACATAGTTTATGGCTCTAGTCCTGCTGGGTTTAGGCTAAAATTAATTGCATTGCTAGTTTTTACTCTTGTTTATCTATTCATCCTTCCAAGTCCATGTAGAGTTTGTTCCCAGTGTGGGTGGAGGGAAAGAGACCCAAATTATTAATTTCTTGGTATGAGATAGACACAGATGCCCGATTGACCAGAAACCATTAGTTTTACATAAACAAGCAAAGAAGCTACACAACCTCTCATTTAAGTAGCTCAAGGCAACATATTTTATTCCCCTTATCATCAAAATGCATTACCTTGAAGAACACATGGTTTATAATGAATCAGTCCAAAGATTCCTTTCTATCCACACAGTGTTCTATCAGATGCCTACGGGAAGTTTACCAGCTTCAATGCAACTGTATTCTTCATCTTTGATTTCACAGCAATTGATGTTGGCTATAGCATAAACCTCAATGAATGTATCTAATCTCCTTTCAAAGCTTTCTAAATTGGCAGCCTTCTATACTTCTTGTGACTCAGCTGAAATGTCCACTATGTGAACAAGAGGCTTTTTTAATTTGTCCTGAATCTACTAGCATTTGGTTTTAGTGGATGACTTAATTCTAACATCATTTAAGAAGATGATGCCCTATCAAGTTTATCCTTATTAAGTTTATCCTTATCAAGTTTGCCCTATCAAGTTTATCTCCATTGCATTTCTTATCTAAGCTAAATAGCTTCACCTTTTTCTAATAGGAAAATGGTTCAGATCTTGATTGTTGTATTAATCTCCTCCTCCTCCTCCTCCTCCCTATGTAAAAGGGACTTCAGTGGCACAAGTGGTTACAATGCTGAACTTGCTGACTGGAAGGTCAGAGGTTGATTCCTGGGTATTGCATGATGGAGTGAGCTCCTGTCTTTGTCCCAGCTCCTGCCAACCTAGCAGCTCGAAAGCAAGAAATTGCAACTAGATAAGTAGGGACCACTTCAGTGGGAAGGTAAACAGTGTTCCATGTGCTAGGGTGTCTAGTCATGCCTGCCACGTGACCACGGAAATGTTTGCAGAAGCAGACAGCGCTGGCTCTTTGGCTATGAAACAGAGATGAGCACTGAACCCTTTACTTTTACCTTTTTACCAGTTTTATATCCCCAGTTGGAGCTTCCATGGTCAAGAAATAATTTGAACTCAGACCTCCATCACTTCATCCACTGCACCACACTTGGTATTTCATATAATTCTGTATAATTCAAATTAAATCCTTGTACAGATTGACCAACTCACTGATCTTGGAGCCTCCATCCTCTCCTGGACAGAATAAGGACTGCAAGACATAAGGAACATACATTTTCTAAAAATTGTCCCTTTGCTCTAGTTTCTTCCAATGAATACCTTCTTGCAATATTTATGCTTTTTTTGGTTCCAATTTATGGCTTTAGCAGTGTTTTTTTCCCTTCCAGAGAGACTATTATAGTGATTATGTAACAATAAATTACTTTGTTAACTCTCTTTATAGGAGTATATGCTTTAAGAAGACTTAAGTTCCGGATAGGTTTTATTTTTCCACCACCATTTGCTATCTTCTAATTATTATGTATTCCCACAACACATGTACAGCTCAGACACAAATCCAATTGAAAGTTGCAGTTCTGAAGATGATCACTGTTTGCAATCCTTTCTCATACAAAGCATTATTTAGCATCATATCTTGCTGACATACACACACAAAAAACCCACTTATATTTATATTCTATACAGGACTTCTACAACAGATGAAGGGTACAACTAAGAATCTTATACAGGCACATCTCCAACAAAGGCAGGGGTTTCTAACCTTTTCGCATGCCCCTTGACAGTTGAGCGGGCTGGTCACGTGGTTCCTCCTGCTGCAAACACTGCCGTAAAACATGACAGCCATGGGTGCATTTACGGCAGTGTTTATGTCAGGCGCGTTTACACATGCACAGGTGCATTTTATTACTATTGTGAATGCATCTGGTTCTACTTCTGGTAGTGGCAAGGGCAGTGATGGACCACATGAAATAGTGCCATGGGCTGTAGGGTGGCCACCCCTGAACTAATGTGTCATCTGTAAAGTAGTTCTGGTGTCTTCTCCCATAATGGTCAGCTTTATAAGGTACCTGAGGTCTTTGATGCTTTTCTTGGTTATCACAACAGTGGCTATTTTGGTTTCCCATAGAACCCTGACTTGCTGAAAGAAAGAAAAAAGAAAAATACCAGTGGTATGGTTTTGTGGTAGTCCTCATGTTCAACAAAATGTTGTTTGTGCTCCAGTGTATTACAAAAATATATTGGCAACCACTCAGAGTCCTATCAGATTCAGAGCATCATGAAACACATAGTCAAAATGTTTGGACAGAACTGTGAAACATTCTCCTAGTAGATGAGAGTTAGGTTGAAAGAGAACGATCTCACAATGGGTGAAAAGTCGATGGAGGATTCATTAGACTTTGCAATATGTTCTTTTTTTCCAATGTGAGATCAAGCCCATTTTATTCTGTTTGTGTTTTTTCCCTATTTTTGTTTCTTTTTTTAAAAAGGCAATCACCCTTGACTGTCTTTACTCTTCTGTACTTCTTGAAAGTGCAATGTACCCTTCTAAACTCAGCCAGCACACCCATGAGTCAAGTGATGGGCACTGTGACTGGGCAGCAAGTTTACAAAAAGGTAAGTAGGGTGGGGACATCAGCACTGAAAGCCTGACACCAGCAAACTCCTGCCTAGTAGATACTATTTCTGGACCAACGTATGAATGCTAGAGGTTCTTCTATAACCAAACCCAAGCAACAGATATCCTGGGAGAAATTCCAGTCCCATTGAGGGCAAGGTACTTCTGATGCCTTTGAAAAAGAAGCTCCACAGCACTATTTTAGTGTGTTTGCTGCCAAATTAATATTTATTATTATTTTATTTATTAGTTCAGATGTATATTGAGGCCATGCCAGATGTACTGGCTGTGAAGGCGCTCCTTGTCAATATCGTCAAAGCTGTGGCAGTCCAGTGTTGAATCCTGCCTGTCTCATTTCATGTGTGCTGCAGGGGAATGTAGAACTTTTGGATTATTTCACCACCAAAGTGAGGCTAGACAAAAGCACCAAAACCTGAAGGCACCAGATGCCTCATTATGGAGATACCAAATGCCTCATTACACCCACATTTAAGTGCTCAATATAAGGAGAAGGGGTTACTCCTGCCCACTTTCTTCTTCTCTTGAACCAATGTTACTTTGCAATCAAAACAGCCCAAAAGTATATACAGTCAAACCTCACATAAAGAGCGTCTCGCTTAAAGAGCAACTCGTTTAAAGAGCACAATTTTCTCTGAATGTTTGCTTCGCTTAACAAATAAAACCAACCAAAAACTCGCTTAACAAATAAATCGGGGTTCGCAACCCCCCCACACACAATTGGTCACTTACAATAGTGTTTTGCTTAAAGAGCAAACTCGCTTAAAGAGCAAATCTGTGGAACGCATAATGCTCTTTAAGCGAGGTGTTACTGTATAAGTATCAAGTTGTTCCATCCTCAGCCAGAGAACAACCTGAAGCACTTGGTTGTCTCATCCTCAAAAATTGTACAAGGAAAAAAAGAAATCACATAATGTTGTACTGGTCATCCACCACAATACAGTTTGTTTGTTTGATTAATTGATTGATAATGTTGTGTAAATAATTAGAAGGCCCCAAGAGATGCAGTCTTCACAGATGAGACCCATGTTGTATTTTGTTGTATTTTCCTGCAAAGATAAAACTAGAGATATTATTTTTGTACTACAAATCCTATAATTTCTCTATTCAGGGGATTCTACATAGATTACAAACACCTTGCAACAACTAAAGGCTTAGCTAGCCAAGTTCCACCTAGCATCCATTTCAGAAAGAAAGCTCCCAGATAGAAATGGAACAGAACTAGGTATGTCAGGTGGGTCTCCCTGAATGGGAAATTATAAAATGTGTAGTCCAAGAAATAAATTAAACAAATCCTGTCACTAGACAAGACAAGCAAGGGTTTATAACCTCAGAAAAAGGTTGCATTAAAATGCTGCTTCTCCACACTACTCTTAGAATCACCAGTTGATGTGGTTTGTGTCTTAGAATCATGGTAACTTGAGGACCACTCTTCTAAAAGACCTTCAAAATTATTCAAAATCTTTGTCAACTGCAACTCATATCTGAGAATGCATTTTCCCTGAAGCAGGAAAAAATGTCACTGGCATGAATTTGTTTAAGGTGGATCCCAGCATGCCAAGATGTGACCCACACGTTATGATCTCGGAACTATCCCCTGTGACACATATGAAATGAGACATGCAGGATTTAACTGCAATGGTCTGCCATAGCCTTTAGAATATGGACAAGGTGTGTCTTCACAGCCAGTCCATCTGGCATGGTCTCATCTGCCTCCATGACCATTGGAAATTATAATTCCTCTGCTCATTTTGCCATTGGACCAAAATATTTTGTATTCATAAAGTTATGAGACAGATTATTTTCATTTGTTTGTTCATTATATGTTTCAGCAAGAGAGCTTCTTCCTAAGTGGAATAGCATCCTTTTATTTTTCCAGTGCCTATGAAAGCAAGCAAGAAGACAAACAAAAAGGATTATTTCCCAAAGACAGTTTTCTTCCCAATATGTGTTTACAGTTTGAGACTCAACAGAAAAGCATGTTTGCCATGTAACTAGCAGGTGGTTAGGGAGGACTCCTAACCCAGCCCTTGCCAACCTAGCAGTTCCAAAGCAAGAAATTGCAAGTAGATAAATAGGGACCACTTTGGTGGGAAGGTAAACAGCATTCCGTGTGCTAGTCATGCCTGCCACATAACCATGGAAAAGTCTGCAGAAGCTGACAGCGCTGGCTCTTAGGCTTTGAAACGGAAATGAGCATTGAACCCTAGAGTCGGATATGACTGGCTTTCGAGCAAGGGAAACCTTTAACTTAGGGAGGACTTCATTTGGCACTGGATGGCAGGCACCATATTGACACCTGTGGACCAATAGAGTGACTCAGTTCTCAAGTGAAGTTTCGGATGAAAAGCAACCAAACTGAGAAGAGGTGGACTTTCTCTCTCTCTCTCTCTCTTGTCTCATTCTCAAGCAGCTGTGGCTGGCACTGTTCAGAAGGGAATGGAGAAGTGATTAAAACGAAATTGCACTCCAGCTACGGTGGGAAGTGACACAAATGGACCTGAAAAGGCAAATAAGATGACACTAATTTTAAAGACAGAGCCATTGTCTCCATTGGCCTGGCTAGATATTGTACAGCTGGAAGAAAGAGGACTCTCGCATCTCAATTGCTTCTTGCTAGCAGACAAAAAAAAAGAGGGTTTCTGCTCTGAATTAAAGGATTTATAGATTAAAATTGTGGTTCAGGACCGGCATAGTACAGCAAAGGAGGCAGAAGTTAGAATGAGAATACTTAAAATGCATTTCAAAAGGAGCGTGTCTTCTTTGAGCTAAAGGAGTAGTGGATTAATACATAAGATTGATGATGCTACATCTGTTACTAAGCCTATGATGTAGACGTGGTAGTTTGCTTAGCTGAAATTTGGTGAGACAGGCCATTAAACAGAGAAGGTTAGATATGAAGAAGCAAACCAAGCAAGACGGAGCCCCAACTTTTCTGGCCGCAGAGTCTTGGAGACACATTGTTGCCTCAGCCCAGTACTGGCTCCAGCTTGAGACGCCCAGTCATATATATCTTCTCTAATTGTCTAATTTTAGCGAAAGTTTTCTAAAAAGCCAATTTCAGTGAATGAATGCTGCATAAGAAAAGTGCCATTTTGTGCAGGAGTTATGATAATTCTGTTTAGTTTAGTGTCTCTTTTGGCTTTTCTGTGTAAATCCTACATAGGAAAGATACAATTTTGCACAGGAATATAATAATGCTACATGGCTTGAGATTTCTTCCCAAATGAAAAGTGACACACCTATTGCTTTCTTCTCTGAACCTCTATAGTTGCAACATGAACCAGACAGATTAAAGGCACAATAAGATTTCCTGTATAGAATAATCCCTCTTTCTTTCTTTCTTTCTTTCTTTCTTTCTTTCTTTCTTTCTTTCTTTCTTTCTTTCTTTCTTTCTTTCTTATAATTGTGTACATACATATTCACATACTGGAATCGGCTATGCACTCATTTGTGACTGCGTAAACATGTTTACGAGGCCATAGAGGAGTCCTCAGCCATTGTAAATACATTTTACAGATGCATTTTACAGCACCAGTCTGGACCGCTCCTTTGTCTGAGGGGGCATGTTCTGGCTCACAGCTGGAAAAAATTGAGAACCCCTGCTTTAGAGTGATGATTGAAATGTTATCATTTTCTTTATAAGTAATGTTGTACCCATTGCCTTCTTGGTTTTGTATTTTAGTGTGGCTGTTTATATTTTGTTGTTTGGACTTTCACTTACAGTATGCATATCAACCAGAGTAGCTTGCTAGTGGATGACAAACAAACAAACAAACAAACAAACAAACAAACAAACAAACAAACAAACAAACAAACAAACAAACAAACAAACAAACAAACAAACAAACAAACAAACAAACAAACAAACATTTAGTAATGATGGATGGAATGATGATTAACAACTTAGATTTAAAAGGTGAGAACAACTTGAGTATACTGCATTTATTTATTTATTATATTTGATAAATAAATAACTGCCATCTCACCCGGAGGAGGTGACCGATAAAAGACTCTTGGCTGTGGCAGTGTGAGGATGCTCCTGCCCTCCCTCCGGGCCCCTGCCATCTTGCCCGGAAGAGTAGAAGAATGCTGGCACCTGTGGGCGGTGATACAAAGCTCCCACCTGCCTACCGAGCCCCGTCACTTCGGCCCAGCAGCCGATAAAAGACTCTTGGCTGCAGTGGTGTGAGGACGCTCCTGTCCTCCCTCTGGGCCCCTGCCATCTCACCCAGAGGAGGAGATGAATGCCAGCACCTGTGGGTGGTGAGGCGAAGCTCCCGCCTACCTACCGAGCCCTGTCACTTCAGCCCGGAGGCCAATAAGACTCTTGGCCACAGCGGTGTGAGGACACTCCTGTCCTCCCTCTGGGCCCCTGCCATCTCGCCCGGAGGAGGAGGAGAATGCCGGCACCTGTGGGCGGTGAGATGAAGCTCCCGCCCACCTACCGAGCCTCATCACTTTGGCCTGAAGGCCAATAAAAGACTCTTGGCCACAGCAGTGTGAGGATGCTCCCGCCCTCCCTCCAGGCCCCTGCCATCTCGCCCGGAGGACGATTATATTGTTATATTTTTTTATATTGTATATTGGATGGTATTTTTGGATTGTATCTGTGCTTTGTATTGTGGATTGTATTGTGGATTGTGCAGTTATAATGTTATTTGATTACACTGCCATATTGTTACTATTTTGTTTTGTTGTGTTCTGTTACAGCATTGTTGCCCTATTATTGTGTTCTATGGGCTGATTGTATTCTATTTGTTTGTACAATGCCCTGGGTTGGTTTCACCAAGTAAGGCAGTATAGAAATCAAATAAATAAATAAATAAATAAATATCCTGCCAATCTGAGATATTTTACCACTCTGGGCGACTGCCCAGTCATCTGAACTGATGGCTAACACTCATGAGGAATGTACATTACCTTCTTTAGAGATATGGTATGTGTTTGCAGTTGCTCAAGTGACTAAGACACCGACTGGAAGGCAGCATATATTGCATATAGGTCAGTGATCTTCTGCATGTCAGCCATATAGTCTGTTGATAGTGCTTTCCCATTATTCCCCCATCTTTGGAACTCAAGGTCTGTAAAGGAAGACACTGCATGATGGAAAAGCTCTTTAAGTGGTATTTGTCCTCTAATAGTTCATCCGTACATCTAAATCAAAGCCACACCTACTCTGTTCAGGTAGAAATGATGGTTAGAATCATATTGCTATTTGTATTGCTATTCATCATGCACAGAAACAAAACCATGAAAGTCACAGTGGCTACTTGATGAAATGCCAGTCACATTGCTGGCCATGAGACCAGACATGTGATGAGGCATGCAACTGACAGGTAAGTGGCAGTTCATTAATTAGCTGCATTATTTTCATTCATTTCATTTCTGTGCAAAGAAAAAAAAACAGTAGAATTCTAGCCGGTATGTTTCTGAAAAGACTGGCCAGAAACTTGCTGCGATGAAAAAGAAGTATATCAATGAATTCAAGATCATCATTCCTGTGTCTAATTTGAAAGTTATATTTTTAAAAAGAGAATATTTACTCAAACTAGAAGAAACTGGTAAAAAAATCTTCCTCTTTTACACAGACTTCATTTCGTATTTGCTTCCTTTTCCATGATTCCTAATCTGAATTGAAGAAATGAAAGCTTGGCATCACTCAATGTGAACGAGACGTCAACCCTCTGAGCCAAAGGTCTACGGGGAACTAGGGAGACACTTTGAAGTATATTACAAAGCCCATGCACCACAGGGAGTAAATCAGTAAAGCTCTGCAAAGGATACATAGCCAAACCCCTTGAAAATCAAATATTGACAAGAAGCAAGTCCATAACAATCACTTAAGTAGTTCTGCTGTGCCAATTATATGCTAAAATGCCTGGAGCTTACATTTCACTCTAAGCCAAATTGCTATGCAAAAGACATTTTCTTTCTTCCATCTCATGATAATAGTTACACTTAGAAGTCACAAACAATCATGACAGTTGGTTAACTCTATGGCATTTTGCCTCTGCTCTATAACCTAATGTTTACATAATTAAGACAGATACAAATTTTCAAAGATGTCAGGTTTTCAAAAAAGATAACTCTGAATTATCCAACAGGAAGAGCACTGTATGGAAATATACAGCGGAGCCCCAGATTTAAAAGGAGAGAAAGGAATGGCTGGTTGTTTCAGGTTATCTTTGCAATAAAAGGTTTCTGTATTGTCCATTATGCATTCAAGGGTTTTAATGAAAGTCATAATGTGTCATATTATTCCCATTTATCCTTTGTACTACACTCTGATCTCTTACAGATATATACAAGGTTGGCCATGATTCCAATAGACCATATGCTTTTCATGCAAAAGATGCAAAATTCAATACTCATTATTCCCAAGGTAAAGGTAAAATACTTAAGAGACCACGTCACCCCAAAGGTCATCTGTCCATCCCTCTAGAGTGGACTAGAGGGGCTCCTTAAAAACACTACTTGCAATTTCTTGCTTTCTAACTGCTAGGTTGGCAGGCGCTGGGACAAAGATGGGAACTCATTCCACCCTGCAGTATTCGGGTATCAAACTATTGTCCTGCCACCTTCCAGTCAGCACCTTAGCCACTTGAGCCACTGCAGTCCACCACTACTACTACCACCACCACCACCATCATACAGGACTGCATAAGACCCAGGTTAAGGACCAGAAGTCAATGTAGAGATCTACAATAGTCACTCGTCTAGAGCAAAGTACCAGTGAAGCTCATACTACCCACCAGTAGAGTCTGCATATGGGTTCATGCACCAGTACCAAATTTATTTTATTTATTTATTTTATTTATTAGTCATACTTATCAACTGCTCTCCTCACTAAGGTGACCCAGGGTGGCTCACAATTCATTAAAAAAAAACACAATAAAACACTGTTAAAAACATTCCTAAAAAAACCTCAATTTAAAACTTTAAAATCTAAATCTAAAAGCTAATTGAGGGCAAGCAGGGCTTAAATCAACCAGCGGGCTGGGGTCATAGTCCCTCCCACAACCCAAACCTATCCTGCCAGCCATGTTTTAATTTTTCCCTAAAGGGCAGCAACACTGTCTGGAGACGTAACTCCTTAACTCCAGCTCTGCAAAGTAGACAAGCTACAACAACTTTTGTACTTCCAACAGTCCAAGCCAGAAGAAAGCTGGATGTCCAAACAGGTACTACAAAAGCAAGTTTTGAATGCTGCTTCATACACCCCCAAAGTCATACTCAGAAACATAATCTCACAACAGCTATAACCAAACTCGATGGGCTGAACTTACTACTGGGAACCTCCAATACACATACAAACTATGGAGAAGAATTTTAAAATGTTGGTATAAGCTGTTGGAGTAAGCCAATTCAAAAACCACAGTAAGAAATCTGAATTCCAATCAATACAGTTGTACCTCGCATAAAGAGCACAATGTGTTCCAAAGGATTGCTCTTTAGGCGAGTTTGCTCTTTAAGCGAAACACCATTGTAAGTGACAAATTGTGTGTGTGGGGGGGGGGGGATTGCGAACCCCAATTTATTTGTTAAGTGAGTTTTTGTTTGGTTTTATTTGTTAAGCGAAGCGAACATTCGGAGAAAATTCTGCTCTTTAAGCGAGTTACTCTTTAAGCGAAACACTCTTTATGCGAGGTTTGACTGTACAGTTCTTCTAAAACAATGGATCTTGCAAAATAGTATTGGAGTCAGGATGCTGATCATGCACAGAAAACCACTTATAAGGTAACAGGGAACCAAAAACAAAGCAAGGATTGTGAGGTTTCAATGGCATTTATACACTCTGATCAGAGTTCCTCCTCCACCAGTCTGATTCCCAAAATCATTGAGATGGAAGAGGCCATGCCAGATGGACTGGCTGTGAAGGTGCACCTTGTTAATATCCTCAAGGTTGCAGCAGTCCATTGCAGTCCTGGCGTTAAATCCTCCATGTCTCAGTTCACATGTGCTACAGGAGATGGCTCCATGATCATACTGTGTGGGACACTTCATGGCAAGCTGGGATCCACCTTAAACAAATTCACGCCAATAGCATTTTTCCTGCTTCAGGGAAAAATGCATTTTCGGATACGAGTTGCAGCCACCGCTGCCAATATTCTTTGATGTATGGCAACAGCAAATCTGAACTCCCAAAGCTTTCAAGAACTCTGGTATGCATGAAAACGCTCACATAAAAACAGTTGCAATAACTTCTCCAATTAATAGCCTTTGCCAGGCAACTGACCTCAGTAATCTGTAACATTAGATAAGCAGATATTCTCATTTGGAAACCCAACTTGTAATGTAGTAGTTCAAGTAAATTACAATATAGGCCTACACTGCAAAAGTAGATTCTTTATCAGAATAAAACAGCTAAGAGAACAAATTGCCTGATTTTTATTTAGCCAATATTTTATGGTGATATTCTTTTGCAATATTTAAGTGAAATAGGAAGGCCAAAGATGGCAGTGTGGGCTGCATTAATTTGAAAAGAACATCAGATTATGACAGATTGCTTAAAAAATAGACTACACCAAAATTCTCCAGTATTCCTACTTGGGTCTCCATGTGCTATAATAATAATAATTTCTTGTCAGAAATTATTCTGGGGTGAAAGGATTTTTGCTGGAGAAATTCTGCTCAGGGAGATGCCCGAATGAGGCTCCTTTCATGTCCCCAAGATCTTTTCCCACCGAAGTGATCCCTATTTATCTACTACTTGCAATTTCTTGGTTTCAGTTTGCTAGGTTGGCAGGAGCTGGGACAGGGATGGGCACTCATTCCATCATGCAGTACCTAGGTCTCGAACTGCCCCCCCCCCCCACGCACACGGTTACTGACTACGTTTGAGGTTTTTTGTTTTATTTTTTAAAACAAGATTGTTTGCACCTTGGTGTTTTTACACATGTTGGTTTTAAATACGTTTTAATACCATTTTTATTTAATTCTTTTAATATATTTGTTTAATTATTTTCTAAAAGTATAATAATTTATTGATTTTAGCTTTCAAGGTTGTATATTTTTAATTATGCAAGCCACCTTTGGTCCTTTTAGAAATAAAGGTATAAATACTTCAAATTAATAAATAATGAACAAAAGTCTACTTTTTGTAGCAGTTAGCCCTGCATTGAATGCTCTACAAGGGCCCTGAGATGGTTTCCCATTGCAAGAAGAGCATGTAGCCTACACTAATTCTATTTATCACTCTGGCTTGGTGTCTAATTGTAAATAATATCAATACAACAGAGGCTGATTGCTTTAATTGCAAAATGGCTTAATCGTCTCCCAGAGGAAGAGGCATTCCTCTTGCACTTCACAGTATAATTGAACTCTTTTTTGGAATGGCAGAGGAAGGGACCCATGCCAACAGCCATAATAGCAGAGATGAAATGGCATCCTAAATCAATCTGCACCCTCGCTCCAAACGTATTACATAGCTTTTCATTTAGCTAACAAGAAATTTGCATCATTCCAA
Source organism: Furcifer pardalis (assembly GCA_030440675.1). NCBI lineage: Eukaryota > Metazoa > Chordata > Lepidosauria > Squamata > Chamaeleonidae > Furcifer > Furcifer pardalis. The sequence continues at coordinate 24,627,637 of CP126899.1, read as the reverse complement.
TAACGGTTACAGCAAGTCAAGGTGTGCCAATGGAAAAGGGGGGAGGGGGGTTGTTGATGAAGGGAAATCATCTCTTGTAGAAACAACAATGTAACAGTGCAGCTAATCATGATTCTATTTTCAGCCATGTCCTAGATTAGGGGGTGTAGTGGCAGTCCCAATTTTTCTTGCTTCTGCTTTATATTATTAGATAGGAATGCATCTTCTATGCTACTAGGCTGAGAGTGTAGTGTAGGCCATAAAATGAACCCACTTCTCAGCCTGAACTGCTGCCACTATGTGCCCCATTGTCTGTAACAAATAGTCCTTGTTATTCTACCTAGACACCTCTGCTCATGTGTGTTCCTCAGAGCCTCTTGAATGTTATGAACTGTTTGGCTGGCTGCTCTCTATCATAACCCCACTCAACAGGGCCCACCTCTATTCTGCCCTTTTGTGTTGCCCTATGCCTGATGCCTCCAGCTCCCACCAGTGTCATGACAGGGAGATACAGGCATGTTTTTCATTCTGGCTACTCCAGATGTCACTGATAAAATAGACTACCTCTGCCTTGGCTGACTGTTGCTGTACCAGTTGCCTGACATCTTGATAGCAATCTGGCATTGCCTTGTGGCTAATGTTTGTTCAGGATTGGTAATAGGGGACCAATTCTGATTCAAACCTATTTAAACTAATAAATGCTACCAGAGAGAAAGGCAGGTCACCCAGGGTTACCATCTTCCCTAGACAAAGAATATTCCTGGCATTATTTTGTCTGCAGAAGGTCTTTTCTTACAACACCCCAAGCTCCTCTTGGATAGCCTCAAACTTATTTGTGAGATGTGGGTCTGTCATTTTCTGCTTTCATCCAGTAGCTAGTCCCGCTACTACCGCCACAGCTGAACCATGACCAGCCACTCCTCCAGAGAAATGTATATTTACTAATTGAATTATTTATAAGGGATGAGGATTTTCCCTATTGCTTTGTACTGTATATCCATGATTGTTTTTTGCATTTCTTTGACTGTAATGTACTTATATTTTTATTATTTTTATGAAGGTTTTGTTGACCACATTGATTGTAATATTTTGTTATATTGTATGTATATTATGTTTTCTATTGCAACATTGTTAGCCGCTCTGGGTTGCTTCAGCAAGAAGAGCGGCATATAAATTTGAATTTAATAATAATAATAATAATAATAATAATAATAATAATAATAATAATAATAATAATAATAATAATAATAATAATAATAATAATAATAATAATAATAATAATAATAATAATAATCTACCTTTCCAGCTTCCCTGGGCTGAAGGCTCAACCTCTGCCCTCTGATAAGTATCCTCTTATTTGGTCTATGCTGAGTCTTCAGGTGGCTGAGTATGCTGTTATTGAAGAGGTGGACCAAGTCTTGCTTATGCCTGAACGCCTTCTTGCAGTGCATACAATCAGCCATGCTAGCATCTGTTATTTTTTCCTTGCCTAGATTATTGACTTCTTGGGGTCTCCAGTTTTTGACTGCATGTTTGTAACAGGGACTGAAAACTTGTCATTACTATTAGTCTGGAAACTTACAGAGCTAGTGCAGCTATAGGGACAGGGGGTATTTCAATTTCTCATGCTTCTGAAACACTGGCGAGTGGAGTCTCTCAGTCTCCTCTTCCCTTACATTGGATGTGTATGTACTTGAAAAGGTATTCTCTCAAATCTCAATGCTGCTTTGTAAAGTAGAGATTTGCTGGGAAATTGGGCTTGGGCAAACCTTTCTTTCAATATGATGGTGTTGTGTGGAATGGATATGGAAGGGATTGTATGGTTCTTTTCATATATCTCTTTCTCAATCATAAAAGGAGAAGAAATTCTGCTGCCCAGGGTGAAAGTGTTAGTCTGAATGGTGATGGCATTCCTGTTCTTCTTTGGCACATCAGAAGAAAAGAGCCTTCTTCACCATCTCTTTTGGTCCCTTGCTCTGGTTGCCCTGGCTAGATTGCAGAAAGACATCACTGGAACATCACTGAGGCTCACTGATATTTTTCCTGCTTGGAACCAGAGGTTTATCTTCTACCTCTTTGGCAGAGAGAGAGAGAGAGAGAAATCCCCAATCCTGCTGCCTGCTATTCTTTTCCACCATCTATGCTAACAAGGCAGCTGAGTGATAGAATTTTTGGATAGGCTCATAATAGAAGTTGTGGGTTATCTTTTTATCTCACTCTCTGCTACTCCTCTCAATACAAGCTGCTGTAGTAGATGTAAACAGTATTCCTGCAGCTTTTCCCAAGTGCCTACTTCTTTTGCTGCACTAATATTTGATACTGCCTGCAGACTCTGCCCAAAAAAGAACAGGATCTGATTCTGCTATAGCAGAATATGAACTCTTCCAATGAAAATCACATACACATGAACATAAGCACCCAGACAAATACACACACACACACACACACACACACACACACACACACACACACACACACACACACACACACACACACACACAATCTATTAACTCAACATATCTGTCTATATCTGACTGGACAGTCCAATGGTTTAGGTATCTGGCTTTGGAGCTGGAGATTTTGAAGTTTGATCCTGAATTGTACCTCCCGAGATCAGAGCCAGCCAGAAACCTACATGATTTCAGAGAGGTGCCAGAAGAAGGGAATAGTAAACCACTGAGTATTTGGTATCTCTAGCATGCAGAAGCCTAGCCTTTTCCATTCCAATCTATAAGGGGAAAAGGGACTCAAAATATTAGGCATTATTATTATAACTATTTGGAACTATCATAGTTGGATTTATATGTACTTGGACTATTCAGTGAATTCTGATGCACATCCCTAATGCAACATTGTAGCCAAAACCCTTGAAGAAATTCTCCTTCTCTTGGAGAACTTAACAATTTATCTTGCCCATAGGAAAGCGGAGTGGGTGGGTGGATTTTGAGACGCATGGGAGGAACTCAATTGCTGCCAACATTTTCAAGGAACCTGCATAATTACCTGTGGATATTTCCTCTACTCTGTAGGCTCAAAACATGGAGCATTTTTATTTAAGAATATCTGCTTAATCTCTCCTTCATCTGTTTTTTTAAAGAGCTTAAAAACTGACATTCTGTTTGGAGATGTGTCTCTTGGTAATTTAAAATCCAGAGATTAAGATGGGGAAAGCTAATAATGAATGTGGTATAGACAAATGGGACCGAGGTGGCATTCATGCTCCTTTTCGCAATTTTAAAAAAAGGAGCTGCTTTTATTCACTAAACACTTTAAAGAAAATTGTTCACAGTGTGTGGAATTATCTCACCTCTGTGTAAATGATGCAATCATATATGGAGGAGAATGGACATTCCTCCACCAACATAATGATGGTTGAATTTTATTTTTGTTAAAAAAAAATTAAAAAGATAGTTTAATATCACTCTTAATAGCCTAAATAAAAGTAGTCAAAATAATATTTGCTTTTATAAAGGCAAAAGTGAAAATTTACTTAAATTTACAGGATTTTATTTTGTTTTTGTGTTTGTTTGTTCTTTGTTTTGTTTTTTTCAAGTACAGCAGCACGGATATTGAATTATTTAGCTTTACATTAGAGCAGTGTTTCCCTACCTTTGGTTTTTGGACTTCAGTTCCCAGAAGGCTATGCCAGTTCTCCAAAGGACTGCTCAGCCAATGTACCAACTTAAGCTTCTGGTAATTCAAGTTCCTCTGTGGGGCATGGACCCCATGTTGCCTTAGAGGTATAACATGTTTTGAACCTCCTGTGGCATTACCCAGTTCAAGCTATTTTCCCATGACCCAATAATGTGATGGAAATCATGAACCAAACTGACCCAGTTCCATGCTAATCCAAACATCAACTTCAACTTCAACTTCAACTTCAACTTCAACTTCAACTTCAACTTCAACTTCAACTTCAACTTCAACTTCTTCTTCTTCTTCTTCTTCTTCTTCTTCTTCTTCTTCTTCTTCTTCTTCTTCTTCTTCTTCTTCTTCTTCTTCTTCTTCTTCTTCTTCTTCTTCTTCTTCTTCTTCTTCTTCTTCATCTAGCAGCAAGGCTACTCATTTTTGGAGTTGTGCTGGAGAAATTCCCATGTGCATAGAAGGACTGCTTAAAGGAGATCACTTTCATTAAAAGACATATTTCTAGTATGATCAACTGTGATTCAATATCATCATCTGATCTCACTTTTAATAACACCATCAGACACTGGCACATTCTTTCAAAACTATTTTATATGTGTTAGTCATTATGTCATTTTAAGGGCCAGTGTTGTGCTAACAAATGAACCCTGTATTACATAATAAGTAAATAATTATATAAATAAATATGGAACCCATGATGAACATTCTGAAAACCAAAATTCCTGCTGGAATTAAAGTAAAGGGGAAAGTAAGGCATGCTATGAGAAATTTGGGGAACATAGTTAAAAATAGAGACATCACCTTGCAAACAAAAGTCCACATAGTCAAAACAATGGCATTTCATGTAGTAATGCATGGTTGTGAGAGCTGGAGCATAAGGAAAGCTGAGCGCAGAAGAATAGACTCATTTGAAATGTGATGCTGGAGGAGAATTTTGAGAGTACCCTGGACAGCAAAGAGAACAAATGGGTTGATCTTAAAAGAAATCAACCCTGCCTGCTCTTTGAAAGGTCAAATATTGAAGATGAAGTTAAAATACTTTGGACATCAAATGAGAAGAGAGGATTCACTTGAGAAGGCCTTGATGCTGGGAAAGGTCAAGAAGGGGGCCAGCAGATAATGAGATGGCTTGATGGCATTGTTGATTCAATGGGCACAAAGCTGGGTGGACTGAGGAGGTTGATGGGGGAAAGGGGTGCCTGGCGTACAGTGGTCCTTGGGGTCACAAAGGGTCAGAATTGACTGTGCGACTGAACAACAACAACAAAAAGAGATGTGAGAGAGCATGCATGCTGTGGAAATGTTGGTTCTGGTTTTATCTTTTTACCCCTTTATAGTTTCAAACTGTAGGTTCAAAATAGTGTTGCTGTGTTTCATTTTATTTCCATTTTTTCCAAACTTTATCTGATGTATTTGCAGGATGGAGGCAAAGCATTCTGATTTGATTTACACTCCTCTATGCTGTGAAACATGGACCAGATGGTAACCCAAAGCCGTGTCATTCAGTAATTTGGTTTCCAGAAGTTTGTTACTGGCGTTGCTTCAATTTGATCACTCAGCTCCCAGTCCAATTGTGGACCAATTTACAAACAAGATAAAGAACGCATGGGAAGAAATATATCATGTCACTGACAAACACCATAAAATACAGAATCAAAGAGAGAAATGACTTGGGTAATACTATATAAAACGTCTCTCACCTATTGGTGGTGTTCTAAGCTAAGTTCAGAAACATGTCTACTTCTGTTTCATTGACTACACCAAGGCCTTTGATTGTGTGGCTCACAACAGAATGTGGCAAGTAATTAAAGAGATTGGAATACCAGAACACCTTATATGCCTCATGAGAAATCTGTACATGAGCCAAGAAGCAACAGTTAGGACAGGATACAATGACAGAGTGGTTTGGAATGGGAAAAGGAGTAAGACAATGTTGTATTTTGTCACCCTGCTTATTTAACTTATATACAGAGCACATAATGCGCAATGCAGGGATGGACGAATCACAAGTTGGAATCAAAATTGCTAAATCAAGTGTATTGAATCCAAATCTGAAATCCAAAGAAGATACTGATTAACTGGGAGGCTTATAAGCAACCTTGTTGCAGCCTACCAGCATTGGTACAACTCTTGTGTGAAGACCGACACCCTGCTCGACTCCAGAATGCCTGCTGTGACCCTGTCCTGCCTGTTGTGACCCTGAATTCTCTGCCATCCCTAACAACACCCCTGGACACCCTTTGGATCAGATGCTTGCTTGGACTACTGGTAACCAGACCTTGGCTTGCCTTTTGGACTTTGATATCTGGATTCTCCTCAAAGAGACTCTCTGTGTAGCACTGCTCTGTGGCAACTGTGCCTTCCTACTTTGCCCTGTAGAGTTGACAAATACAATGCTGCAGTGTTCCTGCCCAGTCTCGCCTTCCATTGCCTCACCCATAGGGAATGCTCTCCCTCCCTTCCAGCCATAATAACAGAATTGTAGAGGCAGCAATTTATCTAGTCTAAGCCTTCCCATGACTGGGGTTCACAAGAGAGCATGAGTTTGTTCATTGATGCTATAGCTGTAAATATTCTTTTGCTTTGAGCATTCTGGCTCAGTTAAAATATTGTCCTTTCCGAGTGGAACTCACTAATGTCAAGATGCTGGGATTTTTAACCAGTGCATGTGTGGCATGTTGGAAAGAGCTGATACAATTTGTATGCCACTTGGGCTTACTTGCTTGCTTTGGATTGGTTCAGAAACTCATAAATATCCCTGATTCTCTTTGGATTATGAATAATTTTGGAATCCAGATTTCATTCCTGCTCTGGAGATTCTTTCTCATTTTATATGAGGCAGGTGAGAGAACACATTTCATATTTGTGATTCTAGGATACTTTCTCCCCAATCTCCAAAAAAGAACACATTTCTTGTTGATGTTTCCAGGATACTCTTTCCTATTATCCTAAACAATCACTTCCTGCCTGTTCCATTGGTGAGAAATGTTACATCATGAATGCAGCAGTGATTCTGTTTTTCACCTCCAAAGCAAGCATTTAGTCTTTATTAATGTGAATCCCAATCAAAAGGTGTCATGGCAACTTTTCATGTTCCCATGTGTTGGCAAGAGAGACAGTTATAAAAAAAAGTATAGCTTTTCTAATGGTCTCTCCACCTGCTGATTTTTCATTGATTTAGAGCTCAGCTATGTCAGATTGCTGAAGCTTTTCCTGGACCTTTTTAGATAATCCCGGTGACCTAATTTCTATCACATGGCAACTGTAGTTACCTTCAAAGACACATTCACTACAGGAGGTGGTGGAGGCATTTGCAATGGCTACAGGTGAATGTGACCACAGGTGAATGTGAATTAAAACCTGGTCACTGCAATATATAAAGCTCAATGTGGAGATCCCATTATAGAAAGGAAAGCATTATTATTATTTTGTTCAGCCAGCAGGCATGGTTTAAATCAGGAGTGCCCAAACTATGGCCTGGGGGCTGTATGCAGCCCCCAATGCCAGTTCATCCAGGCCATGAAGCCCTCATCGCTCCTGGAAGTGGAATTAAAATGCACTACTTCCAGGAGTGATGAGGGCTTTGTAGGCTGGATCAATTGGCATTGGAGACTAAATCCAGCCTCCAAGCATAGTGACCAGCTCCCTGAACCACATGACTGGCCCACAGCCTGAAAAGTTTGGGCACCCCTGGTATAAATTGTTCCAATCAGGTTGACATTGCTTTTTAACACTCTTTGCCAGACTAATTGCCTGCTTTTGGGGGTGTCAGGAGAGATGCTACATGGGTTGTCAGTTCCCCTCAACTAAGTGTCCCTTGTCTCTAAACTGTTTCTTTAAAAAAAAACAAAGGTCTCAACTCAAAATTGAGAGTGCACCATTGCTAGGTCAATTAGAACAATTTAAAACCTAGAGGTATAAATTGCAAATTACCAATGTTAGCACCTTAAGGCAACAACGTCTGCTGTTGGAGCTCAATAAACCAGGCTCTCTGCTCTGTCCCCAATGACTTCTGCAAATTGTCATCTGCATGACTGTAGCAATTTCACCAAGGGAAAGCCTCTTTCCATGGGTGTGAATGACAGCAAATAAAACTATATTTCCCCTACTGTGTAGTAGCCATTGGGTAAATTTCACTACTCCCTGTGGTTAGCAGAGTATAAGTAGACAAATCAACAACGGCAAAGAGAAATACGGAGAGATCGATGCAGTCTCATCAGTGCACTCCCTTCTTTGATGTTTTTAATTTACACAACAAACTGGCCCTTAGCATGATAAAATTGCTCTAGAAAAAAAGGATATTTACTTGCAATTATAATTTATAGTTATAGAAAAGAAAAAGAAAGGAAAAATTGAATTTCCAGAACATGGAAGACCCTCCATGTTTATTGCTGGGAGGGAGGCCAAAGAAAGAAGAAGAACTATCAACAATACAATGGAAGGAAGAAAACAAAAAGGAAGAGGGGTCGGTACTTGGCTCAAATGTTGGGGCAGGAAAAGAACTTCACCAATTAAGTTAGTAGCAAAGAGCTATTACATTAGGCATTCCCTCTGGCTCATTTCCAGCGTTATTGCATGCAAGGCTGCAATTATTCCAACAATTGTGCCCTTAAAGAACAGTGCTTGGATCTTTTCCTTCCATTGCTACTTGCTACAAATGGAAAGTGACACATCTGTAGCAGTGATGTTCCTTGCTTTACATGGAAGCAAGAATATATAGATGCTACACCTTGTGAAGAATAACTTCATATATGCAAATATATGGCTTTTCAGATATAAGAAATGATGACACAGAGAAGAGCTAGACATTGCTCCTTGTGTGTAACAGTGAAGGTAATGATGAAATATTCCTTGTCTCCAGTAATACTGGACAAAGAGCAGATTCTTTCTGAATTATATTAGTGTTTTGGAGAGGAGCATTCCTACTTTCTTATACTATTTTGCTGTTCAAATGTACACTTAAATAGGACATAACCTACAGCAGGGAAGTGTTGGCTCTCCAGATATTTTTCAATACTATTCCCGGTGCTGGAAGGATAAGTTGCCCAGAGGTAGCTTGATGTTTGTAAGATTGGACTTGCAGCCTCAAGGGGAGCGCTAGTGCTTACAGGATTGGGCCCTCACCCTGCCACAGTTGCTAGGCCCCACCTGAGAGTCCTGGGGAAGGTTGTGGACCATCATATGCTCCACCTGAAGGGCCTGGGTGACTTAGCTAATAAAAACCAGCTTTTCTTCCCATAAGTTGCCTCAGCAATGCAGATCAGTTGATTTGGTTATTGTTCCTCTTAATGTTCTCAGTTTCAGGAAACACACTGGTCACACTTATTGGGCAGTGATGTGAGGCAAGGACTTAAGATTTGTCTCCAGGTATACTCCAATTTCAATGTGGCAGGAAATCGCTCATTTAATGGTGATGGTTCAAATTTATTTTAATAGTGTGTTATAATACACAATCAGTAAGTTTTAAAAATCTGGAACTTTAACATCATTTTTACTGAACTGGCTGGGACAATTTTTCTGAACTTGAATCCGGGACAAAGAGAGAAAACACACTAAACATACTAAAACATGTATTTCTTTCACAACCAATTTGCAAAATTGTTCTGCTTTAATTGTTGATTTTTCTTTGTGTTACCTGCCTCCCAAAATTGTGCTACTTTTCCCCAACATATAATTTCTGACATGATTTAATTTTGCTTTTGCGTGTGTGTATATGTTTGTGTGGGTCCATCCCTTTTATACTATTTGTTGGTTGGTTGGTTGGTTGTCTTGACAAGCTTTCATTGTGCTTAATTTAATTTTATTGTTTGCTTTCATTATTTTTCAGGCGAGACACTATGCCAAATCAAATCCCTCTTCTCTCTTTTTCTTTGTCTTATCCCACCACCTCCTGCTTTGAATAAAAGATGAACTACTTTGGAACTGTTCCAGATTTAGCAGCTAAAGTGCACTGATCCACTACAGTTATCTCTAAATTATATTCCAGTTGTTCACCTACTGCAGCCGGAAAATACATTGCACCACAGGTAGCCTTTGTATTAGGATTGATAAGGTCTGATGGGTTCACACTGCTTTGTTTTGAAATCAAAGCCTGGTACTGAAAAAAAAAAGACAAAGTAGCCTGGTTATACCCCAATTGCTACTGAATAAAAGTATTGGTTTTTTTTAATTCCAATAATATTTGCTGCTGCTAAAGCACTACATTTGTCCTCTGAAGAGGAAAGAGAGGACTTCATTCAGAGGCAGAAAGTTGTTGAAAAGGATGTGTGTGCACACACAGGTGCATATGGTAAGTATGGGTGTGGTATATTAATACTAGGCATGTATTTCTGATTCTATTTCAAATTGAAAGAGAAGCCAATGAATGAGAACAACAGAAAAACCTCCTGTAGATGAAAATATAGGTCGCCCTTGCTCGAAAGTCAATTGTATCCAACTCTAGGGTTTGGTGTTCCTCTCCATTTATACCCAAAGAACCAGTGCTGTCTATGTCTGCAGATATTTCCTTGGATATGTAGTAGGCCTGAGGAAGAAGATGCGAAGGCCTAGCAGTGGCTGGGGACCTTGCCCACTCCTCTGGGCCCACAACAACGGCCTGACGGGAGTTAGTTTGTGTTCTGGTTTGATTGTTTTATGTGGTTGCTTTTTATAATTTTTATTGTACTGTTGTTGTTTTGACTGTAAGCAGCCCTGAGTTGCCTTGGTGAGTGGGTGGCAATATAAATCTAAATAAATCAATAAATAAATAGGCATGACTAAGTACTGGAATGCTATCCTGGTAGGTTTTGTGCCGTCATTTTAGCCTCATTCGAGATGGAAATTTCAATGTGTGGGAGAACCTTTAGCACATACATTAGAGAGATTGGAATGTGTAAACATGCTAGCCTCATGGGTTGGGAGAAATGAAACCTAATGTGTGATGAACACGTTATGCTGTATGATCATTGGCTGGGTTCCTTTAGGGGAATGACAAGGAGGTGGACCCTGTGGGAGGAGAGAAAACTCAGAAGGAGGAGGCAAGACACTCTTGGTTGGATGTTTATCTCTAAGGGTGAGCCGTGAACTGAAAAACATGAGTGCACTTAAGGGAAGGGAGGGGCCAGTTGGCCTTCTTCAATTAAATAAGCTTTCTTAATTTTGATGTGCTTTCTCAACTTTTGATAAACTTTCTTCTGTTACTTACTTTTATTACAATATACTTTTAAAATACATGAACATGCCTGGAGTGCTTACTTGGCTGTACGCTACCGTATCTACACTAATCTAGTATCTTGGTTTGCTTAGCTGGAAGGCAGCAGCTTGAAAGTAGGAACCATCCACTGGTGAGTATATTTATTCCTCACATGCATGGAATGCTCTTTACCTTGCCACTGATGTGATACCTATTTATCTACTTGCAATTTCTTGCTTCTGAACTGCTAAGTTGGTAGGAGCTGGGACAAAAATGGGAGCTCACTCCAACGTGTAGCACTTGGATCTCGAACTGCTGACCTTCCAGTTGTCAAGTTCAGTTTCTTAACTTCTAAGCAACTGCAGTCCCATGATGAAAATATAATCATGGTCTTGCCATATTGTTAGGGAAGATATAATCACTCTCATCTACAGTATAGTCAAACTGCTTCACATTCTATGTTAGGTAGCCTTGTTTGAAGTTTTTTACTGCCTACAAAAGACCTTCCTCTAAGCAGAACTGCAGATAACAGGAAATGATTAGCTCTGGCTGCTTTCCATGACATGAAGATGTCCCCTACTACCATTTGTGATTTAATTAATACATAAATCTGTGGGATACCTAAGCATGTTGGCATGCATTAGTTTAAGGATATTTTTTTTACAGTTATTCATCTGCGTCACAGTGCGCTGTGAGTGAAAATGAGAGAAAACTGTTTTCTCTGGAGTTGTGGGATTAACTTGTACCAATGAAGTATTACAGAGACTTGAAGGGTGATATGATGTAAATCGCAAATGTAAGTTTCAGCTTCTAGGCCAATATTCAGTAGGATATTTGTTGGTTAGGTACCATCAAGGTAAAAATGGCTTATGGAGACTTAGGACTTTCAGTAGTAAGTAAGATATTTAAAGAGTGGTTTTACCAGTTTCACACACACAGTGATGGGATGTTACTGGTTCTGAATGGTTCCACAGAAAGGTTAGGAACAATCCCAGAGAGTTCTCCAGGAGGGTAGTCCCGTTTTTGAGGCGTCTGGATTGGATGCCTCACCAGCAAGGAAAAAAAAAATTAAAATTGGAGCCAAAATGGGCATGTGCAGAAACCAATCTGATGCATGTGCACTGCAATTGTGAATCATGCATGTGTATATTGAATTTCTGTGCATGCGCAATTAGAGGTAGCCAGGGGCTGCGGGCAGCGGCGGCTCTGGCGCTGGCTGCAGCCACAGCCAGGGGCTGCAGGCAAGCAGCAGCTCTGGTGGCGGCTCCAGCCATGGCCAGGGGCTTCAGGCAGTGGCAGCTGTGGCTGGCAGCTTCAGGTGGTGGCTCCTGTGGCCGCAGCCTTCAGAGGAGTAGGCGGCCGCAGTCAGGGGTGGCTCGCCTTGCCGGGTGGCCCCGGGCCATGGGAGCTCGTCAGCCCCAAAGAAGGAAAGTAAGTGAGGGTTTTGTATTTGGGGTTGGTGGGTGATTTATTTGTGTTTTGGGTGGGTGGTTGTATTTTTATTTAATTTTTATTTTTTTATTTCTTTATTTTATTTATTTAAGTTATTTACAGGTTTATGTTGTTGCTGTCTGGGTGGGTGGGTGGGTTGAGGGGTGTGTGTGTGTTTATTTTATTTTAATTTTTAATTTTTTATTTTTGGCCCCACCCACAACATCATGATGTCATAATGTTGGCTCCATCCATGACATCATGACATTGGCTCCGCCCCACTGTGGGCTAGCATTTTTTTTTTATCATCCCATCACTGCACACAGACCAGTGAATTTCCATGGCTGAGTGGGGATAATGCTTTGAATGGCTATTTTGAACTTCATTCAAGGCTAAAGTAAAGGTACGATGGAATGTAATACACACAAGGGAGACGCATGCATAATGTTAAAGCAATCTGGTAAAGCAATGTTGCCCACTCTATAGAATGCAGACTACAGATCCATAATTCTACTTTCAACTCATTTCCTTAGGATAAGCAACCTGACAAAAACATCTATGTTGTTGCTATGTGCTGTCAAGTTGTTTCCTACTTATGATGACCCTATGAGTGAGAGATCTCCAAGATGTCTGTCCTCAACAACCCTACTCAGCTCTTGCAAACACAAGTCTGTGGTTTCCCTCACAGAGTCAGTCTGTCATGTTTTCTCTTTCTCTTTTCATGTTTCCTTCCATCTTCCCAAACATTATTGTCTTCTTCAGAGTGTTTTCTTTCTAATGCCATGCCAAAAACAGGACAGCCTCAGCTTCATTGTGTTTGCCTCCAGAAACAATTTAAGTTTATTTTTTTCCTAGGACCCTCTTGTTCATCTTTCTGGCAGTCCAAGGTATATGCAGAAGTCTCTTCCACTACCATATTTCAAATGAATATTTTTCCCCTGTCATGTTTCTTTACTGTCCAGCTTTCACATCCATACATGCTGAGGTGTGAATGGTCTTGGTCTCTAGTGAATCATCCTTACACTTGATGAGCTTTTATAATTCATTCATTACTACCCTTCCAAGTCTCAGGGTTCTGCTGATTTCCCAGTTGGAGGAGGAGTCAGTGATAATCATGCAACACTTTATCAAAAGTTTTGCTGAAATTTAGAGCACATTCAGAATTCCCACTGCCTACCAGAGTTTACCAAGCCAAGAAATGAGATAAGATCTATCTAGCAAATTTGTTCTTGACAAATCTGTGTTGGTTTCTAGCTTCTATTGCACTGTTTTCAAGGTGTTTGCAGAAAGACCACTTTATAATCTGCTCCAATATTTTCCCTAGGATTGAAATCAGAATGACTAATCTGTAGTTCTAATGTTCCTCCATTTTGATGATAGGAACATTAGCCCTCCTCTGATCATCTATTCCTTCATCCATCCTCTATGATTTCAAGAAAATAATAGACAATGCTTCTAAGAGTTTTTCAGGCAGTTCTTACAATGCTGTTGGATGAATATTCATAAAGTAATAAATGACTAACAATAATACGACTTGCAAGAGTTATGAAAATTGTACAACATATGGATGCATTATGTACATAATACAACAGTTTCTTCCTGTATTACTATATTAATCAGCAACAATCAAATATGTGGTTTAAATTAGGCCATCTTCAACCTCAAACGGAGGGATCCATATATACAATCTAACACCAAATTATTTAAACTAAATAGTATTGGAAAATAATTATGAAACAAGGTTTAAGTGATATACATTGGTTCTGTCACAAACCTAAAGAAGCAATCTATTATGTCATAGCTAGATGCAATTGATTAGATACTGATTTAACCAAGTTGTAACAACCATTTTTCTGCTCTTGGGTAAATCTTATCAGATTAAACCAAAACAATCACACTGATATACTGCTCCGTAGCACTTAGCACAGTCTCTGGGCAGTTCACAAGTTAATTAGCATTTTGCCCCCAAAATGCTGGGTACTCATTTTACCGATCTTGGAAAGATGGAAGGCTGAGTCAACTTTGATCTCTGGTCAGGGTCAAACTCATAACCTTTTTGGTTCCAGTACAGCAGTTTAACGACTGTGCAGCCAGGGCTCAAGCACTCTCTGACCTTATCATTCATTGGAAATAAACAAATTACCAAATCTGACATAATCTCCCTGAAAATGTCCCCATTATATAGATGAATATCAACCTAGCATACTATTTGAAGGTGCACCACATGTACTCAGTGGTTCCAAAACGCCACATCCAGTAAATAAATTTGATAAATGGCATCCCATCTTTGAAACTAATAGACTTCTGATATTACCATGGTGATAGATGCTTAAATTACTAATATATAAGATTGACATTGAAAAGGTCTAGAAATGTGAATCAGTGCAAAATATAGCATCCATAATGCTTGGTGTCCATTAGATCATATCATGTTTGTTTCACATGAAACTCACCATTTTTAAATTCAGTTTCTATCATTTTGACTGAGCCACAGAAATAAACTAGAAGCCACTGGAAATCTTCCAGATTCACTATGCCGTGCATTTTTCCCCCTTAGAAAAGTATCATAAAACTCCAAAGAAAATGTAACCTCCTTCATCTCAGGATATGATACATTTTATAATCAAAATTACACAGAAGGCAATATATTAATGCAAACATTCACCCACATGTTTGCAGAAGAACTTTGCATTCTATGTTTTATACAATAGGTCACAGAAACTGAGGAAGAAAACTTTCTTAAAGCCTGCAATTAAACAGAAAAGAGTAGGCAGACAAGTTTTATTTTATTTATTTTATTTTTTCACAGCCCAGGAATGTCTACTCAATGAACATGAAAATTTCATGCAAAAATTTAATGTGTAGAGGCAAAAAGAACAGTCTGTTGATTACAGGATCTAAGGAGCCATGGTGGCTCAGTGGTTAAGAAGCTCGGCTTGTTAGCTGGGAGGCCAGCAAGTCAGCAGCTCGAGACATGGGTGCTACATGATGTATTGAGTGCCTATATCTGTCTTAGCTCCTTCCAACCTAGCAGATCAAAAGCAAGACATTGCAAGTTGATGCATAGGGACCAGTTCAGTGAGAAATTTTCTTGGGAACATGAAAGGAGCCTCATTTGGGTGTCCCCTGATTGGTGTTTCTCCAGCAAAAATCCTTTCAACCCAGAATAATTTCTGACACATGATTATTATTATTACAGGATGTGTGATGGTTCTGGAAGCATACATATACTCAGGAACTGAGAACCAGTTAAATGCCATATTCATGAAGAAGCACTTTTTCCACTTCCAGAAGACATGGCCCTAATTAAACAGGAACTATGTATATATTTTGCCCCTAGATTTCTCTTACCTTCTCCTAACAGGTGCACAAGAATCTCTTTTTAAACAGCTGAACTGCTATTATTCAACTGTAACCATAAATGTTTAT
The DNA here is from genome assembly GCA_030440675.1 of Furcifer pardalis. Taxonomy (NCBI): domain Eukaryota; kingdom Metazoa; phylum Chordata; class Lepidosauria; order Squamata; family Chamaeleonidae; genus Furcifer; species Furcifer pardalis. Next base: position 24,611,982 of record CP126899.1, on the reverse strand, counting down.
ATTCTTGATGCCCCATGATGTTTGGCTCAGCAGCTCAGAGTTGAGGGTTGTCAGCAGTCACTTTGCCAAGGTCAAGAATGAGAGGAGCCCATCCACGAAAATTATGTTTTATGAAGAGTGAGGGGCAAGCTGTAGGTCCAAGAGGAGCAGCTGCAGGAAGTACTTGCTTGTTTAATCATACATCAACATGTCTTGCATGGCACAGTTAAGATATTGTGTGGTGTCTTCTGTTCTCCCAATGAAATACTTTGATAATAGACTTGTGATCTCCTTGTAGTGATGTTTTTTCTGCAGCAAAAAAATAAACTAAAATGTCATAATCTTGCCAACCTGTTCTAAGACATACTGTATATGAGAAAACAATAACAAAGGAAAACTTTCCTAATGATTTAGTTATAAGTGTTCATAGCTACTAATTACAGATCAGTCACAATGAATTCTGGATATCATTATCTTTGGATAAACATACAAAACTGGATTCAGCTGGAGAATTTATGTCATTTGGGCAACCATCTGGTGGATCAGAGGGCAGACCGCCCTTGGACAGATACTTTCTGTGGAGGTGTACTCTGCCAGCCAGCATTTGTGGGGTTAAATGACTTCTAGTTATCCATTTGTCTGGAGGCTAGACTTTTCTGGGATTTCATCAATTTTAATAGGTGGGTATTTATTTATTTCAGCATTAGAATCCTATCATTCCCTATTGTTCCTTCAAGATCCCCAGATATTTGGGGTGGGTGGGAATTCCTTTATTTTAATCTGGGAGTTGTGGGATGGTAGCCAAAAAATGCCATGCACATTTAATGTACTTTTCCTAGCACAAGAGAATTCAAAAGTATAGTAGACTGATTGACTGGTGCCAAAGGATAAAATGAGTGAAACCTGACCTTCGTGTACAATATAACTCCAGATCTTTCCTCGAGACTTCATTCACTGATTTGCTAGGCACAACTCAACATGAGATCATAGCATACAATATCCATCCCTGAAGCCACCCAGCTGGCCCTTTTATGTAGCTGGGAGGAAAATGAAATATGTGCATGAAATATCTACTGGCTAAATCCATGTACTGAACTTTTTTCCTTCCATATTCAGCACAATTTAGGTTTCTGAACAGTTTAGTAATAGAATACACTTTTTTGTGCATATGTATGTATGGCTTTGATCAGAGTTTGAGTCCTGGGGTTGGCTTTCTCTTACACTTGTTTTTCTGTAGAGCAATGTAAATCCTACTGTCTGCTAGATATTAGGCAGTTGCCAGAAGGATGCCTGTGGTCAGAAGAAATTTTTTTCTTGTCTATCATATTCCCCAAACTGGTGATGTATTTCTAGTCAGAAATGCCTCTCTCACTCTCTCAGACACAGACACACACAGAGAGACACAGGCACAGATTTCTGCCAACGCAAATTACTAACCTGAAGAAAGAATGGGTTGGAATTAGAGGCATTATTTTCAAAATTAACGAGCTTTGATGAGGATCACCCTCTCCTCAGAACCTGCCCTCCCATGAACCTTTGTGGTTCCCAAGAAATCCTCATGAATCAAACATTGTCACAGGACACTCTTCTCAAAATGGCCAAGGAATGGCAGGAAAGTAAGTGGGCTCTTTACCTTCAGATGGTTTGAGGTTTTAATATCCATAATTTGCTGGGTGGTGGCACTTATTGGATTATGGTAGAAGAAGTTATTTATTTTCAAAAAACCCAACTAATTGGAGTGACTCTTAGAGTGTTAACCCTAGAGCGGCCTGTCCTTTTTCTGGACATTATTATTATTTATTATTATTTATTTATTATTATTTATTAATTTCAATTTTTATACTGCCCTACTCAGTTGGACCAACTCAGGGTGGTTCACAACACATATAAAGTTACAAGTTCATAAACACAACATGTAAATATCATAAATAATCAGTATCAATACCACAAAACATCAAAAATCACAATATCATTACAGCATCGAAAATTCAATAGGCATCAACATCAAGTAATAATCAAAAAATTCAAATCTTAATCAAGTTCACACAAAGATTACAAAAATTACAGAAAATTAAAAAAAACCTAAGCAAAAACAAAACAATTGCTAAATCTCACAACAAGTGACAAGCTTCTCCTCCCGGCCACAGATGTTCCTGGCGGTGGTGGTGGCGTGAAAAGTCCTGTCACCACCATGCCTCTTAAGCCCCAGCCTGGGCAGTGCCCAAGGACAGGTGGAGAGAGTCCCAGGACTGGACGATGGGGGCCTCCTCTTTTTTTTTTTTTTTTTTTTTTTAGCATTAACAATCGCTCAAATTCGTTGGCTTGAAACATCATTGTTTTGATCTGTCACAGTCAGTTACATCACTCAGGTGTTGTTATACTAATTTACTTTGATGAATCTCAGCAAAGGTGTACCCAGCCAAGGAAATAAACTGAGATATGTAGAGAGAAAGAAATAATGCTTGATAAACCAAAACCCGTTCTCAAAATTTCTTGACATATGTTGTTAAGAATTGAAAAGAAATAGAGCTGCCGTGTCATCAGGGCAGGGCATCACCCAGTAGAAAACTGGTCCTTCTGTCCTGCTGCAAGGCACCATCAGTGCATGCCACTTTGAGGCTGTATTGTGTTACATAGTCCCAGACCAAGGAGCACATGCAATTTTAGAGTGCTCATAGAACCAGTATGTTTCTGATTACATACCTCAAAGAAAGCCAAGTCCAAATTAAACTGTATCTTGCTGAAGATATGTTGATGCATGGAGTGCTCTGCTGCAATGATGAAGGGAGAATCCAATAACCCATTGTTTTCTTGTTGTTCCGATTGATGGATATTCAGTTGCCATCTTCAACTCAACCACCTCAAATTGCTCAAGGAAGTAGTCACTTTCAATAAAGGTAGCCCAGTGTTTTAAGTATATTGTAAATCAGCCAATATTTCCAATAAAAATCTAAAAATCTAATTTTTCAAAGAGGCTAATGTATTTAATTAAGGCTTAACAGTTATTGGCGAAACACACATCAAATATTTCCGAGTGTTGTCATCTTCTTTCATGCCCAGGCCAAACTTTAAACTATCAAAATGGAGCCACCTTCTTGGTTTTGTTGTTGGCCAAACTTAAATCCTCATTGATACAAGTTCCCAGTTGTTGCTTTTTATCGTGTCAGAAGCACACAAAGGTGTTTTCTTGATTGGAAGGATTTTTTCTGGAGAAACTCCACTCAGAAGATGCCCAAATGAAGCTCCTCTCATGTCCCCAAGATCTTTCCCCACTGAAGTGGTCCCTATTTATCTACTTCAATTTCTTGCTTTTGAACTGCTAGGTTGGCAGGAGCTGGGACAGAGATGGGACCTCATTCCGTCATTCAGTACTCGAGTCTTGAACTGCTAACTTGCCGACCTTCCAGCTAACAAGGTGAGCTTCTTAACCACTGAGCCACCATGGTCCCAGTTTCCAGTAGTAACTGGAAGATCAGCAAATAAGCTAGATTCTGTATCTCTCCACATCCACACAGCATGTTGTTTTCTGTCAGCAGCTCCCACTTGAGCATGCTAGCCTTGCATTTAGGTACTATGACCCTCAGCCTATTCAGGGGTCATCCAAGTGATGTAGGGGAGGCTGAGTTCCTCACTCATATCCTTCTTTCATGTTGTTCCTTGTTAAGTGATCTTCCTTCCATCTTCAAATTTGGTTTTGCTCTTGTGTACCTTTAAGAATGTTTGTTCTTGCCATAAAGCTCTTCCTGGATTTGAGCCGGCAGACTTGAGGCACATATCTGTTCAGAGGATGTAAAGAGTCATTCTCTTGTTTAGTTCTCTCAGAGTCTGCTGCTACTTCTTATCTTAAGTGGAGCGATACAAACAAAAGATTATATTTTCTCAACTGGTGCAGGTTTGGAGCATCCTGTCCCTATAGACATTGTTTCCTTAACAGAGATGTCAACTTATTTCATCATTGTGAATGTGTTCCATACTGTATCAGCATACTCTGCTGCAGAGATGTTCAGAGCCAAAACTGATGTACGCAGCATGGGCAGTTTCTGAGCTTAATTGCATATATGTTTTAACATATTTAAACTGTATCAACAGGTGAACATTGTCTGAATATTGCCTGAGTTTACCCATGTAACCAGTTGTCAGTAAATCCATGTGTCATTTGTAAGTGTAGCTAATATATTTGGCAGATGTTCATCTGAGCATGAACACCTTAGTTTAAGAGTTGCTAGAGTTCTATCTGATTATTTCTAATTGCAGATGACACTTACATGTATTTCTATATTTTACTGAAATAAAATATAGATGTATATAAGTAAGTGTCATTCATAATGAGATATAACCATTTAAAATTCTTTGTTCTCCTTTCTTCCCAGCTGCTGAACTGGAAGATATTAAATCATGTGATGTCATTGCTGGGAACCTAGGTTATATCTACCCACAACACATTTTGATCTACAATTAGAATGCAAATTATACAAGATAGAATCATCACCTGAGGTCTCTGGGATGAGCCAAATCAAATGCTAATGATAAATAGCTACAAATAATGAGTTACTTGTAATTGGCTGTCAGTAATGATGGTATAACTATCAGAGCTGTGCCCTGGATTTGTTTAAGTCCTAAATCCAATTAACCTGATTTAGACTGATTTATAGGAGGTATGGATCAAAGTGGAATGAGCAAATTTGTTTCCAGTGTAAAGCAATGTGAATTTACACATCCATCAGAAGTTAGAGCAGACACTGAACTTGTTTCAGCACAAATCACTTTAGTGCCCTGGGTTGTAATAAAGAAAATTGTAAAGGTGCCGACAAACTGGTGACGTTAACAATATGGCATTTGCTAAGATAGCTCCATCATTACAATCTGTTGTGTCCCCAGATTAAAACAACCACAGCAATAGCAATAATAACTACTCTTATATGCCACCCCATAGCACTGTCTTGGTGGTTCACAAGGTAATTATAGCAGCCCTGAAGGCTTGCAGACCTTGTTCCCTGTCAAGATCGAACTCACAGTGTCAGCAGTTTTTGCTGCAGTATAGCAGTTAGCCATTTAGCCCCTAACCTGTGGGAGGTCTGGTAATGATATTGTACCCCTCTTTGGTCCATATAGGTGAACTCTTGCCCCTGTGCAGTGCCGATCCTTGTCAGCCACTGCCCAGGCCAGATGCAAGTCGGGGAGACCACTTTTAGGCCATGTTCAGCTCTGTTTGCTTGAATGGATATTGGTTGTGCCCCAAAGGAATCTCATGGTGTGCCCTGTATGCCCAACTGATTCACACAAATTGTGCCAGGCAATCAGTGCCACCCTGTCAATAGATACACTAAAGCAGGGGTCAGCAAACTTGGCTCTCCAAGTCTTCTTCCACTTCAATTACCAGAAACCCAAGTCAGTACACCTGCTAATCAGTCCAAGAACATCTGGAGAGCCACATTTGCTGACCACTGCCCTATAGGATTTACCACTAACTCCATCCACCCATCATTAACTGTCAACTAATTGTGACCTATTTATTACACACACACAACTAAAGGGAAGCTAATAAACCAGAATAGGGTAGGAGAAAATATACCGAGTTTCAAGTGCCAATCTGGAAACTGGTCTAAAAAAACCTCCTATCCAGTCCCTTAACACTGACCCATTGAACTACTCTGTAGGCAGGTGGGTCACAAATGGCCAAGAGTGTGGCTGCTGGGCAAGGCACACTTACATCACCTAGTTCCCCACCCAGCCCTTCATATTATTAGTCAGTTCCAAGTTGAAAAATGACAATTGTATTCAGATAGGATAGGTTATTCATGGGAGTAGAATATAATGCTTAATCTTTTTGTGAACTGGTTACTTTTTGGCATTTGATATCCTGTAATCAGTACAGAAATATGTAAGTGGCTTAATTGAAAATAAATATTTTTCTCTGACCAAAAAAGTAAAAATAAAAGATAGAGGAGTACTTCCATGGTTTAAGTGTAGGCTTTTGGAATGTGTTATGGTACTTCTTCAAATTGTAAGTAGATAAATAGGGACCACTTCAGTGGGAAGGTAAACAGTGTTCTGTGCACTCTGGTGTTGAGACATGCCTGCCACATGTCCATGGGAACATCTGCAGATGCAGACAGCTCTGCCTCTTTGGCTATAAACAGAGATGAGCACTGAACCCTCTAGTCAGATACAACTGGCTTTCCAGCAAAAGCAACCTTTACTTTACTGCTTCATACTGTATTGTGGATGTTGACATGACAGTGAGGTGACTTCAAAAGGATTGTGCTTTTGCACCATTACAACTATTGCATTAACTTCAGATAAATGGGTGAGTAGAGAGTTATGTTTTAAATATTATAACCATGATGGTAACTAACTTCTTTTTTGAGTCTTGGGAATATAGCTGTACTTAATTGCTACTTTGTAAAATAAGCTTTGAAACCCCTTCTTTGAAAAAAAAATTCTTTTTTTTTGTCTCTTAACAAATACTAAATGATTCACTATGCAAATACTGGGTTTCTCTCCTGCAGATGAAACTGGAGTGGATAAATGTGGCAGACTGAAATGGTCCCTAATGAATGAACAAAAGATGCTGCAATATTTCAGATCAAGAAGATATACTCTCTTGTCTAGACATGACAATTTGGATGCCAGAGTAGGGCAGTATAAACAGCCCCAGCCCCTCCCTTTGGAGAGAGAGCCCTGAAGGAAAAATTCCTTGGCCTATAGTTCAGGTCATGACTTAGAGCAGTTTTTATTGGATGAATAGCAGGACCATCAACTGCCTTCTTCTTCATTCCCAGAGGGTTGAATCCCTGTAAGTAACTCTCTGACTGCAGTCCCTTTAGTTTGGGCCCCAGTTAATGGCACTCTGGCTCTAAGCAATTTTAAGGGGTCAGAGAAGTTTTGGGAAGTTGCATGAACTTTCGAGATCCAAAATCTCTTTATCAGGCAAAATTAATAAAACTTCATGGCATGATGTTCTGCCAGGTATTCCTCTTAAAAATGCATGTTGAACAATAGCAAAAGGCTTCTTGGTGTTATCATACCAACCCGCCCCCGCCAGGAAGCGGGGTGTTTGCTCCTACACCACATGGCCATTTCTGAAGCAATAGCTTCCTTTTGTGGCCAGAGATTCTGGATCTCCAAAGCTCACGCAACATTTTACTTTTTGAGTGATCCAATAAAGGTATCACCTTCTTCCTGCATTTTTTATAATTTTAATATGGATAACACACCAAATCTTCTTTGTTTGCCTATGGAATGCCCAGTCTTACTTCTATCATGCTGAAAGAACATAGATGTATAATTAATGACACATAAGGTTCATGCCACTTCAGAAGGACATGAGGTTATACAGTCAAACCTCGCATAAAGAGCACCCTCGCTTAAAGAGTAACTCGCTTAAAGAGGAGAATTTTCTCTGAATGTTCGTTTCGCTTAACAAATAAAACCAACCAAAAACTCGCTTAACAAATACATCAAGGTCCGCAATCCCCCCACACACACACACACACAATTGGTCACTTACAATGGTGTTTTGCTTAAAGAGCAAACTCACTTAAAGAGCAATCCTGTGGAACGCATTATGCTCTTTAAGCGAGGTACAAATGGGTAATTGTTAAATAAACCTGTGTCCCACATAAGATAACTATTTCTCATCAAAGTGATACATGCACTCTTGACCTACCCTTGTCCTAGACAACCAAGGGTGAAACACAAAATATGCTGTACAACCATATTACATATGGCACAAACATCTTTGTCATATTTAATGGGTGGAAATGTTCTGGATAAGGTTGCATAACTATTGTTGAGATTTTTCAAAAGATATATTTTTAACTTGGCAAAGATAAATATATTTGTGACAACTGCAAACTAGTTTCATTTCAGCCCCTACTAATGTTCATACTTCAGGATAACCTTCTGTGGAGATCATGTAAGTAAAAAGTGTCAGTGAATGACATAGTTATACATTTTGACTTCAGATCTATGAGGACTCTTACCTGACACTGGAAGTCATTTTTCCAATGACAGATGAAAGAATCACTGACACTGAGGAGTATGTTTTGAAATTGTTTTCATTAAACAAAAAAGTTTCTTTCCCCTATCCTGCAGATTAAAAGGATACTGTTTCCCTATTTTCTCCTTCACTGCTTCATAAACCTGCATTTTAAATCACTAGCATAAAAGGGGAAGTCAACTATTGCTCTCTCAAAAGACTTCATCAGGTACTTCACACACATTATTCCACTTTTGAAAATGAGGGAGCATGGAAAAGGGCAACCCTGTTTGCCATTACTATATAATGAATAGCTTTGCAATGACTCGATAGGCCAACAGGATAAGGAAAGCAGAGATGAGTTAATTTGGGTTTTAACACTTCATTTAACCACAGATCATTTTTCAGTACTCTTTTTCAGCCAGACTAAGCTCACATCCACATAGGACATATATGGCACAATGAGGAAAAGCATTTCAACATGATTGACAATGAAAGGCTAATTTATTCTCCCGGTATTTATAAAATGAGTATGAAATGTTAGCACCATTATCAAGACTCTCACTTTTTCCTTAAGATGTCCAAAAGGCTTTGCCAGAATAGGAATGTGTTAACCGGAGAACCAGAAATAGGATTAAAAATAATAGCAACTGACAACTCTAAAAATACCTCAACTGGTAATTTGGGAGTTGCAATTTTAATTTATGATGACCCTGTTAGTTTCGCGCCTCTTTCTCTACTGGTATGTTGATTGTCACTGAATCCAAAAGAACATCTGGCAAGCCTTGACAACACTGGCTCCAAGACCTTGTCTTTAAGGACATCGCAATAAGTCCTTCCTCTGTAAAATATAGTCAAATGTGACATATTCCATCAAACTGACCTGATTTCTTTATGCTGATTATAATTATTCCTGATGTCATTACACCTTGTTCTTCTCTAGAATCGCAAGCAATTATGTGGAATCAAGTCAGAAAATATACATCAGATGAAGACATTAAATAAGGCCGTTGTTTGGTTCTGAGTTTGCTCATTCTGAGTGTTCCCGCTTCACCATGACCACATTAGTGACCCTCATTGGGTCCCAAATATATATATATATAGCATAATGCTAAATCACAGACATGTGAAATATGATCCAGTCTATTTCTGCGTGGGGCAATTGTTGTCCATTCTTTGAGAAAAATTGCACATCATTTTTATCCAACTGTTTAAAACTACAATACTGACTGTGTTGTTGTTGTTTTGTAGACTTTTAAAAATTTAAAGTGTTGCACACATTTGTGAGTAACCAGCCTGCCCTTCTGTGCTTGTTCTATGTATGTGCATATCTTTTGAAGGAGGAAGGACTCCAGAGATATCTGGATTAGGCAAACTACAAAGAAAGCAAACAAGAACCATGTGCTATCTCACTCTGTTTTTAAAGGCAAACATTCTTCCCATGGCTGCACAATCCCTGATGGGTTGTCTCCCTATGCTAGGGCAACAAATCATGACCATAAACAAAAATCTGGTAACATATCCACTACTACATTATGATTGAACCTCCTTTTCTGAGAGATTGTTACCTTTAACACATACATATGACATGAATTTGTCTAGCCAGACATTCCACTACAGTAATGGTATAGACTGTACAGCCAGCGACTCAAGGGCAAGAGTTGGGTGGTGGTAAATAACCTGACTCCCTAAAGGGGTCAATGGCTATGGGTGGGTGAGCCCCTTTGGGTGTGGTGATGGACCACCTTTGGTTTCTGTTTTCTTTTTGGTGCAGTGATACTGTTAATTGTGTCCAGTTTCTTTTTCTTTGTGTGCTCTAGGCTGGAGGTAGGTAAATATCTCTTCCATAAATAATTTCAACCAAGCAGTGTACATCTCTCACTCATTTCTCCATTTGGAGGGATGCATCTCTTTCTCCACCCCACCCACTCCCCTTTTGGGAAGCCATTAAAATACAGAAATGTTGACAAAAACCAGGTCACAGTGCCTCCAAAAGAGTCCAGGGTGAGTCCTTGCACTTTCCTCTGTCCTTCTCCAAGCAGAGGCCAGATCACATAGGCTAGTGCACTCCCCTACTTTAAAACCTGATTTAACAAAGCATCCATTTCAAATGACCACCACATACCTCTCCTCAGAGGCACAGCTTGGCACAGCTTTTCAGCCTGTCTGCGAAATACGATCTGTGTAATACTTCGCCTTGTACTGTGTAGTACTATGCTGAATAGACACCTTTTAAACAGCAATGCAATTACAGGGTAGGATATATGGGAGTTGGCACCCCTGCACTGTATTTTCTTTGATATACTTGCTACCTATACCATTTGTAATCGCTACATTTTCTTTCCTGCCTCTACTTGCTTAATTTGTTTTATGTTTAACCATAGCCAATAGACTGCTCTGTGTAGGAAGTAGGTTGTTTCTTCCCATGAAAAATAGCATGTTCGTTTTGGATGCTGTATAAATAGTAAATAATAACAATAATTTTAACTTCTTCTTTGGCTCAGGTTCAGCCAAGACCAGCTTATTACAGTCGCTGTATTTTTCAGGCTTTAACAAAGAAACACTGCATTCAAGGATAGTGTTACTCGTGTAATTATATAGGAGGGTATGTGAAAAAGTCTTATCAAGATCACAAAGAAATCTGAAAAAGTTTAAATGAACAGGGTTATTCAAAGCTTTGCTGTCTATTATGTTAGGCTGTGCATTAACGAAATGGCTGGTTGGCTAAGAGGGGGTGAGCTGCAGGGGAGAATCCCATGGGAGAGGGTTTTGTAGTAGCATTGCCTCCTATAAAAATAACCTGAGATGCTTGTATGGCATGATGACAGAGACACGTGCATAGTTAGATTGATGGCTACTTAGGAAGAAAAGCTGGTGTATCCAAGGGAGAAATATAGTCCATTTTAAAAAAGTAAAGAGTTTAAAAGTCAAAACAGGTACAGCTCTGTGCTCTCAGTATGGATGCTACTGGAAGACAGCAATGAGAATGTTGCATTAATCTGTTATTTTATTCCATTGCAACAATAATTCATTTTAAAGATTGTCAGAAGGAAGTGATATATTACATTGACAGCAAAGTTAAACTACTGGGGCTCCTTGTGTGGTGCTGTTGACTTTACACAATAGTGTTGAGATGTTTTAAAATCAATTTTCAAGATGAAATTTCCATGATGTCAACATATCTCCCATTAACCAAACAACACAATGGAAAACATCATGAGCTTGAAGTTGCTATGACAACTCATCTTGGATGCTGAAAGATTTGATCCAAGCTATTCTATAGAGAATTCTCTAATATGGAGAGTTATAATTAAAATAAGTAAAAGGTATGCTACCACCACAACAGGCATTCAAAGTATTGATTTAGAGATGCCTCCATATTTTGTCTAAAGTGAAAATTTTGTCATACATTGAGAGTTTTCTTCTATAGGGAAGATTCCTATGTCTGGTTCAGTATATTCTGATCTGGTGGGGAGAATCTTGCCCAGGTCTAATAAAGTTCTCCATAGAATCAGTCTGGTCCTATTGAAACCAATGGTTTCAGTATGCACAATTTGTCTGTAAAGGTAAAGGTAAAGGTTTCCCTTTCTTGAAAGCCAGTTGTATCTAACTCTAGGGTTCAGTGCTCATCTGTGTTTCATAGTTGAAGAGCCAGCGCTGTCTGCTTCTGCAGACATTTCCATGGTCATGAGGCAGGCATGACTAGACACCTGAGCACATGGAACACTGTTTACCTTTCCACCAAAGTGGTCCTTGTTTATCTACTTGCAATTTCTTGCTTTTGAGCTTCTAGGTTGGCAGGAGCTGGGACAAAGATGGGAGCTCATTCCATCCTGCAGTACTTGGGAATCGGACTGCTGACCTCCCACCTTCCAGTCAGCATCTTAATCTCTTGAGCCATTGCATTCCCTTTAAAAAAAATAATTCTTGCACCGCCCGCGAATTGAACCTGGGTCTGTGTTGATATGTTGATAAGGAATGTTTCTAGTGTTCCAGCTCATGGTAGGATAATGGCTTTTATGCCCACCTTCTATCTATGAGAACCCACTCTGGATGAATAGCTCTATTTCTTCATAATCCATATGGATTCCACATATGTTCATGTGGTGTCCTTTCACCTATTTTCAGAAATCTGAAAAAGATTTATGGGCTTCACTTTTTAAAAATCACTGTTGCACAGGCCTTAACTATAGTGGTTCACTGCTGGTGATCCACCAGGTATCATGAACCTCTGTTCCCAGAAGTCCTTAAATTTAGGTCATGCTGGCTGATGCTTACAGAAGTTGACATCTAACACATATGGAAGGTGAAAGACGAACCACTACCACTACTTCATGTCTAGAGTATAGGATCCTCAGCTCTATTCACTTTAAATATATGATCTGAAGGTAAATTAACATATCTGTGCCCAATCTGATCGTACCAGTTTACATCACTTGCTTGAAAACCAGTCTATATATGAAAATATATAGACCTGTTTGGCACTGACACTATGACTATGATGAAGAAACTTTCAATGTTCTTGCTTTTCTTGAGGGCAGATTTAGGACAACTTCCTATTCAATCTGGAATTTCCAACATACTTATTATGTATAGATATTTATTTATTTTTATAGATGGATTCATAGCTTTTTGACTGGAACAGTTCTCAAAATGTCAGATTTAAAAAGAAAGAAAATGAAATGTCATGTTGCTAGAAAAGTGAAAGGATCAACAAAATTAGTGATCAAAAATCAGATTAAATAGGAAGTTGTCCCAAATCTGCCCTCAAGAAAAGCAAGAACATTGAAAGTTTCTTCATCATAGTCATAGTGTCAGTGCCAAACAGGTCTATATATTTTCATATATAGACTGGCTTTCAAGCAAGGGTGACCTTTACCTTTACTATCTCTACAACCAGACTCAGAATCCACTTGCAAGCATAAATCTCTCATATTGACTATGGAGACTTCAGTGAGCCCAGAATGCAGCAGCCAGGCTGATAATGGGAGTGAGAAAATTGAGCATATCTCCCCAGCCTTGGCAGGCCTCTCCCTTTCTGTATCAGATGCAAGGTGTAAGTGCTAACTTTTAAAACCCTCAATGGTTTGGGACCTTCTTACCTTGTGGAACATCCCCCCAGGACAACAGACCGCATCACTCACTCCTCAATGTCAGCACTGTTTTAGGTGCTGCCCCCGAGACTGGCTAGAAAGGCTGTGACAAGGAGAAGGGCCTTCTCGGTGGCAGCACCAATGCTGTGGAACACCATTCCAGTTGAACTGCACAAAGCTCCATCCCTGCAGTCTTAAACAATAAAATAAAACCACTGCTCTTTGAGGAGGCCTTTGAGAATGTGCTGTCTATTTCTGGTTGCTAAAAATGCTGCCCGACTCTTTTTCATCCTAAATAGGTTGTGTTTTCAGGGTACTGGATTGCAGAACTTTCTGCAATGGTTGGTAATGATTTTTCTGGGAGTTTTATTTTGTGCATTTTTAAATAATAATAATAATAATAATTGATCATTGTATGACTGGTTTAATCATGTTAGCCACCCTGAATAGGAATGATCCCCCCCCCCCAGAGGAGCAGGATATAAGTGTAAATAATAAAATAAAATAAATCCCAAACAGCATTTTTAGCCAGGAAGGAATTAAAAATTAGTTGATAGTCAGCAGATTAAGTTCTGATTGGAAGGTTCAGAAGGTCAAATTATCTCAGAACCTACCGTATTTGTCAGCCTATAAGACACATAGGAGTATAAGACGCACCCTGTTATTATCAAAATAGCCCACCATAGGTCACTATATACAGTACAAGATGCACTCTGTTTTTCCAGTGTATTTAAAAGGGGGAAAAGTGGGTCTTATATGCCAGAAAATAGGGCATTTGCCACTTGAAAATGTAGGGTAGGGTAGGGATGCTATAAAATTCATCATCTCCTTTAAAATCTTCTCTCTTGCATGAACCCTTTATATATATTTTTTTCAACTGGTTGTTGGAATTAACGTCTCCTCTCCATTCAAACTGGTATTATTTTGAGTCATTGCATTGAGCTCCAGGTCTTTTAATACTGTTGTTTTTCCTTTTCTAACTCTTACCCCCCCTTCTTTTAAAAAACAACAACAACACCACAACTAATTTAGTTACTAACTTGCTCCCTTCCTTGCTCTCTCTCCTTATTTTCTCTCACACAGTTTTTCACACTAGGCACACACACACACACACACACACACACACACACACACACACACACACACACACACACACACACACACACACACACACACGTCTCTAGAGAAGATAAGATAAAAGTGTTAAACCAGGAGTTCTCAATGTTTTTAAGCCAGGGGCCACGTCATACTCCTTCATTCAGTTTTGAGAGCCTGATGGCCATTTTACCCTTCCTCCAGCACATTTCACTTCCTGCTGTGGTGGAGGTTTTGGGGGCCACGTGAAATGGCACCGTGGACCACATCTGCCCCCCGGGCCACAGTTTGAGAATCCCTGTGTTAAACAAATGACAGACACACACACAGAGAGAGAGAAAACATGACAAGGAAAAGAAACTCTTAACAATTTCAAAAAAGAATGCAACCAACTTTTCCCCCCTGCAAAGTTGCAGTTTGTGAACCAGGAGAAGGGAAAGAGAGAGTAAATAGAGTGCATGAGAGAGAGAGAGGGAGGGAGACAGGGAAAGAAACGAGACAAGAAAGCAAACAAGCCAGTGATACAAAGGTTGAGCAAGCATGAGACAGTAAGATAGAGACTCATCGTCCATGAGATGAACTCTTTGCAAAAGGATAATGATGGAGGTGAGAGGTTGAAAGAGTCAGGCAGTTGGAGATTGCAATGGGGTTGATGGAAAGACAGAGGGAGAATGAGCAAGCTGGACCTTCAGCCTCTGAAGGGGAAGGAGGAAGAAAGACAAACTACATGATTTCTCACCTGCCATCAAACGGGCTCACATGCTCCTAAATCAGACAGCCATATTGCTCTGGGAGTGCAATCTTTTCGGATGATTGTCATACCTTCATTTTCTTTAAACAAAGCTCACTTTTGGAACTTCCTATGTCCTCTTTGTTTGGACTATGGACCTACCTAGTCACCTGTGGGCTGTACCAATAGCTCCCTTGTATTCAAACTCAGCTATTGCCTTTGCAAAAACTATTCTTCTTCCCAGCAGGTGTGTACTGTGGAGGCCATTCTGAACTAGGGCTTAGAAAACAATAAAAGAACGCTAGTTCTTATATGTTATTTATTCGGGTACAGAGTGTAGAATGATGAGTTAAATGAGGGACTATGACTCAGAAGACCTGGATATAATCTCCACTTAGCTGTAGAAACATATGGGGAGGAAGGAATTGACAAAACCACTTCTTACATATCACACTTACTTTGAAAGTACTATTAGGATAGTGATGGAGAACCTATGGCAAGCATGCCAGAAGTGGCACTCAGAACCATCTTGGTGGGCCCCCATGCACTACACCCCAGCACAGAGTTTGTCCCACACATCTGCCCAGCAGCCCAATGGGAGTGCTTCCTCCCTTCCCCAGCACAGAATTCACCCTGCCCCTCTGCCCAGCAACCCAATGGAAGCACTTTCTCCCTCCTCCCAGCACTGAGTTTGCCATGCCCATCTACCCAGCAGCCCAATAGGAACATTTACTTCTTCCCCTGCTGCTGTGCTGGCACTTTGTGATAATTAAGTGGTTTGGGGAACTTGGTCTCCAAAAGGTTCTCCATCACTGTATCAGGATCACTATAAGACAGTTCCAAAAGGTGGGTCATAACACATTTTTTTTCTGTAGCTCTAATATGGCCCCACAGCTACATTTAAAACAGTATGTTGTCAAAAAATAACTTTGGTGCATCAGAAAATAAAATCAGTCACATGTGAAATGGATTTGTATTTATAGAGGGCTAATAATGACAGATGGTGTATAGCTTAGTCTTGCTGACTAAAAACTGGACTTCCATATCACTGATGAATTGACACATGACACCAGTAAGAATTCCAAGCCTGATTACTGTCAGATGGTCAAAACAGCAAGATACACATTGACCCAAAAATGAAATGCATATAACAAAACAGTCATTCAACATACCACTCAAAATCTATTGAGATCTTTTCTCTTGGCTGTCATTTGTGTGACCTTCTCAAGAAAGGTTGCTAGAATCAATAGTCCTTCAGTATTTTTCATGATATATGTGGGACACATAAACTTTATGTGATCTGGAAATATATCTGTGTTATCGATTTTTTACATTCTTTTCAATATCAAATATAAACTTTAACTTGCATCTTGGTTTTGTTTGGAATATTAAAAAAAGAAAGATATGTAGGTAATGACTGATCAAGACTTAAGGAAGGTTTCCTCTTCATTCACAATGTTTTCAGCCAAGTTTAACAACATAATTTGAATGTATCCAAATGTATATATTTGAATGTATTCAACATAATTTGAATGTATGTGGTGGTTTAGTGGTTAAAAAGCTGAAATTGAAGACTGGAAGGTTGGAGTTTGATACTTGAGTACT
This sequence comes from Furcifer pardalis, assembly GCA_030440675.1. NCBI lineage: Eukaryota > Metazoa > Chordata > Lepidosauria > Squamata > Chamaeleonidae > Furcifer > Furcifer pardalis. The sequence continues at coordinate 24,595,499 of CP126899.1, read as the reverse complement.
GCATGATGGAGTAAACTCCCATCTCCGTCCCAGCTCCTGCCAACCTAGCAGTTTGAAAGCAAGAAATTGCAAGTAGATAAATAGGTACCACTTTGTTGGGAAGGTAAACAGTGTTCTGTACACTCTGGTGCCATGGTATGCCTGCCACATGTCCATGGAAATGTCTGCAAATCCAGACATTGCTGGCTTTTCGGCTATAAACAGAGATGAGCACTGAACCCTAGAGTCAGATACCACTGGCTTTCGAGCAAGGGCGACCTTTACCTTACCCTTCTTTTCAATTCAGAAATCTTGATGGTGTTTGGATCCAAACTTTTGTGTCTTTCCAAAACAGCTGATTGATATATTTTTCTTTTAAAGATGTTTGCTTATGTTAACCTTTGATTTATCTATGTGTGGTATATCTGAAATCCTGTTGTTACAGTAGAAAAGTATAGAAAATTACATCACTGAGGACTGGTTGAGTCAATTCCTCCAGAAAGTCAATTGATTCAAATGGGCCTACTCTAACTGCACCTTAGTTTAGCAATAGTAAATCATGCTTAGCTCTATTGAATCAATGGAATCTGTGAAGGAATTGACTTACCAAATCCCCAGTGATTCAACAGTCCTCTGGTGTGATTATCTATGCTAAACAATGAGATTTTGGGCTTGAGACTTTTTATCAAAAATGTGGACTAACAGTGCAGTCTTATTCATGCTTGTCAAGAAGTCCCAATGGCTGAGATATTATTGGATGCTTCCTAAAGAAAAAGCCATCCTCTATATACATGGACTGATTTCTTCTTGCTGTTGCACAAACAGTGATTACTATTAAGGAAATGTGACATTTGATAATGCAATGTTCTTCTGGGAACCTTGTTAAGTGACAAGGAAAAATATCAAGACTTCACTTCTTCAAGCAGTTTGGAACCCAGCAGAATTCTGGCCATTAGGTTCAATAGAGTTTCTCGCAGGTAAGAGTGCACAAGACTGTAACATAACAAAATCATACATCAATCATTTGTGTAAACGGGACATCATCTGCTGGTATTGCCATAATAGGTGATTTTTGTGAAGATAAAAACAGGCATCTAATTTCCTGGAGATTGTTTTATCCTGAAATACAATTTGCTCTTCTGGAAATGTATCATTCAATTCAAAACAAGAAGAATTTTTTAAAAAACCCTTCACTGTGTTTGTTTCCAATGAGAATTGACTAATTTTGTCTGGTAGAGATCCCTGGGACAGACTTAATCCCACCACAGGAAGTATAATTCAACTTGATCAGTTTTCAAGTATGAAGCATAAAATGTTTCTGAGCATTGATTTCATCATGTCATGCTACAATCTTTCCAAGTTTTCCTGATTGATTGACCCGTAGAGCACACATTTATCTCAATGAAGCCCATGTGCCATCAAATCAATACACTGTTGTGTTTTTGCATTAAATACTTACTTTGACAAAAAGGTGAGGTGGGGAAAATCCTTGAAACTTTTTAGAAAACAGAAACTACATGTGTACCTTTCATCTAGATTACACATAAAACAGTGAAATTCCAAGCATAAATATTCCAAGCATAAAAATTAGGCTGGTATCGCAACTGAGACACCTTTTCTAGAAATTTGACAAAATAACATTTACAAGAGGTGTGGAATGGATGGGGATGATTAAGTTCTTCAAACATTCTTTGAACATTCCTATATGTACCATCATTAAGAAAGGAGTGGGTAAGTTCAATGAGTCTGGGGATCTGGTCCTACACCAGCCTGTCTAAAAGAACTCTATTTCTGGTGTGTGTCTGTGTGTGTCTGTGTGTGCCTGTGTGTGTGTGTGTGTGTGTGTGTGTGTGTAAGAGAGAGAGAGTGAGAGAGAGAGAGAGTATGTATGTATGTATGTATATATGTGTGTGTGTGTGTGTGTGTGTGTGTTTAAATTGTTTCCATCAAAACAAGGTAGGGTGACACAGTTTGTTAACGTTGCTCTAGATAGTGGGTGAAACATTAAAATTAATATATTGGGACAAGAACACCCCAATCAACCGGTGGACCACATGTGTCTCATAATCTAGATCAAGAGGCTCTCAACTATTTTAAGTCAGGAGCCTAGTCACACTCCCTCAGACAGTTGAGGGGGCCAGACTGCTGTAAATCAAGTCTGGTGGAGATGGTGACGGCAGCAAAGGTGACGGCTGGAGCAAGGGCAGGGGCTGGATTATTTGGCACTTTGGGCCAGATCCAGCTTGTGGGATGTAGGTTGAGAACCCCAGGTATAGATAGACCAGGGGTGCCCAAACGTTTTGGGCCATGGGCCAATCATGTAGTTCAGGGAGCCGGTCACTAAGGCCCGGGGGCCGGGTGCAGCCCCTGATGCCAATTCATCCGGGCCTTGAAGCCCTCGTTGCTCCTGGAAGCGGAAGTAAAATGCACCCATATGGGCGCAATTTATTTCCACTTCCAGGAGCGACGAGGGCTTCGGGGGCCAGATGAATTGACATTGGGGGCCGCACCCAGCCCCTGGGCCTTAGTTTGGGCACCACTGAGATAGACTAACTCATAGATTCAGCAACCTGTCAGTGGGGTGGATGCAGTTCTCCATTTTTTCTAATGGAATCTGCCATTACAATTTCTATTTCAGTCTCCCAGAGATCTGCAGCAGTGCTTGCAGTCAAAATCCTGATCTTGATCTGACTTCAGTACTTTCAAAGATGGTAAAATGAATACCCAGCATGTTGCAGGCAAAAAGATAATTACCTTGCGAACCACTCAGAGATTACTATGGGGTGGTGTTGAGTACAATAGCTCTTGCTAACCTGCTTCCTTTCATTCAATTTTCTTGAATATCCTACTTATCTGAAGAATTGGGATTTATTTTGCATGGGTTCCATGTTCCTTTCATGCTGTCTGCTCTCCTCCCCAGAATAACAAAGGTGCTTCGAAAACAGGGATGAGGTAGGCCACCACAAAGAAATGTAGAGATCAGTTTCAAATTGTGTTTTTGACCATCGTTTAAGACAATTTGGTGACTATATAGAAACAAACATTTTTGCCAAGTTGATAGATGGCCACGTTTTGCACCGAAGAACTCTTAACAATAATAATTTTTTCCAAGCCGCTGTTCTTGCTAGCTGAGTTCTGATTCCTAAAATATATACTTGGGAGAATTGACCTAGCATGAAATGATTAAAATTTATATACAGCTGCTAACAAGTTAAGATGAAAAATTGGTGAGAAGAGGCAAAGTTCATTGAGCTGATAAATTCCAGTATAGTCTCAATTATATTCATGACAAGACAACAAAACAGAAAGCTTAAAATAAACTAAGAGGTTAAACCAGAAATCCATGGTAATCAGTTAATGCCAAGAAAATCATTCTGTCAATGCCTTCTCAAAATAATTATAAAGAAGGTGTATGTCATCCAGAACAAGCCTCAAGAATCCAGCAAACTTGAATCCAAAATCATCATGATAGGCAGAAGAAAAATGCCCACGCGCTGAAAGGATATCTTTTGGCGCGTACTTTGCTCACACCCATTCCCGAGGCGAGATGGACTGGCGGCAATAATCTGGGCAGAGCCACATCTATGAAAGGCTGCGTCACCCATGAGGCATCCTCTTTTGCTTTTGAAAGGTCGAAAGCCATTTCCCCCCCCTCCCTTGCCACAGTGTGATTATTTTGGTCACTTCGTGGGCCGGATGGGAATTTTTGCACACACCTTGATTGGCCTCTTTGGTGTGTGGAGTTTTCGCCCATCCCATACTGCTTGCATTGGTTGTGCATTGGGGTTGTTATGTTTTGAGTTTTTTCCGTCACTTTTGGTGGGTAGCATGGGTGAGACATGACTGTAGTACACTCAATTCAGGGCAGGAACGCATTTGGTTTATGAAATGGTTGCAGGACAAGGGTAAGGCAGCGGTGCTGAGTCAAATGCATTCCATGAAGAGGAGAACACTGGATTGATGGTTTTGGGTGGCCTCCATAAATGTTCACTTGAAATAAAGTCAGAGTTGGGAACATGGAGGTCATTTCTGTGTTGCTCACAATACTATTAAAATTTTCTGAGAAATGTCATCTCTTTCTCGTGCTATTTTCACCAGGCAGATAGTTATAGTTAATACAGTTTTTATAATAAAGTGGCCCATTGTTTTAAAACCATTACACTTGTCTGTCTCGTCATTGGGGGGTGGGGGTGGTGAGCAATGCCATGGCTTTGCTTCCCATGAATCACATACAGTATATACTCAAATATAAGTCAAGGTACCTAATTTGGACCTCTAAAACTAGGGAAATAGATTGACCCAAGTATAAGTCAAAGGTGAAAAATGCAGCAGCTGCTAGTGAGTTTCAGTAATTAAAATACATGAAAATATGGTAAAATTAATTTATTCAGACATTTGTGTGGGTATGTTTTTGAGTTTTTATGGTAGTGTTAGTGCTTTTAAAAAATGTATGTTTGAATTTGCACCACTGCAGTTTTGGGACCCTCGGGATTGTTGACCTGAGTATAAGTTGAGTCCCTTTTTGAATCTCATTTTAGGGGCTAAAAAATTAGACTTATACTCAAGTATATACAGTATCTTTGTGTTCTTAAGGCTGACAGATACCCCATAAGGTAGATTATCACCTCAGCTGAATCATGTGAATGATCAAGGGCTTTTAATCAGATACCTCAATACTTTTTTGTTGTTAAGTCACAAGGTCAATTCTGACCCTTTGCGAACCCATGGACCACTGTCCGCCAGGCACTTCTGTCCTCCACCATCCTCCTTAGCTCTGTGCCCATTGTCTCTACAATACCATCCAGCCATCTCATTTTTGGCCGCCCCTTCTTCTTTTGCCCTCCACCCTTCCCAGCATCAAGGACATAAATCCTGACCTTGCTCATTATCACATGTAAAATAAGAAAAGATAAAACCACCAACAACAACAGCTCTTTGTTGTGAGATGATGATGGAGACTGATATTTCCACAAAAAGTGATAAATACTGCTTTCTTGCATGGGCAAACACATGCTATGGCACTGAATGATTTCTTTTTGTTTCTCTGATCATGCTGTATGGCTTTGCATGCTTTCTGTGCATGTGTTCCTAAGGAAAAGTCATTCATTGGAGTAGCAGCATTTTACTCAATGTGCAGAGAACATGACCAAAATAGGTTCTTGTTGACTTACTCTTACATTGATGGGCTGCAGTGTCTCAGTGGCTAAGAATCTCACTTTGTTAGGTGGAAGGCTGGCAAGTTGGCAGTTCAAAACCCAGGTACTGCATGATGGATTGAGCACCCATCTCTGTCCCAGCTCTTGGGGACATGAAAGGAGCCTCATTTGAGCAGAGTTTCTTCCACAAAATTCATTTCAACCCAGAATTTCTGACACTAAATTATTATTACTGTTACATGGGAGGTGTGACCTTTCATTTAGTGGAGATAGACCATTTCACAAAATTGTCTTGTCATTGTCAAGACAACCGTTTGTTAGCCAGAAATAAGACAATGGTGAGATTGGTGAGTCTTGGCTATACCATTATCCCCCTCCCCCACATCTCATTTTGAGGGAGAGTCTTAGATACTGGAATATTATCTTGGCCTATACATTATTGCCCTCCATGAGATAGGATTATTTCATATGGGACAAAGATGAGGACAAGGATCTGATGAGAGAATTAATCTTTTCGTCTTTCAGGAAGGTGAGGTATTTTGTAGTAGTGTCTACAACAAGGACTGCAGTTGCTCAAGTGGTTAAGATGCTGATTGGGATGTGGCCTTATGTTGGGAACCCCTGCTATAAAGTCTGGTAAAAGATTCCTAGCACTAGAAGAATTTTAAGGGGGGGAAAGTGAAAGGGTGATTGACAGACTGACAGACAGATCACCAGTTATAAGGATTCCTTATAAAGTTGTAAGGACTCTTTATAAAGTTATAAGGATCTCTTAAAAAGTGGACTTCCTATAAGCATCTTGCTGATCACTGTAGGAAGAGATCAAACAGATAAAACATAGCAGGGGTCTTATTTTCTTCTCATTCTCTTAATTATATATGTACACCAATGTTTTACTGGTATGAGGCTTACATAAAAAGCCTACTAAAAACTGAAACGCTCCAGGGGACTGTTATGTATTACTATTTTTAAAAAGAAAGAGTCACTGATTGGATGTATATATGAATTTAACATTGCATATCCTTCCTTTTTCTCTTTCAAAATGAAGAAAGGACATTTTGCTTTGAAAATTCTCAAAAGATGTTTGCCAAATCTTGGAGGGAAATTTGAAAATAAGTAAAGTTTATTGTTACTACTTCACATTTTTTATTGCTACTGAAAAAAACTTAAAAACATGAACATAGTAAGAAAGGGCAGAGGGAAATTTTTACAAAATCACTTTCTTACCATGTTGCTAATTACAGTAATTGCTTTTGATATTTCCTATACACAGAAGGCTTGATTAAAGGTGTCCGGTAATTGTTGAGTTTTCTATTTTTGCGAAAGTATTTGGAAGTCGATGAAATACATTCTGGGATGGATTCCAGATGCTGATGTTTGTACCAGCAGAATCTGTAATTGTCTACAGAAGCATTTGAATTTTGGTGCCTGATCGTGAACTGTGAAGATCCATCCCATGCCAGGGACTTCTCTGAGACCAATATTTGTTGGCTTTGAAAAAAGATCCTGTAAGAAATCTGAGGCATGTAAATTAATGATGTAGGAAGCAACCTCTCTGGAGATTTATCAGCAACTTCTTTTCTGGCAAGAGTGTTTTAATGGAGCTCAAAATGGACAGGTACTTCATCGATTCAGGAAGCTTCATGTTTTGAGACTCCTTGTTGCTCAGTCACACATTAAATTCCAACTCTTCATGACTCCATGGACTACCACGTGCCAGGCACCCCTATCCTACACCATCCTTCTCAACCCGCCCATCTAGCCATCTCATTCTCTGCCACCTCCTTCTTCTTTTGCTCTTGACCCTTCCCAGCATCAAGGCTTTCTCAGGTGAATCCTGTCTTCTCATTTGATGTCCAAAGTACTTTTGCTTCTTCTTTGACCTTCCAAGGAGCTGTTGGGGTTGATTTCTTTTAAGATCAATCTATTTGTTCTCTTTGCTGTCCTGGTTACTCTCAAAATTCTCCTCCAGCACCACATTTCAAAGGCTTCTATTTTTCTATGCTCAGCTTTCCTTATGGTCCAACTCTCACATCCATGCATTACTACAGGAAATACCATTGCTTTGACTATGCAGACTTTTGTTTGCAAGGTGATGTCTCTACTTTTAACTATGTTCCCCAAATTTCTCATAGTTTGCATCTCAAGAATTAGGCATATCAGAAATCAAAACAAAAAACAACAACAAAAATGATAAAACAAAAACACTGCAGCACTTTAAGGACTAATTGGAATTGTATTTTTTGTCATTTTTGTAACTTTGTTTTGTGGTGTGGGTTTGTTTTATTGCATTGCTGTATTATATTATTTATTTATTGCATTATATTGTATTATTTTTCATTATATTATATTTCTTTTGATTGTGTTATATGTATGGCTCTGTGAACCGCCCTGAGTCAGTTTTTACCGAGTAGGGCAGTATACAAATTGAATAAACATAAGCATAACTGCTATATTTTTACTGTTAGCTTTCATGGATCGAGTTCACTTCTTCAGACAAGTAGTAAATTTTATTTTTAGTAATAGTAATTTCTCTGTCCAGACTGAAGTAGTTTGAGACCGGTTTCTGTATGTTGCCATTTCGGATATCTGATATGTGTCCATTAATTCTTTTGTGCAAAGATTGTCCTTTTTATCCTACTGCTAGATATTTTATACAATGTCTTCATATTCCCTATGTCTAGTTTGTGAGTGTTCCTAAGGATGTGAAACTGCTTTTTAGTATGAGAATGAAAAGAATATTCACTAGATTCCCCATTTTTATTGATATAGGCTATCTTGACATGACAAGATACCCCAGCCAGGAATTCTAGTTCTCCAAATCCTTAAATAAAGCAACCATTCTTGAATATAAGGGAAATTTTATAATTTGCACAAGGCCACATGTGACAATCACACAATATCACACAAAATAGGTGATTTCTTTCAAACATCAGTAATTATCTCATAAACGTTTTTACTAATTTGAGCACCCTACTGAAAATGACAGAAAATCCTGTCTCCCCCCCTTTTTTTTTTTTAAGAAAAGAGAAGGAATTTGCACTTCTTCATCCTTGTCTGGCAGGAAAGACAAGGCAAGAGTTACAAATTTATTATACTTCAACACGAGGAAGCCAACAGTGGTTGTCATTGTTTAACCAGTAGATTGTTTATTTAATGGTGAATTTGATTTTTGCCTACACATACCTCAAGCCTGAAATCTCCTTACAAGAGTTTCTCTTTTCTCCCTCTGCTATTATTTTTGTTTAATTTTTTTTCAACACTCTGTGACATTAAGTCACATTTCTGCCTCAACCCTCCTTTCACTCCTCTTCAACAACTTTACAAGTCCTTTTTCGCACTTTGTTGTTGTTGATAGCATTAATTCTAACTGCCAGAAGCCTGGTATGCAAATCATAAATTTAAAAGGGGTTGTCAAGCATATTAGAACTCAGAGTCAGGAATAATATTTTGACAGGCAATCACATTTAGCAAAGGTTGTTCTCCCACGATAGTTCAATGCATTACTTTCAAATTACTTAATGTTCTATTTCAAGACTTCTATAAGTGGGATAGTTGCATATGCTTTGCTTAATATACATTGATACTATCTTAACTGACAAGCAAATCCACTTTAGAACATAAGAAAATAAAAAATAAAAAGACTCATGCTGGACCCAACCCTATCTGGCCAGTCTTTTCTGGCATCGTATTCCCCAGAGTGGCCACTAAGCATGTATCTAAAGGAAATCCACAAGCTGGAAAGGAGTACAGTTGTACCTCGCTTAAAGAGCATAATGCATTCCACAGGATTATTCTTTAAGCGAATTTGCTCTTTAAGCGAAACACAATTGAAAGTGACCAATTGTGGGGTGGATTGCAAACTCTGATTTATTTGTTAAGCGAGTTTTGGTTGGTTTTATTTGTTAAGCGAAGCGAACATTCAGAGAAAAATCTGCTCTTTAAGCAAGTTACTCTTTAAGTGAAATGCTCTTTATGCGAGGTTTGACTGTATTGTACTTTATAATTTATTACACAAAAACTGATGTGCAAAGGCTTGCTTTTTTCTGATCCTGAGATAGCATAAACAGTGGTACCTCGAATTACAAATGGTTCAAGTTACAAAATTTTCACAATACAAATGAAAATCAATTGAAAATAATGACTTGAGTTGTGAATTTTTCCAGAACAACTTAATTGGTTTTCAATGCATTCCTATAGGAAACCAAGTTTCAAGTTCTGGATTTTGATTTTTCAATGGGAAATTCTAGTTACAAATTTTACATAACGTGAAAAATGCCTTGGAATGCATTAAATTTGTAACTCAAAGTTTCACTGCATTAAATTTGTAACTCAAGGTTCCGCTGTATGCATTATGTCTAATAGCTTCTTCTATCATTTCCCTCTATAAATAAGTCTAATACTCTCATAAACTCAGTAAAGTAGGATTCACTACCAGTAGCAAAGGTTGGAATGCAGCTCCCAAAATACAACAGCCAACATGATGACTATAGTCCAGAAAACAATAGTTCCCTACTTCTCATAATTACATTTGGTGGTATCATATTCTTTGATTTCACTTTTTTGTGTGAAGGTTTCAATAGTGGACTCTAAGGTAAGAGAAACTATTGAAGGAAGAGATACTTCAGTGGTGGTGACAGCAAAGTGTGTGAAATGTTTTTCTTTGTGCCTAAGAACAACACAGTGTAAACATGTTGCAAGTGTACACTGTTGGAAGAAAATTTGAAAGAACAGAGGAAGAAATGGCCATGCTTAGGACTATATGATAAGATTGACAGAACTTTTGAGTAGCAACAGCACTGATCAAGAGAGAGAGGCATTGGAGGTGGAAGAACAGGAAGGCAAAGCAGAAAAGAAGAATGTGGGTGACAAAAGAAACACAGTGGAGGAAGTACCATGGGAAAATGTCATAGTTAGGAGCAAAATAAAACACTCTTCACCATTGGAAACACTTTCAGATCCTTGAAGAAGAGTCAGCATGTAGAGGGAAACAAACAGGGAGACTTGACAGGGAGGCTGAAGCTCAGCAAAGCAAAGACACTGAACCCACACCCTACAAATAGAAGAACAGAAGAGTAGTTGTAGTAGGAAAGCAAAAGCTGATATTGAGCAGAGGTTAGTAGGAAATGCTAAAGCAGCACAAGAACATTCTTCAGGTATGTAAGTAACAACAGAGAGAAATGAAATTGTGTCTCTGTCTCTCGATGGGAGTGAGAAAATAAAAACAGGTAACAGCAAACAAGGCAGAAGTGCTCAATTCAGCTCCATCTTCTAAAATATAGTGTAGGAGCCTCCAGGCAAGTACGAATTACACAGGACTGCTCCTTAAGATTGGCAAATAAATAGTCAAGGAATACTTTATTACTTTGAATGAGTTCAAATACCCAGGACCAGATGAACTACATCTGAGGACATTGAAGGAAGAGGCTGAAGAGTTCTTAGAATAACTGTCTTTTCTTTTTTTGAGAATGATTGGGGATTAGCAAATTGCTGGGAGAAACATCAATAATTTGAGATATGCAGATGATACCACCCTAATGGCAGAAAGTGAGGAGGACCTAAAGAAGCTTCTGATTAGGTTGAAAGAAGAAAGTGAAAAAGCTGGTTTGAGACTCAATATAAAGAAAACAAAGATCACGGCAACAGGCCCTATCAGTCCCTGGAAAATAGATGCGGAAGAAGTAGAAGCAGTGACAGATTTTACTTTCTTAGGATCAAAGCTCACTGCAGAGGGTGATTGCAGCCATGAAATAAAAAGGTGACTGATTCTTGGGAGACAAGCTATGAGAAACCTGGGGAGCATAGTGAAAAGTAGAGACATCACATTGCAAAAAAATTAAATAAAAAAAATTGTATAGTCAAAGCAATGGTATTCCCGGTGGCAATATATGATTGTGACAGCTGGACCATAAGGAAAGCTGAGCACAGAAGAATAAATGCCTTTGAGATGTGGTGTTGGAGGAGAGTTTTGAGAGTCCCCTGGACAGCAAGGAGAACAAATAGGTCAATCTTAGAAGAAATCAACCCTGACTGCTCCTTAGAAGGGCAAATAGTAAAGATGAAGCTAAAGTACTTTGGACATCAAATGAAAAGAGAAGACTCAATTGAGAAGGCCTTGATGCTTGGAAAGGTTGAGGACAAAAAAGAAGAAGGGGGCGGCCAAAATGAGATGGCTAGATGGGATTGTGGACACAATGGGTGCAGAGCTGAGTGAGTTGAGGGGGATAGTTGAGGACAGGAGTGCCTGGCGGGCAGTGGTCCATGGGGTCGCAAAGGGTCGGAATCGACTGTGCGACTGAACAACAAAGCAAAGTGCCAGATGGCTGGAGGAGAGCTAACATTGCCCCTATCTTGAAAAAGGACAAAGGGGAGGAACTGGGGAACTACATACTAGTTAGTTTAACATCAATTCCAGGGAGGGGAAACATCTGGAGCAGATTATAAAGTGGTCACTCTGCAAACAACTGGAAAACAATGCAGTAATAACTAGAAGTCAACAAAGATTTATGATGAACAAATTTTATCTCATTTTTCAGTCATGTAACTTCCTTGGTAGTTGGTAAAAATGTGATAGCTGTCATATATCCTGACTTCAGCATAACTTTTGACATAGTGCCTGATGATATCCTGATTTGCAAGCTGACTAGGTGTGGGTTGGATAACACAATTGTCAGGTGGATACACAGTTGGTTACAGAATCATACTCAAAGAATGCTTACCAGTGGCTCCTTCCCAAACTGGGGGTGGGTAACAAGTAGAGTAAGTGATGGGATGTTCTTGATTTGCACCAGTTCGCCCCAACTGGTAGCAACTTTCCCGGGTGGCTCTCCAAACTGGTAGCAACCTGGGATTTTTTTTGAGGCATCCAGTTCAAATGCTTCACCGGGAATTTTTTTTTTTTTAAATCTGGAGCCAAAATGGCTCCCGGGTACTGCACATGCATCAAACCTTCATTTGACGCATGTGCAGTTCTATTTATTTACTGCACATGCGTCAAATGAAAGTTTGATGCACACGCAGTTCCTGGCAGCCATTTTGGCTGCCGGGAAAGGAAGGGTACAGGGAGCACCTGAAGAAGCCGTGCGGCCTTTCCATGCCTGGCCCTGCTGCCCTGCCAGGATGCCGCACCATTGTGGTGGTTTGCCGCTGCGCTGCCACACTGCCATGCCTGCTGCTTGCAAGCATGGTAAGTGAGGTGTTTGTGTTTGGGGTGGGTGTGCAGGTATTTTTGTGTTTGGGCTGGGTGGGTTTATTTGTGTTCGTAGTCGGTGGGTGGGTGTATTTAATTTTATTTTTATTTTTATTTATTTATTTATTTTATCTAATTTATTTATGGGTTTGTGTTGTGGTTGTTTGGTTGGGTGGGTGGGTTGAGGTGTGTGTGTGTGTTTTTTAATTTAACTTTATTTTTTTAATATTTTTTTATTTTTGGTCCCGCTCACAACATCATGACTTCATGATGTTGGCTCCACCCACGACATCATGATGTCATGATGTTGGCCACACCCATGACATCCGTTACGTCACGGTGTGGTAGCAAAAATTTTGACATCCCATCACTGAGTAGGGTACTCTTCAACATTTTCCTTAATGACTTAGATGAGGAAGTACAGGGAAAACTTATAAAATTTGCAAATAACACACAATTGGGTAGACTAGCAAATACCTTGGAAGACAGGATCAGAATGCAACAATAGCTTGATAGGACTGAACACTGGACTGAAAACAACAGAATGAATTAGCAGGGATAAGTGCAATGTTCTATACCTAGGGGGAAACGCTAAATGCACAGATACAAAATGGGGGATTCTTGGCTCAGCAAAACTACAAATGAAAAAGACCTTGGAATTGTTGTAGATCATAAGCTACATATAAGTCAGCAAGTGCTGTGCTGGGGTGGAATCAATGCTATTATAGACTCCATTAACAGGTATAGTCTTCAAAACCCATGAGGTACTAGTACCCATCTATTTAGCACTACATATGCCTCATCTAGAATACTTTGATCTGTTCTGGCCACCACAGTTTAAGAAGAATGACTGAAAGCACTGGGAATGTTTATCCTTGAGAAAATGAGACTGAAAAAGGATATGATAAAAGGTTGCCCTTGCATGAAAATCTAGCCGTATCTGACTCTAGGGGGCGGTACTCATTTCCATTTATAGTTAAAGAGCCAGTGCTATCTGAGTCTGCAGAGATTTCCATGGACAAGTGGTACCTATTTATTTACTTGCAATTTCTTGCTTTTGAACTGCTAGGTTGGCAGGACCTGGGACAGAGATGGGAGCTTACTCGATCATGCAGCACTCGGGTCTCAAACTGCTGACCTGCCGACCTCCCAATCATCTGATAAGGAATATGATAGCACTTTTCAAATACTTGAAAGATAATCATAAAGAGGAGAGGCCGGATTTTTTTTTGGTTGGTCATTGGCTCAAGGAAGCCAGATATGGGGTGAATATATTTTTTAAAGGAGTAGAAAAATGGAACCAATTACCTTAGGAGGTGGTGAGCGCTCCAGTGCTTGAGGCATTCAAGAGAAAACTGGACAACCATCTGTTAAATGTTGGGTTTTGATTTGTATTGTTGTCATTTATTTTCTGTTTGTTCACCACTCAGAGTGGGATAACACCCAGATGGGCAGTGTATACATTTAACAAATAAATAAATAAATAAAATCTGGTTTGATTTGGATTCCTGCATTGAACTTGCTAGCCTCATAGGTACATTCCAACTCAATTATTCTATAATTCTATAAGTCAATGAACACATATAACTACCAAGAACAGGGAGAGGGGACTTGTGGATCTTCAGAAGCTATTACATTACAGCTTCCATTTCTCACCCCAGTGGCCGTGATGGTTTCAGCTGATATGAGTCTCTCCTGCATGTCTTTATTATACATGTTATTTGTCACAGTTCCAATTTCTGTCATTTCTGGATAGGATAAAAACACTCTTGCTTGGATACCTGTACATTTGCTGGCAGCTAGAGTGGATAATATAGAACTTGATGGATCAAGTCCTGTCCATAGTTACCAAAACTAAAGAAAAATGAGAGCACATAGTTTAAGTGACATACCATGCATATATGAAGTAGACTTCAATGATTGGCAGCTGTGTAAATTGGCTAAATTTCAAAATAATGTTTTGGTTAGTGATGGCCCTTTTGGACAAATGTATCATCACTCTGATTCTTGGGAGGCAAGCTATGAGAAACCTGGGGAACATAGTTAAAAATAGAGACATCACCTTGCAAACAAATATGTGCATTGTCAAGTCAATGGTATTCCCGGTGGCAATGTATGGTTGTGAGAGCTGGACCATAAAGGAAGCTGAGTGCAGAAGAATAAATGCCTTTGAGATGTGGTGTTGGAGGAGAGTTTTGAGAGTCCCCTTCATAGTGAGGAGAACAAATAGGTCAATGATAAAAGAAATCAACACTGACTGTTCCTTAGAAAGTCAAATAGTAAAGGATTCACTTGAGAAAGCCTTGGTGCTGGGAAAGGTGGAAGGCAAAAGAAGAAGTGGGTGGCAGAAAATAGGATGGATAGAGGGTATAGTAGATGCAATGGGCACAAAGGTGGGCGGGTTGAGGAATATGGTGGAGAACAGAGGTGCCTGACGGGCAGTGGTCCATGGGGTTGTAAAGGGCTGGAATCGACTGTGTGACGGATCAACAACAAATCATCACTCATTCCATTTATGAACTTTCCTGAATCACTTTTGTCAAGTCCTATGTAAGTCCTTCCAAGAAGATGTGAAAATCTGATTGCCTTGATGTGTTTCTTGTTTTGATTTATATACTACCAGGAATTCCTATTTATGTAAATGTCGTAATGTAGAAATCATAAAGAAAAAGGCATTGTGACTGACAGACATCAAAATCTTTGTGATGCTTCAGCAGCTGTGTTTGCAGTTTCTAAACCATTTTAAAGTATTTGAACAGATATTCTAATCTTTGCCAAGACATACTTTCCTCCCTCCTTTCCTAGATTAGAAGATTGAGAAAACTGTAGGGAATGAATTCATATATAGTATTTATATATTCTTCATTCTAAAGAGATTTTGAAGCTGTGCAAAAGGAAATTGAAAGTATTTGATAGTTATTTGTAAAGTATTACATCCAGACTCATGAAAGATTTTAATAGCATGCTACAGTGTAGATAAACCATTTCTTTAGTACAGGTGTTTCAGCATAATCTCCCAAGGATTCCTCAACAATCTCAAAAGTAATTGAAAGGATTATGAAACTATTTCAGAACGACAATGGAAACCAGCTAAAAGTGTGCATTTGTGGGCAGATAAGGTTTCTTTTCTTACAAACTTATTCCTCTAACAAAGTCTTCTTTTTCAGTGCTCCAGTGCAAACTATCTTGATATGTGCTTATTTCTAGATCAAATATTTACTTTTTATTTGTAAAATGTACAATAGAGAATGAGGAAGGTTAACAAGTTCAAAGAAAACGGCACCTTGCATTCAGCTTTACTTAGCTGTCCTATTCCACAGATGAACAATTGCAGGAAAAGAGACCACAATTTTATTTGAGACATAGAAATAATCACCAAGATGATTAGCTAAAACTCAGGAATAACATCATGGAAAAGAACACTCTTTTAAACAGAGGTAGCATCACACCTGACTCAATGGCTGCCCTTCTCACTCTTAGGAAGAGAATTAGATGACTGTCCCAAAATTTGTAATTGGGAGATCTTTCAAGACAGCCCACCTCACAAGTTGTTGTGAGGACTGTGAGTGCTGCCTTCAGTAACTCTGAGGAAATATGAGATGAATAAAAAAGTAAATGTCATTTCATTTATTTCATGTTTATTTTATTTTATCTCATCTCTATTGGTACTGAAGGCCTTCAGTGGCTCAGTGGTTAAGAGGCTTCCCTTGTTAGCTGGAAGGCCAGCAAGTCAGCAGCTTGAGACCCAGGTACTGCATGATGGTCTGAGTGCCCATCTCTGTCCCAGCTCCTGCCAACTTTGCAGTTCAAAAGCAAGAAATTACAAGTAGATAAACAGGGATCACTTCAAGGGGGGTGGTCTTGGGGACATGAAAGGAGCCACATTCAGGCATCTAACCCCTCACCACTATTGTTTTAACCAAAATAATGATTTCACTATTATTATTATTTAGTTAGATCTCCCAAATAGTTCTAACTAAAAAATAATAATAGAGAAATCATTATCTTGGTTAAAACAGTAGTGATGTGTTGCAGCCAATGAAAATACAATTAACAACCACAGCCTACCAGTTCAGAGACAGATGGCAGTAATAAACGTGCAACTTGTTGTTTCTCTTCCTGATAGCTTCTACCATTGTCCTTGACTCTTTTAACAGATCAGGCAATATCCGACATCATTTGTTGGCTCTCATTAAACTCTCATTGCTAAAGAAAGAAAGCATTTTAAAAAGAGAGTGGGTGAGGCAGAGCGAGTGAAGGGAGATACCATTCTGCAGATCTCCAATTGCAACTCTAGTAGATTCAAGCTATAAAGCAAAGGAAGGAAGTTAAGTCACTCACAAATGCATATGTGCACTTACTGTCTCCTTCTAACAATCTTGATCCAGTCATACACATAATTGCATTAGGATTGCTTCCCCGAAGGGTTTTATCAAGGCACCAGCATGTTGTGGTAAACTTGAAGGGGAAGTAGTATACATGATACCCAAGAAATGAAATCAATAATGACTGTACATTCCTCATTCTGGACTTAATTTCAGAAATTTTGCTAATTGAGAGAGAGAGAGAAGGTTCAGAGAGAAACAAATACAAGAACCAAAGATGGTTTGTGGTTTTCTTAAATGCCTAAATGGGGAGGATGTATATCATAGAATCACTGGGTTAGAAGGGGCCTTTTAGGTAATTGAGTACAATGGTACCTCACTTAAAGAGCATAATGCATTCCACGGGATTGCTCTTTAAGCGAGTTTGCTCTTTAAGCAAAACACCATTGTAAGTGACCAATTGTGACTTCCAGTGGGGTGAAATTGTGAACCCTGATTTAGTTGTTAAGCAAGTTTTTTTTGTTGGTTTTAGTTGTTAAGCAAGGTGACCATTCAGATAAAATTCAGCTCTTTAAGCGAGTTATTCTCTAAGCGAGGCACTCTTTATGCGAAGTTTTACAGTACAACCATTGCTCAATGGAGGAATCTGAATCAAATCAGATATGACAGAGGGTTGTCCAATTCTCACTTGAACGACTCCAGCGTTGGCATGCTGACCACCTCTGGAGGCAGTTGGTTCCACTGAATATGTAAATGTTCTTTTCAAAGGGAGAGTCTGAAACAGCACAAGGTGTACCAAAGCTTGTGAAATCCATGGACATGAAGATGAAGTGATCTAATAAGTGTCCAAATATATTGCTACCATGTCAGAAAGTCATAAGGTATGTTAGTAAAAAATAATATACTGGCAGAGGGAGTAGGGACCGAAGAGCAACTGAATTCTTAGCTATTTCATATGAAAGTCCACCCAGAAAACCTCTCTATCCCTCTAGTTGTACCTCTGTTGCAGGCTTCCCACATCTGCAATAGTTGACACTCTTCTACAGTGATTTTTGCTCAGAGTAATTATTCACAAAAATTGCCAGGTGGGTTTATGTGGCAAAGCCAAGAACCACCTGAAACATAATTGCACACTTCTTTCCTCCTGTTTGGAAGATGCCTGTTACATCAAAATACATCCTATTTCATCAAGCATAATCCTCTTTGGAATTAGGTTTCTCCTTTCCTTAGAACGGAAAGAGCGTTTATTTAATATACAACATTGAAAAAGTATCATTTTACTTCTGCTTTTTGCCCAAAGGCAGTTAATTTCAAATATGAGATTCTGACACAAAATTTACAGCTCATGTATCACAAGTTTTATTAAAGTCAGTAAAGGATGATGTCAGGGGACTTAAGCAAGAGAATTAGGAATAACTACTGCCAATTTAGCACATTTGGGCAGCGTATTGCAAACCCAAAGATGTAGTTAGGAAAAGGAGAAGTTAATCTCTTTGTGTTCAGTGGATGAAAGGCCAAAAAAAAAAAAAAACCCAAATGCTTATGCTATAGGTTACTGTTTTGCTGCATTATGCCTTTAAGATGACTAAATTTAAATTTAGTGTTTCAATGTGAAAACATGAACACTATTATGATAATTTCAGGGCAAAAGTGTTATTTTCATTACAGCTAAGCTTGTGATTTTTTTTTTGTGCTGTATTGCAGGCATTTTCAGCAATGCCAAATGCACTTTTCCCTTTTGTTAATGTTTGCCAATCCTTGCCAAATATCCTCTATATATTTTTTTGCAATGGGGTGAGCATCATGCAGTCTGACTCAGAATATACAACAATCTCAAGGGCCAGTTTTGCAGCCCCCAAACTGACCTCAAAAGTTTAAAATGCCCTCATTTTTGCTCAAGTTTGTCTAGTTTATGATGCTTTTCACTTTCTGGGCCTGGGGTTATATGAAAATCTAGAGTTGATTTATTGGATGGAGATCCCTTAGTGAGGCTACACAGCAACACAAATTAATCCTGGTTTTGTTTTGTTTGTTTTCTAGTTTGCTTAGTGTTTGGTGGTGATGCACTAATTGATTTCCTGCTTTCAGTATTTCAGTTTTGCAAGTAATGTTTCTCAGGCTTGACTTTTAACAATAGAAATTGATACCAAAGTAATTATAGTCAATCTTCAGTTACATTAACTGAAAGATCTAAGAATTTCTTCCATATGAGTTACTTCTTGAAATTGAAGCTTTGGTTTTTTTTCTGGGTTATGTGGGAGACTAGTATTAATTTGGCTGCAATGTATTTGGGCATCACTCTGGATTTTACCCTGGTCTGCAAAAAATATTGTCTAAATACCAAACAGAAAGTTGCCACTCAAAATAACAGACTTAACAAACTAGCTGAACCAGACCGGGTTGCACACCCATAAACAATAAGAAGAGCCTTTCTCCACAGTAGAATATGCTAGTGCTATATGGTATAATACAGGGGTTCTCAAGCTTTTCAAGCTGCGGTCCAGACCACACACCCTCAGATAGCTGAGTGGGCTGGACTGGTAGTTACTCCTGCTGCAAATACTGCTGTAAAATGCATCCACAGCTGTCGTAAATGCATTTATGACAGTCACAGGTGCATTTACAGTTGTCATAAATACTTCCAGTGGTGGCGGCAGTGGAGACATGGGCCACATGAAATGACGCTAAGGGCTGGGTCTGGCCCATGGGCATTAGATTGAGAACCCCTGGTATAATGAATGTAGAACTTAAATTAATTGTGCAGGAATATTACTGGCTGCCTAAAACCTACTCCCACTGAAAAACTCTATTATTTAGTAGGCATTGTCCTTCTAGAAGTATGTTAAGAGGTGGTGGAAAATAATTAACAAAGTAATGCAGCCCCAGATCAATCAATTTCATTAACACCAAACCCATGGACCAAGGACATGTTTTCTACAAACCTCTCAAGCTGTAAATATGAATCCAGAAGAGTCTAGGATAAGTGTATGGAGAGGAAAAACAACATAACTATCTGAATGGATGAATGCTTAAGAGTATCTCCCATCAGGACATAATTCTGGCTAGACCAGGGATCTGCAAACTTGGCTCTCCAGGTGTTCTTGGACTTCAATTACCAGAAGCCCAAGTCAGTATGCCTGCTGAGCAGGACTTCTGGGAATTGAAGTCCAAGAACATCTGGAGAGCCAAGTTTGCAGATCCCTGGGCTAGACCATCTGGGAGCTTCTTGATAGACTCTGAAATGAAGTAGGAAAATCAAAGCAAAACAAGGTTATTTGAATGCAAGATAATTTTTCCACAAATTTAGAGAATTTCAATGAATGTGTCATTTTTGTATATACAATTTGTACCTAACTCCATGTAAAAAAAAATCTAGTCAGATCATTCCCAGTTTTAACACAGCAGCTTGATCATAGGTACACATTTTTTAAAAAAATTATCATGATGATTGCTGGTATGCTGTACAGACGCAAGATCTGCCAGTGGACATTATCAAATGTTTTCTTGAAATGAATTAAATTAATGGCCAGCGAATGCCAATACTCAATACTGTTATATGATATTTTGTAAGGTGAAGATTTGTTCACTGCAGGACCTTCTACTGTGGATTCCAGCCTGTTCCTCTTTCAGGTGCTGGTTTAGGACACTTTGCAGCCACCTAAGGAGGAGTACACAGCAAGCCTTCCCAGGCACTGAGAAGCAGCAGCAATGCCTCACCAGTTGGTACATTCAGAGATGGTATCTGTTTTTAATGGACTTTGACCATTGCCCCTTTTTACCAGCACATAAATAAAAAGAGCAGCAATAAAACAGTAAAAACAAAGGAAAAGTAGGTTTTAACGTCTTCCAAACTCATTGGTATAAGTTTTAAATTAGTGATGAGGCTAGAAAGTAACACAAGGGTTTTTTTTAGGATGCCTTTGTCTCAGATCATGAATCATATTTAGACATTTTTGAATGGTAAATCAATGTGTTTTTTTTGGGGGGGGAAGGGAGAAAGAAGGAGAGGAGACTCTATAGTATTTATAAATAATGAGAGGTTAGTGTAAAGTGCAGCAACAAAGAACAAATCATATTTCTACCTGAGCAATTTTTAAGATCTTGCCTCAGACATGATAAATGTGGCACATGGGAGTTCTACTAAAGCTATTAATATGCTGGGTAGAACATACAGAATGTCAAAAAATTGAGCCTTGAAGTGGGTTGCTCTGAAAATATAAAACAGTGGATGACAACATTAAGAATAGCTGTTCTCTTTGCAACAAAGGACCTATTCTGGATGAGGTGACCCCATTTTCACAGGGACAATGAATTAATTAATTCCAGACTTTAATCTGAATTTTACAGGAACAATTCAAAATTCTAGAATTTATCCCCAAAGCAAGGTTAGCAACTTGAATAGCTCCTGTGAATTTCAGACAAAAATCTGGAGCAGATTCACTTCCCTTGTAAAATTGGAGTCACCAGTTTACACTGTCTAACAGCAGTAGGTCAACTGTCTCCTAAAAAACTCGAGCAGCTCGTGAAATCACCATTCGAGGACTGGAGACAGGTGACTGTTTTACTTTCTCCTGCATTTAATTAAAGGAGAAGAAAACTCAGGTTATTTCTATCTCAAATATGTGATTAACGAATTGTAGCAAAGATACACTTTGATATCTTTTCTGCTTTAATTCACACTCCCCTACTAATAAATCCACATAAAAATTTACGTATTTTGTGCAGATTTTTGTTCATGTTTTCCTTATACATTTGTTTAATTGTATGAAATCACTGCAGAATTGCACGATATATTTATTTTTAAATAAACCTATCAAAGCTGGAAATTTTGTTTCAGCTGACATATTTCTTCAGGTAGGGCAAACGGCATAGCAATAGCAATTACACTTATATACTACCCCATAGCGCTTAGGACATTCTCTGAGTGGTCCACAAGGTAATTAGCATTTTGGCCAAAAAAATGCTGGGTATTCATTTTTCCAACCTCAGAAGGATGGAAGGCTGAGTCAAACTTGATCCCCATCAGGATCGAGCCCACAATGTCAACAGTTTTGGCTTCAGTACAACAGCTTAACCACTGTGCCACCAGAGTTCTAAATTAGAGAAAGCCATAATCAGATGAGAAGCCAACAAATTTGTCCTCTCTCCTTACACAATTCGGAGAGGGAACCTGCCATCATAATAGTTAAGTTTTCCAGTAATATTCCAGCAAACAGGTCGATCTTAGAAGAAATCAACCCTGACTGCTCCTTGGAAGGTCAAAAAGTAAAGTTGAAGCTAAAGTACTTTGGACATCAAATGAGAAGATAGGATTAACTTGAGAAAGCTTTGATACTAAGAAAAGTGGGGGGACAAAAGAAGAAGGGGGCAGAAGAAAATGAGATGGTTATGTGGTATTGTAGACACAATGTGCACAGAGCTGAATGGGTTGAAGAGGATGGTGAAGGACAGAAGTGCCTGGAGGGCAATGGTCCATGGGGTCACAAAGGGTCGGAATCAACGGTGTGACTGAACAACAAAAATTCCTTTTCTTTCTCATCTGTATTTTTTGTACTCATATTCCTGTGGGGATTGGTTGGGGGCACAGGGGAGGGGAGTGATTTAAATCTGTACTACTGATTCTGAAAGCACTTTTTATATTCTTCCAC
Organism: Furcifer pardalis; assembly: GCA_030440675.1. Classification (NCBI taxonomy): domain Eukaryota; kingdom Metazoa; phylum Chordata; class Lepidosauria; order Squamata; family Chamaeleonidae; genus Furcifer; species Furcifer pardalis. The sequence continues at coordinate 24,573,202 of CP126899.1, read as the reverse complement.
AGATTAATATTCACCTGGGCAAACCCTTTTTAGTGGAAAAGGTTAAATTGCCACTTCCTAAAGTGTTCAGAAGTGGCAATCTAAGATTTAAGTGAGTTTCTGAGAGCTTTACACATTTTTTAAACACTTAAAACAGCAACAAACATTTTACCACCTTGTTCTATTGTTCTTAAAGAGTGTGACCTCTACACAGGAGAGTGCATTAGTCCCACCACTTCTGTCACTGCTTTTATCACATGAAAGTGACAGTCTGAAAGAAGAGCTCTCCCACATGTATACCTTTCCCACATGAACTCAAACAATGGGGAGGGTGGGGGGGAATGAAAATTGGGTTGTAGCTAACTTGAGGATTTTTCATAGCTAGAAAAACCTCCTCTTCTGGTTGTCATTTTCAAGAGATAATAAACAATGATGGCAGAAGCAGCACAAATGTGTTGCTTTCATTGTGTGTTGAAAACAAACACTTTGAGAAGGACTGGACAGCACAGAAGATTCCAGTTTTGTATTGTTTTTCAATTTGGTCTCTTTTGGGATCCTGTGGCTAAATAATTGATCACTAAAAACTCAAAAGCCTGCTCACCCCTGACATGAATGCTTTGTACTTTGAAGCAGAAGGATGTGTCTTCATGTACATGTGCCGGTGTTGTGCTCTGAAAATGCTGCTGTGCACCAATGTGTCATCAGTTTAGAAAAGCAGATACCAGGATTGTTTTGAAACAAAACCTACAGTTTTTCATTCATCTAAGACAGGGTTTCTCAGCGTTGGACCTCCCACCAAATGTTCTTGGACTTCAATTCTCAGAAGCTCTGATCAGCAGGTGTGCTGACTTGGGATTTTGGTATTTGAAGTCCAAGAACACCTGGAGGCCCAAGGTTGAGAAACCCTATTCTAAGATAAACACAGTAAACATAGTGACCTACCATATTGACTATTGGTCCACTGTTTGGTCTTATATTCTTTCCTCACTTAATGATAATCCTAAGTATATTCATCACTAACATTTGGTATAGCATTGTTCTGTGTTGCTTCTTTCTCAAAACACAAGCATACTGAGCCCCTCTCTTTTTCTACTTTTAAATTAGTAGTTGTAGCATCCGGCCTGTTTTTAATCTGTTTTTAATCTTTTTCAGATTTTAATTTTAATTTTTAAAAGTTTTAAGGTTTTTAGATGGAAGCTCTCACTTCCTAATCTGCTCAGGGAAGGAAAAGACTAACGTCCTCTGGCCGGAAGGAGGAATGGATTTTAGCTGTTTGTGTTGTGTGTGTTGTTGTTGTTGTTGGGGTTTTTTTTTTTTGGGGGGGGTCCTGATTGTAAACCGCCCTGAGTCGCCATGGCGAGTGGGCAGTGATATAAATCTAAATAAATAAATAAATAAATAATACTTTCAGGATTAAATGAAGGTCAGGAAATTTCATATCCTTTGTATGTCTTCTTTTCAGAAAGCTCTTTTTTCTTGGAAAGGGATTGGGATTGCTTTATGTTGAGTTATGGTAGATCATTGGCCTGTTTTACCCAATAGAAGTCTAAGTAGAACTCTCCCAAATCTGCTAAGTTTGTATCAAAGCTAGGGCTTTACAAATGATGTCCATCCATTCCCAAATATTAATTCATTCATTCATTTACAAAAGGAAAATAATATTGAGAACTGGGTGAGTGGATCTTTTCTTTCATTATTTCTTGATTTCTATTATGACCTGAAGAGGTGAACCTTGTCATCCAGTTTGTCTTATCACTTTAAGGATATATTCTCTGTAGTTTTAGAGCAGGGGTTCTCAACCTAAGGCTCATGAGCCAGATCTGATCCCTGGAGACATTTCATGTGGCTCCCCCACCCCTCCAAAGGCATTTGAGAAACAAAATGGTCACCCCTTTGAAGCTGTTGGGACAAAATGGCCACCCCAGCATGCAGGAAGGGCAAAATAACCTCCCAGCCCTCAAAGGTGACTGAGAGATTGTGACCCAGCCCCTGGCTTGAAAAGGTTGGGAACCTATGTTTAAGAGAGCTCATTCTTGTTTATATGATTTTATCAACACTTCCCCCATTTAAATGTTTTGATCACATTAATCTGTATGCATTTGTTGTGCACTCAACCCTACAAAAATATTTATTAGAGTCTAAATGGAAAATTTTCTCTACAAGATGTCATTTTTATATATGCATTTGTTCTTTATTTTGCACTCTCGATGTACATTACATAAAACCCATTCATCTGATGCATTTGAGCACCCTTTTAAGTTGATGAAAACAGCAATTGAACTGGTAAAAGACACATACCAAAGTAGCAAAGCTTGTTTTATTTTTTTAAATGAAGTTTCTGTAAAGCCACAATTTAAACTCAATACAAACCATAGTATATATTACCCATCAAAATTTCATACTCCATAAAGAATCACTTCAGCCTCAATATATCTTTTTCTGATGTCCAAGAGAAAGCGCCCTGAGTCCAGCATGATCTGAAAGTCAACAATCCATTATTGCTTACTTTGACAGATATGTACAGTAAGGTTAAAGTCCCTTCACTGAAAATACTGCTGCCATTTCCTCTTTATTAAATGAAGGTTACTCCAATGTCAAGTGTTTTTATTCATTGGAAAAGCAGCAGAAAGAGAGAGACCCCTCTATTAAATCATTACTAAAATAAATATGAACTAACTCTCTGTGTATGCCACTTACTGTTCACGATGAGAACCTTTAGATTTAAATTAGGTTTCACATTTGGAGACAGAAGGTGAGAGAGAAGTACCCTTACATCAGTAATCTGAAAAAGTGGGGTTTCCCTGTAGATGGTAGCCTGTATGAATGTGGAGAATAGCAAACTATCACCCATATGATACACTGCACATGATGCCCTTCAATGTGCAGTAAGGAGGACCTTATGTTGAGACAAGGAAATGCTGTTAAGATGGCCTGATATTGGGCAGATGTCATCTAGTCCTTTTAATTCCTTTTTGTTTTAGATACGTTAATTTTAGCTTTGTGTGTTATTATATGCTGGTGGTGCCTCTGAGATGAATAAAGAAAGGACATCAATTGGCCAAGAAGACCTCAATGTTGGGATTTTTAAAGTAGTCAGATGAGGTGAACAGCTTAGTGACACATAAGCCAGTTAAATATTAAGAGCAGTAGAGAGAACCAAGGCTTTTAGATACAGATGGACATTTTGAATAGGTTTACATGATTTGTGAGTGGAAAAAATTGGAAATTATTTTTCCTCCTACTGTGATTTCTGAAAGTTAGGGAATCTCCAGAGACATTCTCTCTTGCATACTGAGTCATGTGGGCCTTATGGACGTTTTGTAATGTACAGCATGTGAAAACATAACAGATTGCATAACCATGTAGCTGAATTTCTTTCAGAGAGCCTCAGAGTCATCAACCAGAAAAATCCTGACAAAAAGACCCAAAAAACAGCAAACTATTTTTAATTCTAGAGATCAGAGAAATGTGAAAAATAAAGCCTTAAGATGAAAAGATTTATTTCAGTCTGAGCTTTTGTAGCTAATTACCCACTTCCTTTGACATATAAGCCAGAATCCTGTGGTGTTTTCTGTGACTTATTCATGGCCAATTATCAAAGTACTGAGGTGTATCTCAGTAGTGCAATGGGCAGGTGACCTGGCCCAAAACTGTGACATACCCTTGTACCTTCCCAGTTAACCACAAAGAGCTGCAGCAAGTTGTATAAAACTTACATGAATACCCACATGATTTTGGTCCTGGAGTTTATTTAGGTTGTTCATTCTTATGAACATGTGAAATGTGATACTTTTCCTGTCTCATGTTCAATGGTGGGATGTCAAATTTTTTACTACCCCACTGTGACATCATTATGTTGTGGGTGGGGCCAACATCATGATGTCATGACATCATGATGTCATGGGCGGAGCCAACAACATGATGTCATGACATTGTGGGTGGAGCCAAAGAAAAAATATATTAAAAATAACATAAATAAATAAATAGACACACACACACCTCAACCCACCCACCCCCCAAAAAACAAAAAAACCCCAGTAACTTACCTAGTTAGGCAGGCCGCAGGCAGGCAGCAGGCAGGCAGGAACCGCAGCGGCAAACCGGCACCGCAGCAAACCGCCACAACGGCAAACTGCCGCAGCGGTGCAGCACAGCGACGTGACATGGCGTGGCAAGGAGAGGCTGCAACCACTACCACCACTTATAGAGTTCTATTTTTTAGTGTGCATGTGTCAAATAGAGGTTTGACACATGCACAGTTCCAGGCAGCCATTTTGGCTGCCCAGAAATACACATCCGCAGGGGGGCTGGACAGGCGACCTAACCGGTCACCTGGGGGTTTACCAACACCCATGGCGACCCCTTCATGATGGGCACTGCCGATTCGAGCAAACTGATCCGAACTGGTAACAACCCAACACTGCTCACGTTGCTTGATTGCCAACACTACAACCATTTGTCTATGACCTAAATATGTACTCTTGCATGTCTGAGCATGTAAATGGTAATCCACACAAGCTCACACTGAAATATTAATCTTAAAAGTCCTGTAACCTTTCTCATACACACGGTACACAAACTAACAGAACTGCCTCTTTGGAAACTGCTGTGTGGTTACACTTTCAACTATGCTATTCTTTCTGAGACGAACTCTTCATGGGATTGAATGCAAGACCAGCCCCTGTGAATCTGTATTTCCAAAATAAAATATACAGATGGCATTTTGAATCCATTTCTTAAAGGAAATTGTCTTTACGGAAGACAACAGCAGGAGCAACAGCAACAACAAAAATATTATCTGTGACTCAAGAAAAAGTAAATAAATAAATAAATGGAAAACTTTATTCCTGACTTTGAACAGCTTCCCTTAAGAAAACATTCAAGATGATAGAAAGGAATGGTTCAGGTACTCCAAATAACAACAAAAGTATAATATAAAAATATTAAATTGAAAATTCTTATCATTCTTGAGAAATCTTTTGCTGAAGAAACTGCTTTTTTATTATTCATTTCATCAGCCCAAACAATCTTAAGGCTAGAACAAGAACAATCAAAAGGACAGAAAGGAAATTAAACAAAGTGGTTCTGTGTTTGGGGAGGCAAGAGGACTAGAATTCCATTCTTTTGTGATGGAATAATGCTGTGTTTGCAAAGTCCTTTGAGTTCTGAGAAATGCATGAATGCATAAATCACAGGAAACTTTATTAGCTGAATTCGAACCCAGAAAATGTTTTGTCCTGTATTTGCCATAGTAGAATCTCAGATGAACTTTTGTTTATCCAACCTAATTTTCAGGAATCAAAATCACATAATATCTGGTCTTGAATTTAGACACCTTGAATTGACTAAGATTCCATAACTCAAGATGGTCATTAAAAACTTTATAGTACACTGTAAAAGTAGAACATCCTACTAGTATAATATATATTGTAATTTGGATGGCAAGCCATACAGGGAGATGTAGTGTTAATGCAGGATGCCATGAAATTCATTCCTACTATGTGGAGAATTCCAACTTCAGTTTTGGTTTCCCATTCTCGTGAGTTGTCTTCACAAACTATAGACACCAACCTTCATAATGGAGACATGAAAAATAACTGTAGCACCCAGGAAATAGTTGACTGTGAGCCTGTGCTGGTGTCTGGTGTGCTGATGGATTGGTCTGCTCTTTCTTCTGGCCTGCACACTTACTAATTGTTTAAGTGGATCAATTGGCCCAACTTGCTCATTTTGGATCCCTTGTTAGGGTGTTCTACTTGATTGTTAGTTGGGATGTTCTCCATCTGCTTTATCCTGATTTCCTTTGGATCAATCATGTTTCTAGTTGTCCCCCCCCCCCATCTTGTTTTCAGTCCTTCTGGATGGAAGCAAGAGGGGCTTGCCTCTACTGGCTTGAGGTTGACATGACATTTGGACACAGGGATTGCATATGTTCCTTCTCTGATTAAACACTATGATAGATAAATTGGTCGAGTGATTTGTTATTAGCTATTTTTTGAGAAATTTATTATTTAGTAATTCCAAGAGCAACTAACCCTCAATGCAGAAATGGTATGATGAAGACTGATTACTCCAAATGCTGAAGAGATTTGTTGACAGTGATGGATCTAGCCCCATTTTAAACTGAAATAGTAAACTCTATAGCCCCAAAACAGATTTAACATCTTAGAAACCTTCTGTAAAAATGTAGACTACAATTTAAAGCAGATTTATTGTTCCTGTGAACTGAATCTCCAGGCTTTGTGGAGTGGAACAAAAGAAGGTGACTACAGATGAAAATAACACAGAGACATAGGATGACTTAGACATAGGATGACTTAGTGGGAACTTTAAAAACTGGATGGCTGTTGCCCTCACTACCAACAATGGACGCTCCCCAAGCCAGCCCGGCCCCTCTGAGAGGAGCAGGAACAGCTGAGTGGCAGGGTAGGGCTGGACTTTAAAAGCCAGATAGCCAAGGACGTGGTTATAATACTTTTTAAATGAATGATTTTTTTCCATTATTATTATTGTTAGGATCTTCTTTGTAATGTGTTATGATGTGATATGTTATTATGATTTATTTGTTGTTACCTCATTGCTTTTTACTTTGTTGTAATGTGTATATGCTTTGTTATATTTATATTTTATATTGTAATATTGTTTTATGTAACGTTATATTTGGGGGTTTTACCGAGTAGGGCGGCATATAAATCGAAATATAATAATAATAATAAAATAATAATAATTTTATATTTTGTTTTACCAGCCATACTAGGCCTTCCTCTTCCTCCTCCTGCCATATCCAATTCTGAATAATGGTGATCATCATGGCAATCAACCATGAAGACTATCCTGAGAATATAACGCAGTAGCCTTTCATCTGCCTTCCACATCACAACATGACACCCATTCCACTGATCCAGTTCTGTGAGTAACTTTTCTTCCTAGTACCACACATTTGTACCACAATGACTTTTGAAACAGGTCAGAAAAACTAGCAGCAGACAAAACTTCAGTGCTGTAAAACCAGCCTGCATATCACTTATTCCAGAGACCCAACACCTTCCTAAATGATATGTTCTTCATAAATGTCTTAAAGATTATGAGACGATGATTGCTTTACCATCTCAATGGTATTAAGAAGTGGGGTGGGTGAAACATCCATTTCAGTTATTTTTAAAATAATAATTTCCTTAAAAATGAAGATTTGTGAGATGGATATGAGATGTTAATATAGCAAGCAAAATTATAACCAAACTGAATCTATATCAATATATCAAATTATGTGGAATGACAGTAGAGGTAGTTCACCCAAGAAGTTGCTCCTCACAGGAAAACCCCCAAGAAGGTGTTGCTCAGGGAAATAAAACCCAAATGTAGCTCCTACATCCATGATGGTGAACTTTGGCATTCCGGGCATTCTTGGACTTCAATTCCCAGAAGCCCTGATCAGCAGGAGTGCTACCTTGGGCTTCTGGAAATGAAGTCCAAGAACACCTGGAGTAAACCCATTTGTGTGGATTCACAGAGACTTGGGCTTCTGGAAACTGAAGTCCAAGAACATCTGGAGAGACAAGGGTCATCACCATGGTCCTAGATCCATGATGGTGAATCATGGCACTCCAGGTGTTCTTGGACTTCAATTACCAGAAGCCCAAGTCAGTACTCCTGCTGATCAAGGCTTCTGGGAATTGAAGTTCAAGAACAGCTGGGGTGCCAAGGTTCACCATCATTGTCTTAGATCATTCTACATCCACATGTTCAATGTAAAAACAAAAAATGCCTTTAGTTATAATGACCAGCCAATTACTTTGTGAATTCTGAAAGGAAACACTACATTTAAAAAGTAGTGCTATATTCACTCATATAAACAAAGACGGATTTCAAATCACCCCAAAATGCTAGCAATGGGTACCTCCCTCCCTTCTCCTCTCGTCCTTTTGCTTGCTTGTTTTGTTTCCAGGCTGACACATTTTATTCCTTCCTTCCTTCCCTTTTTCATTTTCTTTTGGTAAACTGCAGATTTGTTGAGATGTATAACAGCACTTCAGAGCAGTCAGGCTCTGAAGTTTCTCCTTAGAACTCTGTGTGAAGTTAAAGCTGTTTTTCCATTTCTAGCTGGAGCTATTCATCAGTAGAAACAGTCTTGTAAATAATACAATTCCTCCTTACCTTTGATGCATTTTCTCACTCTTTCTGCTCATCCCTGCAATGGACCACTTGCAAACATCACCTTGGGAAGCAAACTTAGCTGATGATATCATGTTTTTTATGAGGTGACATTGTTAGTTTTTTTTTTTTGGCCCTTTTTCCCTTTGAGGAGCAAGCACCATGTGGAAGTAATGAGAATGTTGCTGAAAGCAACATGCTCAAACTAAAATAATGCTCATATTTTTTTCAACAATCCCAGACCTGTGAGTTTCATTGTTCGCTCACATGGAGCTATGATGTTCCTCAGCAACAAGAAACTGCTGCAAAGTATTGAGTGTCCAATCACAGTGAGCACAAAACAGCGGAGACTGCAGAGTTGTACCAGATCAGAGCTTAGAAAAGCAAAGAATGAATTTAAAAAAAAAACAAGGAAGCAAACAAGCAAACACCATATAAAGTAACACTGTATAAACCAAATACCTATAGAGTGCCAAATGCATTCAGGTGTGACAAAATAATAGGTCACAGGAAGATATACAGCAGAAAGGGGAAAGGCAGTGCATATCTTTGCAGGCTTAATAAGTCAATGTATATAGAGCTAGCTTGACATTCAGTGATGAGCATAATATCACAGAGTAAGCAAAACAAACAAAAAGACAAAAACATTGCAGCACTTTAAAGACTAACTGCTGTATTTTAATGTTAATTTTCGTGGATCAAGTCCACTTCATCAGACAGAAGAGTAAGGCTTCATGGCATCAATTTATACACATCAGGTGCAGAGGCACAGAAAGATTAGCATAACATATAAGTATACAAATTAATGTGTTTTTTTACAACTGGTAGCATCTGTTATTTGGATTAGTTGTGGAGCTTCACCCTTTTGAATTGCAAATGTTTAGTATGGTAAATGGATGAAAGACAGACGTTGTGGCATTATATATTTACTAATGAGTTTACTCTTCAGGCTAGCATTTATTGTGTAAGTGGCTCAGGCCAAACACCAAGTTCTTCATTTGTTCTGTGATTTAGCCTGAGGCTGTGAATGAGAGTTCTACCGAAGTAGTTTCTGTAAAGGTGGTATAATATAACAACATATAACACATAACATATGTAGCAGCATATAACAACCTTAATAATAATAACTGCATATTGTCTAGTCAATTCTGACTTATGGCAACCCTTTCCAGGGATTTCTAGGTAGAGTACACTGAGAAGTGATTTACCATTCTCTTTCTTCCAGGGGCACCCTGGGCAGTGGCGTAGCGTGGGTTTCAGCTGCCCGGGACATAGGCCAAATTTGCCACCCCCTGGTTGGGTCCCAGGATGCTGGTGGTAGTGGAGGGTCCTGGTGCCCATCCCCGCAGCAGTCTCTTTGCTCCAGCCACTAGGAAGTCCGGGGGTAGCAGCAAAGTCCTATTTATTGTGAAATTTTGCTGCCCCCAAAAAATGCCACCCGGAGCTCCGCACCATACTACGCCACTGACCCAGGGGCTGTGCAACTTGCACAAAGCTACTCATGCAGGCTCTTCTCCCTGGAGGCACAGTGTGGAATGAAACTCCCGACCTCTAGCTCTGTAGCCAGCTTTGCTGACCCTCCAAACAAGGATCGGATTCTTTTGCAATCTCAACAGAGTTAAGAAATTAGGTGGGTGGAAAATCCATGTCAGTTCATTTCTAATAAGGATTCAAATAAAATTGCAGATTTGTTAACGTACAGAATGGATGGAATTTGAGATTTTAATGTAGCAGAAAAAAATGAAATGAGTGCAAATAACATCAACATAGCCAATACTGTGGAATTGTGTGACTGGTGTAGTATAACTACATGTGCAGGCAAAAATGGGCAGAGACGTTTTAATATAATTTTGGAAGAGGTGAAATCTGAAATCTGCACCTCTGTCCTGGGTCTTTATCCCCTATTTTTTAAACTTGTTCTAAGCAGAGAATCCTGGCCTACGCAGCTGTACATGATATTTGAAACATTTTGTTCCTTCTTCATTTCCCCCAAACCCCCAAGCTCTGTGGACTGAAATCTGTAAAGGACATTAAGGTAGCTTGTGTTTCTGTGTGTATTTTTTATGGTCTAATAAAGGTATCACCTACCTTTGACTTTAGCTTTCATACCCCATGGCTCCTCACTTCTTTTCTGTTAATATATTGTAACACTTTGACTAGAGCAGAATCTTTAAAAGGTGGATACGGCTACTGTAGATTCCCTCCGTTTGCCAACAGTTGTTCAATAAGCAACTGGCGACTCTATTTGTAGCTACCATGACTCTTGAATACTTTATTTCATAGGCTTACCATTAGCTGCCACCTTCTTCTCTCCCAGTAATTTCACATCCATAAATGAAAAGAGAAGCTTAAATATGAACACATTTTATTTCCTCTGGTGACAGTTCATATAATATAGCCTGACAGAATTTTAGCAAGTGAGAATTAAAGCTTCTGAGCATACAGAGCTCCACAAATTTTAGCACATTATTAGTACACCCTCTGCTCTCCAAGTAATTTCACATACCTAAATAATAATTTTTTAAAAAAGCAAAATGCTGGGATATGAGCACAGTTTTACTCTTAACAGAATTTTAGCAGGTTAGAATTGCAGCGAATATCCATATAGATATCCATAAGCTTTTAAACTTAAGTCAGACAAAAAATGTGGCTGTGAAAGAAAACAGGTTTGAAAAAAAATTCTGGGTGCTGTTCACATGATCTTGGCCATCACTGGTAGAAGTTGTGGTTATGTGTAATGTGTGTCTGCAGCTCCAGCAACACACTGACATAATCCTGGATCGCTGATCCTGAACTAAATTTAAGAGGGTTATTTACTTAACCTAGGAGGGTCTTAAAGGACTTAAGATCCGTGGAAACAGAGGAGATATTTCATCTGACACTGTACTTCAGCATGTAAATAGTTGACAGTTGGTATGTGGTTTCTGTCAGTCTCATGGAAGACTGGACATGTCACATGTAGCAACAGCTATAGCAATTACACTGATATTCATTGCCCCATAGCACTTAGAGCACTTTCTGGGTATTCACAAGGTAATTATCATTTTGCCCCAAATATATATAATTATTTATTTAGATTTGTATGGATGCCCAATCACCAAAGCAACTTGGGGCGGCTCACAATCCCACTGCACACAACCCTGCATAAAAAGACCCAACATATCATTAAAAACCTAACATAAAACATATTTACCAACCTCAGAAGGATGGAAGGCCAAGTAAACCCAGAAACTCATTAGGATCAAACTAAGATTGTGAGCAGAATTTTTGCTGCAGTACAGCATCTTTCTCCTCACATTTTGAGTAAACACATTGAAGAATTGGACAAGGCTACTGATGGAAGAAAATTTTCAGACAAAAATTATAATAGGAAGTGCATTATTTCAGAAAAGATTAGTCAGGAATTAGCTTAGAATAATTTGCTGATGATTGGACATGCTTTTTATGCAAAAGCACTACTCAGTCTGTGTGAAGGACATTCAAATATTTCTTGGACGGAAGACTTTAATTTGTGGAGCTCATTAGCAAACCATCCTATTAACACACTACACTTAACAGAGAAAATATAGAATCAGAGGCAGGATGATTAAACTGACCTTACAGTGAAATTGACATTAATCCTCTTCCTTGCCCTGGAAACATCTCTAGCTAAGCCATGTTATTCAATTCTACTTAAAGGCTGTGTGGCAGGATGATTTTTTTTCACACACTGGCTAGGACCCTACCAGTATTTGCAAAAAGCTCACACAGCTCACCACAACTAATTGAATAAGTACTGAGGTGCATATTGGTCATGTGCCCAGTTATGGACCTGAATGGGTAACTGAAACATTAGCTATCATCATGGCAATAGTCTTCCTGTTCTTAACTCCTTGGAACAGTTCTTTTGAACACATTCCACATCAGTCTCTCAGGTTCTTCAGCCATAAAGTCCATCTACATCCAGGGCCTCCCTTCCCAGGGATATTTCCTCACAGAGTGAGTTGGAGTATTCTATATTTTAAGTTGGAGTTATATTTGCATAATGGTCTTAAAGAGTTCTTTTTTCTTTATCCTTCCAGCACAGTATTTCTACATTAGTCACATGGGCAATCCATGATAGCCTTAGCAGCCATCTGTAGATCCACATTTCAAAAGTTTTGATTCTCTTTTCAGATGCTTTAGTCAATGTCCAAGCTTCAACTCCATATAGCAACACTGTTCAAAGTGAGAATTAGGTCTCCATTGCATAGCAAGTGTTGCATTTTTATGAAGATTTCATTTCATTTATTAGATTTCTATACCACCCTACTTGGTAGACTGACTCAGGGCGGTTCACAGAACAGCTATATAAACAGTACAATAATACAGTATAGAAATTCAACAATAGGAGGAATACAAAATCAACAATTACAAGTTCCAAGTACAATGTTACAGTCATAAATTACAAGTTCAAGTGCACATTGCAGTACAATGCAGCCATATCACAACCTTTCACCCTGGCCACAGCTTTGGGTGCCAAAGTCCACAGGGAAGGGTGATGGTCCCCAAGTGAATTGAATCCCACTTGAATCCAGATTCATCAGTACTGACCTAGGGCTTATGAAGACTTTGTGTGCCAAAGTGACTGGTAGAACTGGATCAGTAGTACAAGTGTCATGCTGCGATGTGGAAGGCAGATGGAAGGCCACTGCATTATATTCTCAGGTCAGTCTTCATGGTATGGGTACACAGAAAGAGCCTCCTTGAACATTATGTTATTTTTGAACCACAATCAGGCATATCCTGTTAACAGTAACCTTGAGTTGCCAGCTAATCTTTCTCACACTAGGCAAGGCCAAAGGAACTTGCTTTTTCTATTTGTATTTTAACCTCTACCTTGGGATCCCAATTTTCATTTAACATACTCCCCAAATAGACAATTATATCCACTCTTTCGATTTCTTGTGTTCCTGCCTTTAGCTTGCCTTGAGTTGGTGTTCAGCTGATAACCAGATATTTCATCATCTTAATGTTGAGATCCAAACAATATTCTGCACATCAAGCTCTAACTCGATCCATCGTTCACTAACAAGGAAAAACAACTAACTTATCAATATTCTTGTGAGTGATTAGTGGTCTATTCTGTAGAGGGCAGCCTTGTTTCGGGGGAGGGGGAGAATATATTGCTCTCCCTCTCCTTTTATCATGTGTGTAGTAGCTCTAAAGACATTTTGTCATGTTAGATATTGTAAGATCAGTACAACAACAAATGACTTTGTTTGATAGCAGCATTACAATGCACAGTGCAGATCTGGGGAATGGAACAAAGTTCAGCCAGCAAGAGAAAGCTCAGTCACTTTCCTTCTCAAATAGCACAAATGCTTCCCGACCACCACCACCACAACCTTGGCAACTGATCTTGAGTTTAATCTTCTGCCAAATGATACTTTTTCATCTGGCGGTATAGTAGCTCTATACCAGTATTGCCAGACTTGGCAATCTTGGTTATGTAGGTTTGATTATGTTAGTTGAAGAAATCAAAGTATGAATTCTAGAATTGTTATCAATATTTCAGTGTTTTGTAAGAGACAGCTTTATTATTCAAAGGTAACATCCAAATCTTCCTTAAAATATTTATGCATAAGATACAGACCTTTCTATGCTTCTGCTCCTTTTTTTTAGTTCAGTCTCTTTAGAAGAAGAAATCTTATACTTCTCAACACCTGTACTGTCTATTTTCATGTGGCTTTACATAAAATCAGTCTTGAGATATCACTGAATGATAGAATGAACACACAGGAACCTAACACTTTTGAATCAAATATGATAGAATCATCTCACATCCCAGTCAAAATATATAGAATTTTGATTTAAAATGCTAGTGTGTCAATTTCCTCTTTAACCTGTGTTTTGGCTTAATATTGCACTTAAGTAGTTCAATAAAACACCTAAACACTCACAATGGCAACCCCAACATCTACCGGTACATTAAAAATTGTCAGCATACTGTGATTTAAATACTTAGCTAGTTCTATATAAAAAGGAAACAGGAAATGATTATTAGTTCTTGGAAAGAACATATCAGTTGCACTATGGACAGCCGTTGATGAAGGAAAAACTGTTATGCAATTGACCTTGTTGGCAGCCACGGCAGCTGCAACTCGATCCGAGTATAAGTTTTTCCCTGCCCCAGGGTGCCGGGAGGCCTGGTCTTGGAGGCCAACTGGTTCTGGGCTGCCTTTGCCCTCCAAGGCAATCAGGAAAAATGCCATTGATGTGAATGTGTTTAAGGTGGATGCCAGCTTGCCATGAAATGACCCACACACTAAGATCACGGAGCCATCTCCTGTGGCACAAATGGCATGAGTCATGCAGGATTTAACACTGGGACTACAATGGACTGCCACAGCCTTGAGGATGTGGACAAGGTGTACCTTCACAACCAGTCCATCTGGCACGCCCTCTTCTGCCTCCATGACTACTGGGAATTAGAGTTCCTCCTCCGCTCATTTTGCCATTGGGTCCAATATGATGATTTCCAGTGGCATTTCCTCCACTGAGGGTAACATCAAGCTACCTAAAGGGGCTCATCTGCCCATAGCCATTGGCCCTTTTAGGGAGTCAGGTTATTTACCACCGCCCAACACTCAGTATTGAGTTGCTGGCTGTACTGTCTATTCCATTAAAGTAGCAGGATGTCTGCCCAGACACTCACAATTAATCTACTGTTTTTATATCCTCATTTGGACAAAAGTGGTGTGGGGGTTTTTTTTTTGGGGGGGGGAAGGGGGTAAACCTAGTGCTTCCACTAAACAAAGAAGTCCTGGGCCTTTTTATTGTCATGCAGGATCAAAAGAATATTAAAGTGTCTGAGAACAGTTTTTGACTGAATATCTCTATGTATCAAGACAACCTTTTTCCAGTGAAACTATTTGTGAATATTCATTGCCTCATTCCTGTAGTAGTGCCTAAGAAAGGCATTTTCATGGAGTCCTGATATTTCCTTCAGAGCTGGGTTTGCAACTACACGATTAGTCAACTCTGCCCTTCATGTCCCATCACACACATTATTGCAGTGAAGGCAAGAAAAATGAAGGGAGGAGGAGAATAAAGAAGCAGTCAGGCTGTTCAAGTTCAAAAAAGTCAACCTTTGGGTTTCATTTGACTTGCTTTTGAAAAGGGACACATGGAAGCAGGAAACTTGGTGCAATGCTAGTGTTTGAGCCTTTTCTGTAACATGTCTTGTTGAGCAAATCCAAACCAATGAGGCCACTAGCCCAACTCATTCATAGGAGTAGATTCACAAATGTGCATGGTGGAAAAGAGGAATAATTTCTTATCACTGGAAGGAAAATTCTTTTCATTTCAGCACAAAATGTGTATTCATTAGATCGTAATGGGGCTCCACTTTATGAACCAGTCTTTTATCCAATAAATATTACTTTCTGAAGTAGTTATAATTTATTCTTTGTATATAATTGATTTATGTATGCACTTAAAAATACCTTTTGAAATTCACATTAGAACTCTACTGTAACATAATAAAAACCAAACACTTAATTTCAAGTTAATTATTTTCCATTATTCTGCATTAGTAGACAGAGTGAGAATTTGAGCTCCGTAGCGGAACATAAAAAGTTATTTTGAACTTAAAATAACATGAGATTAGTGGTTTAAATGTGAGACATCAGTCATGTAAACGAGGAATTAACTAACTGAAAAGGTATTAATGTTGTGGATAGCAGAAGGCAGCATGCAACTTTATACACAAGTTGAATACACAGACAGTGATTTCACCTTTAATGATGTGGTTTGTGTTGTCTGGAGAAGGTAAAACAACCACAGTTAGTATTGTGGTTGAGGTAATCAGAACACTGGGTGAACATGAGTGCTATTTATAGGAAGCCCTGCAGACTAAGCTTCCTGTTGGTGAAAAACCACAAAAAAGGTATTGTCTGGAGGAAGGACATATTTTCTTAAATGTTAGATCAAGTTTCAATACCAAGTGGGAATATAGGAAACTCATTTATTCTGAGTCAGATTATTAGCTAAATTAAGCTAGTGTTGTTAATAAATGCCTTGTAACAACTTTGATGATGATGATGATGATGATGATGATGATGATGATGATGATGATGATGATGATGATGATGATGATTTCATTTATTATATCCCACCCATCTGGGGTCACCCCCACTCCGGGTGGTGAATAACATCACATTAAAAACACATAATAAAACCACATAATAAAATACAAATATCAAACCTAATTCACAGCGGGGGACTGAATAAGAAACCTAATACTAGTCCGGTGACTACCCCATCTCAAATGTCTCCATAAACAGAATCACTTTAAGCTGTTTTCTGAATGCCAGCAAAGAAGTGATCTGACACAATTCCACTGGGAGGGAGCTCCATACGCCACCGAAAAGGCTCTTCTCTTGGTCATAGTCTTCCTTGCCAATTTCAGCATTGGCACCAAGAGTTGTCCTGTTTGGGAAGATTGAGTGATGTGGGAAGATGTTCTAAGAGGGAGATGCTCCACCCAATAAGGGGGTCCCAAACCATTTAGGGCATTAAAAGTTAAAATTAGCACCTTGAAACTGATACGGATTGAAACAGGCAACCAACTTGACAGAGTCTCTGGCATGATTCCTTCTTAGCTGGTGATCTGGTGATCCTCAGTAATCCCTATTGGTCTCCTATCCAAGAAATAACAAAGCCCAAACCATTTTAGCTTCCAAAAATAGATGAGATCAGGTGTGTTCAAGACTTTGTGATGAACTGTGCCTTGTGATCCCCACTGTTCCTAAACTAGACATTGATTTTACAAGTTCTACCCAAAAATTTCTGTCTATTTATGTAGGCCTTTCCAGTTACCCCCCCCCTTCAAACCTATTCTATGCAATTTTGTTTTGTTTTCAAAGAAAAAAGAACCATATAATGGTCTCTTTGTTTTGATGGGACAGGGGAATCACACAATTGTTGAAAATTGATGTATTCACATAAGCAACTTTGAATAATGAGTGTTGGTTTACATTTTATAAATGGACATGGTGAGGTCTGCTCATTTTTTAATCATACACTCATTGTTGGGGACTTTTTTCACAGAATGCATTGCAGGACTTAGAAATGCATTGGTTTCTGATTACTTAGCTATAATTATAGTCTTATGTTCAATGTGGGAGACATTAGGGAAATCTATTTTTACATAAACTGAATATCATAGGCCACATGCTTTGCTGACATATACCACCTATACTGCTTGACTTCCCTGTACTAGGATGGGTAACATGTGGTCCTTCAGATGCTGTTGTATGTCTGGAACTATCAGCATCTTTCCCACTTGGCTATGCTAGCTAGAGCAGGGGTGGCCAATCTTGGTGCTGCTGATCAGGGCTTCTGGAAATTGAAGTCCATGAACAACAGGAGCACCAAGGTTGGCCACCCCTGACCTAGGGTAAATAGGAGCTGCCATTCACAAACATCTGGAGGGACACACATGCCCATCTCTATACTAGAGAGCCATTGACATTGAATCCTAGGCAAGAAGAGCAAACATTGTGCATCAGCATGAGATAGTCAAGCAAGTTAATTAGAAGATGGGAAAGTTTAAGGAACACCTGGAAAAGTTGGCCACTTATTTAGCAACCTGGTGTAATCTGAGATTTCAGACAATCATCCTCTCAACCTTCCTCACAATGAGGCAGATTAATAGCTAAAGGAATAGTTTATGTCTTTTAACACCAAGACAAATTCAACCTTGGCCACAATCTCACATTATCTATCTATCTATCTATCTATCTATCTATCTATCTATCTATCTATCTATCTATCTATCTATCTATCTATCTATCTATGTAGCTAGGTAGCTATCTACATAGATAAATAAAAATGGATGAATAATCACATCTAAATGAACTGGAATCACTTCTTTCTGATCACCATATGCAAATAAATGCTACTGTGTGCCCAACAAAACAGTCATTCCAAACAGTTAGCACCTAATCAAATATACAGATGTTGCAATATTTATAACTGCAATAAAACACTTTGCAGCAACACTTTGTGTATTTGTGATGACCAATAAAGCACAATGCATAAGGTAACAGCTGCTAAATTAGCAAAATTGTTTGTGCTTAACAAGAACACAGGCACTCATGGTGTCAAACATTTTGGCATTTATTTAAATCCTATGGAGAAACTGAGTTCTCCCAAAGTGATAGGAAATCAGCTTTGCTGGGGAGATGCCTCAGCCGTGGAAAATCCCCCAGGACACAAATGGCTAAGAATTTATCTAGATCATTCCCTTAGCTACATCAGTCCTTCTAATAGTAATGCTTCTGTGCTAATAGGATTGTGGCCAAAATAGTCAAAACTGTCAGAGCTGAGAAACAACAAGCATTCCCAAGGTATGGAGAAAACCAACAACACATGAATAACACAGGGAAAAGTGTCTCCTTGCTAAAAATAAAAGTAAAGCAAAGCAAAACAAAAATGGTCCAGTGAGACTATTATTCAGTAGCTTTCAAGTGCCATGAAATTGAGCCTGTTAAATGGGAAATTAAAATATGGGATGAGAAATGGTAAAGAAGAGTACCGTATATACTCGAGTATAAGTTGGGGGTTTTTGAGCCCCCAAAATGATATCCAATAATAGGATCTGACTTATATTCGGGTCCATGTAAACACTCAAAAACATACCCACAAAAATGTGTAAATTAATTAATTTTACCATATTTTCATGTATTTTAATTACTAAAACTTGTTAGCAGCTGCTGCATTTTCCACCCCAACTTATACTTGGGTCAGTCTATTTTCCTAGTTTTAGAGGTCCAAATTAGATACCTCGACTTATATTTGGGATGACTTATAGTCGAGTATATATGGTATTTTGCATTGCAGATATGAGATTATTTTTGGACTACAGTACCCAGAATCCAACAATTAACATAAAGTGATTTATTGACAGCCATGCTTCACCACCATGATTAGCAATATAACACTAAATGGGCAGTATGCAAATAAAATGAACAATTCAAAAATAAAGTGAATGTGTTTTGATGTTGTTCAGTCACACAGTCAAGTCCAAGCCTTTATGATCCCATGGGTCACCGCACGCTAGGCTCCTCTGTCCTCTGCACCCTCCACAGCTTGCACAGATCTACACCCATTGTGTCAACAATGCCATCTAGCCACCGCATCCTCTGCCGCCTCCTTCTCCTTTTGCCTTTGATCTTTCACAGCATCCACTGAGTCCTCTCTTCTTATATATTGGCCAAAATGCTTGAGCTTCAGCTTCAGTATGTGTCCTTCCAATGAGCAGTCATGGTTGATTTCCTTCAAGATTGACTGGTTTCATCTCCTTGCAGTCCAGGGGATTCTCAAAAGTCTCCTCCAGCACCACAGTTCAAAGGTGTTTATTCTTCTGCACTCAGTCTTCCTCATGGTCCAGCTTTCATAGCCATATGTTACTAATGGGAATACCAATGCTTTGACTTTGTGGACTATGTGGGATCTGGGAAATTCTAATACTGGCATGTTGATGTTGATAGTCACATATGTGTCCAGTACAGGAGTAGGCAACATGTAGCCCTCCAGGTCCCAAATGGTTGAGCTTTCAACACCTAAAAGCACAAAGGCCAATGGAAATGTTTTAATATTGTCATCATCCAAAATATCACGAGGGATGCAGGTTACACATGTTTCTTCTCCATATAGTTACTTTTATCACTTTTGAACAAGTGTCAGTTAAGAATTCATCTCAATTTTATGTCCAAAATGTGTATGTCAATAATGGAGCCTAATTAAGATATCCATTAAAATCTAGAATGTTAATTGGGGGGGGGGGAGAGAAATCTAGCATTCTATTACATTTTATCCCATAAAAACTAATGCAGTTGGATGTTAACACAAATTCTAATTAGGTACCATTATTAACTGCTTTGGTCTTGATATGTCTTTATCCCATTTATTATTATTGCTGTGTACACTGTGCAGAAAGTTAGTAGACTTAATATATTACATTAAACGGCACATTGTTGCTATGGGTTTAGGGAAGGAAACAAGTATTTAACTGCAAATTTAAAAGGGCAACTCCTCAGTGTGAAGGCAACAGAAGAGGTGGTGCAATGCTTTACAACAAGTACAGGACAAGCCTTCCCAGCTCATTATCCGGCAGGACTTGAGATGCCCAGCCATCAAAGGGCATTCACATCAGCCCACTGTTATGCCTTTCCTTCGGCAGTTCTGGAGGGAAAGTTTCGAAGGATACCTATGCCAGAGAGATTGTTCCCCTGCGACACAGGTGAAGCTGAAACCACAAAACATGTTCTATGCATCTGTCCTTTTTATAGGGATATTTGAGAAAAACATATTGCCACTGCTTTGCAAATATCCTAGTTGATTCAACAGCAATTACACTCTCTGGCTACTATCAGGCAAAAATCCCACTTTTACCCACAAGTTTTGTGCTACGGTGATCAGGATTAGAAGAACAATTCTAGCAGGCCCCTTAGTAGCACAAACCATGAATGCTATATCACAGTAGCATTCACCATAATACTAATCTTTAAAACTCATTTTATTCTACTTTTCTAATTTTGAATAGATAACTTTTAAATAAGATATCTTAACCTTGCCGCCCCTCCCCCTGTGTCTATACCACCTGCCAGGGGAGGAAGAAGCCAGGGCAGGATGAGGACCTTGCCACCCCTCCCCCTGTGCCTACACCAACTGCCAGGGGAGGAAGAAGCCAGGGCAGGATGAGGACCTTGCCGCCCCTCCCCCTGTGCCCACCCCAACATATTGTAATGTAATGTAATGTAATGTATTGTCTGTAAGCCGCCCTGACTCGCCACGGCAAGTGGGTGGCAATATAAATTTGAACTAAATAACAACAACAACAACAACAACAACAACAACAACAACAACAACAACAACAACAGTTTATAGCATTTAAAATTTATTTATATTTTTATTCTTATTTTTAAAAACCTATCTCACATTTTATGGTGCTTGTAAGGGATCCCATTACTCATGAGTAGGACTTTGGCTACTACATACTAGCATATAAAATTTCATCATCCCCATCTCATAATCACTTGAAAACCACCCCTTGTTTAGGTTTTAGAAAATATCTATAGCAAATGAGAGTGTCAATAAAGAAGTGATAATAAATTACTTGCATGAGGACCTCGTTTCTTTAAATAGATATGCAAATAGGACATTATAATATTGCATATTACATCATCATCTTTGTTAGTGTAGAGAGTAGTAGTGCAAATTATCCCACCTTGTGACTCACAACACTGAGTAGATGATTAAAGTAGACCTATGAGCTAATTCCCCTGAGGTTCAAGAGTCCTGAGAAGTTCTGGAAGCACCATTCACCATAAAGATGTCTATGGATACTTACTGTCGGACTTCAGGCGTCTCAGTAAGGCCCCCCCCCCCACTCATGCTCCTGAGCATGTGCTCATCTCTGGAACATATTTAACCCTTACCTTCCAACTCTGAGAGACCTGGGCCGCGTTTAAAAGGAACTTAGTGAGCTCTAGCAGTAGAGCAGAACAAGGGAGGCTTCTTCTTCTGGTAGCATGCAGCCGAATTGCCTAGTGTGTGTGTGATAAGAAAAACAACAATCTTCAGAGAGAAACAGCTGTTTTATTCAGGTTCATTGATGGTAAAGTCCATAGAAAAACGCAGATTAGATGGTCATAACCATGAGTTCAGTCCAATAAAAACAGTCCAGGATCTTTTAGGTAATCATAGTGAAAAGAGTAATCCCATACCAGCAAACAGAGTTACAGTCCAGGGTCTTAAGCCATTGGGAAACAGAAACGAACTACTCACTTCTCTGCAAACATGGAGAATCTGCAGTCAGGTGGGTTACTCTTAGCCAATCAGGTAACAGAGAAAACATTCTCAAAACAATAGTTGTTTACATCTATGTGAAGACATAACACTCTAACCTCTGCTAGCTAAGCCAGCTAGAAAGGTAACAGCACAGGAACACTGTAATGTCAACAAGCCATCATGACGGTCTTGTGAGGCAGAGAGAAAAATGGATTTTTATGAGGCCTAGCTAAATGAATAGAAATTTCAAGCCTTGAGAAACATTAGGAAATAGGTCTTTTTCCTGACACTTACCATCCCAATCTTTTAATAGAATACAAATACAGTAATACACTGGATAACGTTATGACTTGGTTCCACAAGTCATGTCGTTATCCAGTTTTTAGCGTTGTCCGATTCATGCATCGAACAATGCTAAAAAAAAAAAAAAGCTCTGACGTCAGGGACAAACTTGACTTCGGGGGCAAACCTCTTCTCACCACCCGACAAGAGCCTTGGCAAGCGCTAAGACTCATGTCAGGTGGCAAGACAAGGCACCCGCTTGTGCGCTTTGTAGCATGCCAGTGGATGCCTGTTCTGTTCACCCTACTGGCCCCTTAGCTAAGGGGCCAGTGGGATCGGGGGAAGAGGCACCCGCTGGCGCGCTACAAAGTGTGCCAGTGGATGCCTGTTCCATCCACCCCACTGGTCCCTTAGCAAGTGCTAAGGGGCCAGTGGGTTGGATGGAACAAGCACCTGCTGGCGTGATTTGTAGCGCACCAGCGGGTGCCTGTTCCATCCACCCCACTGGCCCCTTAGCAAGTGCTAAGGGGTCAGTGGGATCGGGGGAAGAGGCACCAGCTCGCACGCTTTGTAACATGCCAGCGGGTGCCTCTTCCCCCAATCCTACTGGCCCCTTAGTGCTTGCTAAGGGGCCAGTAGGATCGGGGGAAGAGGCACCTGCTGGTGCGCTACAAGGCGTGCGAGTGGGTACCTCTTCCCCACACCCTACTGGCCCCTTAGCAAGTGCTATGGGGCCAGTAGGGTGGGGAGAAGAGGCACCCTCTCTGTGTCCAAACCCAGTAGCTTTGGACACAGCCTGCAAGGGCTTCAAAAGGCTCGCCCAGCCCAGCTGAGCTGGGCTAGCCTTCTTCCGCAGCCCTTAGGGGCTTTGTCTGAAGCTGCTGAGCTTCGAACACAGGATGGAAGGGCCCAGCAGCTTTGGACACAGCCCGGACGGGCTGTTGACGAAGCCTAGTGGCACTCGGGCTAGCTAGCCTGTGCGCCGCTAGACTTCATCCAGCAATCGCTGCTACTGAACCTTTCCCCCGACCCTAGTTCAGTAGCAGCGATCCATCGCTGGGTGGGGTGGTGGTGGAATGGGTAGATGTTCTACCCAATCCAACACCCCCACACACACGATTGGCTCAGATAACGCTAAAGATCATTGAATGGAATTGTTATCCAATGCAAGGTTTTTCCTAAAATCTTGCATCGTTATCCGATTCTAGCGCTATCCGGTCCAATCGTTATCCGGTGTTTTACTGTACAAAGCTGTCAGTGGAAACCACCTGTGATCAGATAATCTTGAAACCAAAGTTAAAAATGCAGCAGGTGATGAATCAAAATGGTCAAATAAACCTGCAAAGTGCAAACTCAGCCACAGAATAACTAAATACAGAGGTATCTCGTTTAAAAAGCATAATGTATTCCATGGGATTGCTTTTAAACAAGTTTTCTCTTTAAGTCAAACACCATTGTAAGTGACCAATTGTGACTTCTGGCAGGGGGATTGTGAACCTCCAATTTAGTTGTTAAGCAAGTTTTTGGTTGGTTTTAGTTGTTAAGCAAATTGATCATTCAGAGAAAATTCTGCTCATTAAGCGAGTTAGTCTCTAAGCGAGGCACTCTTTATGCGAGGTTTTACTGCAACTAAATCAACCTACATTTCTGAAAATTGCCCAAACAAAGCACGGCAAGATGTTTGGAAATCAATCTTTATGGAAGAAAGATTGAGGGAACTTGGCATGTTTAGCATGGAAAAGATAAGGCTGAGAGGCAAAATGATAGATATTTTGTGTGATAAAATCACTCTGGAAACATTTAAAGAAGAAAAGAGTATATTTACTTACAGTTACCATTTACAGAAGAAAATAGGGGAAAAGCAGTCTCCTTCATGCTTGTTGCTTTGTCAGAGGATAAAAAGAAGCTATCAACAAATCAATAGAAGCAAAAATAAGAGGTGGGGAAATAACTTTATCAAGGGAGTTAGTGGCAAATGACAATCACATTAGGCTGTAAAGCCTTCTGTCAATGATACCCAGGGATAGTGCATGCAAGATTGCTATTGTCTGAACAGTCTTCAAGTGTGTGAAAGGCTGTCCTATGGAGGATGGAACAAGCTTGCTTTTCGCAACACAAGAGAACAGGACAAGAAGAAACATACTGAAGAAAAGAGATATTGGTTGCAAATTAGGAAGAACTTCCTAATAGTGATAGTCATTCAACAATGAAATTGACTGGCTCTGAGAACTGTAGACTCTCCTTCACTGGAGATCTTTAAGCACAATTTAGATGGCCAATTGTTACATGTTTTAGCTGTGGATTGTCTATATTCACAGGGGGCTGGATTTGATAATCTGTGGAGGTGGGGCTGCAGTGGCTCAGTGGCTAAAAAGTTCACCTTGTTAGCTGGAAGGCTGGCAAGTTGACAATTTGAGACCCAGGTACTGCATGACAGTTTGAACATCCATCTCTGTCCCAGGTCTTGGGGACATGAAAGGAGCCTTATTCAGGCATCCCCTGAGTGGAGTTTATCCAGCAAAAATCCTTTCAACCAAGAATAATTTCTGACATGAAATTATTATTACCTATGGAGTCCTTTCTACTTATTGTGATCTATAATTCTATTATTTTGTATATCCCCTTCTTTAGTTTGTGATTGCTAGTAGCAGCCAGCCAAGCAAATAGAAGGAAATAAGAAGAGGTTTGGAAGAATTGTTGATGAGCATTTGTGTGCAGGATGAAGGAGTGAGAGGAAGAAAGGAAAGTAATTTATGGAACTTTTTTGGGAGATGTGGCTGCATCCTTACACACATCTGATTTTGTTAAGTTGCTATAGAAAAGGCTCAAACAAGATTTGCTTTGTTTTGGGGAAATATGGAATGCTTCACACAGTGAGGAGAGGGCTTCCCATTATCAGTATTAAACCTCTTAGAAAAATTTTATAATAAGAGATTATCCACCCTACAATTTAAAGACAAAAGCATATGCTGGTGAGCCATTGTTTGTCTGGCCTCCATGATGCCCCCCCCCCCCCCGTTTGCAGAATAACCTATATAGCACGTTCCTCTCCACATGCCAGATCCATAATAATAGAGGATGATTGTTCTGTTAAAAAAAAAAATCCAAACTCTGGCTTATGTGAGTTTGCTGGAATAACAACTTTATTTAACATGGTCCATGTGCATTAGGAAATCAATGGAAACAGAAGTAATGAAGGACGATCTATTTGTTTGTTCCCCATGGCCAGAATGTTAAGAATAGGGTGACCTACTGTCAAAACAGTTTGACTAATGCTCAGAGCCTGGCAGTTTAGAGTTTGAGGCACCTTCATTCTCTATTGTTATTGAATAAGCAAACTGTTATTTCATTGGACCTTTAGTCTAAGAAATGCATACTGAAGATCTGCATAGAAGATTCTTTCTTTCCTGCTCTTCAAAACACAATGCCCATCACCCGATTAAGGAGGATTCTTCTTTATTCAATGCAAAATGTATTTCTAACTCAATGACCCTAGTTACAGAGGTCAGACCAATGCAGTGGACTCCATCCACTCTGCCATTATTGATCCCCTAATGCATATATCTTGTTAAATGAACACACTCAATACTTCAGGAGACCAGGCAAAACACAGGGAAAGGTTGGAAAGAAGGGCAGTTTCGTGACTTTCATGACCAGATGGGATAGAGAGAGTAAAAAAAGCAAAACCCTGTGTTTGCTGTCACAGTGAAATAAATGGGAAGCAAGGTGCATTAAAAAGAAACTTCATTAAAATGTTTATAGGTATGCTAGTAGCCACAAGGGTTCTTGTATGTACAAGAATTATTATTGTACAAATTACATACATCATACAGGACCAGACAAGTTACTGTGTTTATGCATGGTTTTAATAATGAGAAGCATTGGATAGTGTATCAGAACCCTGTTAATGATAGGATATTTGGATATCACTCATTCATCGTCATCATCAGCTGCAACTCATATCTGAGAATGCATTTTTTCTTAAAGCAGGAAAAATGCCATTGGCGTGAATATGTTTAAGGTGGATCCCAGCTTGCCGTGAGGTGACCCACACACTATGATCATGGAGCCATCTCCTGTAGCACATATGAAATGAGACATGCAGGGTTTAACACTGGGACTGTAATGGACTGCCTCAGCCTTGAAGATATTATCAAGGTGTGCCTTCACAGCCAGTCCATCTGGCATGGCCTCTTCCGCCCCAATGACCATTGGGAATCAGAGTTCCTCTTTTGTTTATTTTGCCATTGGGCCCAGTAGGATGGTTTCCAGTAGCATTTCCTCCAATTAGGGGACCATCATCCTAGCTAAAGGGACTCACCCACCCATAGCCATTGGCCCCTTTAGCGAGTCAGGTTATTTACCACCACCCAACACTTGGTGCTGAGTTGCTAGCTGTAAGGTCTTCTCCATTACCGTAGCAGTATATCTGGTAAGACTCATTCATAAGATCTCCATAATTAAGATGTTATTTTACAACACTTAGTAACAACAACCAATAATACAACTGACTATGTAACCAGTACAAAGCCAAAGATGCAAAGAAGACCCATCAAACCTGGGGCAATGCTTATGCAATCACTCCTCTAAAATCACAAATTCAACAGGGTACTGCCCTACACTGATAAGTAAATGCTGTATTTATAGGACAGTATTGCCCAGCCAGAGTTGATAGAGATATTGCATTATATGCTGTAGTATATTTCTGTCAGTGAGTGCTGGACAGATTTGACACATACTGGCCCATATGAACAGCTTTGTATAGATTCTTCTAGTCCTACTAAGTCTCTTCATAATTGACTGTGATAGTACCTGGTGTATTTTTCACTGCATTCCCCTCTCCATGCCTTGTGCATTAAATGATAATGAGGAGATTTTGCAGATTATCACTTGTAACTCTGGTAGTTCATTAAGGTCACTGAGGTCGAAGGATTAAGCATCCAGTTGAATTGTCCTCTGGAGAGAAATAATAGCTAGAAGAAGATATAAGTTAGGAATGTGCACTAGCTCCACAATTTGGATTTGGAATTCAGAATTGCAGCCCTTAAGACTTGGAATTTTAAAAATTCAGAATTTATGGATATCCAGAACTCTGATATAGTCAAATGCTATATGGTCATTATTTTCCCCTTTAAATAAAATCAGACAGGGGAAACATTTTAAAGGATTTTTCTGTGCGCTCTGCCACCTTTCCAGTGATACTGTAAAAAAAAAAAAAAGAGTACACAGCAACAGCCAACAGCTCCTAGGTACTGTATTAGAAAATGACTGTAATGGGCATACTGAGTGAGGATGCCTGCAGGAAATGCCAGCAACTATGGGAAAATAGAGGACAGGTCACACTGGAGAATGGACAAATACCATGAGCATTACTTGAAGGCAAATTGGAGTATGGTGAATGGGGACTGTACCAAGAGAATTGAGGTGCAGCTCAGATGAGTCCGTGAGCACAGTCTTGGAGTAGCAGTTGGAAGAAAGAAAGAGGCAAAAGGGTGGCAAAGTGAATCAAATTAGAAGATGGAGGAAGAAGCTCACTGGACAAGGAACAACTTTAATGGAGGATATGGCTGAGGAACTCGACCTCCCCTACATCACTTGGAGGCTTTGGAATAGAGTGAAGGTCAAAGTGCCTAAATACTAGACCAACACACTCAAGTGGGGGCTCCTGCCAGACAAAAACACACTGTGTGAATGTGCAGAGATACAAGGTATAAGTTGAAATAATAATAATAATAATAATAATAATAATAATAATAATAATAATAATAATAATAATAATAATAATAATAATAATAATAATAATAATAATAATAATAATAATAATAATAATAATCCAGCTCATTTACTGGTTTGCAGATTACCACCACAAAAATGCACCGATGAGGACTTAAATTTGGTCACTGACAAAGCCAAGAACATGGATTCATTTTGACAATCCAAGGACGAAGAAGAAGAAGAACCATTTAATAATCTGATTAAAGTTCCTGCTTAAATATAATCAATCAGCACCAAGTCTGAGATTAAATATAATACAGATATTAAATTAATGTAAACATTTTCACATCAAACACTCCATGTTATATTGATGTATTTCTTTAATAATCTTTCATTAACGTATATTGAAGCATTTTAGGAAAATAAGTAGTAACCAAGATTATAACAAAGAAGACTATTTCTCATTTTCTATGCAACAACGTTTAAACCTTGACCATTTTAATTATCATTAGTTTCTATAATATCATTACTGATTTATGTATTTTATGGAAAACTAAGATGGTTAAATAAATAAATTCAGTTGTAATTTGCCCTGAGTCGCCCGTGCAAGTAGGGCAGAATTGAAATTTGAAAAATAAATATGGTAGCTGATTTTATTGGAATAGAATTAGATAACAAAAAAATGTCTGTTAAGGCAGAGAGCATTGAAGCATCCCTGTATTCACTGACACTTTATATAATTCTCAGAGTTGAGAAATATACGCAACATTGGTTCTTAAACAGTTACCAAAATGAAGATTTCCTCAATTAACTAAGCTGACATGTAAAAAATGGATCCAGATATAGCATATCATCTGTCAGATGGAAAGGTTAATTATGGGTGGTTAGAGGCACAGGTGGAACTGCTAAAGCCATCTGTTAGATCATATTTAGCACAATTGATAAAAATGAGGTAAGCCAAGAATGAAAATACATTTCAGAAGATGCAACCACCACATGAAGCTGTATTACTAAGACAAAACATTCCAGTTAGATCTGGGAGATAATGGTCCAACCATCTTTTCTTTGAGAGCAACCACAGTAGAGTTAGGGACTGGCTTTTCTGATCAAACCTATCATAGACCACAGACCTCATGATGTACAACCATTAGCAGAAGTCCATTTTCAATTTTGAGGATAAAACCCAGGATTTTTTCTTAAAACAGTACACTTTATTTTAAAGTATAGTCTCAACTTACATCCCAGTGACAGGGTTGGCATCAGAAGTCTAAGTAAATACCAGATTTGAGGAAGCAATGCTATAAACAAGGGCAAGTATAATTAGCTGAAATCAAGTAAAAGGGAAAAAACTTAAGCTAGCTCTTGCATTCTTCAGTATGTTATTACTAAAGTTTCTAGATACATTTTCAATGAAAAGGTAGAGGGTAAATGGCAAAAACTGACCCCTCACTTCATGTATGTATTGCTCAGTACAATCTCACACTTAATCTTTTAGATGAGTCCATTCTGATGCTGAATCCCAGCAATTCCTCAAAACAGATTATCAGCTTCCCATCATTTGTGCAATGGTGATATTTTGCTATGGGACATTATCTTTCAAGCCTTCTTTCACCTCAATTACAGTTTAGATAGCACAATCCAAACTCCTCGCATAACAATGGGGTGGCAGAAATGCCAATGACTAAATCATGTGAACTTATTTGAGATAATCCCTTCTGAAGGAATATTTTTTCTCAACCTCTATTTCCTCTGTATTTTTTTAGGATTTTGTCAGTGGTTAATCCCTCTATGACAACTTCCCCCACTGAACCCAAAAGGAGTTATTTCTTTGCAGTTAAGTTCTTTCTTATCATGCCATTCAAGATAGAAATATCCATAATTCTCTGTTGTCCCCCCTCCATTGTGAGGCCAAACTGCACGTGATGGCATGAATTTTGTATGTCATAACTAGATCCTGCACCATATTCTTCTAAAATGGATAGAGATGATATAAAACTGGAAAGTGTGTGTGTGTGTGTGTGTGTGTGTGTGTGTGTGTGTGTGTGTGTGTGTGTGTGTGTGTGTGTGTGTGTGGGACTGTCTGAACCCTTGTATTGTCCACTTGTTTCTACAAGAAACTGATTTCCTTCTACTACCAAGAAGTAACTCCCATCAGTTGCAAAGAAAAAGTGTTAGCATCCGGTCCTGCTTCTTCTGCTATGGTGCTGGAACAGCTTACATCCTCACAACACATGGCATCCCACCACACTTCCACCAAGACGTGAGAGCTTACCTTGATGAGAATTTGCCAGGACAATGGATGGGACTAAGAAGTATGGCTGAGTTTCCCCCATGTTCTCCTGACTTAACACTCCTTAACTTTTACCTATTGGGAACCTTAAAAGATGTGGTGTGCTGCAGAAAACTGGTTACACTGGTGGTACTTTGGGAAGGAATTAAAATGGCATGCACAATGATACAAATGCGCACTTTGGGTAATGTCGCTCAAGAAGTAATTTGCCCAGTGGTGGGTTTTCAAAAAATTTACTACCCCACCATGATGTCATCACAGTGTGGGAGGAGCTAACATTATGGTGTCATGACATTATCGTTGGGGTCAAATAAAAATAAATAAAATAAAATAAAAATAAGCATACACACACTCCTCAACCCACCCACCCACAATACAAACCCGTAAATAAATAAATTAACTAATAAAATAAAATAAAATTAAAATTAAAATACACCCCCCCACCCCACCCACCCCAAACACAAACCCATCACTTACTTGTTAGTATAAGTGCCTGGGCAGCACCATGTTGCAAGATGGATATAGTCATCGTACCAGTTCTCTAGGATAACATGCATTAATGTAAATGTAAAACAGCTGTACCTCCTTAAGGGTTCTCCAATTGGAACAGCACAGGTGTAGCTTATTGATGAGGTAACTCCAAGACTTTGCTTAAAAACCCCAAGCCAGGGTGCTAGGCCTGCCAGCTGCCAGGCCTTTTTAGAAACTGTGGTAGTACGTCAATATAGGTAAAGGTATTAAATGCACATTAAAATACACACAGACACACCACATCCAAAGCTGAGTCACTTACCCTGGGGAGCAGGCTATAGGGAGCTTCAGGCTAGCAGCTTCTCTTCCTCCTCCCCGCTTGGGAGGACAGTAAGGAGGCCATGCTTGGCATA
This sequence comes from Furcifer pardalis, assembly GCA_030440675.1. Taxonomy (NCBI): domain Eukaryota; kingdom Metazoa; phylum Chordata; class Lepidosauria; order Squamata; family Chamaeleonidae; genus Furcifer; species Furcifer pardalis. Next base: position 24,542,083 of record CP126899.1, on the reverse strand, counting down.
CATGCGCAGTGGGGGAACCAGTGAAAAAGTAATCCCCAAAGGTGGTTCCCCCCAAAAGCTGCTACCGGTTCTCCGGGACAATGGGAAAAGTTACTACCGGTTCTGGCGAACTGGTGAAAACCTGTTGCATCCCATCGCTGAGTTTGCTGTAATCAAAAGTATCTGGACACTGATGTTAACCACTTTGATCACCTCTTGTATTGGCAGAAATCAAACATGACTTATAGTCATCTTTTTTAAAATCAGTATATATTCAGTATTACAATTTTAATACATTTTTTCCTTTCTTAAAATGTGTGTATATTGTGGCACTCTCTGTATAAACTGGTTTGATGGGAAGAGAGAGTGTAGCCAATCATTTATGCATATCGATGCTTCATTTTCAACTGCCCTCATTAGACTCATTTACAGAGTAGAGAAGCCCTATGAATGACTAATAGTCATAAGACTAAAACTTAACCTCCATGATCTCAGACGGCTGTATATTGATGAAAATCAGATGCAGGGAAGAACTGGGTGAATCAGATGCCAGTGTTGGAAGTGGTGGTAAAGAGCAAATGTGAGCTGCAAATTATCTTTCTGATATAATTCTTGAAGGTAGAGTAACCTCATTGTCTACAATACTCGCACTGTCATCTGGAAGAGTAGCTATATCTGCATTTACCTTTAAAGCCCTACAAGGTAGTGGGCCAGGATACTTAAGAGACCGTGTCACCCCAAGAACATCTGTCCGTCCCACCAGGGCAGATCGGAGAGGCTCTCATATCATTCCATCAGTTAGAGAGGCGCATCTCCCTAGCACCAGAAGAAGGGCCTTCTCTGTGTATGCCCCGGCCCTTTGGAACCTCCTGTTAACTGAGTTATGCCTACAGACAGAGCCACTGCCCTTTTGGAAGGGCATAAAAGCCTGGCTGGCAGGGCAGGTGTGGGGCTCCAGTAATATGGGGTCCCATGTTGGGTGGTTGATCTGATGGGACAGCCACCCATCTCTCGCTCTTTTAAACTTTTTAAACCTTTTAACCTTTTAAATCTTTTTAGATTTTTATAAATTTATAGTTTAATCTTTTTAATTGATTTTAAACCTTAAGGTTTTAATTTCTGAATTTGTAGGGGGATTGTTTAATTGTTTTGCATTCATTGTGTATAGTCTTTCCCTTTTCTGTAAGCTGCCTAGAGTCAGGTTCGCCTGATTGGGGTGGGATAATAAATCTAAATAAATAAAATAAAATAAAATAAATTTAGGTAAAGTTTCAATTAAATACTGTAGTTGTATATCAGGCTTGTATGCAATTAATATCATGACTCTTAATTAAATTCATTTACTGTAACTCTTCATCACATAGTTTTTATCCCATGCCATAAAGTCTATTTTGAACAGAATTCATAATTTTACAACAGCATTCTCAATTAATATTTCTGTACAAAATGAAGATTAGTTTGTTAAGAATAATAGAACAATTGATACCAGTTAAAATGTGTGGATTTTCACATTTTCTCCATCACAAAATGCTTTGCTGTTTGGTCATTCATTGTCCGTTGCTGGATTGGTTGACAATTACTTGTTAAAATCAGTGTACATTCAAATATAGCCATCAATAGTGGGGAAACCTCATTTTTTGTTCAAGGGAAACTATTCTGTTTGTGTGATACAGCTGTTTATTTAATCCCTTAAAATACATTGCTTTCATTAGAATTCCATTTTGTGAAATTCTTCCACTCATTGCTCACCTTTGATTCTCACAATTTTTAGTCTTTAATGGAGATCAGCCTTCCTGTAACCTTAAAAACATGATTTTTTTTAACCTCATCTACTGATTAAATCACTGGTGTTGATTTCAACTGTGACTATTCAGCAATTGATTCAGTGTATCTTCTGTCTAATTGGGACTAACAGTAGGATACTGGCCAGTGGATCTGGTCTAGGAAGGGCTACCAATTGGGTTAATTAATTATTTATTTATTTATTTATTAGTTTAATTTTATATTGCCCCTCACTCGCCGTGGCGACTCAGGGCGGTTTACAAAAAATACATTACATTACAATACAATATGTTGGTGTGGGCTCAGGGGGAGGGGTGGCAAAGTCCTCATCCTGCCCTGGCTTCCTTCTCCCCCGGCAGCCAGTGCAGGCACAGGGGGAGGGGCAGCAAGGCCCCCAAATTGCCCCGGCTTCTTCCTCCCCTGGCAGTGTATTTAGCATTGGTTGTCTTAAATCTATTCTTTATACATCTTTAATTTCCTCAATTTTTTTTTGATGCATCAAAATTAAAAGTGGCATAAACGTTTCAAGAGTACATACTAAACCATTAAACTTGTCATTTCTCAGGCCAGGACAGGAGTCTGACATATGTACACATGAACAACAAATGTAATCTTCTCTGTTACTTAAGACACAACTTGGTGATCACTGATGCAAAAACCACCTACTCATTTCCAGAACTAGTAGACTGAAACATTTTGTTCAAAAAGAAATTAATTTGTAAAGGGCCATGGGCAGACAGCAACCATCCATCACTCTGCAACATATATTAAATGCCTCAAACATAAATGGCAAAGCCAATAAAAGTCTACAACACAACATTGATGCACTTTAATGCCAGAATGCCTGCAATGTTCATTTGCTTCCACAGCAAGTAACCACAAGATATATCATTCATTATGCAAGCAAAGCCCAAAATTTAAACCTTTTCCAGGATAGTGTATAAACTTTATTTGGGAGTATCTTTTAATTTTTCTGCCTAAGCAGGATTCTAAATTTTCTTTGATCAGAGGTGGCTATATTGCAATTCTGAGTGTACTTCCACAAAGACTCCACTGTCTACCCTTTATAATGGGAGTTCTCAACCTTTTTAAGCAGGAAGCCAGGTCACACTCCTTCAAACAGCTTTGGGGCCTGGATGGCCATTTTGCCCTTCTTCCACTATATGGCACTTCCTGGTGTGGTGGAGACAAGGGGGGGCACATGAAATGGTGTCACGGGCTGCATCTAGCCAGCGGGCCAAGGGTCGAGAATCACTGCTTTATCGTGTCAATTTGCCAGATTTCACAAACATAGACAAATTTTGAAGCCGAAATGAAATGAGAAAGATAACCAATAATGCTAACAGAGCATAATCTGCTATTAGGCAAAGTGAGGTGATAAATTTAGGAGGTAAGATGTGATCAGTGAATTATAACACTCCCTAGTATGTGACAATTGTTTCCCTAAATATTTGAACATGCTCAGCCCCTCACTTTTCCATAAAGCTCTGTTCTGACAACACTCCCCGTTCCTTCTCTCATGTTACTACTTATATAGTTCTTTCATGCCACCACTACTACTTAAGCACCAACAGAACCTCCTTCTTTATAAAGAAATTCTCAGTGAAACTCTCCCCCCCCCCCCAGATTTGGCAGGGCTAAATCGGAAGAAGGAGTTGGAGGTAGGTGGTTGGAGGAGATACATGTGGAGGAAGTGAGGCAGACCCATGTATGGTAGACACTTCTGCAAGATGCATGTGTAAAAACTGAGATAGTGGAAGAATGTGTTTTCTTACTTAAAACACTGTGAGATCTTAGACACCTGCTGGGAGTCAATATTTGCAGGCTGGGTCAACTCTGAGTGACACTGGGTCTCTGAGGTTTCAAGGTAGGATGTTTTGCCAACCTACCTGATTTAATTTAATTTAATTTAATTTAATATTTACATTTGTATGCCACCCTACTTGACAACATAACTCCAGGCAGCTCACAACAGTACACAATAAAATCACATTACAACAAAACAAAATACAAATCGTCCAAAACGCTTAAGGCTGACTGCAAAGAATCCAGGGCCTAGGCTGTCCAGGGGGCAATGTCCGCCCCCCCTGCCCCAATGGCCAAGTCCAATTCCCCAGCCCCAAACAATATAACGCCCAGCAGTTGATGGGGTCTGGGGTCAGTGGCGGCATTTTTGCCACCCGCAGCCGTAGTGACTCATCAACCCCAGCTGTGGGCAGGGCCTGTGGGTGCTGGTGGTGTTCCTGCCACCCACAGTTGTAGCAGCTCTTCAACCCCAGCCATACTTACTGGCTACTGTAATGTTTGGTGATGATTTTATTGTGAATTTTATTGTGTGTAATTTTTAATGATTCTTGATTGTTGTATGGCTAGTTTTATGATGTGTATGAGTTGGGATGATTTTTCCCTAGAGGGGTGGGGTATGAGAGAAAATAATAAATAAATAATAATAAGCAGAAGTATTACAATATTAGTATATTGCAATATACAGTATTAGGCAGGAATATGGCTATGCCTAAGAAAAATGTCTTTTGTTCCATCTTTATTACAACATGGAAACGTCTTTTTCTTTAGTATATCTTGACGACAACATTCTGAGATAGAATGGTCAACTGAGCATCATCCAATCAGTACCATGGCCAGGATACAACCCCTGGCCATACCAAGGATGACAAACCTTGTGATCCTTCTTGAGTTGTTAGAAGGCCATCTAACAACGTCCAGGTGGTCACAAACTCACCATAGTTACAACACTGGAACCAGACTAGCCAGATAGGCAAATAATCCGATGGATAATAGACAGGCAGACAGATGGATGCTTGACAGCATATATAACCTCTGAAGAAATGAGGGGATTTTGAATGTCTTGCAATAATTTTTTCCCTTTCTGATCTCTAATAGCATCACAAAGGGAAAAAAATTCTAAGGAGAGAAATTTCAAAGTGTGAAAATTTCCTGTATGTTAAGCCCTTTTGTGTAACTACCATTACATTTAAAAATAAAACTGTTGGAGTATTAAATTATTAATCAAAACAAGACAAAAGCTTCACATAAAAGATAGCAGAATTGTTTTTAGCCTGATATCATTCAGGTTAAACTTTGCAGTGCTGATAATATTCTCTAAAAAGAGTAATATATTTCTGATGCACTTTGGAGGGTGTAATGAAATGGAAAGGGGCCTTTATTTTGTGGAGTTTAAAATGGTTACTGTGTTTCTTTGCTTCCTGACTGGGGATGAAGAAAGTATTGGAATGTGGCCTTCAAGGCAGGTACAGATTCCTGTCCTATTGGAATGCAAAATAAGCTGGGACGGTGAGAACCAAAGTAGGAATGATGAACACTGAATGTGAAGTTTTATTGAGTGAGAGGAAAAGGTGAGATAAAGGATGAAAGATGGGTTTGGTTATCTTAGAATGCTGGAGGAGAGATGCCATTATTATGTTGTTGCATGTTCAACACAGGAGGGGTTTACCCATGCTTGCTTGTGAGTAGAACAGTAGAAAGATGTAATCTTGATTTTATTATTTTATCCAGGGAAAGTAAAAATGTTCCTTTTTATTTTTATAACTTTTTTCTAATCTCGAACTTTCATCTATTTTTTCCCTTCATATAATAAAGCTTACTTGTTACAGAAGACATACTTTTTGTATAGAACAGGGATCTGCAAACTTGGCTCTCCAGGTGTTCTTGGACTTCAATTACCAGAAGCCCAAGTCAGTATGCCTGCTGATCAGGACTTCTGGGAATTGAAGTCCAAGAACATCTGGAGAGCCAAGTTTGCTGATCCCTGGTATAGAACATAAACTGGTGGGAGAGTTAGAGTTCTTTATTTCTTTATTGGCAATGCTACATATTGTTACCTAATCTACATTGCTATTTCCTACCTGATCTGGCTGGTTTGTAAGCATAAACAACCAATGACTGAAACCTGTCATAGATTTCTCTAGACTGAAGCAGGACCTCTGAAGCAGCAAAAGGTTTTAGGCTGGCTTCCTGAAGGGGTGTAGATCTCTGTCAGGTGGAATGAGCCCTATGATAGTGGGATAATGGGCTTTGTTGTACAGTGCTACCTCGCTTAAAAAAACATAATGCATTCCACGGGATTGATCTTTAAACGAGTTTGCTCAATAAGTGAAACACAATTGTAAGTGACCAATTGTAACTTCTGGTGGAGGGGGTTGTGAACCCAGATTTAGTTGTTAAGTGAGTTTTTTTTGTTGGTTTTAGTTGTTAAGCAAGGCCACCATTCAGAGAAAATTCTGCTCTTTAAGTGAATTAGTCTCTAACTGAAGCACTCTTAATGCAAGGTTTTACTGTACTTACAGAGGGAAGGACTCATATCCATTTGTGAAGTTTTTTTTTAATATTATCATTCAAAAGCAAATGGTGCCAAGGGGTTTTCTTAGGCATTATTTAACCATGCGGGGGTGAGGGAATAACCAAACAGATCTTGGAGAGTTTTCTTTTTCTCTACAAATGATACTGGAAGTTTTTCTGAGAAATTCCTATTCACTAATTTGACAGGAGAAGACACAGATAGAAATACCCAAGGAGCAAAAGATGTGGGGAAAAGGGGAAAGCAGGAAGGGAGTGGTCTTTCAATTCAGCTGAAAATTGGTTCAGTATTTCTGAACATTTTTGGAGACATAATGTCCCCCTCTACTTTTTATAATAAACTGATGGTGGTCTTCTTGGTGGATTTATATTCTGAACCTGCAATTACAAATTTCTGAGACATCATGAGCTCTGAATTCCGTATGTCCTCCATCTGCAAATTTCCAGTGAATCTCTCATTGGTGCAGCTGGTAACATGTGCTATTGCAGCTGTATTGCAAATGTCCTCGGGACAGTAAGTGCTAGTTTAGCATGCTGGACAGATATCAACACTATATGAAGCACTTAGCACTCTGGCTTATAGGCATGGGATATTGATTTTAAGATGCAGAGTGCACCATAACTCCACTTTGGGGATAGATAAGCTAAGTCTTTGAGCCTGTAATTCCTAAACACCATACAATTCTTCATGCTAACTCAAGCTGATCAAATTTGCAGTCCACAACATCTGGAGAGCACCAGGTTACCTACTCCCTTGTGAATTTGGATGTCGTTTGATTGAGACTTATAAAATTAAATTCTCTCCTACCCAAGATGTGGCCGGTAGGTGAGGTCAATTCACCTGGATGACACTCCAAAAGCTAAGTATCCAGGATTAATTAGACTGACCTCATTTACTGGGAAGCCAGTTTGAACAGATACGGCCGAAGCCAGCACGCTTCTTTGGTAGCAGAAAGAAATGAAATCACTCCAGTCATTATTCTTATTTTTTATGTAGAAAAAAATCAGTTGCAGGATACAATAGTTTCAGCAAAAATAGATGGTTTTCAAAGGCAAATTTGGAACAGCTTTAAATCTCAGGCATGGAAAGCTATTAAACCTAATCTTGAAGCCATGAGGCTTCCTAGCAGAAGTGATTTAACCCATGATTAACAAGTGGGGTGGAGGGAAGCAAAGCATTTATCAGAATTATATTCCCTTTTCCCAACTTGGTAACCCATCAGGCTGGAACATTCAATCACTCAATCCTGGAAACCGATCAGGACTTCCTCCTCCAACATTTCAACATATCCTCTGTTCCCTGTTATGGGATGTAACAGGGTCGCACCAGTTTAACAGAACCGGTAGTAACTTTTCCCAGTGTCCCAGAGAACCGGTAGCAGCTTTTGGGGGGAACCACCTTTGGGGCTTACCTTTTCACTGGTTCCCCCACTGCACATGCGTACCAAGCACTTGGTGTGCATGCACACCTACAGTGCTTGGCATGTATGCACAGTCTTCTTGCTGTCCTCCCAAGTGGTGAGGAGGAAGAGAAGCTGCTAGCCTGAAGCTCCCTATAGCCTGCTCCCCAGGGTAAGTGACTCACGTTTGGATGTGGCATATCTGTGTGTATTTTAATGTGTATTTAATACCTTTACCACAGTTCCTAAAAAGGCCTGGCGGATGGCAGGCCTGGCGGCCTGGCTTGGGGTTTTTAAGCAAAGTCTTGGAGTTACCTCATCAATAAGCTACACCTGTGCTGTTCCAGTTGGAGAACCCTTAAGGAGGTACAGCTGTTTTACATTTACATTAAGGCATATTATCCTAGAGAACTGGTACGATGACCATATCTATCTTGCAACATGGTGCTCCCCAGGCACTTATACTAACAGTTAAGTGACGGGTTTGTATTTGGGGTGGGTGGGTTGAGGTGTGTGTGTGCTTATTTTTATTTTATTTTTTTCTCGTTGGGCCCGCCCATGACGTCATGACATCATGACGTTAGCTCTGCCCACACTGTGATGATGTCATGGTGGGGTAGTAAAATTTTTGACATCCCACCACTGTCTGTTCCCATGTTCCCCTCCCTCCTTATTATGAGTGCTGACCAAGGCCTTGGATTGTTATTGAGGTGTACCTACTTGAGAGCAGAGAAGGTTATCAGGCCATTTTTAGAGAAAACACATTCTTTTTTCTCTAGCAGAGGCACAGTGAAGGTACCACCTACCCCACTCTCAACAGAACCAGAGTGTCTCCATTTTGAATCAAATCTGGGCCTTACAACAGTCATTCAGTTTCTTTTTATCAATTAACTACCACAATAGAACATTAGCACTGAACAAAGTCACCTGTGCAAAGGGTGTCTTGTATATCTCATTAAGGGGCTGTGGTGGCTCAGTGGTAAACAAGCTTGCCTAGTTACCTGGAAGGTTGGCAAGTCGGCAGTTTGAGATCCGGGTACTGCATGACGGATTGAGTGCCCATCTCTGTCCCAGCTCTTGGGGACATGAAAGGAGCCTCATTTGGGTGTTCCCTGAGTGGAGTTTCTCCTGCAAAAATCATTTCAACCCAAAATAATTTATGACACAAAAATACAGGTACTTTAAGGCTAAACAAATTGTGAAATAATATAGGCCAGTGATGATGAACTGGTGGTATTCCAGATGTTCATGGACTTCAATTACCAAAAGCCCAAGTCAGCACTCCTGCTGATCAGGGCTTCCGGGAACTGAAGTTCAAGAACATCTGGAGTGCCAAGAGTCACAATCTCTGATATAGCTTAAGGCAGGGGTGCCCAAACTTTTTGGGCTACTGGCTGGTCATCTGGTTCAGGGGCTGGTCACTATGACCTGGATGTGGCCCCAATGCCAATTCATCTGGCCCATGAAGCCCTTGTCGCTCCTGGAAGCAGAAGTAAAACACTACCATACAGGCATGCTTTACTTCTGCTTCTGGGAGCATTGAGGGCTTCCTAGGCCAGATGAATTGGCATCAGAGGCCAGATACGGTCCCTGGGCTGTAGTTTGGGTATTCCTGGCTTAAGGGAATCACTGATTTTACACAGAATCCAGGACTGTCAGTGGGCTTCTTTGCTGTTCTCTGAAACCTTGAAAAGTATCTGGAGTAGAGTTTTATTAACCTACTTGAAGCCAGTGTCTAGATCAGAGATTCCCAACCTGCGGTCCGTGGACTGGATACAGCCCATGACACTATTTCATGTGGCCTGCCACTCCGTCCACCACAGGAAGTGCCATGTGGTGGAGGAAGGGCAAAATGGCCATCTGCCCCCCAATGTTGTCTGAGGGAGCGTGACCCGACCTCCGACTTAAAAATGCTAAGAATTCCTGGGTCTAGATCTTGGACAAATGCAAAATTTTAAATCAATTTAATAGAATACATTCATGTTACAGGTAAATTTAGAAATAAGTTTCTCATCCTACAGGGTCCACTTGTAATTGGTAACCAATTTGTAAATAAAAATAAATGGAATTAGTCTACACTATGCAAAACTGTTTGAAAAGCACAAAGAGTGCATCTACATAAATTACAAGTCAATCAACATCTTATAGTTAAGGGAAAGTTTACTGTACCAAATTATTTTTAATCAAGAAAGGAATACTAGATTAATTTTTATTTCACTTTCTTGCAGTGTGAAAACCTCTTCTTGCAAAATTTTTGCTTACTTGCCATCTAACTAACATATTTTCCCACCCATGCAATCTTCATTTGCTTTGAAATCTTCTGGCAATCACATACTAGATACAAAAAAAGAATAATATGGCCAAATCTCAAATTTTAGTTTATTGATTAAAAATCATTATTATCATCCATCTGGTGACTGAAATACTGTAATTCTGTCAACAAACTATTTTTGACAATATTCAGATATTCGACGTCTGTTTTTGTTTTTCCCTGAGAAGTTTCCTGAAAGTTTAATTCAGGTTTTTAAGTTTTATTTCTAGTACAACATCTTACAGAATTAAGGAATATGGCAGTATGTTGGAAAGAAATCATTTCAACATAATCCTCCACAGTGGAGTTTGCACATACAGCAAGTATGGCTAACTTTGAGGTCTCTAATTCTCATTAGAGAATCCCTTGTTGTTGATTGTGTCATTTAGGGCTGGTGAGAGTTGCAACTAAACATCCGGTGTGCCAAAAATTTCCTTTCCTGATTGACTTTTTTTGGAATAATAGCTGTTCCTGATTGACATAATTCATATTAGATGTCTGCTCATTTTCTGCTGAAATATTTCCACTTGAGAAAAACCCATCACCTCCTCAGAACCCTTTTCACTGCCCCCTAAATCTCCCAGTAGCTCTTTATCCTGCTTATCTCCATCAAATGTTTGTGGTGCTCTAGGTGATATAAATTAAGCTGTGAGATCGTGCACCCAGAGGCTCCAAGTTTACTTGGTAGCAGAATGGAATAGAGGCTTGTTCATAGGCTTAAGGTTCATCATCTGCAGCAAGGGGGGGGGAGGTGCAGGTCAAAGCTTTATAAACTGGCCATGCTTCTCAGTCAGTCTCTTTGGCCATGTGGATCTTGGTTCATGTAAGATTGGGAAGAAAATGGAGGCATAGAGAGAAATGCTTGGGTACAGTGACCAAATCAGTTCTGTGCTTAGCTCATGTTTTGTGCTTTCTTCTGCTTAGAGAAGAACAACTGTAAGTAATATACCTACTCAGGACAATTAGGGTCATCCTTTTCCAGCGGCAAACATATATTTGCTGTTTTGTACACTTCCTGCAGCATATTCCTGGATCATCTTTATGTTGGCATGCTGGGCCAAAGCCCTGGTCACCCTACTATAGTTATAGCTCTGCTCTCCCTCACATTCCTGGAGTATCTTCTGAGTGAATTATTTTCCAGCCATGTTTCCTCTGAATGGAACAGCAGACACAATGTATGTAGAGAAGACTCATATGGGTCATATGTATCTTCCTTTTACCATGACCAACGATCTCTCTGTCCTGTTTATTGTGTGCTCTGTATGGAAAGAGAGCTATATATTAAGAATAAGCAGCTTTGCTAGAACTTCTGGGCTGTTTCCAATTCCTGAACCCACAGCTCAGCAATCACAATTTTTTTTCATTTAATCCCTAATAACAATTGCATGGCTAGAGCAAAGTAAGGCCTATTTCCACATGATAGGTAAAAGTAAAGGTCACCCTTGCTGGACAGCAAGTTGTATCTGACTCTGGGGTTCAGTCCTCATCTCTGTTTCATAGCCGAAGAGCCAGCGCTGTCTGCAGATCTTTCCATGATAAAGTGCAAAAGAAGTACACAGTATTTTAAAGGAGAATCATGCAGCAGGAGGCTTTCAGGGGCACATTTCTTCTTTGAAATAAGGTCCATGCTCCTGTATACCATGTTGTACACTTTGATTTTCTGAAATCCCGTTGTCACATTTTTGATGGAACTGACAGAGGTAGAAATGACCATGGCTTTTTCCAGTCACATCTGGGGAATCAGGGACCAAACATGTGGCTTTATGTATGTGAGGCACTGCTTTCCCCCAAAGAGCAGCTCATAGGCCTATTTATCAAACATCCAATCTCCCCTGGTTGCCATCCACACCTTTCTGGGATGCTCATACTCAGAGACATCAATTTTTTTTAGTGGGAGGTAAATGCCCATGCGCACACTCCAGACTATCACTTCAATAGGTTAGTACAAATGATAATTTTTCATAGAGGGAAAGGAAAGAGAGAAAAATAATCATGTCTGATTCCTTGTTATAATTATTTCCCCCCCAAGCTTAATCAAATTATCTAGAAAATTAGGGCAAACCAGCAGATCATCTTTGGGAAAGGAGGTGAGAGAATAAAGAATAAGACATTTCATTTCACACAATGAAAGGATTTGCTTGTCTTTCAGGAGTTGGTCTACTGCTGGGTGATTGCAGGTGTTATGGAATCAGAAAATAGCAAGCCATGCTTCAATTGTTCTCTATCACAGCTTGATATAATGCTTGGTTCAGGATGGTAAGGAAGGCAATATCTTTGTGGAGTCAATTTGGCCTCCAACCTCATTCTCACATCATTCTCCTGGGTTTGGAAAAATGCCTCGAAGTCAAAGCCCAGAATCAACCAGCAGATAAATATGACTCATTTGTGCTAATGAAGTTCCATGGAACATTTTGGTCTCAAACCTGCCACAACTCCTGTGGCATATTGTTCCAGGGTTATCCCATGGCTATGCAGGAGTCCCTAAACCTGTTGGTAGGCTAATTCCGAGTTTGCAAATAGATACCATTTAGATCCAGAGCAATTCATTCCCCATCTGATTTGCTTTGTGTCCTTAATTCTGAATTTGTAAAGAAAATGCATTGGAAAACCACAATGACTACAATGTTTTTGATTATTTGTTTTTTGCACAGATGGACATGAAATTGGAGAATAGACATGTCACATTTCAGACAGCTAGATTCAAAGATTTGCATACAACGCAACCTTAAGGTTTCCTCTAGGGGAAAAATAGGCTGAAGCATTTAATTCCCCCATTCAATTTCACTTTTGCTGCAATTCTGAATAACTTTACAAATTGGGTTTATTAGACTCTAGATCTAAATCTATTCATACAACTCTAATCCAGATCTCAACTGATCTGAATCAAGCCATTTCAGTCAACACAATATGTGATTTGGCAGAATTCTGTGAAGATCCTACTTTACACTATTAGTGTAGCATAATGCTGGAGCAGGTTATCTGTGGGCTTCGAGATAATACTGCAAAACAATGTCCATTATCCTTCACCGTTAGTTAACATGACTAGAATGGATCAGAGTTGCATACTAAAAATGTTTGAGGGCTACATGTTCTCCAGACTTGACATAATGGAGACATTGTCAGATTTTGATCCAATCTGTCTTCCTTGCTCAGTCAACTATGTGGTTATTGCAGGGGTATACAAACTATGGCTAATGGGCCAAACACAGCACATTGCACCATTTCATGTGCCCTGCTTCTACCCTTGCCACTACTGGAAGCAGAAGTAAAATGTGCCCATGCATGCATAAATGCTGCCATAATTACAACTGCACCATGCATTTACCGTGGTAGGAACCACATTGTGAAAAGTTTGGGAACCCCTGTGGTATTGGGTCATTATTACCTTCATACTTCATAGGTTCAGTAGAAAGAACCAGATTGCTCATGTGTTGCTTTTCTTTACAATGATCACCCCAATAGTATCAAGGATGCAAATCCTCAATTAGCTTATTCTTGTTCAAAAATTGTGTAAGAAACATCATACATATTTGCAGACAAAGGAATCCATAAGGAGTTGAGATACAAGAGTTACATTTATCTAGTGCCACATTTAATTAAACAGAACCATGAAGGTGGAAAGTATCATAATCAACCTTTGTAGCCAAACCTCATGAGTGAGGTATTCTCAGCCATATTTAGGTCACTCTGCAACTGGTCATTACTATTACAAATATGGAAGGCACTATGCCACCACTCCCACCTGGTGCCTAAATGGATGATAAAAGTGGCTCTCAAACATGCTCACCATCCTGTCATCCTTTCCCTGAACTTCAAAATTGGGTAAATACCATCCACTATTAATGCACCTATGGGTATTTTGCAATTCATTTACTTGATACAGCAGCAGCAGCAGCAGCAACACTGCTAGTGGAGTTTTACCTAAAAATAATACTAATAATATTTTGAATCATTAATTCAAGTGGCCAACCTACCAAGCCACAAACTCTGCTACAGATTAATGCAATATGACCAAATTAATTTACATCGCTAACTCTGTCCCAAACACAAACCTTGCATCCCTTCTAGCTCAGTGCAGAATAGGTAAAAATGCCCCCTCCTCCTGCCATATCCAAATCCAAATATTGGCGATCATCATGGTGATCAGCCATGAGAAATATCCTGAGAATGTAACCAGTTAAGTCTGTGGTAACAACAAGTAGGTTGTTAGGTGCCAGGATACTGAAGGAGGGTGGAAGTGTGCTGTGGGGGACCAATATCTCCAGTAGGGATGGGATTTTCACATTTTGGGGCTACAAATCCTATAATTCTTCATTCTAGAAATTTGGCTTAGCAAAGAGAAAAAACACCTTTCCAGACACCTAAAAGGGGATGGCAAGGAAGGAAAGCTAAACCAGAAGGTTTTGAGGCTTAGCTAGGGCTAGGCTCCACTTAGGCCTCCTGTTACTGCCCCAGTATAGCTGGGAAGTTGTTTTGCTGACCAGAAAGCTCAGCAAAATTAGGTTTATATTGCTAACTCTGCCCCAAAAACAAACTTTATCCTATCTAGTTCTGTAAAGAGTAGTTGAAAATACCCCTACTAGAAAGCTGAAATGAGATTAGGCTACTGATTAGAAACCTTGTTAATCTGTGCAGTCATATCAGATCAACACAAAAGTTAAACACACACACACACAACACACACAACACACACACACACACATACACAAAAGGAAGACAAAAAGTTGTGGCAGCATCTGAGGCAATGATTTTGATCCTTAAAAGCTCACATTAAACTATAGCAGTTGGTGTTGGAATTTTTTGGTCCTATTTTGTTTTTACCTGTACTGTATTTTATTTTGTTTCTTGTCTGTTCTATCAGCTGGAACTCCCAGAATGGAGAATTATATCCTTTGTAGAAGCCCAGGGCTGCTTCTAACCAAAAAATTGGAAGTGAGGAAAAGGGGATTGAAGAAAAAAAAGAGCAAATGGATAGACAGAGATGGGAATTGGGGAAAGGGAGGAAAGAAAAGGGCTTTGCATTGCCTATGGTTAGTATACGCTGCAGATAGATTACTCCCAGCCTGAGAGCATGCAGCTGTTGACAGACAACCCCCCCCCTCCCAATACAGGGAGCTGCCAATGAAACCTCTGCTGATACTACATTTGCTCACTTTCCTTACTGCAAATTCTCCAGTTAAACACAAACTGGCACCAGGCCACTCTTTATCCTCCTGGGACAGAGCTTGTTCCTTCCCTGCTGCAAAGCTTCTGGCTTACTGCCTCCTAAAGAGACAACCAACATTGTGGGAATTCGCAGCCATGACAAACAGTAGCCCCCCACCTCCGCCCCTTCCCTGCATTATTCACGCTTGAAACTGTAGGGTTGACTTGGTTGGAGTTTAGTTTGTTCCCTGTCTGAAGCACATAGTGTCACAGTTGTTGACAGCAAGCAAATCTGGCATAAGATGAAAGAGGGATGTCAATATGAGGAGGGAAAAGAACAAAGTCACACTTGAGTGATAATGTTGACATTGCAACTTCAGACAGGGGCATCTTTTAGTAGAGTCAGCAGGCATGTCAAAGAATTTAATCCACAGCTACTGCTCAGCTTTCCAGCACATCTTGGATGTAAATTGAATTAGTTCTGTATGGGTGTGGTTGGTGGGCTTTTTATTTAAACACTAAAATGCTTCCCATGCAGCAGCAAACTTACATTCCTTTGTGCAATAACACCTAGAAGAGGGTCTAAAGGTGTCATAGAGAATTGGAAGGTTACTCTATATATGGCTATTAGATATGATGCTGAATATAAAACTCTCTTCATTAACCAGGAAGAAAACATCTGGTCTTCTAGATGTTTTGGATGATGGCCCCTACATCCTCTTAGCATCATCCATTTTGTAACATCCTTTCTCATGAGATCTGGAGAGACTGAAAGCCTGAATACTTTATTTAGGTTTTTGTTTAGCACCATTTTGTTTAGGCTAATAAAAATTACATTAACATGGGGTCCCCCCCCCCTAAATTGTTCTTATGGTCAATGTGGTACCTTTGACAAAGACCTAATGCAGAGTGCAAAGTACTCATATAGCTGTTCCTCACACCAGCAGGTCCCCCGTTGCACAGCTAATTACACAAGCCATCTTACCAGCCATTGATGGACAGTCATTTAAGGTGATCCTCTGGAATAGGAGGAAAGTTTATGGGAACAACAGGACGTTGGCCTTTACTTTGAGTAAGATTGATCCCATGGATATAGGCACACACATATGCCCAGCCCTTGAACATAGGCACATATTTAGCAATAACTCAAATTCTTCTGCATTTCATGTGAAGGCATGCATTATGTTTCACCCATTGGCAGTGGCAACAACTCAATCCGAGCACACAATTTTTTTTTCCTGCCCCAGGGTGCTGAGAGTTTGGTTTTGAAGGCCAGCTGGTTCTGGGCTGCCTTCACCCTCTGAGGCATTCAGGAAAAATTGCACTGGCATGAATTTGTTTAAGGTGGGTCACAGCTTGCCATGAAGTGACCCACACACTATGATCTCAGAGCCATCTCCTGTGGCACATGAAACATGCAGGATTTACACTGGGACTGCAATGGACTGCCACCACCTTGAGGATATTATCAAGGTGTGCCTTCACAGCCAGTCCATCTGGCATGGCCTCTTCTGCCTCCATGACTGTAGGAAATCAGTACAGTGAAGTGGTTCTTCCTCCACTCATTTTGCTGTTGGACCCAGTATGATGATTTCCAGTGGCATCTCCTCCACTGAGGGGACCACACACTTATACATAGAATGAGAAAAAGGTGAAATCTATATATGCACAATTTAAACTATATGCTCCAAATAGCCTGTATTTAGGAAAAGAGATCCATTGACGTTCTACAAATGAGATCTTTTGTTTGTTTGTTTGTTTAGAGTTATACTGCTACCCGCTTACCGTAAAGGTTGTTTAGATAAAGCAAGCTTTTTGCCATCTACAGGAGCTGTAAGAAGCTCTTGCTGTGACAGTTGTTTTCAACACTTAAGGAGTTCCATCTTCTAAACACAGATTACAAGTGTTTTATAATTTGTTCCATTGTCAACATAAGAGCTATACAGCTGATGATGTAGAAAATTTACAGGATGTCATCAAAGAGTTGCTTATGGATCACATCGCAATGGAAAGTCACCTGAACTTATATGAAGGATTTGAAGTACCCTATCTGAGATATCATTTCTACAGAATATTCTCAAGCTTGACACCACAGCAACCCTGGAAAGAAAGGATTTATTATTTTCACTATACAGACAGTGACGACACCTTCTTGAAGGCTATAAACTCTCACTGTGCAACTGAATCATTACTCAGGTTGCCCACACTTTTTCCCCCATATCACTGAGGAAACAGAGACAAAGTTTGTACAAAGGAACTCTCTTTGTATTAATGTCAGCTGGATGAGCTGTAACATATTCCAAAAGCAGAGCTGGGCATTCACTATTCCTCTCTTGACAGCCAAAATCCATCTCTTTCCCCTGAATTATAGTGGAGTATTGTCTCTTCTGGCAAGTCTGAGCTACAAGGCAATTCATTCTTTAGGAACTATGGTGACAAAAATGAGACATTTAAGATAAGAGAAGGTGGGCCAGTATAAACATATACACACATAAGAGCTAATGGGGAGAAGGAAAGTTTAGTAGTTAGAACACCTTTGTTGCATGCAGTTAAGTTCTATGTGCAATAACTGGTCCCCTCAAGTTTCCTTTTCCCTTTCTATTTTATTTTTATTTTATGTTTTCCAAAGATCAAATAGCAGTGAATTGGAAATACCGCTCTCATATGTGATCACAGAAAGTTGATGAATAAATAATACTTTAGCCTGATGTAAGCTGAATGCAAAGGAGAGATAAAAGTCTCAGAATGTTACAAATGCTTATTGCATTTTAAAAAGTGCCCACCACATTTCGGGCCAATGAATATGTGGCTTTCTGCAGGGGCTATTCAGGGGGTGGGGAGACCAACCACAAACATTGCGTGCAATGGAATTAGTGCAGCTGGATCCAATGGTAACAAATTAGTCACCAGTCATAAACTATTTCTTTTTTCTCTGTAACAAATAAAACCCATTTAATCTGGATGGACTATTGTTGAAATCACAGCATGGACCAAGTTAGCTGGAACTGCAATTTACTATTATTTATTTATTTATTTATTTATTTAGTCAAATTTAATATCCCGCCACAATCAGGCCAACCCGACTCTGGGCGGCTTACAAACATCGGTGCTAAAAAACACAAATTGACAATACAGAATCCTATGAGGCATATTACAATTAGTTTAAAAATTAACTTAAAAATACCAACTATACCCTACAGGATACTAAAAGAATTTAAAACTTTAAGACTAAAAAAGTTAAAAAGATTAAAACAACGAGAAACAAGAAGGGTGGCTGTCCAATCAGATCAGCCACCCAACATGGGATCCCACGTTCCTGGATCCCCAAACTTGCCCTGCCAGCCAGGTTTTTAGGCCCTTCCTGAAGGGCAGTATCTCTGTCTGTAAGCGTAGTTCCATAGGCAGGAGGTTCCAAAGGGCCGGGGCGGACACAGAGAAGGCCCTCCTCCTAGTGCAAGAGAGATGCGCCTCTCTAGCCGATGGTATGATAAAAGAGCCTCTCCGATCCGCCCTGGTGGGACGGACCGATGTCCAGCACCTTGAATTGCACCCGGAGACATACTGGCAGCCAGTGCAGCTGCCGGAGCAGAGGTGAGGCTCAAGCATAACGCCCGCACCCCATCACCACCCGACCAGCCGCATTCTGGACCAGCTGCAGTATCCAAATGGTCATCAAGGGCAGCCCCATGTAGAGCGCATTACAATAATCAAGTCTGGAGGTGACCAAAGCATGTGTGACCATGAGCAATGCATCCCAATCTAGGAGTGGGAGTAACTGGCGTATTACACGAAGTTGTGCAAAAACCCTCCTGGCCACGACTGGGAGAATCTGAGGACCTTATTCACTCAGTTCTTTGAACAGTAGTCATGAGTCCAGGAGGACCCCGAGATTACGCACCGGGTCTGTTTGGGGCAGGACCCGCGATGGCGCAGGACCCCTTACCCATAGCCACTCAGTCTTGTAGCCTGTTGTCCCCCGTCCAGACCCTGACAGCCTTCAGGCATCTGGAAAGGACTTCCACTGCACCGCTTGGGTCCCCACGGGCCGAGATGTACAGCTGGGTGTCATCTGCATATTGATGATACCTCACTCCGTGAGAACGGATGATCTCACCCAGTGGCTTCATGTAGATGTTAAATAGGAGAGGTGAGAGTACTGAGCCCTGAGACACCCCATATTGGAGCAGCCTAGGGCTAGACTTCTCATGCTCCAGCCACACCGACTGGGTTCTGCCCTTCAGAAATGAGGAAAACCAGGCCAGCACAGTGCCTTGGATCCCCAAACCTTGAAGCCTACCCAGAAGGATACCATGATCGATGGTATTGAAGGCTGCTGAGAGATCGAGAAGATCCAGGACGGACGGTTGACCTCCATCCCGCTCTCTCCAGAGGTCATCCACCAAAGCAACCAGTGCAGTTTCCGTACCATATCCGGGCCTGAATCCTGACTGAAAAGGGTCCAGTATCTGCATTAATTAATTAGATTGTTCTACCATTTGCACAATGATATGGCTGGATAGCTCAATGAGTTAGGTATCTGGCTATGGAGGTAATGGTTGGGAGTTCATGTCTGCACTGGAAATCTCAGGAGATGATCTAGCCTGTGCCACCTTGGGCAAACTGAACAGTCTCAGGATGCGCCTAGAACAGGGATTCCCCACCTATGGCCCATGGGCCAGATGTAGCCCACAACACCATTCCATGTGGCCCACCTCCACCACACCCGGAAGTGCCATGTGGTGTAGGAAGGGCAAAATGGTCATCTGGGCCCAAAAGCTGTCTGAGGGAGTGTGACCTGGCCCCTGGCTTAAAGAGGTTGAGAACTCCTGTGCTAGAAGAAAGCACTTTCGACTCTCTGTGGAAAGGGTGACCATAAGTCAGAATTGACTTGACATCACATGATGATGATGATGATGATGATGATGATTTACAAGTTGAATGATTTTTATATGCCTGTCCCAGTGCCCTCTAATGCTTTACAATAATTTATCTATTGTAGTCTTTTTGGCCTTGAAGAAGGTCATGCATTCATTAAGCCAAAATGTGTTGACAAGTTTTTAAAGTATAATACTGTAAGTCCATTTTTTTGGTAACATCCTGAAATTTTGTCTCTCCTTCATATTGTCTTTGTGTGCATTGCCAATATTATCTTAAATGGGTAGTAGATAGATGCAAGACAACCATTGTAGCATTACGCATTTGCTAATGCTAATTTGCTAAACTCATTAGCAAACATCTTTTTGTTATGTTTTGTTTACTCTCTGATATGCAAGCCACAGTAAGTAGAATTCAAGTGATGGATCAGTATTATGTCTATATTTGGTAGTATGGTTTTGGTAGTCAGGTTTTGAGGTGTTAATGATCCTTCTTTCATTCAAAGGTAATCCAAAGATAAATGGAACATAACTAACTTTAGTTTATAAATTATTTCCTCCATGAGGGTGGAGTCTTGAAAGGCATTGACAGGAGAGGAAATCCTGCATAGAGAATAGACTGTTCCCTATCTGCAATTTCAGTGTCATTTCTTATTTACTGTTCTGGATTTCCACTGCCCCTATGTCCCCTTAGTCTATGGCTTGAGGAGATCCAGAAGTCTTTCCATTTGGTTTCAAATGAGGGGGAGGGGCATACAAGCATCCTTATGTCGGTCATCTCCTACCCCTTTCCTAGCCTGAATTCTTTAGAGACCATAACATGTGTATCATATGCCATGATAACAGCATGATTCTAACTGTGGAAGGAATAAAGATCTGTTTTGCAATGTTATCTTGAGACAGAGAAGGAGAAAATATCTCCTTTTCACATCAGCTCCAAATGCTCACACACATTTGAGCAGTGACCCTGACAGTTTTTCTATGTTTGAAGACTGAATTCTGCCAATAGCGTGTCAAACATGTCAAGAGGCACAGAATGGCTGCCCATAGGACCATTGCTCTGTTTTGGGAGTTTTGGAGAAAGAAAATAATAAAAAGAAAAATGTTTTGCTTTGTTCTGTTCCATTTGTTTTTGCATTACCTTTGAATGGAAAACAGAAGTTTTAACACCTGAAAAATTGTTTAGATTTTAAAACACACTACCAAAATTATACACAATACTGATCCATCACTTGAGTTATACTTACTGCTGGTTGTATATCAGAGAGTAAACAAAACATAACAATAAAAATGTTTGCTAATTAGTTTAGCAAATTAGCATTAGCTAATGTGTAATGCCACAATGGTTGTTTTGCATGTATTGACTCCTCCTCCATTTTCCCTGGAAGTCATTTTATCAGCTGATGGATGTGTCTCTGGTGACTCCATAAACCAATTCTGTCATGAAGTCATTTGCAATTGACAGGGAGAAGCTTCACAACTTATCTGAAGAACAGGTATTACCAGTTGGAAAAAAACCACATTGATTTGTATACTTATCTGTCATGCTAAACATTCTGCACCTGTGTACCAGGTGTATATAAATTGATGCCATGAAACTCACTTCTATATTTGTTGAAGTGGACTTGATCCACAAAAGCTAACATTAAAATACAACAGCTAGTCTTTAAAGTGCCACAATGTTTTTGTTTGTATGTTTTATTTACTGTCTTATACACTACAAAGACAGACTAATACAGCTACTATTTCCAAAAATTACTGTTGCTTGCTTGTTTAAACAGAGACCAAATTCAGAAACTGCTGGATCTGATTATATATGTAATTATATTGTCTGTCTCTGTCTCTGTCTCTGTCTCTGTCTCTGTCTCTGTCTCTGTCTCTGTCTCTGTCTCTGTGGAGCCAGAGGTTTGGATAAAGTCCCCACTGTGCCTCCCAGGGGAAGGTCCAACCTGTGTAGCCCTGATCAAGCTGCACAGACCCTGGTTATCCAAAGAAGAAAGGAATGGTTAAACCCCTTCTGAGTACTATCTCCCTATAAAAACTTGGAAAAGGATCGCCATAAGTCAAATTGGTTTGGAATCACACAATTATTTATGTATTGGACGGGCACCCTCTGAGATAAAATTTGGTGAAATGAATTAACCCCCAAAAAAGTGCTGCCTGAAAATACTATGCAGAACCTCGACAAAATGGGATAGCTCCAATTCAATATACAGTAAAAACCCGGGTTACGAGTGCCCTGGATGACATTTGCAACAGTTTACAATGGCAAATTTAATTAAAACAGTTCTTTGGTTTATGACCTTTTTTTGGTTTACGGTTGAAAATTGTGCTATTTTAAATTCTAAAATGGCTGTCATTGCCATTTTATAATTTAAAATGGCTGCCACTGCAATTTTAGAGTTTAAAATGGCCACCACCCCTCCACCTGAAGTCTCAATGCTTGGAGAGGTGCACATTTTTGTCTGTAGCTTTGCCAAGGGAGCTTGGAGGAAGGTTAGAACTGAGTGAATAAGGTCCTCAGATTCTCCCAGTGCCGGCAGGAGCAGATAATGGGCTCAGAGCACACCTGCCCCAGATTGGAAACATGCAGATAAGGTCCCCAAACAGCACTAAAAAGTTAGGGAGATCATGTCATCACTTTTGCGGGGATGAGGGATGAATGTGTCTGGCATTTTTTGGATGTTTTTGTGATTTTTTTGTATTTATTATTATTATTATATTTGGTCCGTTCAGGACTGTTTTATTATTTTTCAATCCATTCCTATGGGAAAACGGGCTTCAGTTTACAATTTATTTATTTTTTGCCTTATGATGAAGGCTATTGGAATGGACCTCAATCATAAACCAAGGTTTTAATGTATTTTAATGTTGTGGAAAGGGAAAAATAGGCTCAGATCCTGCTTTTTGCGGGGAGAATATTATCCTTCAGTCCTAATTTTAATGACACCATGAAATCTAGAGATTTTATGATTTTGGGTCACAACATAATGTTTATTGCTTGGAGATACTTTCAAGTGAACTCTTACATGAAAATATAAAGTGCCTCCCAATTTGTCACATAAGTCTTCTATACCATCTTTCTCCAAAAATCGCATAGACAAGATAATGTCAGTGGGACCTCCTCTCACAGCATGCATTCTTCCTTCTCACTGCTATTGTTGCTACCCATTCACTTGGCCCCTCTCCGCTTTCGTTGTGTAATTCTAATGACAGAGTTTTAAAAGTTTTTTTTAGAAAAACACAGCAGCTCGAAGCATTGAAAGACAGGTGAACAGGCAGCAGCAGATAGAAGGAAAGAGGGGTAAGATCAGAAGATTCCAAGGAACTATAAAACTGTACTGAAGAACAAAGCTTGACAGGTTGCTACCTTATTCCAAACTCTCTTCAAAAGTAATTGCAGAAGGAAACCTATATCATTCATCTTACCAGCTCACACGGAACATTTTTTTGAACTGCTGAAACTGAGGCACTTGATTCCTACACACACTAGGTGTTGTCGAAACCTTGACTCAAGGAAAAATGCAGAAAATTAGCTCTGCCAGAGGAAGAGTCAGTTATGTGAAGCTGACAGAATCCTGTAACTTCACCAATTTGTAATGGCTAGTATACCAGGTGCTTGATGGCTCAGTGGTTAAGAAGCTCACCTTGTTAGTTGGAAGGCTGGCAAGTTGGCAGTTTGAGGCCCAAAGTACTGCATGACAGATTGTGCACCCATCTCTGTCCCAGCCAGTGGTGGGCTGCAAAAAAAATTACTACGACACTGTGGGTGTGGTATGGTGTGCGTGGCCAGGGGGAAAGTGCTGTGTTGCACCCGAGTTAGGACTACTTTATTTCAAAACTTGGATGGGCGGGGCCAGCCAGAATTTCTGCTACCGGATCTGGCAAACTGGTGAGAACCTGCTGATGCCCACCACTGGTCCGAGCTCTTGGGAACCTGAAAGGACCCTCATTTGGGCATTCCCTGAGTTTCTCCCACAATAATCCTTTCAACCCACAATAATTTCTGACACAAAAGTATTATTATAGCAGGCAATTCTTCTTGTTGTTCCTTCCTACTAGGGTCTAGATCTCATCGTGGTTTGTCTAACTTTGTGGGTACCAACTCTAAAATGGTTATCTCAGGCTGTATTCAAGTCAGTTTTGAAGGATCTTAAGGATTTTTTTATATTGACTTTGTCTTTGAATAATTAGGTATAGTTGTTTGTATTGTTAATTTCCAGATAGTTCTAGCCAGAGATGGGATGTAACAGGTTCTCACCAGTTCGCCAGAACCAGTAGTAACTCTTCCCAGTGTCCCAGAGAACTGGTAGCAATTTTTTGGGGGGAACCACCTTCGGGGCTTATCTTTTCACTGGTTCACTGCGCATGCATGCCAAGCAGCAAAAGAAAAGTATTTTAATGTATTTTATTTATTTATTTATTTATTTATTTATTTATTTATTTTATTTACTGGTTTGTGTTGTGGGTGGGTTGAGGGGTGTGTGTGCACTTATTATTATTTTATTATTATTTTATTATTTTTTATTTTTTATTTGGCCCCGCCCACGACATCATGACATCATGATGTTAGTTCTGCCCACACTGTGATGACATCACGGTGGGGTAGTAAAATTTCTGACATCCCACCAAAGGTCACATCATTCTGTGATTAAACAAAATTAAGCATGATTTTTTTTATGTATGTATCTTCCTTTACCTAGCTTTGTAATTTGTAAACATATTGTCCAAAAATTCACATTTTTGTAGATAGCATTCCTCAATATGTACCTTTTTAACTTCAACTTTTGGATTACAATATCTGTATACCCTAATGGCAGAAAGTGAGGAGGACTTAAAGAAGCTCCTGGTTAGGTTGAAAGAAGATTGTGAAAAAGCTGGCTTGAGACTCAATATAAAGAAAACCAAGATCATGGCAACAGGCCCTATCAGTCCCTGGAAAATAAATGGGGAAGAAGTAGAAGCAGTGACAGATTTTACTTTCTTAGAGATCAAAGCTTACTGCAGATGGTGATTGCAGCCATGAAATAAAAAGGCGACTGATTCTTGGGAGGCAAGCGATGAGAAACCTGGGGAGCATAGTAAAAAGCAGAGACATCAAATTGCAAACAAAAATTCGTATAGTCAAAGCAATGGTATTCCCTGTGGCAATGTATGGTTGTGAGAGCTGGACCATAAGGAAAGCTGAGCGCAGAAGAATAGATGCCTTTGAGATGTGGTGTTGGAGGAGAGTCTTGAGAGTCCCCTGGACAGCGAGGAGAACAAATAGGTCAATCTTAGAAGAAATCAACCCTGACTGCTCCTTGGAAGGGCAAATAGTAAAGATGAAACTAAAGTGCTTTGGACATCAAATGAGAAGAGAAAACTCACTTGAGAAGGCCTTGATGCTTGGAAAGGCTGAAGGCAAAAGAAGAAGGGGGCGGCCAAGGATGAGATGGCTAGATGGTATTGTGGACGCAATGGGCACAGAGCTGAGCAAGTATAGGGGGATGGTAGAGGACAGGAGTGCCTGGAGGACAATGGTCCATGAGGTCGCAAAGGGTCAGAATCGACTGTGCGACTGAACAACAACAAGAAGTAAAAGGATTTGAAAGATACCAGTGTCTTGATCCTGAGTTGAGATCAACTGTTGTTCTTTAAAGCTCAAGTTTTAAGATCTGTGGACAAGCCAGGTAATTTACAGTTTAGGGCCTTGGTTCATCTGTGGCCTCTTTTGAAAACTATTTTTGAATTTTTACATTCTTATCAATGTCCATTTAGGATAATTTTGAATTAGACTTTACAGCAGGAGCAGGCAACTCCCAGAAGTCCACGAGTCATGCTTGGACACCAGATCTCATCCATCAGTACACCTGTGCAGGTTATGTACATTATAACAAAAGGGACTGTGGTGGTTCAGTGGTTAAGAAGCTCACCTTGTTACAGTGAAGGGATGTAACAGGTTCGCACCAGTTTGCCAGAACCGGTAGTAACTTTTCCCAGTGTCCCAGAGAACAGATAGCAGCTTTATTGGGGGGGGGGGGAACCCCACCTTTGGGGCTTATTTTTTCACTGGTTCCCCCACTGCATATGCGTGCCAAGCACTTGGTGTGCATGCACGCCTGCAGTGCTTGGTCGTATGCATGGCCTCCTTGCTGTCCTCCCAAGCGGGGAGGAGGAAGAGAAGCTGCTAGCCTGAAGCTCCCTATAGCCGGCTCCCCAGGGTAAGTGACTCACTTTTGGATGTGGTGTGTCTGTGTGTATTTTAATGTGTATTTAATACCGCTACCTATATTGATGTACTATCACAGTTCCTAAAAAGGCCTGGCGACCTGGCTTGGGGTTTTTAAGCAAAGTCTTGGAGTTACCTCATCAATAAGCTACACCTGTGATGTTCCAATTGCTGTGACAGTTGGAGAACCCTTAAGGAGGTACAGCTGTTTTACATTTACATTAAGGCATATTATCCTACAGAACTGGTACCATGACCATATCATCTTGCAACATGGTGCTGCCCAGGCACTTATACTAACTGGTAAGTGACGGGTTTGTGTTTCGGGTGGGTGGGTTGATTTGTATTTGGTGTGTGTATGTGTGTGTGTGTGTGTGTTTGTGTGTGTGTGTGTATTTTAATGTTATTTTAATTTTAATTAATTATTTATTTTATTTTATTATTATTTTTACAGGTTTGTATTGTGGGGGTGTGGGGTGTGGGGTGTGGGTGTGCTTATTTTTATAT
The DNA here is from genome assembly GCA_030440675.1 of Furcifer pardalis. Taxonomy (NCBI): domain Eukaryota; kingdom Metazoa; phylum Chordata; class Lepidosauria; order Squamata; family Chamaeleonidae; genus Furcifer; species Furcifer pardalis. The sequence goes on along the minus strand of CP126899.1, from coordinate 24,515,539 downwards.
TATTTTATTATCTTTATTTTTTATTTTTTATTTGACCCCATCCACAATGTCATGACTTTAGCTCCACCCACACTGTGATGACATCACAGTGGGATAGTAAAAATTTTGACATCCCACCACTGGTTCTAGCTTCCTGTATGTTGTAAGTTTCATTATTTCCTAATCATTCTTTTTCACTTTAGAATATCTTCACTGACTCCATCCAAGAAATTATTAGGATCCTACAATAAATCTATATTTCAAAATTTTCTGTATTTTTAAGTGTTGCCTGTATTAAATGCACAGTTTCTTGCCATACTGTAGAAGTGATAATTACTATCTAACATAGTATGGCCCCAAGCCATATCAGCTAAGGGATTCTCTAAGAAACAAATACTTTTCATCCTCTGAGGACTGATAGATTGAAAATTGTTAATTCTTTGCCTGAAAGTAAGCCCCTTACGGCTTTCCCTGTGTTTTTTTTCCCCATGAAGTTTCTTAAGCATGGTTCTCAACCTTCTTATGGGGATAGTGACCAGAGATTAGGACTGTTATGGACCAATCACTGACATGAATTAGCTGTTGTCAGGATAGGGCTAGAATATATTTGCTTGCTTGTCTGTTTGTTTGCTTCAGACAAACAAGAATATGGTGCCTGCTTCCCATAATTCCTAGTATAAAAGCTACCTGTATTTGATTCTTACTTCCTAGGGAAATAATTCTCAGTTAGGGAATGTCCAGGGGAAACTTTCAGATTTCATTTGTTTTAGGTTCCTTTTATGACATTCATTTATTTTGGGGTCTTTTGGATACTGTTCCTTTTGTTAAGCCCCTTTCCTTAAGGGTCCAGCTCTTTCAGCTTCCTCTATCTTCATGGTTCTCCATTTCTGGCACTCATCCAAAAGTCCTTCTTAAACTACTCTAAGCCTATGTAGTGCCTTGGTTAAGCTGCAGCACTGCAGCCAAAGCTGTGTTCATGATGAGGTTGATCTCAATGGGCTCAAGCTTGCCTCAGCATTCCATCTTTCCAGGGTGAGTAAAATGAGTATCCAGCTTGTTAGGGGTGAGTTGTAATTTCCATAATTATCTTGTAAACTGTGAAGTGAATGCTACAGGGCAGTGATGGTTAACCTATGACATACATGCCAGAAGAGGCACTCAGACCCCTGTCTGTGTGCCATTGCGACAGCACAAAGTTCACCCCGCCCCTCTGCCCAGCAGCCCAATAGGAGAGCTTCCTCCCTCCCCCAGCACAGAGTTCATCCCACCCCTCTGCCCAGGAGCCCAATGGGAGTGCTTCCTCCCTCCCTCCAGCACAGAGTGCACCTTGTCCCTCTGTTTGGGCACTCTGTCTCTAAAAGTTTCACCATCACTGCTATAGGGCATTATATAAGCAACTGTATTTGCATCTCTCTCTCTCTCTCTCTCTCTCTCTCTCTCTCTCTCTCTCTCTCTCTCTCTCTATATATATATATATATATATATATATATATATATATATATATATATATATATATATATATATATATATATATATATATATATATATAAATCTCTCCATTATATATATAATTATATATAATATAATATACTCACACCACACTCTCTTCCAAAAAACAACCAAAAAAGAAACAAAGAAGGAAGTAGAGTTAAAATGTATTTAAAACCCCACCTCAACAACAATTACTAGAATATGAAAAGGTTTCTCTCACTCTACTATCATCTTCCTTCCTAGAGTCCAGCAGTAGCATGCAATCATATTCAGCTAAAATAATCAAGGAAAGGAGAAGTTGCATCAGGGGTAAATCTGGGAAAATTGGAATTGCTTATTCCAATTTGTAATCAGTGTCCCTTTTTAAAATTAATGCTTTTTAACATTTTCTATTTATAATTTCATTTTAATTGTTTTCCTCATTTTATTGCTGGTTATTTTTTTGGCAGTGTTTATTTCTGTTTGACTATGAGTTTCTAACTTAACAGCCTCTCTGGAATCTTTGGTTTTATTTTATTTTATTTTTAATGTTGAAAGGTTTGTATTAGAAAAAAATAAATATAATATTTCTACTCATTTCCACAACAATATTTCATTTTGGAGGGAACTAATCTAGTCATTGGGTACAGTGTGGGTAGCCTGCTTGAGGTGTCAGATTTCAAAGTATATTAAAATATAGTGACCTGTCTGTTATCTAAGGCTGCTATTTCTTACTGCCATGACAGGCACACTTTGATATATGTATATTTGCCTTGAGCCTCCTACCATCTTCAGCTGCCTCAGGCTTTGAACAAAACTCAATAGTATCTTTATTGTCTAGGGTTCATATTAGCAGCCATCCTAATAGCTGTTCCATTGTGCATTTCTCTGCGTGGTCAAGCTAGCCTACTTTTCCCTTGGCACATTTAGAAAAAGGTGAGATTAACTACCATAGGTGCTAAAAGCAATAAGAGCTTGCACAGCCACCACTTTAGCAATTTTGTACCTTCTGAGGCATGATTTTCAGCTTTCAGATTGAATCAGAGAGGAGCTCAGACCTCACATACGTCGGCACCACTGTGGCGACACATTGATCTTAACATAAACAGATGGTATTCTTTGAGCACTGAAATCCATTCTATGTTAAAAAAATAAGAATTCAAAAAATGTTGCAACTTGGCATACAGGTAATTTCCACATACTGTTGATAGAGATGTGTTTGGTTTTTAGGAAACAAAATATACATTCACTATTCTAGCGGGAGCGTATGTGTGTGAAAAAAAGAGAAAGAGATTTTTTTTCAGAGAAACAGAGATTACTGTATATACTTGAGTATGCGTCTAGTTTTTTAGCCGCCGCCGCCGCCGCCGCCCCCCCCCCCCCCGCCCCCCGCATGAGGTCCAAAATGGGAACTCGGCTTATACTCATGTCTTAAAGCTGCAGTGGTGCAAATTCAAACATACAGTTTAAAAAGAAGAAGAAGCACGAACATTACTGTAAAAACTATAAAACATACCCACACAACTGTTTAAATTAATTAATTTTACAGTATTATCATGTATTTTAATTATTGAAACTCAGTAGCAGCTGTTGCTTTATCCACCCCGACTTATACTTGGGTCAATATATTTTCCTAGTTTTAGAGGTCCAAATTAGGTAGCTCGACTTATATACGGGGCGACATATAGTCGAGTATATACAGTAACTGAGTTGGAAGGGCCTTTTAGGCCATTGAGTCTGATCCCCTGCTAAATGAAGGAATCTGAATCAAAAAAGGTCTGGCAGATAGTTGTCCAATTCCAGTGTTGGAGCATTCACTCCCTCTCAAGGCATTTGGTTCCATTATCGTACTGCTCTAACCGTTAAGATGTTTTATCTAATAATCAGCCTATTCCTGTAGTTTCAGCCCATTATTATGATGGAAAACAGATACTTCCCTTACCCTTTATGCTTATCTTTCAGGATAACAGTGCTATCACAATCCCACTTAGTCTCCTTTTCTCAAGGCTAAACATTTCCAGTTCTTTCAGTGATATGGCTTGGTTTCCAGTTGTCTAATCATCCTTCTTGTTCTTCTTCGTTTCTGCTCTAATTTGTTTGCATCTTTCTTAAAGTGTGGTGCCCAGAATTGGACACAGTACTCTAGATGTGGTCTAGCTAATGCTGTGTAGAGGAGGACTAGTACCTCAATGGGTTTTGACGACCATACTTCTGCTAATGGAGTTTCTTGGCATTTGTCAAGAACCTGACCTGGAGAGAAAGGACCACACAAGCCACTCAGTCACACAACCCAAAATGTTGATGGTGTGAATGATTCCCAGGAGGGCTAACATGCTGTGACCTGGGGAAAATTTTTCCTGACAGGCCCTTCTCTCACAAGCTGAGTCCAAAGACACCTTAGAGTTTCAGGAAAACTCAGTTAAACAACAAGGTTGAACCCTTTGGCTTCTACACCTACCTTGCAAGGTAGAAGAGACCAAACACCCATAAAACACAGGATTTCTCCAGTATTAGAGTCTAGGACTGTATACAGTACCAAAAGGAACCTAACCATGTTGACAGTTCAACTAAGGGGTGTCCAAACCTTTCCCACCAGGGGCCTTACCATGGCCCTTCGGTCAGCTGGGTTGACCAGTCACGTGGCTTCTCCCAGCGGTGGTGGCAGTAGTGGCAGTGCATGAAATCGTGCCATGTGTCCAAGCATTTCTCCCTCCTCCAACACTCTTCTTGGAGGAGGGAGCATCAGGGGAGCATTTTAATGCCCTTTTAAAAAACTTTTGTCACATTTTTGCCATGTTTAGCTCTGCCCGGGATTCTTATTTACTCCTGCCCGTGTGTCCTTTCTTAAAGGGGTTGGGGAGGTTTTATGGATATTTTTAGATAGTTTTATAGTATTTGGTTTTAATTGGTAGTGGGTATGGGTTATAGCTGATGTTGTGGCGAATAAGGCAGTTATATAAATTTAAATAAATAAATGTTTCGGCACTTCCAGTGATGTCGGAACACTTCTGGCGTCGGTGGCAATCTGGCCCACAGGCTATAGTTTGGGTAGCCCTGGTTTAACTATTTTATTTACAGATGATACAAAAGTTCCAAAAATACTTCAAATATAATTGCAAAAACAGGTTCAAACCTCTAGGAAATAAAAAAGGAAGTGTAGGCAATCCATATTCCCAGAAGCAGATGACGGCACTTCTTATTACCACCTGGTGATGAATGGTGAAAACATTTGAAGATGGAGTTGTAAGGTCAGGAATATGTATTCTTTATTTGCATTTGCTTGATTAGCTTTTATATCTTTGATGTATTTTATATATTTATTTGCCATATGGTAAATAAATAAATAATATATTTACTGGGTTTCATCATATTTAGTGCTGTAAGGTAAAGGTAAAAATCACCCTTGTTTGAAAACCAGTCACAACTGATTCTAGGGTTCAGTGCTCATCTCTGTTTATAGCCAAAGAGCCACCACTGTCTGCATTTGCAGACATTTCTGTGGACATGTGGCAGGCATGGAGTGCATGGAACACTGTTTACCTTCCCACCGATGTGATCCCTACTTGTTGTTGTTCAGTCGCACAGTCGATTCCGACCCTTTGCAACCCCATGGACCACCGTCCGCCAGGCACCCCTGTCCTCTACCATCCCCCTCAACTCGCTCAGCTCTGTGCCCATTGTGTCCACAATACCATCTAGCCATCTCATCTTCGGCCGCCCCCTTCTTCTTTTGCCCTCCACCCTTCTCAGCATCAAGGCTTTTTCAAGTGAATCCTCTCTTCTCATTTGATGTCCAAAGTACTTTAGCTTCATCTTTATTATTTGACCTTCTAAGGAGCAGTCAGGGTTGATTTCTTCTAAGATTGACCCATTTGTTCTCCTCGCTGTCCAGGGGACTCTCAAAACTTTCCTCCAACACCACATCTCAAAGGCGTCTATTCTTCTGCGTTCAGCTTTCCTAATGCTCCAACTCTCACAACCATACATTGCCACTGGGAATACCATTGCTTTGATTAAATGAATTTTTGTTTGCAATGTGATGTCTCTACTTTTCACTATGCTCCCCAGATTTCTCATCCCTTGCCTCCCAAGAATCAGTTGCCTTTTTATTTCATGGCTGCAATCCCAGTCTGCAGTGAGCTTTGATCCTAGGAAAGTAAAATCTGTCACTGCTTCTACTTCTTCCCCATCTATTTTCCTACTTATCTACTTATCTACTTGCAATTTCCCTACTTACCTACTTGCAATTTCTTGCTTCAAACTGCTAGGTTGCCAGGAGCTGGGACAGAGGCAGAAGCTCACTCCGTCATGCAGCACTCAGGTCTCAAACTGCTGACCTGCAGACCTTCCAGTCATCAAGTTTAGCAGCTTATCCTGCCATGAATCATTTGATAACTAAATATTCTAGAAGGGTATAATATCTGCATCTGTATGTTTAAATTGCCTCCTCAAAAATCCCAGTCTTTTAGCCACAGTTTCCTCTTTAAATATTGATATAAGCATATAACTGAATCCACAGTCTCTGTCACTCTCACATAATTTACTGTTTGTTTGGTCTGTTTTTCTGAGGTGGGAAGAAGGAAAAGGAAGCTGACAATCGCATTATTGTGGAATGTTCCAATTACTTAGGCACTTGATAAGAAGCATAAATAGTATGAAGATCATATTAGGAAAGTGTGGAGATGTAAATGGCTGTTGACAGTTTCCTACCTATGAGATACAGGAAACAAGGTGGCTCTTTGAGGTTTTGTCATGAAGGAACCAATCAAGCGTCTAGAGTCTGTTTTTAGAATTCCAGCAAAATCACTTGATACATAAAGTTTATTTTCTCAACAATTTCTTACTTACTTTTTTTATAAAAATAAGAGACAGATTCTTATGTAGCATAGGTGGCCAAACTATGGCCTGCAGGCCGGCCATGGCCCACAACACCACTTCATGTGGTCCACTGCTGCCCTCACCACTAGCAGAAGCAGGCGCATTTACGACAGCCATAAAATGTGCCCACGCATGCATAAACACATCCGCTGCTGTCATAAACACTACCATAAATGCACCACCGCAAATGCGCTGCCTAATTTATGCAAATATTTTACTGTTGTGAAAAAATGGACAGTTTTGTAGAAGCCATCATCCTAACCAATATGTGATTGCTATCTTGATCGTTTAAGAAATATCTTGCAATATTTATTGGTGGGAAAGCAGAATGCTGCAGTTCCTTGCTCTTTTCCACAACAGTCCGCCAAGGGAAGAATTTCTTCCTATGCCCTTACTATTAAGGACTTGTGAATTGTGTTCAGCTTTTGTGTCCCAATTTTACAGACATAGTCTGTGATTTCCTTAATTCCATACTAATCACATTCATTCAACTTCTATTGACCAATAAGCATTCCTTATTTACCATTTCACTGCACCTGATCCTTGTTTACCCCCACCCACTTCCTATTGGTACTTCACTTAATGGGGCTCATAATGAATCTCATGGATATAATAAATTAATAAAAAGAAAGGTGGATTAAATTGCTACTGTTCTGGCCTTAAGTCATCAATCAAACTGCACTATCCAGCCTGAAATTTCATTACAGGAAAGAGTTTTGTGTATCAGTTTTAGCTCATTCATTTTAATTAAATGAATATGTATATATTAATTTTGCAATATATACAAATATATACACATGTCCATAAATCTTTTACTGTGGAAGATGACAAGGAAGTGATGATAAAATCTTTGTAGAGCTCCCACGCCAAGCTGGGACAGTAGCTATGTTCCAGAGATATAAGTAAAACAGTCAAAAGCCAGTCGTATCTGATTCTAGGGTTCAGTGCTCATCTCTGTTTATAGCCAAAGAGCCAGCACTGTTTGCATCTGCAGACATTTCCATGGCAGGCATGCCTCAGCACCAGAGTGCACAGAACACTGTTTACCTTCCCACCAAAGTGGTCCCTATTTATCGACTTGCAATTTCTTGCTTTCAAACTGCAAGGTTGGCAAGAGCTGGGACAGAGACAGGAGCTCACTCCATCATGCAGTACCCAGGAATCGAACTCTGACCTTGTAGACAGCAAGTTCAGTGACTTAACCACTTGAGCCACTGCAGTCCCAGTTAAGAGGTATACATGCAGTTTAAAGTTCCCTCCCTCTCCTAGCTGTTCCATTTAAATAGTTATGTTTCAGGCAGCTCAGAGAGTTTCCTGTATTTCTGTGGTGTGCATTAAAGAATAATATCTAACACTCAAAAGAATTAGAGATGTTTGCTCAATTGTAAGCACTTTGTTGGGAAAAAAAAAGAAAGCACAAAGGACACAAACTTGTCACAAGTTATATATCTATAATTCAGTTGGGAATTGAACTTTCTCTATATATAAGTCTGAGAGGTAGGATGAGGTTACACTCACACATACACACCCGCATGCACACACAGACATAGAGTTCAATTTCCTTCAGTGTCTCCTGCCAGAAGTGCCAGCCTAAGTAGCCCTGGGCAAGCTGCACAGTCCCAAGAGCTCCCCCTATAGGAAGGGAATGGCAAATCACTTCTGAGTACTATCTGCTTAGAAAACCATGGAAGGGGTCACAATAAAACAGAATCGAATTGACAATAGTTAGCTAACTACAGACAGACCAACAGGTAGGTAGATAGGTAGGTAGGTAAGTAGGCTTTTAGTGAGTTTTGATGTTGCTTTTAATTGTTGTTAGCCACTCAGAGTCGTTGCCGAGTTGGGCAGCAATAGAAATTTGAAGAATAGATAGACAGAGAGACTGACAGAGAGACAGACAGACAGAGACACAGACAGACAGACGGAGGGAGGGGGGGAGAGAGAGATCAGTTGTATATGAACATGACCTCCCCTCTGGATTCTGATGAAGCTGAATACAACAGTTTTGATATGTAAAAAGTAAAATGATATGTCCATCCCTAGTCAGTATTCAGATGAGACTCTACTTTAAGTATCCCTCCTTCCCTTTAACTATCTATTGAAGTCTTGCATCTCCCTCAATGTAGACACAGAGTATGTCAGAGTTGAACAGCAACCATAGGACCACCCATACCATTAGGCAGAAAGACATAACACCCTTAGATGGCTGTTACACAGGGAAGACACTACACCTTTCTTATTTCTTCTGACATCTGCAGCTGTTCCATTCTGTTAGAGAATTCAAATGATTTATATTAAGCTTTGAGAGCAACTTGTTGCCCTTAAAGAAGAAGAGCTATACTATTCCTTCATTGGTACTGAAGTAAGATCTGGCTATTAGTCCAGTCACGTTAAGTACATTGTCTGGAAAAGAGACAATATATTGTTCTTCACTTTAGGCAGGAAATTTGTATTTACCCCAAAGGGGACAAAGATGCAAGTAGGGAGGGGACACGAGCAAAGCAAATGTTCAGATACTGATCTTTCACTTATAGAGTGTGTAACACGCTCAGTGATTTAGGTAGCCAGAGAAGGGTAATTCAATTTCCCACTTTGTCTCCTGAAAGAAGAGCCAGACTGTGCAGTCATGGGCAAATTGCATAATTCCAGGGGATGGTAAACTATGTCTATGTAATCTCTACCTAGAAAATTCTGAAAAGTGTCTTCATACATTGGAATATATTTGACAGCACAGAATTATTATTACCATTATTAAATGTATAACCATGAAGTTTAACTATGCTAAAGAAGAGCACTTTTTTAGCATCCATAACTCTTCTGGGACAGGTGCTGAAGACAGCATCACTCAGGAGGCAGGATTAGAACCCTCTCCATTCTCCACGCTTTCAGATTTATTTACTTTATCTATCTATCTATCTATCTATCTATCTATCTATCTATCTATCTATCTATCTATCTATCTATCTATCTATCTATCTATCTATCTATCTATCTATCTATCTATCTATCTATCTATCTATCTATCTATCCATCTATCCATCCATCCATCCATCCATCCATCCATCCATCCAGTGATGGGAAGTAACAGGTTCTCACCAGAAACCGGTATTAACTTTTCCCATTGGCCTGGAGAACTGGTAGCAGCTTTTGGGGATAACCACCTTCGGGGCTTACCTTTTCACTGGTTCCCCCAGTGTGCATGTGTGCCAAGCACTTGGTGTGCATGCACACCTACAGTGCTTGGTGCATATGCACAGCCTCCTTGCTGTCCTCCCAAGCAGGGAGGAGGAAGAGAAGCTGCTAGCCTGAAGCTCCCTATAGCCTGCTCCTCAGGGTAAGTGACTCAGCTTTGGATGTGGTGCGTCTGTGTGTATTTTAATGTGTATTTAATATCTTTACCTATATTGACGTACTGCCACAGTTCCTAAAAAGGCCTGGTGGCCAGCAGGCCTAGCGGCCTGGCTTGGAGTTTCTAAGCAAAGTCTTGGAGTTACCTCATCAATAAGCTACACCTGTGCTGTTCCAATTGCTGTTCCAATTGGAGAACCTTTAAGGAGATACAGCTGTTTTGCATTTACATTAAGGCATATTATCCTAGAGAACTGGTTAGCCAAAGACTTAGTACCTAACTTCTTTGTTGAAAAGTTGAAAAGTGCCAAAATGAAGCCATCTTGTGGTGAGTTCATTCTGTAGTTCATTCCATCTGACCTAGTGTGAGAAAGATTAGCCAGAATAAGCTTTAAGCCCTGGTTTAAAAGCTCTGGCTGATTTGTGTTTGGGGTGGGTGTTTGGGTGGGTGGGTGTATATCAATGTATTTTTATTTTATTTATTTATTTTATTTATTTATGGGTTTGTGTTGTGGGTGGGTGGGTAGATGGGTGGGTTGTGGTGTGTGTGTGGTTATTTTTATTTTTTATTATTTATTGTTATTATTTATTATTTTCTTTGGCCCCACCCATAACATTATGATGTTAGTTCCGCCCACACTGTGGTAACATCATGTTGGGGTAGTAAAATTTTTGACATCCCACCACTGTATCTATCTATCTATCTATCTATCTATCTATCTATCTATCTATCTATCTATCTATCTATCTATCTATCTATCTATCTATCTATCTATCTATCTATCGCCTAGTGGTCGCAGTTAGCTACAGTCCTTGAAATTGGTTACTTCCAAGTGGTGTGGTCTTCAATCTCCAAAACTGACTGTATGAAGAGGTAGAAAAATCCCTTGTATGTCATGATTTCATCATCTTTTGAGAGGAGAATAAATATAAAACAGTTTTGAGAAATTGGCAGATATTTCTTCTGATCAAATACTTGCAGAGCAAGTGAACTATTTACAATGGAAAGAAGAGTTGGAAGATTAAGACTGTTGGCACTGCACCAATAGACAACAGCATGCCAAGAAATTACAGGCATAGCAGTTAAAAGTGATTGATAAAATATGGATGTCCATCGCCAGCCACTCAGCATAAATTAGCTGGGTCGAAGAGTCCAATCTTTTGTGTATCTGAATGGGACTGAACTTTTCTCACTTTCAAGACAATGTGTACATAACTCCATTGTATGTGACACTTGAAATCATAGAATGGGAATTGGTTGCAGCTGTTTCCAATTACAGAGCCTCAATTAAAATGTTGTTCAGGTGTTTTAAAATGGTGAATTACAACTAATTTACTTAGGCAAGATGGGTAATACCTAGTTATTTCAAAATTTATGAGTTACTTTACAGATATTAAAAGACATTTTAAGAGGCATTTTGACAGGCATTTTACACCATTCTCTTCACAATCCTAAAGTGGTGATCGGAATATTCCTAGTTTTGCACTTTTAAAAATATTTCCAAGTCACAGTATCAAACCTAGAGGGAACCACAGGGTATCTCCATGTATTTTTTGGACAATGCATTAATACATTACTACTTGCCAAACTGTAAGAACAGAGCAACAGCAACTTAGCAGCTAAGAAATGGCCAAAGTGAACAGCAACCAACCAGTCCGAATATTCCTCTTCCATTCGAGTTCTGATCCTATGGTTCAAAAGAATAACAAAAAGAGACAGAAGCAGCCTCCATTTCATTTCCTGCTCTATTTGCACATTGGTGGAAACTAAACTCATCATCTCAGTCTATTTGAATATACAATTATTTCACCTTCCATTCCTCTCTAAATCTGCAAAAAGTAGGCCCCTCCCTGTCAAAGCTCACTCATTAATGCACTAATTAGTAATTACCCATTACAGTGCCAAGGGGCTATTTCTCTATTCACTGATGATAAGAAGAACATTTACCTGTTAAGCTGGAACGTTCGGATAAGATTCATAGTTGATAGACATTTCTGACATGTCTTCAAGTTAGGATACCTTTACAAACTCATTAGGGTTGAAACTTCTTTCCATAGTGCAACAGAATGCAGCCAGACTTTTCTGCATCTGACACTTTGCTACAACCTCCCATTTCTCATCCCATGAGTTGCTCGGAAGCCAATTGAAGATTGGCAGGAAATAGCTCAGGAGGCAACAGAAAATATGATACATCATCACTTGACATTTCAGCCTGATATGACAGCTTCTTGCTATTTTCTTCAGATTCACCTCAACCTTTAGAGCATGTTTTTGTCTGATTAGTTTCACAAAGCATCATTGTCAGCCCATAGTACTAGGTTTTATTCTGTGGGTGCACAATTATTTTAATATTTAGGGCTTCTGAAGTTGTTTGAGAATGAGTTAAAAAAAATCATAGAGTAAATGAAGAGAGGAAACATCATATATCTGGATAAGAGGGGTAAGACTTGTGCAAGATGACCAGAATTAGAGTATAGAATCACATCCTTTTGAGATTTAAATTCTCAATATCCCTGAAACAACACTGAGGTCATGAATACTGGGGGATTCTGGGAACTATAGTTTGAAAAATATTTGGTCAAGATGTAGAAGCTATTGCTGGCAGGGCCCTCCTAAGAGGTATGCTCACCTTTAAATGCTTCCTATAACTAAAATCCCCAATTATCTTGTGTTGTCTCTATCCAGTTTTTTAAACATAATTATTAAGATGGACTGTGGTGGCTCAGTGGTTAAGAAGCACGCCTTGTTAGCTGGAAGATCAATAACTCAGCAGTTCAGGACTAGAGCAATGCTCAACCGAATGAGTGTCCATCTCTCTCCCAGCTCCTGCCAGCCTAGCAGATTGAAAGCAAGAAATAGCAAGTAGATAAATAAGGGTCACTTTGGTGGAAAAAGATCTTGTAGACATGAAATGAGCCTCATTCAAGCATCCCCTGAGCAGAGTTCCTCCAGCAAAAACCCTTTCAACCCAGAAAGCACCTTTGTGTGCTTCTGACACAATAAAAATATAATTATTTATGACCATCATGTCTGAAACATTGCCAGCTGAACATACAAGAGAATAAAGAGGAAAAAGGTGTGAGTTATCTTTGGAATGGATGGACACTATGTTGAAAATTTGATTCTAGTTTCATTCATTCCATTTTCTTGCATCATGATATCTACCTATTTCTTATCTGTATTATTCCAAGATGGAACAGCAAGCAGTTTCCTACTAGTGTAGCATGCATTTTCCCCCTTTCAAATACCAGGGACAGCTCCAAAGATCATTCAATGGTGGAACTCCTTTGGTAAAATGAGGCCACTTCAGTTTCTAATAAGCTTTAGTGAGCAGCTGAGTCTGTATAATTTGTTAGGTCTTTGTTCGGAAAAATTTGTTTTGAACCTGATTTTTATACCTGTTGATCTATTTTTAAAGAACATTCACTGATATTGTTCTGTGAAGTTATTTAGTACAATGTTGACAATACAATGTTTGGACATGAGTCAACTCAAATTAAGAAATCACTGCTGGTATCTATTGTGTCCTGAATCATGCATCTCAATATAGTAAAGTGATGGGCAGGCTTAGTCAGCTTGTGTGCAATGAGAATGATCCCATGTAAATCAGGCAATTACCAGCAGTCTCCCACACTTGTGATATCATCAACTTTATGCAGCTCTAATGTACAAAACAGGGTTTTGGCCATGATCTGTGTCATTATGGAAAAGGAAAAACCCACTAATATTAGTGAACCAAAGAAAATTCACCTTTTTATTATTATTATTATTATTATTATTATTATTATTATTATTATTATTATTATTATTATTATTATTATTATTATTATTATTATTATTATTATTAAATTAGATTTATATGCCCCTCTACTCACCTCACTGAGGCGACTCAGAGGGGCTCACATAACACAAACATATACAGTATCACAATCTCAAATATAAATACAGCATAATATAAAAATATAACAACAGATGCAGCACAGATAACACAATAAATTTTACATAAAAGAAAAAAACAATACAATAAAATACAGTGTAAAAATACAATACAGCAAGGTCTTTATGGCTGAGCTAGCTGGTCCACACAGTTGGCCCTCATTCCCCTTCTCCAGCAGGCAGAGAGAGTTCTGTGATGTTCCTGAGGTGGTCATGGAGGCAGCAATAGCAGTAGCAGCAAGGTCTTTATGGCTGAGCTAGCTGGTCCACACAGTTGGCCCTCATTCCCCCTCTCCAGCAGGCAGAGAGAGTTCTGTGATGTTCCTGAGGTGGTCACTTATGTAGTGTACATTGGTCTTAATAAGCAGAGATGTCATCAGATTTTTGATAGTTAAAAACTTCTTCCAGTTTTGTAGCTTTTGTGATTCTTATGAAATCTTTTTCACTATATGGAAGCTGGAGCTACACAACAGGAGGAAGAAGCCTTCTGTTATCAAAGATAGCCCCTTTCTGGTGATGTCATCCTCCTTCTGTAGCTGTAAGTAATACAACAGGATTTCACCCACCATCTATTAACCAGTGCATGTGAGTGATTTGGGTACATAGGGGTAACACCTATAGAAAAATATTTTAGCCTTCTCTAATCTGAAGCAGATTTTTCTGCACACAATGTTTAAATAAAGAAAACACACACATAAGGAGTTTGCACTGCATAGTTAAACAGTTTGACTGAAATGGATGTGTGTTTTTTGTAGATGTGGAAAAGCACACATGGAACATTAGAAAAGCCCACCTTGATGAGATCAAATGCTCCTTTAGTCTGGTATTACTAAACAAAAGATCCTGGTATTTGCTTCAGAGTTCCTTCAAATCATGAATAAATAATATTACACTTCAGGCTGCCTTTTGCATTTCTTCTTTTATCAGATAGGACAGCTTATCAGTGAAAATAGCTAATGGGTTATTTTTCTGGTGAACAAACCAGTTGGGTACTTACCAGGTGTGGGTAATAATAATTTCATGTCAGAAATTTTTCTGGGTTGAAAGGATTTTTGATGAAGAAACTCTGCTCAGGGAATGCCCAAATAAGGCTCCTTTCATGTCCCCAAGAGCTGGGACAGAGACAGGTGCTCAATCCATCATGCAGTACCTCTAGAGTTGCCATAATTCTCTCCCACAAAACCGGGGCAGAAGTATACTTGACAAAAATGGGTGGGTTATCTACAAAATAGCCTTTAAAAAAAATACTATAATGACAGCTATAGAGCACCTTCACATTAAATATATCAATACATAAATGAATTTATTTACAACAGTTAATTATTACTGTAAGATGATCTGTTGTACAGTCAAACCTCGCATAAAGAGTGTCTCGCTTAAAGAGTAACTCGGTTAAAAAGCAGAATTTTCTCTGAATGTTCACTTTGCTTAACAAATAAAACCAACCAAAAACTCGCTTAACAAATAAATCAGGGTTCGGAATCCCCCCCCCCCAATTGGTAATTTATAATGGTGTTTCGCTTAACGAGCAAACTCGCTTAAAGAGCAATCCTGTGGAACGCATTATGCTCTTTAAGCGAGGTATAACTGTACTTCTGAGAAGTCGCATCATGGTCAACTCTTAATGTCCTCAGTTCCAGGAAACACACTGGTCACACTTATCAGGCAGTGGTGTGAAGCAATGACATTAAGATTTGTCTCCGAGTTTACTCTGACTCCAATGTTGCAGGAAATTGCTTGTTTGATGGCAAGAGCTCAAATTTATTTTAATGGTGTGTTATAATACACAATCAGTAAGTTTTAAAAATCCAGGACTTTAACATGATTTTTATTGAACTAGCCGGGACAATTTTTCCAACCTTGAATCCTGCTGGTGGGCATCAGCAGGTTCACACCAGTTCACCAGAATCAGTAGCAGATATTTTGCTGGCCCTGCCCATCCAAGTTTTGAAATAAAGTAGTCCTAATTCAGGTGCAACGCAGGGCTTCCCCCTGGCCATGCCCACCATATCATGCTCACAGTGTGGTAGCATATATTTTTTTGAGCCCACCACTGATGTATGGCAACCCTAAGTACCTGGGTCTCGAACTGCCGACTCGACAGCCTTCCAGCTAACAAGGTGAGCTTCTTAACCACTGAGCCACTGCAGCCATGAAATCAACAAATGGATGGGAAGGAAACTAAATTAGGAATGTGAACTGGTCAAACTGCATTTTTCAATAAGATATACTGTCTTCTACCTGAAGGTTCACAAAATGAGGAAAGATGTCATGTTTTGTTCACAAGTATGCTTAGTGAATACAACTGTTCAGATGTTTGTAATTCAGGCTCTTAAGAACAGAAATGTGTGTCTATAAATCCTCGCAGAAGTTCTTCTAAAAGGAGTAGGTTTTTAGAGCAATTTGGACTCTGGGAAGAGATGTCAAAAGGGTCAAGGAGTTTAGAACCAAGAAGAAGAATGGGAGGGTGCAGTGTATGGAATAGGCTGAAAAACAGAAACCTGGTAGATGGTTATGTGAAGTAGTATGAAGCTGGAGTAGGAGAACAGTGGAGAAAAGGGAGTGAGACAATTTCACCTATTGACTCATATTAACCGGACAAATCTTTTGCCTCAGGGTTCTAGTTCACTCTATAATTCCCCAGATCCAGCTGCTCCATTTTGTCTGAATGGCAAGTGATCATACATAGTGTCAAAAGCTAAACTTAGTTTGGAATGAGGTGACACAATCAATCAATTTATACTCCACTAATCCTGTTTTAGAAGTCAATCCTCAAGCTTCTAAGAGGTTCTCACAATTAACCCTGTTCTCAGACTTGACCCTCTTTAAACTTGACCATGGATTTTTAAGGCCAAAGGCTGACAGTTAAAGCCTGACTTTTCCCCACAAACATAGAATTACAGTGGATAGTTTTCAAAGTGGATAAAAAACCCAATAAAGTGCAAGCTGAAATGTTAGGATTTCATTAACAGATGTGCTTTGGCTTGGGTAGTGCATTGTGATATGGTTCGAGAGCACTGCAAAGTGTGTCCTAAAGATGTGCACAGTGGAAATGTGCATGTTTCTTTCATTACAGGTACTTTCCTGAGTGCCTTTTTGCTTTTCTTTTCTTTTTATGTTTTTGCATACATCTCCTCCTCCTCCTTCTACACATTTGGATGTTGAAAGAGGGAGACAAGGTTTTTGCTCTAGCACCTCTCACAACCTACCACCCACATTATTTGATGTTCTTCTAAAAAGTCTTTGATGTTATCACTTACCGTGGTAGGAAGACCAAGGGCTAATCTGAGAAAGTGGGGTTTATCTGTAGACAGCCTATGTGAATATGGAGAAGAACAAACTACCCTATTTGCTGGCATATGAGACCCACTCCCCCCTTAAAATATACTGGAAAAATGGAGTGTGTCTTGTACTGTATATAGTGGGCTGTTTTGGTCATAGTTGGGTGCATGTTATACCCTGATGTGTCCTATACACCTGCAGACATTTCTGTAGTCATGTGGCAGCCGTGACTAGACACCAGAGTGCATGGAATGCTATTTATCTATCACCAAATTTTTTGCTTTCAAACTGCTAGGTTGACAGGAGCTGGAACAGATGACAGGAGCTCACTTTGTCATGGAAGCATTTGGGTCTCAACCTGCCAACCTTCCAGACATCAAGTTCAGCGTCATAACCACTAAATCACCATAGCCAGATAATTACAATCCAGCTAAAAAAAGAATGAAAAAAGAAAGACTTTGATAATCTCACTGTTCTTACATTTCTCCCCGCACTGATTCCTTTGGCACTATACTCCAAGTTAAGTCTAATAATATGTTTAGCTGCATCCTCCAGCTTGCAAAGAGAAATTTCCAGGGCCTCCTATCCCATAGTACAGAAATAGCTGTCAGTTGGAACCAAATACCAACAAATTCCAGTGAAAGATAACATGCATATAATGTTAATGTATTTCGATTTGGGGAAGCTTTCATTTTCCCTTGAAAGTGTAATTGTTATTTTTGTTTTGTTTTCTTTTAGGCACAGAAAATATTCCCTAGAAAGAGAGAAGCCACCTCAACCTTATTTATAAACATGTGTTTTTATTTAACCAGACATTCCTTGTTCCCAGTGAAGAAAACCTTAGTAGTTCAGTAAGTGCCAGAAAATGTGTTGTGACATATGAGTCACTTGTTTGAGAGGCGAGGTTGCTGTTCTCTGTGTGCCTATGGCACCTTATCATTATATTTCAGTCAGGGAAAAAGAATGCCCAGGAGATAGTTATTAATAACGAACATTATGAGCCAGACAGGCATTGAAGAGAGAATGCATTGCCTCTGCTCCATCAAATCTTTGGGGTGTTCAGAGGCTCTCCCAGAAATTTCAAAGAGTGATTAGTATTCAGCTGAGTAAGAATACATGAAAAGAGAATGTGCTGCTTGGTATAGCATCAAAGTGAAGGTCAGTCCCTTCTATAGCCCTCTTGGGCCCATGCTTGCAGAAGAGCGAATGACTTGATCTGGAAATATTCCAACGAAAGCTTGGAGTTTATTTAAAAGGAAAAGCGGTTGAGCATTTAAAAGAAATTGTGGATGTATCTTGTACAGCAAAAGGGGGGGGGTGTTGTGCTGATGGAAGCAATGAGAATTTTTCAGGGTAGCAGTCCTGTGGTTTGGCTCCTTTGGATGAGAACATTTTATTTTCAAAATAGGCTTGATGTCTTTAACGTTCAGAGTATATAAAAAAAGAGCAGGTCCACTTCCTCCATGAAACTGGAGTCACACTTTTCATAGGAGATTATTTAGGGCAGGGATGCCAAAGCTTTTTGGCCAATGGGCCAGTCCATATCAAAACAGGTGGTGTTACAGTTACACACTGAAAATTCTGTTACTGGTATGGTGCTGTTTCAAACCGTTCTCTTCATGCATCCTGCAGGTTGAATGTTTCACTGCCTCCAACAGTGGTGCTGGATAAAGGTGGATGTCTTGAGTCTGTTAATATTCAGGTCTAATATGTCAGAATTTGCTGGTACAGTTGTACCTCACTTAAAGAGCATAATGCGTTCCCCAGGATTGCTCTTTAAGTGAGTTTGCTCTTTAAGCAAAACACCATTGTAAATGACCAATTGTGGGGGGGATTGTGAACCCCGATTTATTTGTTAAGTGAGTTTTTGGTTGGTTTTATTTGTTAAGCGAAGCGAACTTTCAGAGAAAATTCTGCTCTTTAAGCGAGTTACTCTTTAAGCAAAATGCTCTTTATGCGAGGTTTGACTGTAGTTCTGAATTCTGAACTACAGTGTTACCTCGCTTAAAGAGCATAATGCGTTCCATGGGATTGCTCTTTAAGCGAGTTTGCTCTTTAAGGGAAGCACCATTGGAAGTGACCAATTGTGACTTCTGGTGGGGGGGGGGATTGTGAACCCCGATTTAGTTGTTAAGCAAGTTTTTGGTTGGTTTTAGTTGTTAAGTGAGGCGACCATTCAGAGAAAATTCTGCTCTTTAAGCAAGTTGGTCTCTAAGTGAGGTGCTCTTTATGCGAGGTTTTACTGTACTGTATTTTGTGGTACTCTCTTAAAAGAGCATTTTTTGCTGCCAAGTTCTGGTGGAGGAATGTTACTTAACACTGGAAGCCAGTAAGTACGTGTGGACCTAATTGTTCTGGATATAATGTGCATGGTGTTATATAACTGCACATCAGCCTTGCTTACATGGATGCTGTTTAACCAAACAGGGGCACAGTATTTGCCTGCGGAGTAAACTAGAATTAATGCAGAAGTAGTGGCTAAGGTTCAACAAGTTGTGCCGCATAATTTCTGTATGATATTGTTCCTCGTTCTAATTTTTGCTGCAGTTTTTAGGACCTGACCTCCACAAAGCATTGTGGATTCAGCATGCAGCCATGACATCAAGTCATCCACACACCCTCATAATGGATTTTATAGTTTGTTCAGAATATTTCTGCACAAAACAAGCGTCTTTTTTCCTTTGTGGATTTAATTTCTATTGTTCAGTAAGCACAATGGAAAAGGCTAATTACTCCCAAAGACACAAACAATGTAGCCACAGATACTATTTTTACTAGTTCACACAAGACAACACATTTTCTGTTACCACACATTCTACAGAAATGCACTAAAGGCAGTCTTAGAAGTGTGAACCCTCCTTGAAATAAACCTTCTAAAATAAGTAAATTCCATTGTCTCAGGTCAAAGAAAAAGATGAATAATTGTCCCATTTACCATATGATGATTTCTATGTCTATTTCCTTTACCATAGCCTGTACTCTTACAGAAAAGGTGATGACAAGGTTGGCTGGCTTGGTGAATATCCAAGTAAAAAATGCTATTGAAAGAATTTAGCAGATTCTGGTAGTTCCATGATTTGGATTCTGCAAACAGGAGTAGAGATGCAAGAAGCCAGGAAGGTGCTTTAATTGTGCTTGGGTGATTGGTGGTTAACTGATGGGGAATAGAAGCCAGGTTCTGGAAATTTTCACCTGTGAATGGTAGCGAACACACGCTTCAATTTCCAGAACCCACAAGCTTCAATTTCCAAAAACCCAAGTCAGAACATGGGACTGCAGTGGCTCAAGTGGCTAAGATGCTGACTGGAAGGCAGGAGGTCAGCAGTTCAATTCCCGAATACTGCAGGATGGAATGAGCTCCCGTCTTTGTCCCAGCTCCTGCCAACCTAGCAGTTTGAAAGCAAGAAATTGCAAATACATAAATAGGGACCACTTCGGTGGGAAGGTAAACGGCATTCAGTGCACTCCGGTGTCTAATCATGCCTGCCACATGACCATGGAAACGTGTGCAGAAGCAGACAACACTGGCTCTTTGGGTTTGAAACAGAGATGAGCGCTGAACTCTAGAGTCAGATATGACTGGCTTTCAAGCAAGATAAGCCTTTACCTTTAAGTCAGTACACCTACTGATGAAGGCTTCTGAAAATTGAGGTAAAGTAACATCTAGACTCAAGGCTGGCTGGGAAATATTAGACCAGTGATGGTGAACCTTGGCACTCGAGGTGTTCTTGGACTTCAATTCCTAGAAGCCCAAGTCAGCACTCCAGCTGATCAGGGCTTCTGGGAATTGAAGTTCAAGAACAGCTGGAGTGTCAAGGTTCACCATCACTGTATTAGACCATCTAGATTGCTGACATTTGTGTCATCAACATTCAGGCTTCCATTTTCCATGCAAAGTTTGGCATCCTTTATCCTGCTACCCGCATGGGGACAATATTGGCCAGCAAGATCAGACCATTTCGTGGCATTTTTCAGTAATGGATACAGAAATGTAACATCCCACATTCATAAACCAGAGCTTTTTAGAGCAACCTGAGGAAGAAAAACAATTTTGGATAAAAGGTTATAAAAACATGTTGTTTCCATGCTTTCCAAAATCTGTCTTTTGAAATTATTTTTTAAAAATAAAATAAAAGAGAGAGCTGGGAGCTAGCAAAAATTGTCATGGGAGACCAAGGTCAAAATTATCCATACTGTGTAAAAGACAGAGGAAAAAAGAAACTCTTTTGAAATGTGATGGTGGAGGGAACTTTATAGGTAAAACAGACCATAAGGAAGAAAAACAAGTGAGTGCTCAGTTAAGACATGCCTGAACTCCACAAATCAAAAATGAGTTACCAAACCCTATCATGCATTGCAGATATAATGGGACACAGAATTTACCACAAAAGAAAATATTGTTGGAAAAGGAGGGGAGAGCAATAGGGAGAGAAGAAAACCTAACTTGAGATAGATCAGGGGTTCCCAACCTAAGGCCCGCAGGCCAGATCTGGCCCACAGCATCATTTCATGTTGCCCCCTACCTTTCCAAGGGCATTTGAGAAACAAAAACCCTTTAAAGCTGTTGGGACAAAATGGCCACCCCCATCATGCAGGCAGGGCAAAATGACCATCCCACCCTCGAAGCTGACTGAGAGAATGTGACCCGGCCCCCGTATTGAAAAGGTTGGGAACCCCTGATATAGATTGACTAAAAAATAAAAATCATAGCTATTATTTTGCATGACCTGAGCAAAATTTACTGGAAAAGACAATATTGATAGGAAGGTGAGGTGGGTGTAGGAAGAAAGAATGACCTAATAGCCACACCTGACCTTTGACTAGAGCCAGTGCTTGTAGAATAACAGCCCCAACTAAAACTTGCTTCTTCCAGTTCTGAGAAGGATGCAATACTATCTGTGGGGGGTTCTGTCAACATTTGCCAAGGGTGGAATCTGGGAGCACCTCCCCTGCATTTCATTCAGTTTCCCAGTGAACCACCTGGGACAGGATAAAGCATCCTGCTGGGTAGCAAAGGGCAGAAAGCGGAAGTGTGCAAATGTATGTTTTTGGATGACAGCTTTCAGAATTCTTCAGATAATACAGCCACCCTTGCTTGAAATTTGTGGGAGTTTGCTCAACACTGGCAAGCATAAGCACAGCTGAAATGCAGCAATGAAGCAGAAAAGCCGTTTAGCACTATGACATTGCATGTTGGAACATGACTCCTGGTAAATCCCATGTTCTTCCATCACCATACAGCATAAAATTAAATATAACAAGGAGGCCCAAATGGTCTGTCTGGAAGAACCCTCTGTTGGACTTACTTCTACACAGATCAAGCAACAATAAAAGGAAATTCTGTGGGGTGCCGAGCATTACGAAGACATTATATAGTTGATTGCTTGACAGTACGGAGTACTACTGACTTTTTAATTCAGAGGTAATTGCTTTGCTTTCCCTTACAAGCTGAAGGAACAAAAGAGCTAAATATCCAATAGGGGAAATCTTCCATACTGTTCATTTTAATTTTCCTTTCTTTCTCTCTACTCACTCTCTCTTTAGCGGAAGGGGGGAAGCTGTGTTCCTTTGTAAAGACCATTTGGAGTAATGATTGCCAGTTGATTCTTCAGTCCCTAACAACAAAGGGAATGAATTGCTGAAAGAAGTACAAGGGCTTCAGGGCATTTTGCTCTACACAAGAGACTCCTCTAGCATCCAAAAGATGAAAAACACCTTCCTGGTTGATGTGATATGCTCCAGTGATAGGCACAGATTGTCTGCAGCTCTGTGGCTTATCGATAAATAGAGCTATTCTGAATGCAGAGGTCTTCTTGTAACCTTCCCAGTGATTAAGGTAATCATTGATGTGGATTACAAGATGAAGACAGAGAAAGCAGACAGCGGATTTCCGATGCACACATTAAACATGAATCAGTGTGCTGAGTATTAATGGCAATAAGATAGCAAGCTTTCTGTCATTTCCTTGTAACTTGCATTTACTGAGAATCTCTTCCACTTCAAATGATAGAAAACAAGATTTTGAATGGCAGTGATTTCCAGGAAGACAATCTATACAGAAGCATCCGGTTGCCATTATGGAAGCAATCAAGTTATTTTTTTGTCACTCACATACGTGAGACACTGAATCCAGGTGATATAGCTGTCTGGTGTGATCAAAATATCTTATTGGGTGAAAAAAATATTGCACTCCCAACTAAGAGTAGACCCAATGAATTAACAGCTGGATGATAAGATGAAAGAAAGCCTAGCATGCAGTGATTCATGGGGTCACAATGGGTTGGGTGGGACTCGACTGTGTGACTGAACAACAACAATATGACATTTGTGCGAGACTTATTTATTTATTTATTTATTTACTCCAATTTCTATACCGCCCTACTCGGCTGGGCCGACTCAGGGCGGTTCACAAGCACAGAGTAAACAGCAAATTCATAGACACATCACATAAATATACAATATATAACTCAACATCGTTCCATCACAAAAGTTCAGTAAGCATCAATCTCAACAACAATAAAACTACAAAATTCATCAAATATGCACAAAAAATTTAACAATTGTCGAAAGTCCTGGCACCACCACAGCCCTTGAACATAGCCTCCGGAAGAAGTGGAGGGAGTCCCGGCTGGGCACGGCGGTAGTCTCTTCCCCCGGCCGCAGGTGTGTTCCGTGGCGGCGGGGCGAGGAATGCTCTGCCGGGGGAAGTCCTGCCGCTACCGCGGCCAGGGAGGCTCCTTTTTCCTTCCTTCCTCCCGGCCGGTGACGAGGGCCGGGAGGGCGCGGCAGCAGCAGCAGCGGCGGTGGCGTTTTCGGGCTTCCCTCGCCTAGGGAAGCTCCTTTTATCTTCCTCCCGGCCGGTGACGAGGGCCGGGAGGGCGCGGCAGCAGCAGCAGCAGCGGCGGCGTTTTCGGGCTTCCCTCACCTAGGGAAGCCCCTTTTATCTTCCTCCCGGCCGGTGAAGAGGGCCGGGAGGGCGCGGCAGCAGCAGCGGCAGCGGCGGCGTTTTCGGGCTTCCCTCGCCTAGGAAAGCCCCTTTTATCTTCCTCCCGGCCGGTGACGAGGGCTTACTCTAGTTAGAGTTAACAATACTGACTAGGAAACATAAGCCATGGAATGATTTTTGGAACTACTATCAGAAATAAAATTCAAAGGGATAAAAAGGATGACATTTTTGGAAAAAATCTGTTGTTTTTTGAAATGCATTTATTTCTCCCTGCACACTCAACATGCTTTATTTGTGCGAACTTCCCTGCTTTCAAAATTCCCGGAAGGTTTACATCTCTAGCATGTGACTTATGCGAGTTTATGGTGCTCCGCACCATGTGGATTTGTATGCTCCCAGCCTGCTAAAGGCTTTTCTTTCAAAATAACTCATGCCCATGAACTGCAGAAGCATCGACTGTGGTTTTCCCCAATTTTCCCATTACCTAAAAATCGCTATCCCTTTTTAATATGGAGATGCATTTTAAAATTTAAAAAAATCATCTGCTGGCAGAGCCCCCCAAGAACCACAGAAATTTTAATCTCAGACAAAAACAAGATTGGTTTGTTGACAAAAAATAGCATCTAAGCAACAGGGGGCCCTCACTGCTGGATAAACAGCTATATCTAATCAATTTTTGTCTGCTAGAAAAAATCTACGTGCTGAGCTTCCCTAAGAAATTTGATGGGAGAGCTCATTTGCCCTCCAAATGCAGGACCAGTTATACTCTTCTGCTAATCTTTACATCTATCTATGTACCTATTGCTACATTCAAGTTTACAAAAGACCAGCAGTGGGGGATTCATTCATAAGTTAGTTACAATGGTTTGTTAGCACCTTAAGTTCAAGATACAATGACAAGTTTTTATGCAAATGCAAAGTCCGGAAAATGATAAGGGGAAAGGGATGGGGGTACATGTCAATACATGGCTGGTGGCTATCACAGTGTAAATAAAGATTCCAGGGACAAAAGATGTGATGGGGAAAACTCAGAGAACAATCATTCCAGGTGTGACCATTGTTTTTTGTCTCAGGAAATCTGGCTTTTTACTCTGTTTTTCCTTCTCACCATAATCCATAGACAAAACAAAATTAACTGTCCTTTATATACATGTTAATAGCAGAATCCAGATACAAAACAGGAGATACAGGCAAACAAATAATCTTTGTGGCACTCAAGACTCTCCCATGTGAAATCTCTGGGTGGTTCTCTTTCAGGAAATACCTTGGCAGGGTGGGAGACAGCCAGGGGATTATGTTAACTGGTTTCTCGGTGAGAGTGCATAATGTCCTTTGTTGGAGGGAAATGCCTTTGAGTATAGTCCTACTCTGAAAATATAAAACAGAACATGTTCGTTTATAGGAAGAATACCAAAATATTCCACAGGAAGGGAAATATTAAAAAGGACCTTTTATTAATGTATGTATAAAAGGGGATTTTAACTGCCCCATTCAGCTAGGTTAATATGTTAATTGCTAATCTATCACTGACTCCTAAAACAATAACATGAAAGAGCCAAGCAAACAGAGAAAACAATTAGTTTCAAGGATTCAGGGCATCTTCCAGGAAGAGTTCCTGCATCTCCAAATATGGTATGAAGAGGAAGTGGAGAAATAGTGTGGTGTTTGTGGACATGTAAACTAATGAGAGAAGCATATTTTATTGAACATAATATATATATATAATAATAAAAATGTTAACTAAATTAGGGTTACATTCCCATTTCTTCCCTGTCAATTTTCCCTTCCCAATTTTCCAGGGGGGAAAACCCCCAATTTTCCCAGGTTTTCTCCCCACCTTTACATCTCTACTAAATCTGTACATTTTATAATTATTTTGTTATATTTTTCAACCACTGACATGGTTGTCTTTTGGGTGCTTAATACGGTGAATCTTTGGGCTGTCTCTAGCTGAAGGATTCGGCCCACAAGTAGTAGGAAAGAGGTCTAGACACCCATTGCTACTTGGAAGAAATATTGGACTTGACAGTTGGACTAGAGTCTGACCTCATTGACTTTGGCTCCCAGTGTTCTGGTAACATAATTCTTGTTTATAAATCTGCTGCAAAACTTATAGAAGATGTTCCATCAGACAGCCCAGAGGGAAATTTGAACAGCTGTTAAACAAAGGGCCACTCAAGCCATTAAAAAACAGTGCTCAGGAGAACTAGGTGATGGTGTTACTCCTTTGCCTTGAGTGTTTCCTTGATCCATTCTTTCTAAGCCCAGGAGAGTGGCTAGAAACAAACAGAAGCACAAAGACAAGAGCTAAAAGCATAAGCCATCCCTACAAATCTACACATAACTGCTTCTCTTTACTTCCCTTGGAGATTTCTCTATCAGTTTTTCTTAAGCTGTATTCTTGATAGATGTTTTTCACTTGTGAGCACAAAAATTGTGCAATAATGGCAAGCAATGAATGGTCTGTCTCTACAAAGAAAAAATGCAGCAGCAGCTGATGATGATGATGATGATGTAAAAGTAGCTTACCAAATTAAAAGAGAATTAAAGAGATTAATGTTGGGGGGAATTGTATAAAGAACATCAAGGAAAACATAATTCAAAACATAATTCACTTTTACATAACCATAATAGCTTTGCCTATTGATCCCTACAAGATTCATTCATTCATTCATTCATTCTGCTTTTATATCACCCCATACTGCAAGGACTCTCTAGCATGCTAAATCACATTAAATGACAATATACAGTAGGCATTACAAAATAAATAAACCCCTATTACCAGCTAAAATTTGCATTTGAGTCGAGTTATTGTTATCTGTCTGTCTGTCTGACTTTCTGCCACCCATCTGATGAAATTTCACCACTCTCTCCCAAAACAGCAGCAACAGCACATTAAAATAACATTTATGATTATGGATGCAGTGTGAGTCACTGAGAGGAGACTACATCCATATAAGATATATATACCAGAGGAGCCCATTTCCAATGATAAGCTATTCCATAAGGAGTGGGCTGCCAGCAAGAAGACTCTTTTCATAATTTTTTTTTCTCTCTCTACCAATCATGGTATCAGTGGTCCCAAACCATGTAGGGGTCTGTGTGTTAAAACTAGAAGCTTGTACCTGACATGGTAAAGAACAAGAATCCAATGTAACTAGGCAAAGACTGGAGAACCTACTCACTCCATATATTATCTTGGCAGCAGCACTGAAACCTTTATATCAGGTACAAGGGTAAGCATCACATAGAGACCATTGCAGTAGTCGTTTCTTAAACAATTTTAACTTACACAACAATCTATATCTTATATAAAAGCTTGGTAACTGTCTCTCTAACCCAACAATAGGATCACTGTCTTATCTGGATTCATTTGCAGTTTATTGTACTTTCTGTACTTGTTGAAGTCCAAATAGGACACCCTCCCATCGTTTTTTGCCATTTGGGCTAGTGGTCCTCAGTTCTGATTGGACTGGGGTGGTGGTGGTGGGGTTGTTCTATGGTTTTAAGGAGTTTGTTTTGCTCTTTTTAACATTGTGACCTGCCCAGAGTGGGAGTGCATCCTAGATTTGGGTGGGGGTGGGGGTGGGGGAATAAGTTGAATAAAGAAAGAAAGAAAAATATATACTTTATCCAGTCCATGCTCAATGGCAGACAGCGCTCAAGGACACAACTCAAATCATCTGTGTCATCCACATATTAATGGCAATGACTTCCAGATCTCTATATGACTTTTCCATGTGGCACCATATAAATATTAAAAAGTATTCAGGAAACGGTGAATCCTTGAGGAACCACATGGCTGAGATCCAAAGAGATGGACATTGCCTCCCCAAACTATACCATCAGAGTGGACTATATGGAAAAGCTTTGCCTGCTTGTTAGAAGATACCTCAATTAGTTATTTTATTTTTCTTTAGTTTATTCAAATATTTCCTGGATGCTGTAGGAGCTCTCTAAGTCATCTTCTTTGTTGCATCTTCACCCTTAGCTCATCTGTGAACTATAGAGAAGGCCATGTTCTGGAGAGAGGAGGACATTTAAGAGCAATTGTCTCTACAACTTGGGTCACATCTAAATCCCAGTAAGTGACCAGAACACCAACAAGAATATCTACCATATTGACTGGGAAATCATCTAGACCATTTTGGAAACCAATAGGATCTATCATTGAGTTCAAATCTCTACAGGAGATGGTTTGACCATGACATATAGATGTATTTAAGATTTACCACCTTCAGAGCATCTTTTCCCTGCTCCAACATGAACACTGGATTTAGAGTGTAATATGTGAAATATATATAGGCCCAGTGGAAAGTTGAAATAGGCCCACAGCTGCCATGCCATCCATGAATTCCACAGCTACTCCAGACAACTGCATTTCTGCATGTATGTTCAAGTCATCCAGCAGGAAAAGTTTAGGGAGCTTAACACAGAAGTAGAGACATATTCTGTCAGCTCAGGTAGGGAGTGTGCTGGGTCATAGGGGGAGCGATACACCAACACCAGTCTTGCTGTGTCCCTATGGTCCGCCATGAGGTAATAATAACTTCATGTCAGAAATTATTCTGGGTCGAAAGGACTTTTGTGGAAGAAACTCCACTCAGGGAACGCCCAAATGAGGTTCCTTTCATCTCCCTAACAGCTGGGACAGAGACGGGTGCTCAATCTGCCATGCAGTACCCAGGTCTTGATCTGCCGACTTCCCAGCCTTCCAGCTAACAAGGTAAGCTTCTTAACCACTGAGACACCACAGCCCCTACCATGAGGTAAAAACACTCCAAATACAGACAGAACAGGACAGAGATTCTGCTGATATTGATGGAATTTCTGTGGACTACGGCAATTGTCCTTCCGCATCCCCTTGTGGATGAGATGGCCCCTTGTACAGCAAATGAATGTTGTATGTCCTAACAAGTACTTGCTTCACCTACTTGTATTCCTGCATGCTTTGTTTCTGACTAGATTAGAAGATACACATGAGCCTAATCTGAATATTGATAACTTTAGTTATACATCTATAAGAAAATCACATTATTAGAGGGGAAACATGTCAATAGGAGGGAATCTACACTTTGCTTTGCATTAACTTGGACACTGAGAAATCAGATCACAAACGCTCATCCTTTTATCTCACCTCACAATTTTCATATTCTGAAAAACCCTTGTCTTTTGTGCAAAGCAGAAATAAGGGAATATAAAATATTTACTGAGGTTTTAAAACATTATATGTTTTGGGCCAAGAATTTTATGTCAGGGAATGAATCAAACAAAGGCAGGAATAACAGAAGGCTGGTTTCAGAATGTCAGGGGCACAGCTGTATGTTGTTGGCCCACATTTCATTTTGCCACGTCACAGCAACAGGTGCTCATCTGTGGAGGCAAACAAAAAGATTTATGATCCGGTGATTACCCCTGTTCCTATTAGTTACTAGAGTAATGTCACACAGAGTAAAGCATATTGATATACTGTCATCATTGACTGCAACTCGTATCCAAGATTGCATTTTTTCCTGAAGAAGGAGAAATGCCACTGGTGACAACTTGTTTAAGGTGGATCCCATCCTGCCATGAAGTGACCCACACACTATGATCACGGAGCCATTACCCACGGCACACATGAAGCACAACGTGCAGGATTTAACATGGGGACTACAATGGGATATGGATAAGGTGCACCTTCACAGCCAGTCCATCTGGCATGGCATCTTCCACCTCCATGACCGTTGGGAATCAGAGTTCCTTCTCTGTTCATTTTGCTGTTGGGCCCAATGTGATGGTTTCCAGTGGCATTTCCTCCACTGAGGGGGACCATCACCCCTACCTAAAGGGGCTCGTCCACCCATAGCCGTTGAACCCTTTAGGGAGTCGGGTTAGTTAACAGCTGCCTGACACTCAGTGTTGAGTCACTGGCTGTACGGTCTACTCCGCCCAGAGTCGGGTTCGCCTGATTGGGGTGGGATGTTAAATCTAAATAAATAAATAAATAAATAAAACTCCATTACCATAGTGGGCTCTCCAGCAGTCTGATATAGTGCAGGCTGTCTGAGGCCCACCCTACAAAACCAGGGGAACCTGGGAGAGGACCAGTCTCCCCAGTCCCTAATCAGAAGGGATGAGGGATGATGTGGATGGCTAGATGAGGATGCAATGGCGGACATATGAAGGCAAAAGTTGCAAAACCTAGAATGGTTACATGGGGAGAGGCAGTGGAGGTCTGAGGCCCCTATCTTCTGCTCCTCTGTGGAGCTGCAAGCAGGGGTAATGGACAAGTGGATCCACCTCCTCCCAGCTAGCCCATATTGGCCATGATGGGCATTGGGGGCCTGAGGTTCTGGCAAGGCAATCACCAGCTGCCTCAGCCCAACAGGAGCCATAGCACCTATCCCAACCCAACTGAGCTACTGGGGACATGAGTAGCAACTGGTGCTGCAAAGGAGACTCCAGGAAGAGCAGTGCAATGGAGCCCATTCCTTATTACCTACCTTTACCAGACCATCATAAAAGGACTTTTTCTGTATTGGACTCATACTTTCCACATATGTCTCTGGACTCCCCAGGGCTTCAGTCCAGATCATGTAGTCTTACCCCATGGTTAGGGCTAGAAATTCAACCCTCTGGGAATGGAGGGATGGGACAGTGGGAGCTGTCTTCCTGCCTTAATTAAAAGCAGTCCTAGGTGACAAAGCTGGAATCTATGGAGTTATTGCATGGGGGTTCTGCTGCCATTGGATCCCCAGGGCAGAGACACCTATAATAGCTTACCATTATACAGAGCTTATTTACCCAAATACTAAAGATGAATTTAAGGGACTGCAGTGGGTCAAAAGGTTAAGATGTTAAGATGTTGAACTCGCTGACTGGAAGGTCAGAGCTTGATTCCCGGGTACTGCATGTTGGTGTGAACTCCCACCTCTGTCCTAGCTCCTGCCCACCTAGCAGTTTGAAAGCAAGAAATTGCAAGTAGAGAAACAGGGACCACTTCAGTGGGCAGGTAAACAGTGTTACTTCTTTGTCTGAAAAAGTGAACTTGATCCACAAAAGTTCACAGTAAAAATATAGCAGTTAGTCTTTAAAGTACTGAAGTGTTTTTATTTTTATTTTTTTGTTTTCTAATATTGGTGTAAATATTGTCCTTCGATGTGGTGACGGCCACTATTTATGGAAGTCTTTCAGTAGCCTGAGGACTTTCATTGAGCGAGATTTAGAGCAACAGATCATCCATTTGAAGTTCCACTATGTTGAGGGCTTGTATAGGATTAATGTTGGTGAGGGTTATGCTTAGATTTCAGAATAAATGTATTCAGCTCGTACTTCCAAGAGTTCCAAAGGCCAATCATTTGACAACAGGAGTAGATCATATCTACTTCTTGGCAATACAATCCCCTAAAAAAATGGCAAGGGTCATTAACTATGGACTAAAATGTGTCCCTGGCAAAATTCAATTGATTTGTTAGGCAACTTTTTCCCCAGTTGTTTGTTTGTCTTTGTTGGGAAGAGGGACTTTAAATAGAATGTGGCTGAAAGTTGACAACATGGTTTACACTTCTATACATGACGTTGTCCAAAGCCTTGCATGAATTCGTCAAGAAAAATGTATCTTGAGGGGAGTAAAATATCCAGTGAGGTTTCTTTTAGTATTTTAAAATTTTGCAAGTTATGCAGAGTGACTGGATTTCCAACCACAACACAAACAAACAAAATAATGGAAATTAACATCTAGCTATGTACTGCATTGATAAAATAATTACCCTT
Source organism: Furcifer pardalis (assembly GCA_030440675.1). Taxonomy (NCBI): domain Eukaryota; kingdom Metazoa; phylum Chordata; class Lepidosauria; order Squamata; family Chamaeleonidae; genus Furcifer; species Furcifer pardalis. The sequence goes on along the minus strand of CP126899.1, from coordinate 24,483,943 downwards.
GACTAGTTGCTTGCAATTGATTCCTTTATCTTCTTTGAATAATGACTGTAATATTGTGAAGAATAACACAATTGTTTCAGTGAAACAGTTCAGTTACTTATTTGGTTACTGATTCAGTGGTTGGCACTACTGACTCAAAATACAGTCAGTTTTTTAAATCAACAAAGCCAGTATAATTGTGAAGTGTCCCAGAAGTATAGCCTAAATCCAGTTGCTTCTTCCCATGTAGAGTAATTCTACTGAATTAGCTGTGGGGTGCTAAATCAGTATCTATATTAATCCCATTCACGCAGTGGATCTATTCTAGTTGGCACTTTCAATTGGATTTAAGTCTGTAAATATAATTAATTACTTTTTAAAAGTAATTTTGCAAGCCCTGAGGTTAGTTACATTGTTGCTGCGCTAAGCCAAGAAAGCTCTTGGCTATGCATAAGCAGGAACAAACGTTTCTTGGTTGTTATTGTATTTTTTGACTGCACAACACAGATAATATAATTTACTCTGTAAGGGAGTTGGCAGAACTTCTTTCTAATCTCATTTTCCTAACCAAGGGTCATCAAATTTGTAATCTAATCTTCTTCTAGTTTGATCTGCCAGCAATTGAAAAATGACAGTGATATGTCATAGTCATATGCTAAAGTCTTTTAATAACACTAGACCCACTTCTCTAACAAGCTGTACTAGTTAAGTATGTGAAGTTGCATTACATGCTCTTTCTTAAATATATATGTTCAGAATTTTTTTAAAAAAGTTTAAAGTGGCATTGACACAAATAATTTGAAAGCAATTGCACACATTAATTGTAGGTAATACATTTCCTCATTAAGTATCTTGTACAAGAAATATTAGAACCTGAAGATGCTATGGATTCAGGTATCTATGGACATCTGAAAAACAACAATTTGTTGCCTTTTAGAACAGAAGGGAAACTGCAAAAACTCAAGAGGAACCAAAGATTAGCCATTAATTAACAAACTGGTTTTGAAGAAGTTTAAAAAAAAAAAAAGCAAATAAATTTGTTTATGGCTTGGATCAACTATAAAAGGGCATTTAATTCAGTTCCACACAGCTGGGTTGAGAAATTAATTTCGTCTCAGTCCTTGACTGTGAATCTAATGGTAGATTTGTATAATAATAATGGCACCCCTTTCCAAGAGCCCTTTCCAACAACCACTGAGATATGCAGCCAATTATAAATAACAATTTAAATAATATAAATAAAATAAAGTAGAATGCACTTCTTGCAAGCAAACAAAACCAATTCAAGTGTTAACAGTAGGAGCAAAGCTTCTGACTCCATCTTTGACAGTTCATTCTTAGGCTCACTTCATCTCAACACTTCCATGAGCATTGAACATCCAAAAACATGTCTGGAATCCTCATCTGTCACTTCTACTTTCACTGGATAATGAAATGGTGGAGACAAGCACATTGGCTGCCAGTGTTTCAACACAATCCAGCAACATGCAAGTCTCCCAGGTATGAATAGGTTTGGAGCAGAATTGCCCTATTGAGCTGTAAGCAGGTACTGATGAATATTTGTTTGTTTTTAATTACACCCAGTGGTTTTGTAATTATGTGTCAGCCCCATTACCACGGAATGGTTTGTCATTTGTCTTTGTGTCCCTTTCTTTTGCTTTGCTTTGACTCTTGTGGACTGCAGCTATTATACTAAAGACCTTATCGGAAAAGAGTTTAATTTAAGAAACCCTTCCTCTCAGGTGCTATAAACAATCTTACCTTCGAGTGAAAAATACTCTCTCTGGGTCCAATTTTGCAATGCCTTTGTGTACACAAATCCCAGGCTTTTAAGTTTGTAGCACCTGCAGGGATGTACCACATTAAGAAGCAAAGCGATCGGAAAATCAATACCAAATAGCCTTTTTGCATCTGTTTAAAATTTACCATCACCATTTTTGGAATGGAGGGGGGAGTGATAGCCATAGAAGTTCATAATTCTATAAGGCAGAGAACAGGATCATGTTTTTCATGATCTCATTCTTAGACTCCTTAATGCTTTGGGTTAAGCCAAAGATAGCATTAATACAGGTAATACCTAAACAGGTGCCTCATTGTGTTTTGTCCTTCAGTCATAAAGTAAGCCATCATCGACCATCAAGCACTTCTTACAAAAGTGTGCAGGGCTGATAAATTTCTTGCATCATCCAGGTGGATGAAAGGCAGGTGGAACTTCTGGTTTTATCTCTATTGCTTTAAATTGTTACAGATAACTGAAGTAAGAAACTGCTTTCAGTCCTACCAGGATCAAGTGACTTTGAAATTAAAAGGATCCTGCCCAGTCTGATATCAGTGAGTTTTGACAGAACTTCTCAGTCTTAGAAAAAAGATTGTCATAGAATAAGGTGGAGAAATGAGCCTAAACATATGAAAAAGTACTTCATTTCAAATGTGGGAGGCAGACAGCTTTAGCTAGGCTATTCTGTGACCCTTGAGATTATTAATGGGATTTAAAAATATTATTGTTGTTGTTAAACCCTTCTATCAGGCATGGAAATTGTTGGACTACAATTTAGGCCACTCCTAAACAGCTAAATGATGAGAGGTCACGTGGATTACAACAACTTCTTGAGGACCATATTTCATGCATCCTGTCCAATGACTTTTTATCACACCAACACACTCATAGCTGTAAAAGTAAATGTGTGTTATTTACACTTCAACAAGAGAGCTATTGTCCCACAATAAATAGCAATCATTGAGCAACACAGTTTCATTTTCATTACTAGAAGATGGAATTAATTACTAATAAATGAGAGCAATAGGCAGAACCAGCAAGAAAATAAGCGAACTTGTTCAAGGTTTCGTTAAGGTCTTGTTGCTTCCAAATTCCACTCTTCCGCTCTTCTCCCCTTCACCATTTTTCTAGTTATTATTTTTCCAGGTGAAATGCAATGGCCATACACCTATTGATAGGCCCAGAAATAGACTGACAGCCTGTGAGGCTGGTGTACCATTTACTTACACCTAGGATTGCATGGGAATGAATATCTTTGAATTCTGTAAGATTTACCTCTGAATAGACTTGGCTACAGAGGCAGCGTTCAAGAATTCATTTACTCACTGTGCCTATCAGGAAAGTGTCTAGCCTATGTGATTCAAAGCAATTGACACCATTCTAGAGGAATTCCTCCCACCCCAAAGAGAGAGGAAGGGCAAACCCAGTGATGGGATGTAACAGGTTCTCACCAGTTCGCCAGAACCGGTAGTAACTTTTCCCAGTGTGAACCGGTAGCAGCTTTTGTGGGGAACTACCTTCGGGGCTTACCTTTTTAATGGTTCCCCCACTGGGTGGATGTATTTTAATGTAATTTTTATTTATTTATTTAATTTATTTACAGATTTGTGTTATGGGTGGGTGGGTAGGTGGCTTGAGAGGTGTGTGTGTGTGTGTGTGTGTGTGCTTATTTTTATTTTATTTTATTATTTTGTATTTTTAATTTTTTCTTTGGCCCTACCCACATCATGATATCATGATGTTAGCTCCGCCCACAGTGTGATGACGTCACGGTGGGGTAGTAAAATTTTTGACATCCCACCACTGGGCAAACCCCTGAATTATCATATTTATTAATTCTTGGATTAACGGTATGCCATACAAAAACTGCCATGCTAATTCTCATTCCCATGTGATCAACTTTCAGAGCAGAAACTTTGTCTTCTGATATAAGGTGAAGATGTACAAGACAACTAACATTTGCTTCAATTATTCAGTTTTTCCTTCTTTTAATTATCATCAGAATACAGTGTTCTCAGACACTGTTTAATCTGGGGAGGGAGCTGTAATTTCACTTTAGTATTCCAATTTATTATAAGCAATTGAAGGTCAAACAACATGATATAGTTAGCAAGGCAAACTTTTAGAAACAGAGCTTGTTTAAAAGCTAAAATAGCTTTCTTCTAGACAGAGGAAGCTTTCTCAACTCCTTATGTTGCTTATTATCTTACTTTTGTTTTGTGATTGGTCATTGAGAAACAAATATACACTTCATTTGCAAATCTGATTACCAGGCACAAAGCTATGAAAAAAATTGTGTGGCTGAAGGGAAGAAATTCTCACAGCGACAATTTTTTTTGATTACTGTGTAATTTGATCCTCCACCAATACTTATAATAAATTGTTGCTGTGATCTGTTCATAAATATTTATATGGAAAAAACAGGAAGTACTCAAAATTGGAAAAAAGGTGGGCCTTTCCTTTCAAAGATATCAAGATTTGAGCAATAGTAGTGTCTAAGGGGACTGTGGTGGCTTAGTGGTTAAGACACTGAACTTGATAACTGAAAGGATGGCAGGTCAGGAGTTCAAAACCCAAGCGCTGCACGACGGAGTGAGCTCCCATCTCTGTCCCAGTTCCTGTCCACCTAGCAGTTCAAAATCAAGAAATTACAAGTAGATAAATAGGTACTAGTTTGGTGGGAAGGTAAGCAGTATCTGTGCACTCCAGTGCCTAGTTATGCCTGCCACATGTCCATGGAAACACGGACAATGCTGGCTCTTTGGCTATAAGCAGAGATGAGCACCCCACCTTAGAGTCAGATATGACAGGCTTTTGAGTAAGGGCAACCTTTATCTTTACCAATTGACTACTCGCATCAGATTACAAAGAGAAGAAATAAGATAATTCTAATAAAATATGGCTCGTCTTGCTAATCTCTGGCACTAAATTAAAAAAATAAAGATTACATTTTGGGGAAATGACTGAAATATTTGTCTGTCATTTTTTCAGGTAGAAACAAACATTATGTAATAAATTATGTGAGATTTATAACTTTTTATAAAGATGTTAGCACAATGTATGTCATAATAGAATTCTATGTAATTGTAAAAGTAAGAAGACTATAGTTTTTATTTATAACTTATTCTCATTAATTTTTCTTAATCTTTTAGAACTGTCAACAAAGTTATTATATATATGGGGAGACGGATGGGTGAGAAAGAAATATGTAAAACAGGGAACATTCTGTAACATTATTCATGCTTTTTTTCATGCATTGCTTCTAAGAGTAAGTCAAAAATGTCAAGCAGTCTGTCAACCTTAATTCTCTCTGATGGTTAAAAGACCAACATGTAAAATTTTAAACAATTTAATACTGATTATCAGCTCTGACTTGCTGCTATCAATGGCAAGACAGTGCCCTCTAATTAAGCCAAATGAGATAGCAAGAACACTGTGACATTGTTAACTTAACGACCCAGTGCCACATTACTTAAAACTTCTTTGAATTTAATTCTCATAAATAGTGTAGGGTTAAAATGAGAGAATATGAATGACCTACAGCCTCAGCCTGGAGATTTTCCTTTGTATGTGTAGCTAATTCAGCATTCATGTTAATGTCATTGAATGTAATTAATCTATTTGGTATTTAAATAAATTATATTGAATGTTGGGTGCCGCCTTTTTGGTGAAATGATAAAACCTTGTGCTGTGACAAAACCTGCATTTCTCCTTTTGTTTTAGTATAATAATAATAATTTCATGTCAGAAATTATTCTGGGCTAAAAGGATTTTTGCTGGAGGAATTCTGCTCAGGGGATGTAGAATGAGGCTCCTTTCATGTCCCCAAGATCTTTTCCAACCCTATTTATCTACTTGAAATTTCTTGCTTTCAAACTGCTAAATTGGCAGGACCTGGGGCAGTGACGGTAGCTCAATCCATCATGCAGTACCCAGGTTTCAAATTTTAGGACAATATGTTTACAAATTACAAAGCTAGGTAAAGGAAGATACATACATTAAAAAAATCATGCTTAATTTTGTTTAATTACAGAATGATGTGACACTAAATAAAACTGAGATGGACCACATAAAAATAGTTTTTCTATATCTGCTTTTGCTCCAAGCATGCCCTTACCAGGCCAGTTCTGTCATCTGGCCGTGTGTCCATTCTTGGCCATCTGTAGAGAGTGAAGGAGTATTATCATGCTATGTTTGAGGAAAGGGGGAATCTTTTGGTGTCCTGAAAAAATGAGTGCTGTTACTGAGTTACCTAGTGGTTATATGAGTGAATCATTGATGCCAAAGTACATAAAAATTTCAAACACATGTGGACCATTACCTGCACTCTCACAAGTAATGAGCAAAACAGAACTATGAATCATAGCAAACCAAGCACTCTACATGACACATGGAAATATTCGCCTAACCCGTTTTATATTAATTTTCTGTGACAAGACCTAGCCACAGCCTTAATGCAACTGATAGGTCTTGTACTTTTATTTTTAGCTAATAGCAGTTTTTTTTATTTCCAAACAGAGCCACTGAGTTCCTCTTCAGTAATTATAATCTATCATGCGAATCTGTCTTTAGACTTTTAAAGTCATAGGGAGCTGAATCAAGTGTCACATCCCCAAAAGTCTATGCAGATCTTTGTGCATGAGATTTTTAGGCAACAAAGCTAGGGAAAGAAAGGGATAGGTGAGAGTTCAAAACAGAGATTCCATCATTCATCTACATCAGGTATGCCCAGACTATGGCCTTCAGGCCGAATAAGGCCCCAGAAGGCACTCAACCAGGCCCGCAGTCCTCTCGCCAAACCAGGAAGTAAATACAGATGCTTCTGCGCATGCGCAAAAAGTGGCCATTTTATTCCCAGGTTTGGTGCAGATGCTCTGCAAAGTAAAATGTCCTCTTTCACACATTCACAGAAGCAGTTGGCCAAACTAGGAAGTAAAATGGCCACTTTTGTGCATGCGCAAAAACGTCTGTGCCAAACCAGGAAGTAAAATAGCCACTTTCCCACATGTGCAGAAGTGCCCTGCCAATCGAGCTGCGCCTACAGACAGAGCTCCTACCCTTCCGGAAAGGTTTAAAAACCTGGCTGGCTGAGCAAGTGTGGGGACATAGGATGGTGGGATCTCATACAGGGTGGCTGATCCAGTGACAGCCACCCTTCGGTGCAATTGTTGATGTGAGTTTTAATGCTTTTATGAATTTTATGAATTTTTAAAGTTTTAATCATCAAGTTTTAGGACGATGATATTTTGATTTGTAGGCCGCTCAGAGTCGGGCTTGCCCGATTGGAGCAGGGTAGAAATACAATAAAATAAATAAATAAATAAATAAACCAGGAAGTAAAATGACCATGCATGCACAAACACACCCTCTTCCTGGGGCATGGTCTGGCCCGCTCAGCTGCTCTGGGGGTGTGGTCATCCCCCTGGCCCAAAAAGTTTGGGGACCCCTGATCTACATCAAAGCTTTCCCCCAGTTTATATCCACCAGATATCTTTGCCTTCAACTTCCATTAATCCCAGTGAACATTCAAGCCAAATCTAGAGAAATATGTGGCAAGCCAAAATCAGACACTTTTTTGAGATATCAGGGCCAGAATCAGAGAGTAGAAGGGGCCAGAAAGTTGTGGTATCACAGAAGGTTAGCACTTTATTAACTACTGAAAAATAACATATGTCCAATTGTGGCAGAGAATGAAAGACAATGTGGATTTCTTTGTTCCGAGCCATTAAACTCTAGTTACTGGTTAGGAGTGGAGGGAAGATCAGTTTAGTAACATTAAAATATTGCATACCACAAAATCCAACTTTCACCAATCATTATTGTAGTGAAATCTGTCTCCTTTGTTAGTCGCTCAGAAAGCACAATAATTCCTGAATAATTCAGCCAGTGCCCTGAGACCTGGCAACTCTAATCCCAACAGTCATAATAATTTCAGAAAGAGGGCAGATTTTTGAAATGTTACCTTTTTGGATAACCACTTTTAGAAGTCCATAGGCAGCTATTTCCAAGCTCTTGATTAGAGGTCTGATACTCTTCAACAGCAGACACTGGAAAATAACAGCCGGAGAGGGCTATCGTGTACATAACCTGTTTGTGGGCTTTCCATAGGCTAGCGGTTGACTATTGTAGAATCTAAAATGCTAGACTAGTTAGGACTGTAGTATGAGCACTACTTCTGAAGCCTGGTGAGCATTCCCATATAGTAATACCTGGATAGGGCTAAGAAAACCAAATAGAAATAGAAGTCTAAATCCCACTGAACTACTGAATCACTTCCTGAGTGGTCTTCTTCTTTTTCTTCCATATCTTGGCCTGTTGTTAAATTCTCAAAATGAAGCCACCTTTTGGTGAGTCCATTCTGCAGTTCTTTTGACCTGACCTAGTGTGAGAAAAAATATCCAGCAACACAAGGTTACCATTTCCAGGGTATGCCCAATTGTGGTTCAAAAATAACAGACTATTTGTGGAGGCTCTTTCTGTGAACCCGTGCCATGAAGACTCTCCTGAGAATATAATGCAGTGGCCCTTCACCTGCCTTCCACATTGCAGCATGACCCCCATGCCACTGTTCCACAAGTAACTTTCTGGTCCTGACCAATTTTGGCACACAAAGTCCTGCTCAGCCCCAGACACTGCTGCCCTTCATCTAAATGGATTCAAGTGGGATTTAATCCACTTGGAGACTATCACCCTTCCCTGTGGACTTCGACACTCAAGGCTGTTAGTCCTCACGATTGACAAGTTAGTTAACTGTTGCCTAACACTTGACATTGAGTCACTGGCAGTTATCCATAGCAGGATAACCTGGCCATACAGTGGTGGGTCCTGAGTGGTGGGTGACCACTTGTGTAAATGCTATGAATTCAGTTGGTGTCTTCTAATTTGGGGTGTTCATCTGGATTTAAGATAGTATTACAAAAACGCTCCCTGATTGATACCACCTTTGTAACTGCATCCATCACACTGAAGACTTCTGTGGGAATAATCTGCAGCTTTTGCTATTATGTGAAAGGGTCACATTGGAACCACTCCAAAACTGGGTTATAGGAAGTTTTCAACATCATCATCTTTTTCTTTAAAAAGCACCCATGCCTAAAGATCCCTTAAGGGCTCTTACATCCACCTAACATTGTGAAAATCACAGGATTATTCTTCAGAATGATTATTTATGCTCCCTATTCTATGTGCTGCTGGGCCTGGTTGGAGAAAGGATTATCCCTCACTTTGAATTTGTACTCAGGAGGCTTAAGTCTTTTACAAATCCTGTCATGTCCTTCTCTATGAATTATAGGTTATAGGCAAGGTCCCAGGTTCCATTCATATTTATACTACAATCATAACTAACAGCATATTACAAGACTGCACATAGGGTGAGTCCTTAAGTCTCAATGTCAGTTGCATTTTAGCTAGGCCTGCAGGAGTTTTAGTAGCATCCTGTTTTCTCACCTTGCTAAACCTTTAAAATCCAAGTTGAGTCACCCCATATTCCATTTACTTTAAAGATGTGTTGCGCCTAAAGTTTTAGCCCAGTAATTCCCAACCGTTGAGGGGTTCCACTCACTTTTTTATATTTTAGACTCTCTTGCCTTTCACATTTCCTTTCCCATCAACCAACTCCTTTTAATACTTGCCTTTCACATTTCCTTTCCCATCAACCAACTCCTTTTAATACTCAACAAATATATACATTGGAAACAAAAAAACCTTGTAAACACAAAACTATGCCATTCTTTTCTTGAGAAATCTTATGTTCTAGTAATTCTATCTATCGTTGTTGGCTGCAACTCTTATCTGAGAATGCACCCCCCCCCAAAAAAAAAAAAAAGCAGGAAAATGCCATTGGCATGCATTTGTTAAAGATGGATCCTAGCTTGCCATGAAATGAACCACACACTATGATCTCGGAGCCATCTCCTGTGTCACACATGAAATGAGACATGCAGGATTTAACACTGGGACTGCGATGGACTGCCACAGCCTTGAGTATATGAACAAGGTGCGCCTTCACAGCCAGACCATCTGGCATGGCCTCTTCCACTTTCATGACCATTGGGAATCAGAGTTCTCTTCTCATTTTGCTGTTGAGTCCAATAGGGTGGTTTCCAGTGGCATTTCCTCCTCCATCACCCCACCTAAATGGGTTCATCAACCTGTAGTCATTGTTCCCTTTAGGGCATCAAGGTATTTACCACTGTTCGACACTCGGTGTTGAGTCACTGGCTGTACAGTCTACTCCATTACTGTAGTGGGATGTCGGGCCAACATTTTCTATCTATCACATAAATGTATTTAAGCTGATGAAAAGGTTTTTTCTTTCTTTATGAAATTCCTACAATCTTGTATTCCTCTCAGCAGGGAAGCATATAATGGTGGTGGAATTGAGTAATTCCTTAAATAATAGGACAGCATGAGGCAAAAACAGTACTAACAGCACCCACAAAGAAAGTGAAGAAAGAGCTTTAAAATATCCTACCTCTTCTTTCAGTAACTAGCCTTTTGACCTGAAGGATCTTAGTAGGAAAAAGAAAACATGTCTTTGCTTGCAGTAAAGGTCGAGGTAAAAGTCACCCTTGCTCAAAAGTCAGTTGTATCTGACTTTAGGGTTCAATGCTCATCTCTGTTTATAGCAAGAGTTCACAACCTTTTAATGCCAGGGTCTGGTTCACGCTCCCTGAGACAGCTTCAGGGGCCAGATGGCCACTTTGCCTTTCTCCTCCACATGGCACTTCCTGGTGTGGTGGAGGTAGTGGGCACATGAATTGGTGCCGCAGTCCACATCTGGCCCATTATTTATTTATTTATTTATTTATTTATTTATTTGTTCAAATTTATATTGCCGCCCACTCGCAGTGGCGACTCAGGGCGGCTTACAGACAATACATTACATTACATTACAATATGTTGGGGTGGGCACAGGGGGAGGGGCGGCAAGGTCCTCATCCTGCCCTGACTTCTTCTTCCCCTGGCAGTTGGTATAGGCACAAGGGGAGGGGCAGCAAGGTCCTCATCCTGCCCTGGCTTCCTCTTTCCCTGGCAGTTGGTATAGGCACAGGGGGAGGGGCGGCAAGGTCCTCATCTTGCCCTGGCTTCTTCTTCCCCTGGCATGGGTTGCAGGTTGAGAATCCCTGGTTTATATAGCCCAAGAGCCAGTGCTGTCTGCATTTGTATACATTTCCGTGGACATGTGGCAGGCATGTTTCAACACTTGAGTGCATGGAATGCTGTTTACCTTTCCACCAAAGAAAAGAAAGGTAGATAGACAGATAGACATAGACAGATACAGATACAGATACAGATACAGATACAGATAGACATAGATAGATAAACCAAGTCTATAATCATTAAAAGTACAATCTAATATATTTATCAAAAGACATTAATCATACAATTAAGTTATTTCAATAACAAATAACTGTTATTTTCAATTTATGCAGTTTAATAGCAGCTGCAGAAAGATTTGGCACTTCTACAGCAATTTTGAAATCATATAGTACATATGCTAGTTGTTGTTCCTACACTGTTCACCCCAGTAGCCATTGCTGAATAGTGATTATATTTGACTGGCACAGATCCTTTTAGAGCCAACAACACAGCAAGACACATCCCACAGTTTCCACATTTCCATTCCTACAGAGGTAGACTCATTCCTAATATGTTTTTCATCTAAATATTCCATCCAACAGTGCAGAGGGTAACACATCAAATCTTGCCTTGGTAAATGCTGTCCTGAATTTAGAGGCATGTAGGGGAGGCAGATATTTTGTAGACAAAAATGCTCTGAATGTTGAATTATTATTTGCACATAATTTTTGCACACGATGTTAGGTTGTTAATGGGAAAGAATCCTTTCCAGTCAAAAACCATAGAATTTTTGCAAACTCTGATGCTGCACAAAGAAACTTTGGCAGCCCTTTCCCTTGTTCAATGTTTGGAATGTTTGGTAGGGGTTAATGGTGTGCCACCACCCTTCTTCTCATATTGGAGTTTAAAAAATGCAAGTATTCACTACATTATTAGAGAACTCTGATGAAACAGAAATTTTAAAAAATACCCTCCTGTCCCTACTTTAAAAGTATCTGGTAACAGAAAGTGGAGAAGTTCCTTCCAGAAAACTTGGGAAATTGCTATTAGTCACTTGGATAATTTACAGAAGTTACTGCAATTCCCAGAATCTATCAGCCAGTATAGCCAGTTCTCCAGTATAGCTGTAGACCAAAGAAATAATTGTTTCAGAGCCTTCAGAAGACACCCCCCGACTTATACTCTGACCTAACTGAAGGCAGTTTTCTCTGTTGTGATCTACAGATATATCTGACTGCTAACATTCTTCAATTTCTCCTACTCTCTTGAGCCACTGTGGTGGCTGAAGTGGTTAAGAATCTGCACTCGCTGATTGGAAGGTCGGAGTTCGATTCCTGGGTACTGCATGACAGAATGAGCTCCCAGCTCTGTCCCAGCTCCTGCCAACCTAGCAGTTTGAAAGCAAGACATTGCAAGTAGATAAATATGGAACACTTCGGTGTCCATGGAAATGTCTGCAGACACAGACAGTGCTGGCTCTTTGGGTTAAACAGAGATGAGCACTGAACCCTAGAGTCGAATACGATTGGCTTTCAAACAACAGTGACTTTTACCTTTACTTATACTATGATTCTTTTGGAGGTGTTTAGACATCTTCCTTTTTTCTACCACCCTGCCATTTTTTCCAGAGTAGTTGCTAATTTGGTCACACTATGGAGTTACTAGCACTGAAACAAGACAGCTAGCTCTTGCGGGTCAAATGAACTGGGAGCCCACATACAATACTGCAAAATCACAGCCAGCAGTGAGAGCTAGGTATAGCTCCATGTGCTTAAAAGATAGAGTAGATTTCTTTTCACCCTCATTCGCTTGCCTCATTAATTCTGCACTGTATCAAATTTCTTGTTTTAATTCATAGTTGTCAGATGTAGACACTTCTGAAATGATACATTCCACAAGGTTAATTGCATCTAGGAAAGACTAAATTTTAGTTACTCAGAGAGTGACTTTCAACTGATGAAACCTGAAGTAGACCCTCTCAGCTTGAGCAGAAGGTGCAGAAATAGAAAGATCTGTGTGTCAAAAAGAAAAAATGGAGAAAACTCTGCTGAAAGAACAGAGTAAAATTATCAAAATAGTTCTATACAAATAAAAGTAAGTTTTATTTCACTCCTAAAGCCACATTTCAATCAATCACATGTGGCTGTGAAGTCAGAGGTTATGTCTTCAATTTGCCTTCAGAAAGAAGAGCCAGTACTGTATATGTAGTCACTGGCAAACCCCACAATCACAAGAGCTTCCCCTAGATAAAGCGAAGGGTAAACAGGCCCTATCAGTCCCTGGAAAATAGATAGGGAAGAAGTAGAAGCAGTGACAGATTTTACTTTCTTAGGATCAAAGCTCACTGCAGATGGTGATTGCAGCCATGAAATAAAAAGGTGACTGATTCTTGGGAGGCAAGCAATGAGAAACCTGGGGAGCATAGTGAAAAGTAGAGACATCACATTGCAAACAAAAATTCGCATAGTCAAAGCAATGGTATTCCCGGTGGCAATGTATGGTTGTGAGAGCTGGACTATTAGGAAAGCTGAACGCAGAAGACTAGATGCCTTTGAGATGTGGTGTTGGAGGAGAGTTTTGAGAGTCCCCTGGACAGCGAGGAGAACAAATAGGTCAATCTTAGAAGAAATCAACCCTGACTGCTCCCTAGAAGGTCAAATAGTAAAGATGAAGCTGAAGTACTTTGGACATCAAATGAGAAGAGAGGATTCGCTTGAGAAAGCCTTGATGCTGGGAAGGGTGGAGGGCAAAAGAGGAAGGGGGCGGCCCAAAATGAGATGGCTAGATGGTATTGTAGACATAATGGGCACAGAGCTGAGCGAGTTGAGGGGGATGGTGGAGGACAGAAGTGCCTGGCGGACAGTGGTCCATGTGGGGTCGCAGAGGGTCGGAATCGACTGTGCGACTGAACAACAAAAAAACAACCTTTGTGAATTCTCTCCCTACAAAACCCTTAAGCTAGAAATGAGATAATAGCAAACAATTATTGTTGTTGCTGTTGTAAGGGAAAAATAAGTACAGTAAAACCTCACATAAAGAGTGCCTTGCTTAGAGACTAACTCGCTTAAAGAGCACCATTTTCTCTAAATGGTCACCTCGCTTAACAACTAAATCGGGGTTTGCAATGCCCCCCACCATAAGTCACAATTGGTCACTTACAATGGTGTTTCACTTAAAGAGCAAACTCGCTTAAAGAGCAATCTCCTGGAGCGCATTATGCTCTTTAACTGAGGTACCTGTACTTCGTTTCATTCCTTTCTGAAGGCTAGGAATTTTGCTGCTTTTAAAATCCTCATTGAATTGTCCTATTAACACAGGTTAAATCAATATGAAGAAAGAATTTAGCATGCAATCTTGAAATCTCTAATGAGTGCAGGGGTAGATGTTCTACCCCTTACTGTATCCAAAAAATGAAATATGATTAGTTCAGCCTAACTTGATTTCATGAAATCTGTTCTAAGCCTTAGAAATTGTAACGTCCTTTTTGAAGACTTCACCGACTGACTTAGTTAAATTATCTGTTCTGAAGTCTCTGTTGGCATTGATGTCAAGTTGACCAGTCAGCGGTATCCCAGATCACCTTTTGAAGATGTGGATGACATTTACTGGCCTCCAGTCTTCATGTATCTCACCTGTTCTCCAAGAATTCTGGAAGATTATAGGTAGAGGCTCTGAGATTACATCTGCAGGCTCCTTTAGTATCTTGGAATACTATTCATCTTGCTTTGAACACTTAAATTCATTTAAGGCAACTTGGTGCTCCCTCACCTTCTTTTTCTTTATCTTGGCTAGCAGCCCTTTCATTTCCTCCTTTATTAAGCTTCCAACAGCTTTGATACAGCTCTAATTTTGTGAGAAAACTGAGGCAACATAAGAGTTCAACAGCTCTGCCTTCTCTTTCTCACCCCTCTCACTCCATCCTACTATTTTCTTGTTCTTCATTTTGCTCTGAACATACTGGAAAATCCCTTTTTATTATTTTTTTAACCTCTCTCTCAAGTCTGAGCTCATTTTGAGCTTTTGTCTTCCCAATCTCTTCTCTACAATGTTGGCTACCTCTTTGCCCTTTCCTTCAATGATCTGCCCCTCTTTTCACTTCCTATAAATCTCCCTTTTAAATTGTGTAGCTCATCTGACAGCTCTTTATGCAGCCACCCCAGTTTCTTTAGCTATCTCCTATACTACTTCCTCATAGGAGTTGTTATTGATTGTGCTTTCAGTATTTAATTCTCAAGAAACTCCTATCCATTATGAGTTCTCTTTTCTTTAAGTATTTATGTCCATAGGTATGAAAGGAATGTGAAATCCGAGGGAAATAAGATTTGGTGCTCCTCTGGAAAATCAGATTTTGAGATCAGTACAGTACTTGGGAACAGCTGGCTGAGAGTGGAGGGAGGAGGACTTGCAGTAATCAGAAGGGAGAAATACTTGCAGCTTATCTTGGTTTGGAAACAACTTCACAAAAAGGTCAATATGTTCCCTGGTACTGAGTTAATTGGGAAGATGATTTTAGCTGTGAAAGGGGAGTTGGAATGTGATGCCTTATTGGAAGACCCTCTGGAAGAATCAAGAAGGCAAAACTGAAAGTATAGAATGGTATTAGAAGTTACTTTAGTTGGCTGAATTATCTTTCCAGAGATAGATTGATTATATGCCATCCTGCGAAGGCAGGGGTTCCCAACCTTTTTGGGCCATGGGCCAGTCACATGGTTGAGTGGGCCAGTCCCATGGTTCCTCCCACCTGGAAGCAGAAGTAAAACACACCTGTGCCTTCACAGAACACTGCCATAAATTACCCACGGCTGTCATAAACGCATTTACGACAGCCACTGGTCATTTATGGCAGTGTTCTCCACATGCATGGGTGCATTCTACCTCCACTTCCAGGAGCGTCACGGGCAGCATGGGCTGGATGAGTTGGCATTAGGGGCTGGATCTGGCCCATGGGCCATAGGTTGTGAACCCCTGTCCTAAGGGATGCATTTTGCGTTTTTCTGCAATTAAGCTGAAGTTATGTTAATATGTAGGTACTTTTGTGTGTGTGGTTGCTCTGTATTGTTTAGTCCAGATTTTAATTAATTATTTGTTCCTGAATAAGAATCCAATTGGAATCAAAGGAACTGTGCACAATGAAACCTGAGAGAGAGAGAGAATATGTTGGGAAAATCAGAAATGTTGTAAAGTAATAATATTTCTAAACTTCCACATAGTATCTATAGACTAGGGGTGCCCAAACTATGGCCTGTGGGCTAGATCCAGCCCATGGTCCCTAATAATCTGCTCTATGCTACCCACACTGCTCCTGTAAGCAGAAGTTAAATGCACCCACACATGTGCAAAACACTGTGTAAAGCACTTGCAGCTGTCATAAACATGTTTTATGACAGTGATTTACACATGTGTGGGTGTGTTTTACTTCTATCTCTGGTGGAACCACCTGGCCGGCCTGCTCAACCACGTGACCAGCCCGAGGCCTGATAAGTTTGGCCACCCTTGCTATAGACTTTCACATCAAATATATTTTAGACTGACCTAACTGACTTCATCAGTCTTGAAAATTGTCACTGCAAGTCAGACAGGCTGCCTGCACAGTTCCTGCAACTGGAAAATAACATTAGCAAAATGTTTATTACTAAATGAAATTTTCTAGCTACAATTTATTCTTTATTCCTTTAGTGTGGGTTTTGTTTGCATTGGCAAAAATGAAATCAGCAACCCAGAAGAGAACAGAAATGTTCAGCCAGAATTAAGAGTCATTTGATAATAAGAGACATGCAAAATCCATAACTAGACTGACTGTCACCTCTGCCAGAGATAGTAAATATTTGGTTTTCTAGACTTGGCTGGCCTGCACTTCTCACCAATTTAGCTAATGTTAACTTAATGTTGAAAAATGCTACCCTAAACATCTGGAGGGCAGCACCTTCACTATTTCTGACCTAGGACTTAGTGCATTCCTCACGAATGGCCTGTTATTGACACAATCAATAACAAGAATGCAAAAGCACAAGCAACTGTGCAAAATTTTGAGAAAATACTTCTCTTTGCTAGACAGATGTTTAAAAATGAGCAGGACGGGAAAAAAGGAGGAGGAAAAGTTTTGGGCAAATTTTGATATTACATTTTATTGTCCATTCATGAGGAAGAGAGAGGACCTTCTCTGTAGACTTTGGAATTCCCTTTCGTAAGGAGGGCCAGAGCTGTTATGTCCTTCTGCCTAGAGGCCAATATTTTTACTTTATCAGGCCTTTGGCTACTGATCAGAATCTTTTAATGGCAGATGTTATTTTGCTGTTTGCATTTTTAAATGGTGTAAATCAGTGATAAGTATGAGTCAAGGCATCTAGGTCTTGGAGAGAGAAGTGCAGGATATGAAGCACAGAAATGAATAAAAATGGATGAATAAAATAACCCCTAGCACACAAGGGGAAATCTAACCCAAAATCTTTTTTTGTAATCTAGTTTTCTGAATAGATTATTCAGTCACACTGTCCCTCACCTGAAACATTAGGTGGTACACCCCCAGACCATTCATGGTGGTTTGTGTCTTAGGTAGTGTTGGTGAGCCAGATGATGAAAGTAGCACCAGACCTTACTCTTCTGTCCAAAATCTTTCATAACACATGCCTCTTCTTCATAACTTCAGCCATAGCAGAGAGTAGTTCTACCTAATGCTAAATTCTGGAATATTCCACTGATATTTTGTAATGGACCACATTTTGTAATGGACCACATTCCTTTGTCGTGACAAAGAGGTCATGTCCTATCAGTGTTTTTCCAACCCTGCTTCTCTCCATCCTTATAAATTGACCCTCAGGCTATTTCTTTATTAAGTCTGAAATCTGCACTTGCGATTTGTTTTTCAAAGAATCTGTCTTGTCTAGACCTTTAGGCTCCTGGATTAAAGGTGCAGTGTGGTATGGAAAGCAATTTTGTTATGTTTTTGCATAACAAATATGTATAGATATCTAAAGGCACGCACTGTAGAAACTCCAGGTTGTATAATAACAAATTCAGATTAAAGATGAAGTCAGAAAATACACCTGTGTAAACAGCACCATGTCCTTGTTGCTTTGAAAATAAGAATTGCAATGCTTCTGTAGCATGAGAACACTTTTCAATCACAGCTTGTTCCTCTGGTCAAGTACTTTAACTGGTGATTTTATCACAAACTGATGGCTTGCATGGACAATGAACTGCCATCACCTCAAACATAATGCTTTCTAATGTGACACTTATAAGCAAGAATATGTCCCAGTGGGAAAACACCCCAAACATTCATCTCTTCTTACATCAATTCAAAAGATATTTTGCCATACTTTTCAAGTACCACTATTCATTTTACTGTATAATTCTGGATTATCTTATAAAACCTGAGGTCCTCCAATGAAATTGAATGAGCAGAGACTCAGGTCAGATATAGCATAGTTATCTGTTTACATTGCTAATGACTAGACAAATTCAAGGAATATAAAGACAGAGGGAGAAAAACTATATAATTCACAAAAACAGTTGCTGAGGATAATGAGCAGGAACTATATTCCCCTCCTGTTTGAAAGACAGGAACTTAACAAATCATCTTTTCTGTGTGATTTCCTGTT
Organism: Furcifer pardalis; assembly: GCA_030440675.1. NCBI lineage: Eukaryota > Metazoa > Chordata > Lepidosauria > Squamata > Chamaeleonidae > Furcifer > Furcifer pardalis. The sequence goes on along the minus strand of CP126899.1, from coordinate 24,465,505 downwards.
CCTAAATCAGTAGAACGTATCTCAGAAACAGAATTTAATGCACTTTGGTTGTTCTTTGTCTTATCAGAAAAAAACCCACACCACAGCACTTTAAAGACTAACTGCTATATTTTTACTGTAAGCTTCCGTGGATCAAGTCCACTTCTTCAGACAAAGGAGTAAAATTTCCAGGCATGGTTTACATACACCAGATACAGAGGGAAAAAGAGGTTACAAGGTAAAGAGTAATCAAGCAAAATGACAGATAAGCATGGGTATTAATACAACTTCCTACAGCTAGCGGTAACAAATGATCCATTCAGCTTAGTTTCAAATGTCCCCTTTGTTGTTAGTGGCGGTTTTTCTGTGCCAAGAATCAACAAAGTCCATTTCAGTGTTATTTTTTGGACATCAACATTTTAATAGGACAACCTGAAGTTACACATTCAAGAATGTTTAATGAACACGTGAATAGATAAGCACCACCTTGAGCTTCCAGACAGAAAGCTATTAAAATGCTGTTCTGTGAATATGGGAGCTCTTAGGAGCAATTGCTTTTTACTGCTCAGGTAAGAATTGCATTTAAAACAGTTGTGCTGCATAGCACAATTGGGGCTTATTTTTAAAAACCACTTGACAACACTGATTTTTGAATGCTTGGTCAAAAACATCCCTAGAATCATAAGAAGAAATCTATTAGCTGATGTATGCTAAGGTCACCCCTGCTCGAAAGCCAGTCATATCTGACTGTAGGGTACAGTGCTCATCTCTGTTTACAGCCAAAGAGCCAGCTCCATCTGCATCTGCAGACATTTCTGTGGTCATGTGCAGGCAGAGTGCATGGAACACTGTTGTCTTTCCCACCAAAGAGGTATCTATTTATCTATTTGCAATTTCTTGCTTTTGAACTGCTAGATTGGCAGGAGCTGGGACATGGATGGGAGCTCACTCAATCATACAGCATTCTGGTCTACAACTGCTGACTTGCTGACCTTCCAGTCATCAAGTTCAGTGTCTTAACCACTAAGCCACTATAGTCCCATACTCTAAGCCCATGTTACACTGCAGTCCCATACTCTAAGCCCATGCTAACACATAACATTCCAAAGCTACAATATGTCACAATCATTATAACAGAACTCAGTGCTATCGTGTGGGGGGGGGGCAGGGGGCGGCCCACCCCAGGCAGCACTTTTTTGGGGCAGCAAATTTTCACAATAAATAGGACTTTGCCGTCCTGGGCCCCACCCAGGGATCAGTGAATTTGGCCTACACCGTGGGTGGCTGAAACCCATGCTACTCCACTGTTAGAATTTCATTGTTTCAGACCACAGATGGGGAGGATCTAACAAGAAATCCAGTTGTTAGTTAAAATAAATTAGACCTAATGACTCAGTGGAAAATTGCAAAGTGGAAGAGGAATGGAAGGAATGCTCAGTAAATCTCTAGCTTTTGTTAATATTGGCTTCTTCAATCTGATAAGGTGCCACAATGAAGACTTATAAAATCACCCAAGATTTCTGCCCTTTTAAAATCTCCATCAAGATCTTTTTAATTGCCCAAAATAGCTCTTCTGTCATTTCTGTGTAACAAGAAATCACTCATCAATAGAAATCATAGGAAGACTGACTGACTATTATGAGAGACAAACCAAGTTATCCTGTGCTTTAGATTCCTAAACAAAACAGCACTTACCTTAATTTGGACTGATTTGCTCAATTTTGTAAATTACAAATTTTAGCAGAAAACACATGCATTTTTCTCTCTCTCAGTAAACAATTTCATGTAAAAAAATTATCCTTCCCAATACAAGGAGTCTCTCAAGAACATCAAGGAATTCCTTGCCATCTTCATCAGCAAGGAGATTGTTATAGTTCCTGATTTTTAAATGCAAAACAAGATAACTTACAATGTAAATCAGTAGAAAAAACACTGATATAAAATCCTTTTGTTCAGATTATCTATGCTCTACTTGTTATGTGCCATTAAGACACATTCAGGTAATGGCAACCACAAAAGAGTTTTTGAAGTGCACAATATCTAACAGAGATCTTACAAAAAAAGTTTTTGTGTTTCATTGGGTACTTAAATCAGGTCTCCTCCTGTCACATATTACTCATTACACATCCTGGTGCTCAGTCTACCCAGGATTAAAAACTGAATTTAGACCGCATTGGGGGTTTTTCACATCACCCTTGCAGAAAAAAACTATTATGTCAAGTCAAGACCTTGGCCTGATGCTTTCCTGACTTGAGATGTTTATATGTGCAATGGGCTTTCCTTTTTAAATGGAGAAGTATTTAAACGTTTCATTTCTAGCCTACAGTACTAATTGGAATCAGTTTTCCTCTGGAGAACACAATTACATTTTGATAATTACTTTTGATAGAAGGAAGTCTCTTTTCCAAAGCAACAGCCAGTGATTTCTGCTTGCAAATTCTTTCACCAGCCACGTCTTCTTGTAGTATATCTAGAATGAGGAATGTAGATGTTAAAGTTAGCTTCTCTGTAGTCAGTTTTATCTCTCACTGAAGATCATTTGAGCATTCCTAATTTCCTGTGCTAAATGGCCAGACATGTCTTCCAATTGTTCGATCTTGTACCCTTGTTTGCATTTTGTTTCCCATCACTTTTCCCACCTACTTTTGTGGTTGTCATTCACCAGTCTGTGCTCTTACTATTCTACTCTCTTAACCCACTACATAGGACACATAGTTATCTCACTGTGTCTTTTTCTGAAAGAAAGAGTAGGGAGTTTTTGTTGTTGTTGTTCAGTCGCACAGTCAATTCCAACCCTTCTTGACACCATGGACCACTGCACCCCAGGCACTCCTATCCTCCACCATCCTCCTCAGCCCACCCAGCTATGTGCACATTGCATCAACAATGCCATCTAGCCATCTTATTCTCTGCCTCCCCCTTCTTCTTCTGCCCTCAACCTTTCCCAGCATCAAGGCTTTCTCAAGTGAATCCTCTCTTCTCATTTGATGTCCAAAGTACTTTAACTTCATCTTCAAAATTTGACCTTCCAAGGACCAGGTGGGGTTGATTTCTTTTAAGATTGACCTATTTGTTCTCTTTGCTGTCCAAGGTAGAGAGCTAAAGTCCCTTATACATTATATATAAGTTTGTGGTTTCTTTCAGAATTTTCTCTAGCTGTGGTGTGTGTGTTTGGCATAAGAATACACCTCAGTCTTCAGGATCATAACTACACCATAAATGTCTAACATAACTACATTCCTCAAAACATTTCCATCAAAACCAGCATAGACAAGTATAGTACACGCATCCAGAAAATTTAAAAGAGATTATGCAAATTACTACATGATTTATTGCTTAGAAACATAGAGTATCCTCTAAGCTTCTAAGCTTTGAATCAAATAGTAATTTGTATATTCTCATCTCTTCTCTCTCTCTGACTTCACCACAATGCATTCCATTCATTTTATCTCCATAAGGTACTGGCTGGGGATACACATATGCAACAGATAGACAAGCAATGCATGTCTGCTTTACCTTCTGTGTATGGTGGCAGACATGCATGTGCTTGTATGTGATGGGAGCCAGTTCCTGCTAGTTTCCATCAATTTGGTTTTTCTACAAATAAAGTAGAAGGGTTTTCTCCAACATCCATTTCATTATCACAATCCACTATATATGTCACATAGTTCCCATCTCAGATAATACTGCCCACAGGGCCACTTGGATGTGAACTAGCCATCCAAATGGGCTACTCAGTGGGATGTTTGCAGTGATGGGATGACCCTGGTTCCATCCGGTTCCCTGGAACCGGTAGGAACAATCCCGGAGAGTTCTCCAGGTGGGTGGTCCACTTTTGAGGCATCCGGTTCCGGACGCCTCACCGAAAGAAAGAAATTTTCTTAAAATTGGAGCCAAAATGGCTCCAATTTACTGCGCATGCGCAGAAACTCAATTTGACGCATTGCACATGCATCAGATTGAGTTTCTGCGCATGCGCACTAAGCCGGAGCCGCATCTTTTTGAGCAGCAACGGTGGCTCCGGTGGCGGCGGCAATGGCGGCGGCGGTTCCAGCGGCAGCGGCAGCAGCAGTGATAGCAATGGTGGCAACGGCAGTGGCAGCGACTATGGTGATGGCGGTGATGGCGGCCTGGACAGGTGGCATCAGCCCTCAGAGGAGGGCACCTCCCCCAGAGCCGCTGAGCCCCCACAGGCAAGTTGAGGCCTGGCCTGTCCGGGCCGTCTGCCATCACCGAGCCCTCCCAGGCAAGTTGAGGGCTGCCTTGCCCGGGCCATCTGCCGCTGCTGAGCCCTCCCAGGGGTAAGTGAGGGGTTTGTGTTTCAGGTAGGTGGGTGGTTGTATTTTTATTTTATTTTTATTTTATTTATTTATTTATTTTATTTCTTTAATTTATTTACGGGTTTGTGTTGTGGGTGGGTGGGTGGGTGGGTTGAGGTGTGTGTGTGTGTGTGTGTGTGTATTTATTTATTCTTATTTATTTTATTTTTAATTATTTTTTTATTTTTAAGGCCCTGCCCGCAATGTCATGACGTCATGACGTCAGCTCCGCCCATGACGTCATGACATTGGCCATGCCTATGACGTCCGTGACATCATGGCGTGGTAGTAAAAAAATTGTCATCCCATCACTGGATGTTTGGGTGCACTACAAAGAAGCAAATTCTTATTGCTGTGCCAAAAGAGTACACCAACTTAGAAAAGATGAGTGCTATTCAAAAATACAAAGGTGGACACTATAACTTTGAGTAAGTCCACAGAGTTCCATTGAGCTAGCTGCATCCCTGACTGGCCATGCTCTTACTAGTATTAATTGTGACTATATTATAGTATTAATTGTAATATAATATATCCATAATTTTCTTTAATTTTCTAAAAAGAGTAAAGTACAAAGTGTAAAACTTGGGAGTTTTTAAAAGCAGCATTAATAGGGTCAGAAATAATTTCATTGGATTCAGCAGTCTCAACAGAAGTAGCATATAGGAAAACCTCTACATACAAATTTAATATGTTCCTTGAGGTTGGTTTTATCTTGAAAAAAATATTATCTTGAATTTCCCATAGGAATGCTTTGAATGCAGTTTCAAATAGGAATACATTCATGATGACTCAGATGGGCCAGTGAATTTGTGGCAAATTTGTGGGAGAAGAAAGGGAAAATGGAAGATAAAGAGTTGTGGGGAAGGAAAGGAAGGAGTTAGAGATCAGAGAAGGGATGGGGCAGCTAGGATTGGTGGAAGAGAGAGCAAGAAGAAGATGAGGAGACAAAGTGGAGGCTTACAGTAAAATAAGGGAAGACACTCAGAATAAGAGAATTTATACCCGCCAATAGGGTGGACCTTTATTTTTAAGGAGGCCCACTGGACTGGTAAGTTGGTGTGCATGAGGGTGCCTCTGGGGGAGGCAGGTTGCCAAGCCAGAGCTAAAATGCCCTACAAAAATCTCCTATCGGACGGAATGGGCTTGGCAGAGAATGTGATCCAGTGGGAGGATGCCCATCCCAATGTCCATATTGCCAACATCATGTGATATGACGCTAGAAAGGCCTGAGGATATGGGAGAAGTGAAGCAACTGTCAACACCCTATGAATGTAAATACAGTAAAACCTTCGCTTAAAGAGTAACTTGGTTAAAGAGCAGAATTTTCTCTGAATGTTCACTTTGCTTAACAAATAAAACCAACCAAAAACACACTTAACAAATAAATCGGGGTTCATAATCCCCCACCACCAAATGTCACAATTGGTCACTTTCAATTGTGTTTTGCTTAAAGAGCACACTCGTTTAAAGAGCAATTCTGTGGAATACATTATGCTCTTTAAGTGAGGTACAACTGTAGTTTTGAACAAGTTGAGCCTGTCTGACTGAAATTTTATATTAAAGTTGAAGTTGGTTATACCATGAAAAGCACCAGCACCTTTATCAACTAGATAGAAGAGGATGGGTGGACCACACAGAGATATAAAATATGCACAAATACAAGCTGAAAGAATATGAAGAAAATACTATTCAAAGGAGGAAAATGTATAGATCAAGTAAAATTAATGTGTGTTTTAGGAAAATGCATTGAAAAAAAATTATTTCAACCTGAAACATAAAATAAAACCCAGATTGTATAACACTGTTGCAAAGAAAGATAGGAAAAATGAAAGTGATTTGAAGTCATACAATTAAAATTGACAATGAGAAATTTACATATCTCTAGGGGTGAATCCTGCCAGTTTTCTGTTGAGATTGGTTGTGTCAACTTATCAATTAAAATTTGCAATAAATTCTCAACTCTCATGAGAGTTCTCACCCTCTAGTGAAAGAAAAACCTCTTTTTTTCATATTTTGTTTTCTGCACTCTGCACAAAATCTAGCACGTGCAGAGCAACCACACAAGGACAGCCTGGTTGATCAAATGGACAAAAACAACCTGTTCCAGGAGATGACAGTCATTAGTTCATTTTGAGAAAATAATACTTTTTGTAATCTCCTCCTATAAGTGCATATTTATCAGAAATGCATAATAAATGAGTCTTGGTAATGTACAAAATATCTCCAAAATTAATATTTTATATAATTATGTCTTCTTATATAATAACAATGTGCTGTCAATCAATTCTGACTTGTGGCAGCCATTTCTATAGTTTTCTTAGGTAGAGAAGACTCATCCCTTGACACCCAGTGGGATAAAAAGGAAGCAAAGAAGAAGAGGAGGTGACTCAAAAGTGATTTGCCATTCAACTATTGTGCTACTGGGAATAACATGTGATTTACATGATATTGAGTGTTCTGATTCTAAATCTGAACTCGGAAGTTGCCTATCATGTACAGATTCTACATTATTGGCACGCTATAGCTGTTCAAATGGTCGGTAATTGGGCAATGCATTTTTACATAGGAACATTATAACAGTTGCAGCTGCCGCCTCAGCTGAATCAAGTCCCCCGGTGGCAAGCATGTTCCAGCAGCGGCCAGGCATTTCTGGGCAAGTCAGTGAGCTGACATCAGAAAAAGGTATATAAGATGAGATGGACCAAGGGCTTGTTTCTAGTGCAAAATCATGTTATTGGATAGTACAGCTAGGCCATAGTGAGTCTGTTTTGAGCTAAAGATGAATAGGTGCAGTTGTGTTAATAAACCAGTCAACGTAGCTAATCACATCTATACACACAATTGACTTAAGATCCTGACATCCTAGGAAGAATTGGACTTTGGATTTGGATTCAGTGCACTTAGTATAGGACACGTGGATTTGACCAAGTAGCAGACAATATTTATTTTTTGTGATGCATTTGCATCACATCCCTGATCCCAGAGAAGACCCAAATACTCAAGTACCATATATACTGTACTTTAAGTCATCCCAAATATAAGTTGAGGTACCTAATTTGGACCTTTAAAACTAGGAAAATAGATTGGCCGAGTATAAGTCAGGAGTGGAAATTGCAGCAGCTGTTAGTGAGTTTCAATAATTAAAATACATGAAAATATGGTAAAGTTAATTAGTTTAGATATTTGTGTGGGTATGTTTTTGAGTGTTTACACTGACATGAGTATAAGTCAAGTCCCATTTTTGGACCTCATTTTGGGGGCTAAAAACCCCTCTTCACAGCTGCCTCTTTATTAACTGAAAGGAAGTAAAATCTCCCATTCATCCCGACTGTATAGCAGCAGAATGTGCAGTGAACACATTATTTAAAAGAGTTATAAAATGAACCCCATATATTTGTTGCTGTTAGCAAAAGGAGATGGAGTTACATTTTCTGTGCATCACGATGCAGAAGTCTTGAGAAAAAAATACAAGAAATCAAAACATTGCTTACTGTTTCACTCACTTCTGAACCACAGGGATGTAATTTGCAGGAAAATGATATCCACCTAGATCTCTCAAGAATAGATATGGGCATAGTTATAGATAATTCCTCCCCTTTTCATCAATATTGCCCAACAAAATTGTGGAACAATATGTTCAGGAATGGAAAGAAATCTTACTAGTATCTCGGTTTTGGCAAACAAGGTAAGTTAAATTGGTGAGAAGTCTCCAACGCTCCTGAGAGATTTTGCATCCAGCAAATGACTGAGATATCAAAATGTTTTCCCTCCTGTATGCTTTCAACATTCAGTACAAAATGTCTTTCTGCACAGCTACTAGTTTGGTTTCCTGAAATTAAGCTTGCACACACACACATAAAGCATGCAGCAGAGGACTGGTCGGGCGGCCGTGGCGATTGCCGCGGCCGCGCGCTTTGCCCCGGTGCCTGCCAGACGGTGTCTCGCGTGGCCATGCCGTACGGCGACCAATCGTTGCCGCTCGGCGACCACTTGCTTCCTGCGACCCGGGATAAGATCCTCCGCGGTGAGTATGTCGATTTCTTCTCCCTCCTCAATCGTGACTCCACGAAGGACGAGAAGGAGAAGGCGGATGACGCGGATAAGGAGAGGGCCAGGAGGAAGAAGCCTCCCCGCACCTGGGCCAACTGGCTCCCAGGTTTCATCATATACGCCGGTGTGCTGTCCCGGGCTTTTCCCCAGTTAGCGGTTTCCCTTTTCCAGTATTTCGACATTATTTACCGGGCTTATGTGGACTTTCCGGGGCAGGCATGGCTGGCGTATGATGAGGAATTTCGTATGCGCGCGGCCATACGCCCCGGCATGCGCTGGGACGAGATGCACTCCGCGCTCTGGATGCAGCTCATGACCCCGACCCGCCCGGCCCTCGGGGAGTGGTATGATTGCGGCCACCTGATTCAGCGCCCCGCTCCCTCTCAGTCCCCCCGCCAGTCGGCGGGGCAGGTGGTTCCGGCCCGCCTGCTGTGCTGGGAGTACTCTGCTTCAGGTCGCTGCACCAAAAAGCAGTGCAAGTTCAAGCACGAGTGCTCGATTTGCGCAGGCGCCCATCCCGCCACCTCTTGTTTTCGAGGGGGTGCGGGCCGGGGCCGGGGTAAGGACCAGCAGGGGGCCAAACGGGCCGGGGCCGATAGCGCCCCTAGCAAAGGGCCCCAGCCCAATTAGGGTGGACGTCTTGAACTGCCTGCTGCGCGACTATCATTCGCCCACTGACGCCCAGTACCTTTCAGAGGGTTTCACCTTTGGCTTCCGTATCCCTGTAGTGGGGGCGCGGGGGCCCCAGGATGCACCCAACCTACGATCACTGGTGGGTATGGAGTCAGTGGCCAGGGCACAGATTTTTAAGGAGGTAGCGGCAGGCAGGGTGGCGGGCCCTTTCGACAGCCCACCGTACCCCAACCTCAAAGTTTCCCCGTTGGGATTGGTTCCTAAAAAGGCCCCGGGTGAGTTCAGGTTGATCCATCACCTGTCTTACCCTGCCGGATCTTCAGTCAACGACGCTATTCCGGACGCTTTGTGCTCGGTCCGGTATACGTCTTTTGACGAGGCCGTCTGCATGGTCCGATCCTGCGGTCCGGGTGCACTCTTGGCCAAATGCGACATCAAGTCCGCGTTTCGGCTTTTGCCGGTGCACCCCGACGACTTCGAGCTACTGGGTTTTCGTTTTGAGGGCCAGTATTTCGTGGATCGGGCCATGCCGTTTGGCTGTTCTATTTCCTGCGCCGCGTTTGAGCGCTTTAGTTCTTTCTTGCACTGGGCCTTAGTTAGGAAGGCAGGTTCTGACAGGGTCGCCCATTACCTCGACGATTTTCTTTTTGGGGGTCCCGCAGGTACTGGGGATTGCATTCACCTGCTCCAGTCATTTCAGCGCCTGGCGGAGGAGTTGGCTGTTCCGTTGGCGCCTGAGAAAACTGAGGGTCCGGCCACTACCCTCACTTTTCTGGGCATCGAATTGGACACGGTGGCCATGACCTCTCGTCTACCTCTAGACAAGGTACAGCGCCTGGTCGACAGGATTGAGGCCCTACTGCCCAAGAGGAAGGTCGCCCTGCATGAATTGCAGGAGCTTCACGGGCATCTCAACTTTGCCTGTAGGGTGGTTGCCCCTGGCCGGGCCTTCGCTCGCCGCTTGTGCGACGCGATGGCCGGCCTGACCAAGAAATTTCACAGGACCAGGCTGACCCGTGGGATGAGGGAGGATTTGGAGGTCTGGCGGGCGTTCCTTAGGGACTTCAACGGGGTTTCCTTTTGGCGCTCTGACCTTTTCCTCTCTTCCAGTTTTCAGGTCCATTCCGACGCATCGGGGTCTTGCGGTTTTGGCATCTACTTTGATGGCCGTTGGTGCGCTGGCACATGGCCGCCGCAATGGCGGGACTCCGACGTCGTGAGGGACCTGACTTTCCTGGAATTCTTTCCCATCTGGGGGGCGATCAATATGTGGGGACGTCACTGGGTAAACTCCGTTGTCACCTTTTGGTGTGACAACGCGGCGGTTGTCCAAATGGTCAACTCGCAGACGTCCCGCTCCCCCCGGGTTATGTCCTTAGTCAGGCCGTTCGTCCTGGCTGCGCTGAGGCTTAACATCGTATTTCGCGCACGCCATGTGCCGGGGGTGGACAATTCCATTGCTGATGCCCTGTCCCGCTTTCAGATGGCGCGGTTCAGGGCGTTGGCTCCCGGTGCCAGGGCACTTCCTTCGGAGTTGCCGGACGCGGTCTGGAACATTGGAGGGCCGAGGTGAATCGGGCCATCGGCCTTTCCCTGTCGGGTCGCACACGCCGTGCTTATCGCCTGGCGTGTGAGGCTTTCACCACCTTTAGAAGCCAGCAGGGTTTACCAGAGGTTTGGCCGCTCCCGGTGGACCATGTGCTTCAGTTCATGGTTCATCTGCGGAGGTCGGGTCTTGCTCCACGTACCATCCAGGGGCGGCTGTCGGCCTTGGCCTTTGCCGCCCGGGCGAACGGTGTCCCCGACACCCTCGGCGATTTTCGTATTCGCCGGGTATTGGAGGGCTGGTCGAGGGAGCGTGGCCACTGCCCGGACGCCCGTCAGCCGGTGTCGCCGGCGGTGCTGCGGCGTTTGGCTGCGGCCTGGCCACGTCATTGCGCGGACGGGTATGAGGCGGCGTTGTTTCACGCTGCTTCTTCTGTGCCGTTTTTTGCGGCCCTCCGGGTGGGAGAACTGGTGGTGTCGTCCCACGGGGATATGTCCGGCCGCGCGTTGCAGCTGGCTGACGTCGCGTTCACCGCGTCGTCGGTTAGGCTGACGGTCTGGATGTCCAAGACCGACCAGCGGGGCAAGGGGGTATCCCTACTGCTACTGCGGTGCAGTATAGCCGATATCTGTCCTGTGGGGGCGCTGGGGCGTTACCTGGCCATACGCCCCTCTGGTCACCTGCCCCTTTTTGTACATCGCGATGGGTCCCCGCTCACTCGTTTTCAATTCTGGAGGGTTACTGGGGCGGCCCTGTCGGAGGTGGGTATCCCGGGTGCCCGTTACGGCACCCACTCTTTCCGCATAGGGGCTGCTTCCACCGCAGCCTCTTTCGGGTATTCCGATGCGGACATCATGCGGATGGGGCGGTGGGGGTCCGCGTGTTTTCGGACGTATGTGCGACCGCTCCTGCCATGACCTGCCTTGCTGCCATTTGTTTTCTGTTTGTTTTCTTTCAGAGCTCTTCCCCCGGAGTGATGTGGCCCGTGTTTGGATCGTCGGCCACAGCTACATCTACTGGGCCGCCCATTTTGCTGGAGCAGCCCCCTGCGGGATCCACCTCGGCCTGCGGCAGTGGGCCTTCCTCATGTGGCGGGGGGTGCGGGGGATGTTGTGGGATCAATTGATGCCTTTGTTGCTGTCGAGCTGGCACGTGCCACCACCCGATATCATCCTTGTGCACCTTGGTGGTAACGACCTTGGGCAACGGATGGGGTTAGATCTGTCCAGGGCCATTTGCAGGGATTTCCATTTCCTGCACCAACATTGGCCGACGACCAGGATTGTCTGGTCGAGTATGATACCGCGCGCCCGGTACAGGGGCGCGGTGGATTATCGGGCTGTGGATCGTGCGCGGCGTGGGGTGAACCGCACTGTGGCACGTTTTCTGCATGCCCGGGGTCTGGGTACGGTGGTGGAGCATCCGCTATTCTGTATGGAGGAGTTGGGCCACCTGTACAGGAGCGATGGTGTGCACCGATCACTTGACGGCCAGGTTTTGTTCCTGGGAGCTCTGCAGCAGGGCCTGGTGACCGAGTTGTCGGTCTCGGGGTGGGTGGGGCGGTGAGTAGTTTCACTCCCCCCGTGTGGCGGGTAGCACTGGTGCGGAATAAATTCGGTCCCAGGAGATCCGGGTAGGAACGTGTTTTGATCGGCCACTCCGTGAGTCTGATCAAAATGCGGACCGCGAACTTGGGTAACTGCCCAGCTCGGCAGCAGGCAGCCCCAAGATAGAGTTCGCCCGGTGTGGGGTCAGAAGGAGATAACAGCTGGTTACTTCTGACCGGGACAGTTAATTGTTGTGTGGATATGGTTATCCGATATCCAAGTTAAGCTTGGAATGGATATCGTTGCCCTCACCAGTGCTACTGCGGCCCTTGCTGCATTAAGTTACTGTTTAAATGGTTAGAGTTAACCAAGTTGACTTTAAATAAAATGGCCCAATTTTTCAACCAACATCAATGTGGTCAGTCTCTTTTGTGCGGGCATAGGGGGGCAATGATCAAAGCCACAAACAATACATCTGTTCCTATAGTCAATGCAGCAAATCAGTAGTTGTCAGTTTTGCACATTCTACAGACATTCATAGGGACTACGGTGGCTCAAGTGGTTAAGTTGCTGAACTCACTGATTGGAAGGTCGGAGTTCGATTCCCAGGTACTGCATGACCGAATGAGCTCCCGTCTCTGTCCCAGCTCCTGCCAAACTAGCTATTCGAATTCAAGAAATTGCAAGTAGATAAATAGGGACCACTTTGGTGGGAAGGTAAACAGTGTTCCCTGTTGAGGCATGTTTACTACATGTCCATAGAAATGTCTGCAGACACAGACAGCATTGGCTCTTTGGTTATAAACAGAGATGAGCAGTGAACCCTAGAGTCGGATATGACTGGCTTTTGAGCAAGGGCTACCTTTATCTTTACCTTTATCGACATTCATATAAAGCAACCTTGAAAATTTGCAAGATCTCTCTGAGATCAACAAACCAAATTCTTACCACACTGAGGAGATTCCCCTCCCTTCATTTTTAACATGGAACGAACCAACTACAGCTACATTCTTGATTGACAAGTAATATGCTTAGACACACTGCTTTATCTCAGTGACTGCTAAGCTGCGTGTTTACTGCTCTTTAACTTGGCTTCCTCCTTCAACCAAAACTTCTTATGCTTTCAACTATGGAATACTATTAATAGTCTTGTTATGGTTGTATTAATGGCAGAATATTTGTATCACTAAGGCAGGGAACTCTTTATTTAGTACCAAGGGATAAATATAATCATTATGTAGGTGATTAATGGTGTCAGCAGAAAGAACAATTGCTAGGAAGATGTGTGTTGTTTGATTTTGTGATTGTTTAGTACCGAATTGGGAGCTGAGTGCATCTGTCCATATTTCCTTGCTGATTCCTACAGGAAATTAACACAAAAGCCAAGCAAAGAATTTTTAATTTTCATCAAGCTTACTTCTAGGAAGATGAGTTAATGTATGGGTGGGATATTCTTTTCCATCATGAAGGAGGTTGGTTGCACATTACAGGACAAAATGTGTTATCTCAACAATATGATACAGAGGGCTTTATTCAACAGAGTGTTTCTTCTGATAAGCTGTTTTGGCAATCCTTTACAGAACTATTCACCTGAATTTTTTTTGTACTGAAAGAAATGAAAGGTAGGAAAAACAAGACTAGCCTTTGGAGTACAATTGTGTCTTCAAAATACCGTGACTGAGCCAGTTCTTCAAAACAGTGTGGGAAGGAAATAGGACCGTTGAAGCAGAAACTGGGAACATCATTAGTTTCTTTTTCCCCCCTCCCTTCCATATATATAGAGAGCATCTCTTCCATATCTGTCTATGCTGCACAGGTTAAGAAAAACAATTACCAGAAACATAAACAGAAGCCAAGGAAAAACAGCCAGGAAAAACATAAACTTTATCTTCTATACCATCCTGTTTTCACTGACGAGCAGCCAGGTGTCACACTGGGAAGCTCACAAACAGACATTAAGACATCCATCCTGTTTGCCCATTAGTCCCATCATGTGTTAAAATTTATAACAATGTACAGTACAAGGCATATGTTTAAAGATACTCCCCCTTCCTAACAGCTGGGACATAGGTAGCTCCATTTCCTGTTTAACTTAGTCCATGATCTCTTGCCTTCCTGGTTCGAATACTGTAATCAGATGTGCATGGTAAAGGTCGCCCTTGCTCAAAAGCCCATCATATCCAACTCAAGGGTTCAGTGCTCATCTCTGTTTATAGCCAAAGAGCCAGTGCTGTCTGCATCTGTAGATGTTTCTGTGGACATGTGGCAGGCACGCCTCAGCACGGAACACTGTTTACCTGCCCACCAAACTGGCCCCTATGCCTTGCTTTTGAACTTCTGGGTTGGCAGGAGCTGGGACAGAGAAAGGCACTCAGTCCATCATGCCGTACCTGGAAATTGAACTCCGACCTTCCAGTCAGCAAGTTCAACCTCTTAACCACTTGAGCCACCGCAGTCCATTGTACATGAGCCCCACCTTGAATACAATTTCAAAACTCAAGTTAGTGAAGAATTTAACTACTTGAGCTGGCATGTCTCAGCTGCCCCATATGGCATTCATTCTGAAGAAGCTACAGTGTCTGGCTGTCATCAGAATGCAGTGGCCAAAGCATAATTTATGGGGACAGAAATGATGGGAGCAGACAAAATGGATGGAAACCACAGATGGAGAGTTGCTGGCTCACTCCATTGTCTTTTTAAGAAGGAACAAAAGAAGACCATTGCCCTTTTGAGATCCTTCATTCAATCTCTTCCCAGTAACTGCCTTAGGAACCTGCTGCCTTCACCTGGCAGCTAGGGAAAAAAAGAGGAGCAACAAAATCACAACAGCACTGCAGCTGTTTCTACTTTGACCTTCTGTCCTGCCATCACCATGCAACTGACAGTGTTATTTAGTGGCGAAGAAAACAGCACCAGAGGGAATTCCCTTCAATCAAATATCTAGTTCTCATAGGAAGGTGACAGGACCAAGTAATGAGCATACAGTCAAACCTTGCATAAAGAGTGTTTTGCTTAAAGAGTAACTCGCTTAAAGAGCAGAATTTTCTCTGAATGTTCGCTTCGCTTAACAAATAAAACAAACCAAAAACTCGCTTAACAAATAAATCGGGGTTCACAGTCCCCCTCCACACACAATCAGTCACTTATAATGGTGTTTCACTTAAAGAGCAAACTCACTTAAAGAGCAATCATGTGGAACACATTATGCTCTTTAAGCGAGGTACCACTGTATTTCCCTCCCCAGTGTGAACTGTTCAGTGACTGACTCATCTCATTTTAAATGTTTGTTGCAAACAGACTGATTTGCTCCAGTTCCTGGACTTCAAGACATACTTTCACCACATCCATCCCAAGGGAGCCTCATGTGGCTTTGACCCGAAAGAGCCAGGTCAAGTGTATTCATCCTGCTTCTTGCTATGTTGTTTATACCATGGGTTCCCAACCTAAAGCCTGTGGCCCAGATCTGGCCTGTGGCATTTCATGTGCCCTCACACCTCCATGGGCACTTGAGAAACAAAATGGACCTCCTTTTGAAGCTGTTGGGACAAAATGGTCAGCAGCAGCACACACACCATTGTGCAGGCAGGGGAAAATGGCTATCCGGTCCTTGAAGATTACTGAGAAATGGTGACCCAGCCCCCAACTTGAAAAGGCTGGGAACCCCTGGTTTATACCATCCTCTATGAAGCAGCAAGTGAAACACACTCCTGCCAGGACCAGACATTTCTGGTGTGTGAATTTTAGGGCAGATCTAGTGTTTATGGCAGATCCTCTGGCTAGAGGCCAGATTTTTTTTAAATAGCCTGGGTTGGGCACAGATTGTCCACTTCAAGATTAATATTAAGGTAAAAATGTACAGTTGTACCTCACTTAAAGAGCATAATGTGTTCCACAGGATTGCTCTTTAAGCAAGTTTGCTCTTTAAGCGAAACTCCATTGTAAATGACCAGTTGTGGGGGGGATTGTGAACTCCGATTTATTTGTTAAGTGAGTTTTTGGTTGGTTTTATTTGTTAAGCGAAGCAAACATTCAGAGAAAATTCTGCTCATTAAGTGAGTTACTCTTTAAACGAGGCGTTCTTTATGCAAGGTTTGACTGTACTTTGAATGGCATACATATTCCTGGGAGTTAACCAGTATTCTTTCTGGCAATGGAGTTTTCTTTCAGATATATGACTCAGAAATCACATTCACACATTAAGCCCATGCTTACTTTCCAGCAAAGCACACTAAATGCAAGTTTAGGAAAATCACATGCTGGGACAAAATATTTTTCACCACCTTCTTCTTCTGATTCATTTTAAATTTATACAAGCTTAGCAAAGAGACAAATTTCTGGAATTGTATGCAAAGTATTCTTATTGATTAGACTGTAAGCTGCCCGGAGTCGCCTTGGTGAGGGGGCAGTGATAAAAGTCTAAATAAATAAATAAAGTTGCAGCTTTTAAATAAACTGGATATTTTTCAAGCTTGGTATGAAATCCAGACTCTTTCTACCAAGGGTTTTATTTTTTAATACAATACAATCCATTTGATAGCAGGGCAGGTGTGGGGCACCATTGATGCGGTGGCCCTGGCCTGCTCGCTAATTTAGTGAAATACTCTCTCTCTCTCTTTTAATCTTCTAAACTTCTTAATTTTTGTTAGTGCTTTTATTTGGTTTCTATTGCTTTTAATTATGACTGGTCTTTTCTGTGAGCCGCCCAGAGTCTTCGGAATTGGGCAGCAATACAAATTGGAATCCTGGTGGTACAGCGGGTTAATCTGCTGCACTACAGCCAAAACATTGTGAGTTCAATCCTGATGGGGATCAAGTTTGACTCAGCCTTCCCTCCTTCTGAGGTCGATAAAGCAAGTACCCAGCATGTTGGGGACAAAATGCTAATTAATTTGTAAACAAGTTGAAAGAGTGCATGATGCACTATGGGGTGGTATATCGGTGTAATTGCTATACAGAATGTTAAGCATCAGCCACTAAGCTGTTACTCGCATGCAGATCAGGAAAACACTGAGGTTCTTTTCCCTTCAACCTTTAAATTTAAAAATAAAATTCAAATGTAATCGATGTTGTTCATACCACCAACCATGATAGCATATGCAATCCACACCCTGCAGGCCATCCTTTTCCCTCTTATCTTCTCATTGTAGTTGATAACAAACACAGTGTATAATTGGACTCTGATTTTGTGTAATATCGTTAAGATGTAGCTCCGGGTGAGCCAGTAAAGAGTGCTTTTTACTCTTTGCTGTGTTTCAGAATGTAGTCCTCTACCATAAATGCAAAAATATCTAGGTCAAAACAAGAAGCAGCAGATATAAAATACAGTGGTACCTTGCTTAAAGAGCATAATGTGTTCCACAGGATTGCTCTTTAAGCGAGTTTGCTCTTTAAGCAAAACACCATTGTAAATGACCAATTGTGTGTGTGGGGGGGGGGATTGCAAACCCCAATTTATTTGTTAAGCGAGTTTTTGGTTGGTTTTATTTGTTAAGCGAAGCGAACAGTCGGAGAAAATTCTGCTCTTTAAGCGAAATGCTCGTTATGCGAGGTTTGACTGTAACAGCAAATGTTCCAAGCACTAGAATGGGTTTGAGTAGGACAGGATTTAATGATAACTGGGGAAACATGCAGAGATTGTATTTGCGCATGGAGAAATTATGTGTGTTATTATATCTTCTTAATTACAGAGTGAGGGAAAGTAGAAAGTAAAATGCACAAATGATCTATTTACCAGGAATTCTCAACCTTTTTAAGCCGGGGGCCGGGTCGCGCTCCCTTCAGGGGCTGGGTGACCATTTTGCCCTTCCTCCATCACATGTCACTTTTTGGTGTGGTGTAGGTTGAGAATCTCTGATCTATACAAAAGCTCTTGACTGAGGAACTAAGTGTGTTTTGTTCCTAGGAACATTAACCCCCAGTAAACCTGGTAAGATTTCTGGTCACTCCTCTAGGTTACATAACACAAGTTAATAATGGAGGTATAAACCTTCACTTTCATCATTTGACAAGTGAGAATAAGAAACCATCACATTTTGTTCCACTCCAGACAAAAGGGCATGACATTTTGTGCTTATCTCATCATGAGAGAAAAAGGTAGGCTTTTTAAAAAGAACAATTTAGAATTATTGTTTTTTTTTAAAATAATAATTGCACAAATAAGGCTTGCATGCAAACAATTCAAGTTGCACAAAATTGCAATGCTTTGTTGCACAGACTTTGAAGCACCATCTAATCTTCATATATTTCAAGCAGTTCTGTGGTTAATCACTCAATGTTTGCATTGTTGCAAACAAAGAGGAGCTCTAGCTTTTTCTTAGATAGTTTACACAAATTACAGAGATACTGGCAGAAAATAAAATTACTTTTGCGTAAAGATGAATCATCTTGCAGGATCTGAAAATTCCTTATCCAGGTAATTTAGTGAATTGAAACATACTAAACTGGTGTCACAAGCTGTTCTCTTGACGTAACATGTTCATGATAAAAGAAATGAAACCACGTGCTTATTCCAAACAAAAATCATCCTCTCACAAACAGTGGCTATTTTTTTTAAAAAAAATAACTACTGTATATGCCGGCATATAAGACGACTGGGCGTATAAGATGACCCCCCAACATTTCCACTCAAAATATAGAGTTTGTTATATACTCACTGTATAAGACTACCCTCTCTTCCACACACCTTCTACACACCAAATAAAACATAAAAGAACATCAGATTTGATTTTGCGCAAGTGCACATGTGCAAGCCCTGCATAGACAAGAGGCAGGGTGGAGCACCGCTGCTTCCCGTCAAGCAGAACGGGCGGGTCATGCCAAAAAAGCTGGCACCCCTGTCTCGCTGCTGATGCTCGCCGCAGCCACACTGGATACCGTGCGATACTGGATGGTATGTAGAATGAGGTGGGTGGGCATCGGGAGGCCACTATGGCACCAGGCGGGCATCGGGAGGCCATTATGGGCACCGGGTGAGCATCGGGATACCACTATGGACAGCTATGTCTATCCCAACTGAAGTGCACCCGGCATATAAGACGACCCCCCACACACACACACTTGGAGGCATGTTTTTCAGGGAGGAAAAGTAGTCTTGTACACCAAGATATACAGTACATAATACATTTATTTTCGAGTCCTGCTTGGTGTTTAACTTAGTTAATTTGGGTAATTATTTAGGTATATTTTAGAGAAAAAGATGGCTCAATTTTACATCCAGAGACAGGAGTACTTGTGTCACAGTTCAAGATCAATGAACTGGGGGATTTTTTTTTTTTGGGGGGGGGTGTTGAACAGCATTTCATTGTTTAATCTATAAAGGAACTTTATGGTAAGGCCCTCTCTTAATTTTGTCTATTTCATCTCAGCTCAATGGATGACAGTTTATTTCCAAATACAATATGGTGGGTTGAAATCTCTTATTCTTAGGAGGTCTGGGAAAAGATATTTCAAACATTAATCTACTATTATGCCAGTCTGATTGAGAATATATTTTTTTTTTTGGGGGGGGGGCGGCGGCAGGTCATGCCTACTAACCACCTACTCCACCAGGAAGTACCATGTGGTGGATGCCAGGTCAGGCTCCCTCAGTAGCATTGCGTTGGGGGGGAGGCATAGGGGATGACTCACCCCAGGCGGCAATTTTAGGTGTATGAGAGTTCATGGACTACAATTCCCAGAAGCCCTAGCGGGTGTGGGCACTGGCGTCCACAAGGGGATGGCAAATTTGACTTATGCCCCAGGTGACTGAAATCCACACTACACTACTGCACTCCCTCAAACACCTTTGGGGGCTGGATGGCCATTTTGCCCTTCCTCCACCACATAGAACTTCCTGATGTGGAGGAGACGGGGGGGGGAGGACACATGAAATGGCACCACGGGCTGCATCCAGCCCACGGGCCGCAGGTTGAGAATCCCTGTCTTACAGCTTAGTGAAAGATCACACACAACCTAAACAGAAGGACCCATATTCAGAAGGACCCATATTCAGTACTTTGCAAGAATTTTACCTAAAACAATGGAAGTTTGCACCTATACCGGGATTATTAGCAATCCTGCTATAGATGAGGACTAATGGCTTCAATTAGTATAATATTGTTTTCTCCCTCCTTGCTTCACTATAGATAGAAAATAATTTGACATCAGTTAGTGTTAATGTGAAATATTTGGTGATGATTATTTTTGACAAGTCATGGAAAGTGTGATAAATATATTTCCAAGGTTAAATTGGGATGGATGGATGGAATTCTAAGCCATCAACATTTTGTTGCTACAACTATTACTGACATTATTAAAGTTATTACTATAACAGAATGTTTTAAACCATCCTCTCTTCTTGGATATGCCAATATAAATTAAAATGATGCATAATATAATAAAGCTACATTATGAAAAAAACAACAAATGCCAGAAGAGAACCTAAATGCACAGTGGCTGAATACTCTACCACTCATCACACTCATTAAATCTGACTTTTTCTATTGCAGTGAAGTCTACGGGCTTCAGAGAATGATGGGGACTGATGCAGTCTTTCCTCCTAACCCTTCTGAAGGTGGAGGGGGGGTGGACGGGACAGCAACAGTGGCAGAAACAGCCATGGGAGCATTTTTTACAATGCCCCCATGGCTGTTTTTGCGACCCTCACTGGCCCATCCACCACCCCCTCCACCCCTGGAAGGGTTAGGAGGCAAGACTACATCAGTTCCCATCGTTCTCTGAAGCCCATAGACCGCTGCAATCTAAAAAGTCCCCCAGGGCTTCACAGTCTATGGGCTTCACAGAATGATGGGGACCGATGGGATGGGATAGGCGCTTGGGTTGGGGGAAAGAACAGGCATGCATGCCTGTTCTTCCCCCCAACCCAAGCACTGATCAGAGTGTTATATAACATCGAATAACACTAACGTTGGGGAATTTGAGGCAAACATTTGCATCACACACCATTATCTTAACATTGTACGATGCAAATGTTTGCCTCAAATTCCCCAACATTATCTGATTTTAGTATTATCCGAGACAAACGTTATCCAAGGTACCACTGTAGAAAGAGATTGTATGTAATCTTAATGAAGAGATAGAAATAGTTAACATACTATTAAGGGAGTTAACATACTATCTGGGCATTCATACTGAAAATGAGGCAGATGGCTTGTATCTACTGAACCAGAAACAAAAAAAATATATATTGAACTTGTGAAGACACTGGACCTCCAAGATACTAACTCTTTTACAGCATCCATGGCAACATATCTTCTGAAAGGCACAGATCAACTGTAGGAAACCTTTTGTATCTAACAACTAGACCAGACCTAGCTATTGATGTGAAATGGCCAATTATCAAAGCTAAATGCTTTGAAGGAACTACATATGTAAACTGCCAACCAGCAGAAACACAATGCTTTTAGGATACAGAGATGAAGACTTGGAAGAGGATAACACAGACTCTAAGTCTACCTATCTCATGAGCTATACATAAGCAAGGTTTTATAGCTTTATCTTCCACAGAATGAGAATTCATTGCTGGAGCAGAAGCATGCAGAGAATTACTATGACTAGAAGAGCTGCTAAAGGACTTTGAAATAGATGAAGAGATGTCACTCTAGATCAGTGGTTTCCAATGTGGGCCCCACCCCCCTCAGTTCCCAGAAGCCTAAGTCAGTACACTGGTTGATCAGTGCTTTAGAGAAGTGACTTAGGCTTCTGGGAAATGAGGCCCAAAAACCAAAGGTTGGGAAACACTACTCTAGATAAGAAAAGACAATTACAGCTGCATCAGACTGATACAGACTGAGAAGATGAATGCACACACAAAACATATTAGCATTAGCTACCATTTGGCATATGACTTGCTTCCAAAGATTCAAATGATCTATTTTTCCATTGCAAAGATGAAAGGAGATATCCTGAGAGTGACTCCACTAAGTGCACTTTGGGCACTTACAAGGCAAAATGGAACCAGACGATTTTTCCATGGAAGCTTAAAAAAAGAATATTATTATTATTATTATTATTATTTAGATTTATATGCCGCCCTACTTGGAAAAAACCAACTCAGGGCGGCTTACAACATAAAATCAAATACAATACAATATAACAGATCAACAGTACAAAATCACAGCATCCCAAAATACAGCGCAACAAAATAAATATAAACATAATATAATCAAAATACAGTCCGTAACAATAATCAGAACAAATGGACAGTAAACAATATATTCACAATACGGTTCATACCCAATATGAAAAATATAACAATATCATAACAAAATAATAATAGTAATGTAATAGCAATTAAATATCATAAAAATACAATAATATAATGCAATAAACAGCAGAATAACTACACATAAATCAACATTGTCAATACGGAATGACGGGGCTCGGAAGGCGGGCGGGCGCTTCGCCTCACCTCCCACAGGTGCAGGCATTCTTCTCCTCCCCCGGGTGTGATGGCAGGGGCCCGTGGGGAAGGCAGGAGCGTCCTCAACCTGCCGTGGCTGAAAGGTCTTTTATCAGCCCCTGTGCCGGAATGACGGGGCTCGGAAAGCGGGCGGGTGCTTCGCCTCACCTCCCACAGGTGCAGGCATTCTTCTCCTCCCCCGGGTGTGATGGCAGGGGCCCGTGGGGAAGGCAGGAGCGTCCTCAACCTGCCGTGGCTGAAAGGTCTTTTATCAGCCCCTGTGCCGGAATGACGGGGCTCGGAAGGCGGGCGGGCGCTTCGCCTCACCTCCCACAGGTGCAGGCATTCTTCTCCTCCCCCGGGTGTGATGGCAGGGGCCCGTGGGGAAGGCAGGAGCGTCCTCAACCTGCCGTGGCTGAAAGGTCTTTTATCAGCCCCTGTGCCGGAATGACGGGGCTCGGAAGGCGGGCGGGCGCTTCGCCTCACCTCCCACAGGTGCAGGCATTCTTCTCCTCCCCCGGGTGTGATGGCAGGGGCCCGTGGGGAAGGCAGGAGCGTCCTCAACCTGCCGTGGCTGAAAGGTCTTTTATCAGCCCCTGTGCCGGAATGACGGGGCTTGGAAGGCGGGCGGGCGCTTCGCCTCACCTCCCACAGGTGCAGGCATTCTTCTCCTCCCCCGGGTGTGATGGCAGGGGCCCGTGGGGAAGGCAGGAGCGTCTATTAGGATAATAGAAATTTCACAGGCACTAACATTGGATATAAGTGAGAGGAAGTTTTTACAACATAACATGATCTTCTTTTGCCATTTAAAAAAATATTTTTTATTAATTTTTGAATAGACATACAACATAAAAAGATCAAAAATAAAAAAATAAAACAATATAACATAACACAAAATATAATCTTGTTTACAATGGGTATGACACATGTTTAGAACACCTATTGTCTATTATACAGTTTCTTATAACTATTACTTCTGTATCAGTCTATATATAAAAAAACTTTTATTATTCAATGTCCCAATTCTTGTTTCTTTATATCACATAACAAATCAAAATAATAATATTTCATCCACGTGTTATCTACAATTCCCTGGAATGTGCTGTATTTGTCATACGGATTTTTTAAATTGTTACCTGACATTGATACTTACTGATACTTTTGATACTGTAAGGATACTGTGATGATACTGTGATGATATTGTGATACTGTGATGTTTTGTGATATTGATACTGTGATGATTTATGATGTTTATATGTTGTGTTATGATAATGTGCAATCTGTGACTGTAATTGTATATTGTATCTTTGTTAGCTGCCCAGAGTCTCTTTGTGAGTGGGGTGGCATACAAGTCTAACAATTAAATATGGGTATTTTATTGTTTCCAAAAAATCATTTGATCTGGTACTGGGCTGCCACCTTTGTTAACGAACGTAACTAATAGGTACTATGGTGGTGGTACTTGACTCCAGTGCAGTTAAATCAAATGGATAATAGAAAAAAATGCTGGAGATGTCAGAATAAACTGGGGACATATAAGCAAATGTGGTGGAGTTGTGCAATGATATCTGACTTCTGGAAGAAGATAGAAGAAATTGGAGAAATAATGGGTATTAATTTTAAATTGGAGTCAATGACCGCCTTGTTGACAAACCTTGATGAAGTAATGAATATGAAAGATTTGATATCCATCTTCTTGACAATAGCAAGCCAACATATTTTTGAGTATTTTTATTGAATTTTCCAATATAAAATAATGTGTATAAGTTAAAAAAAAACTGAACAAAACAGTAATTCAAAGGATAAAGAAAAAAGAAGAGGCCCTACTTATTTTGTTTAAATTTCTTATTGTGTTTGTATAAAGATCCAACTTACTCATTTTAAGTTATTTCATTTTTTGTATAATATTTTTCACATCTTTATATATCATTTCTCTAGTACCTTAGGTATATGTATATATTCATCTCCCCCCTCATCTCCACAGTATATTAACACAATAAAACTAATATAACACATATCACCATGTGATATTTACAATGTCTGAGGAGTTAGCCCAGCATTTGCCCCTTCAATTTATTTACTTCTGCAAAAAAACCATTACAATAACATATTGCAAGAAATTGGAAAAATACTTTAAAGTTAAAAGTGGATGACTGGTATTAAGAGCTATGGGAAATAGCTCTAAAGGATAAACTTCCATGGGAATTGAATTTAAAAAAAGATTTAATTAAAGAAAACAATTTTTGGGATATCTAGAAGCCTTTTTTTGGAACATACTGTGGTAACCCGAATAACGAAAAAATCACATAACCAAGCATTCGTTAGGCAATGACGATACCCCACATAATGAAATTTTGTTTCATTATGCAGTGTTTTGGGGTTTGTTTGTTTGTTTGGTAACTGGGGTATACCCAGTCAATGGAAATCCCAGATAATGAACATTTTTTGTTCATTATCCAAGGCATCTCCATTAGCTTCACATAATGAAAAAACAGCATAACGAAGAGCTCCGCGGAACAGAGGTTTTCCGTTATGCGGGGTTCTACTGTACATTGATTAAGAACTTCTTTTGCCATTAACCCAATTCCTGGCATTTGTCACAGTTCATATCTCCCCTTTCCTTCTTGTTTTCTTGCTTCCATAGTTCTGTTGATTATCATTGCTCTTCTTCCTCAACAAGCATGGAGCTGTCTCCAATCACTGCAAACTCTATTTCCCCTGTTTTTCTAATGACTGTAACTACAAATGACAACTGTAAATAAACATTTGTCTTCTTGAAGTGTTTCTACAGTGATTTTACCATACAAAGTGCTAGATTGTCTGGGAAGGAAACCAGAAAGTAGGCTGTGATTAGACTGAGCTGATCTCCCCATTTCTCTATGTTGTAGATTTTCTGCCTTATACTATGCTATCTAAGAGCTCCGGAGAACAGGAAAAAGGTTGCTCTCAGAGCCTCTGAGAGCGCAGGAATGACCACGAGGCAGGAAGGGCCAGCCCCTTATCAGGACCTGGCTCCGCCTGCCAAGCGCGCC